>CM032472.1:13592309-14306964 GCA_019059595.1 Marasmia exigua
ACGACCCCAGAAAAATTTTCGACTCAGAGAAAATTTTGATTATAAGGTTAAGAGAATACTATCCTTACTATCAGTCTAACCAGTCAACCTTCACTTAAACATACCATTCCACAATCCAAAAACAATTCAAATCCAGTCACTCTAACAATCACTCTAACATACGAACCAATCACAAAGAGGAGTAGGGTTCACTATCAATGACGCAAACTCCATAGGAAGTACCCTATAAGAATGACTTTAGGCTTATTTAGGGAGTTGTCAGCCGCTCCGTTTCTTAAAACCCATTAGTGTCGATGACCATAGCCGACAATCTAGTCTCTCTCAGGTATTCCCTATCAAAGGACACAAATTTTAAAGGTTGAATTTACCTTTAAAAGAAACGCCTCTGTAGTCAAAGAAGCGCTAAGTAGTAAGTAGATAAGGCAAAAGAGAGCCCTAAAGTTTAGAATTAAAAGGTCAAGAAGCGCCTTTTAAAAGAAAACGTTAAGCAAGTAAGTAGGTACTATAAGAGAGAATCCTATAAGTAAAGAGAGACGAGATTAGTCGCTAAGTATATATAAAAAATATCAGACTGAAGTAGCCAAAAATCAGTCCAATGTGTGTGCAAATAAATACATATAATACTAGTAAAGTCAAACAGTAAGGTAGTCATTTCTTAAAGTCTTTTACATGCCATTTACCGCGGCAACCGTTGCAGTCCTCAAGAATGTATACAAGAGGTGACAATTTCTCAACGACTTTGCATTTAACATATTTAGGTGTTAATTTTGCGCTAAAATATGCACCAGCATTGCTTAAAGAGTAGTCTTTACGCCACACTATATCTCCAACATTGAATTCTTTAAAAGAGTGCCTTAAATTGTAACGGTTAGAATTCTTTACATGAGATATGTGCAGTGCAACCTGAACTCTATCAAAAATTGACGATAGAAGGCCAATATTTCTAGCATATAAATCACGAGGTAAAAAGGTAATTTCTTCTAAGTCGTAACCCTGAGAATAAATAGAACCACAAGTAATGAGTTCACGACCAAATACTAAAAATGCAGGAGTAAATCCAGTTACTTCATTTACAGAGTTATTCATTGCAAACTGAATCTTAGATAGGTGAAGGTCCCAAGACCTATGGTCTTCACCGACCAGTGAAGCTAGTGCGGTAATAATTGTTTTATTGTAGCGTTCTGTAGTATTGACCTGAGGACAATAGTGAGGAGTGTAAGATATATGCGGAATTCTATAACGTCCAAGGAAATTATGGAATTCATGCGATTGAAATTGTGGACCGTTATCCATAATAATTGTTTGAGGTACTCCATGAACTAAGAACACGGAATTCTCTAAGTAATGTATAATACTAGTAGTTATAGCTCGTTTCAAAGGAAAAATAAGTGTATATTTGGTGAATAGACAATTTACAACGAGAACGTACTGGTTACGTCGCCTAGTCATTGGCAATGGACCTATTAAGTCCAAAGAAATGCATTGAAAAGGTCTAGAACAAATTTTGGGTTTTCCCATAGGACCGTAAGGCGAGTGGTTAGAGTGTTTATAAGCCAGACAAGTTTCGCAATTGGAAATAAATTTAGCTATATCTTTAAACATGCCAGACCAGTAATATAACAATGATATTTTTTTGTATGTTTTAAATACGCCCAAATGCGGATCTGTAGCGGAACCATGAGCATTTCTTATCAAAGATTCTCTTTCAGAAGGGATAGGGACTTCTTTCCAGATGAAATCGTCTGTTAAAGAATAAGGAGTATTAGTGCAACGAAATAGTTTATTATCCTTAATCGTATAGTTAGGATGACTTTGAGGATCAGTTAAACAATTACGAAAGATTTTATTATAGCGCTCTAAGTCTAAAGACGTGGCTTCATTCGAAGATAAAGGAGCGATAATATGACTGTCCTCGCTTTTAGAACGAGAAAGTAGATCAGGGACAATATTATCCTTTCCTCTTTTATGTTTCAGCGTGAAATTAAAGCAAGAAAGGCGAAGTGACCAACGAGCGAGTCTACCAGAAGGATTTGTTAAATTCAAAAACCACTTTAATGCGGCATGATCAGTGTATACAGTAAACGGTTTGCCATTGTCAAGATAGCACCGCCAATGTTCTAAGGCAATGATAACAGCTAGAGTTTCTCTTTCAGTAGTAGAGTAGTTTCTTTCATTTTTGTTAAGTGATTTGCTCATGTAGGCTATAACAACTTCTTTGTCGTTAACCGTTTGAGTAAGCATGGCTCCAATGCCAGTGTTAGATGCATCACAATGCACAGAAAATGGTTGATCAAAATCAGGGCAAGCAAGAATTGGGGTAGTTACAAGATATTCTTTTAGTTTCAGAAAGGAAGAGTTAGCCTCAGAACTCCAAGAAAATTTCGGAGAAGTTTTAGCAGATGATGTTAATTTATTAAGAGGTGCAGCTATAGTACTGAAATTAGGAATGAACCTACGAAACCAACTACACGTACCCAGAAATTTACGCACTTCTTTGCGTGAAGTAGGTACAGGAAAGTCCATAATAGCTTGAATTTTGCTAGGATCAGCTCGTAAACCATTATCGTCAACAACATATCCAAGGTACTTTAATTCTTCCTTAAAAAAATGACTTTTTTCAAAGTTAATGGTAAGTTTAGCGTAAGTTAATTTTTCAAGCACTTTAATTAGAAGTCCTATGTGTTCTTGGAACGAGGAGCCTATGATAATAATGTCATCAAGATAACAGAACACTTTGTTGTCAAATTCAGGAGTGAATAAGATATCCATTAACCTCTGCTGTGTAGCAGGTGCATTAGTTAAACCAAAGGGCATAACAGTGAATCTGTACATTCCTCTACCGGGGACATAAAAGGCGGTCTTATCCCGATCGTCTACATGTAAAGGAATCTCCCAGAAAGCTTTAGCGATATCGATACTCGATAAAAATTTAGCGTTTTTGAGATGGTCAAGTATTTCATTGATAAAAGGAAGACTATAGGCATCCCTACGAGTAACTGAGTTGAGTTTTCTACTATCGACACAAAATCGCCATTCGCCATTCTTTTTAGGCGTAATAAGAACCGGAGACAACCAAGGGCTTTCACATTTCTCAATGACCTTCCACTCAATCATTTTATCCACCTCAGCAATTAGAGCTTTTTGTTTCTCGGGAGAGAGTCTATAACAACGTTGTTTAATAGGCAGCGTATCTCCAGTATCGATACGATGGCTAACCAGATCAGTACGACCAAGTTCACCCTTAGCTTCAAAGGAAATTTGCTTAAAACGCGAAATAATATCATCAGCGATAACCTTTTCTTCAGAAGTAAGATTTTCGTAAGGTAGGATTTGTTTCTCCACAGAGTTGTTAAAGTGGAATGGTTTATTAAGAGAAAAGGCACACGATAAAAGTTTGGGAACCAAATTAAATTCCCTCCAAAAGTCAACACCAAGTATCAAAGACGGGTATATTTCAGGAATAACATATGTTTTAATAAGTCTAGTTTGGTCGTTAAAGGTAAAAGGAAGAATAAAAAATCCTAAAGATTTAACACGATGCTTACTAGCAGTGCTAACCGTAATATAATCAGACTTGGATAACGAAAAGCCCAGTTCCATAATTTTAAAGTGCGAGTTATTACCTAAAATAGTCATTGAACTACCGCTATCTAGTAACGCCGTAAACTCAACATTTGAAATAGAAACGTTAATAAAAGGACGGTTAAAATCTCTTTCGTTGTCGTAATAAACCGAAGAAGTTCCATAACTTGCGAAAAAGTTCTTAATTATTTTTAACCAATTATGCCAGTCATCAACATCAAAATTTCCTTTTCGTTTATCCAAGTCATATGTTAGTTTTTTGAGTTAGAGGATGAAGAAGGTTGAGGCTTGTCCGCTTTACATTTCGGGCAATCCGAAGCTCTAAAGTCTTTCAAACCACATTTAAAACAGACTAAGAATCTTGGTTTAGTGCAAGAATTCAAAGAATGACCATTTATTCGACATCGAACGCAAAACAAATGCGCCTGAAACTTGGGAGCATTTTCAGATATCGCATGTGCAGAATTTTTATTCTGCGAAGAAAAGTTCGTACGAAAAGGCTTAAAGTTATTAGATTTATGAGAATCATAATTAGGAGTGAAAGAATGTTTAGAGTGAAAAGTATGTGTAACATTAGGTTTAGTGTTCGGTAAAGGTGTAGAATCGTGTTTAGGTTTATAGGATAATTCAGGAATAAGAGTATTCATTTCAGGTTCCTTAAAATTATTGTCGCGGTCAATACAGCGCTCAAATTGTTGACATACAGAAATTAAAGAGTCAATAGAATCAACTTTATTAAGAGCAACAAAAGAAGTATAACAAGGACGGATGTTACGTAGAAGTATTTGCAGTTTCTCCTGCTCAGGTAATTTCTCGCTTAGTCTCGAAAACATTTCAAACATTTTCGGAATATAAACCATAATAGACTCAGATTTACCCTGAGTACGAGATTTTATTGCCTGCAGTAGTTTATGGTCATAATCAGAATGGCCAAAGTCCTTAATTAACAACTCGGAAACGCGATCCCAAGTTAACGAAGGGTCACGACTTAGTTGGAATTTAAACCAATAAGAAGCATCGTCCTCAAAAATGTTGAAGGCCGAGCTTATAAGTATTTGCTTATCAAGTTTGTTCGTAAGTAAAAATTCATCAATTTTCGATAGAAAAGCTCTAGGACAAGTTGTCCCATCAAAAGTAATTTTTTTTAGCTCATTTAGATAATTTGGTAAGAGAAAATTATGAAAAGGTGGCATACAGTTAGGTTGAAAAATCGGCAAAGGTGAGTCCAAAGAGGTTTGTACCTGTGAAGTCTCAGCTGGTTTTGAAAAAGCGTCAAAACGTTCAGTCAAAAGAGTAAACTTCTTTTTTAAGTCGTCATAGAGTTCTATAAGGTTTGAGTCGCTGTCACTTACATCAGTGTCAATTCTGTCAAGTCGATAAAATAAGTGATTTATATAAGTTTCAATTTTCTTAAATAATTTCAGATTACCCGATTCGTATCGGTCCAACATCGAAGATAAATATAAGATTGTAGAAGAAGCTTGTGACAAATCGTCACTCAGAGGAACGGGAGAATCAATAATGTCCTCCGTAGGAAAATTACGAAGCAATAAAACAATTTGTTTTCTAAGCGATACGAGATTATCCGCAGGAGTTTCGTTCCTAATTATAAGTTCGTATTCAAGTTCCGCCTTGTTAAGTAAATTAAAGTTTATAAGACGAGCCATTTCTAAGATATTTGTAATTTTAAAGCAATAAAATATTTACAATAGTTTTTATTTTATTTACTTTATTTTAGTGAGAAAAATAGAGGAAGAATAGGGAAAGAAATATCTAAGAAGTAAGAGACGTCTAATAGGGAGCCAAAAGGTATGTTATATACAGAAACTTGTGCAAGTTTATTTTAGAATTTTGAGAACAGGGAGGGATTCTATAGAGTTGGGCGCCAAACTGTCACGTAACGGAGGGTTACGGAGCTAAAAGGTAGGGGGAAGAAGAAAAGATAAGAATAGAGGGAAGAGGGCTATAATTATAAGAGGTATGTACAATGATGGCTCGTCCAAAAAAACTTAAATCTAACTTAAAACTAACTTAAAACTAGCTATTTACACCGGTACACTTCACTAAATATATATACAAGGTAGAAGTTCAAAATGGGCAACC
This sequence comes from Marasmia exigua, assembly GCA_019059595.1. Classification (NCBI taxonomy): domain Eukaryota; kingdom Metazoa; phylum Arthropoda; class Insecta; order Lepidoptera; family Crambidae; genus Marasmia; species Marasmia exigua. Next base: position 13,597,995 of record CM032472.1, read on the forward strand.
GTGGTAGGGCGGTAACACAGGGTGAGCACAGGCAGCGCGCCGGTAGGGTCCAGCGTCGCAGGAGGCGGGCGGTAGGGCTCCGCCGAGCGCAGGAGGCGGCAAATGGGGCGCGCGACGCAGATACGCGCACGCCGCAAGCCGGCCGCGGGTAGGCGCGACGCGGATACGCGCACGAATGAAGGTAGACGCGCGTAGGTGCAGGGAGGCAACACCTTTCGTGCCCCGGCACCGTTACTCTACGGGTAAACGTATACTGGCACTGTTATAGCTTGAGGTTCTGAGCTCCTTCAGAGCTGGTGGTAGACTGGTGGTCCTGCCCATGTGCGTCCTTTTATATTGCCCATGCGCATTCTATTCTACAACATTTAAATTTTAAAATTCATACAATATAGAATATTCTCGAAACATAGCTAAACTCCATAGTTAAATTTGAATAGACAATTCGATAGAAAAATAAAAACAGTTAGACAACGTCAGCTGTCGGACAATGTCAGATAGACAATCTAAATATTTACAACAATAACTTTAAATTTATTTACAGATAAAAATGTACAAGGAGCATTAAAATAACACATATAAGAGTAATGCTAATACAAGACATAATCATAAAATGATATACAAGCTCTATAGCAAACGGAAAACGAAGCTCTATAGTTAACACCAAAAGTAACTTTCTTTATGAGTAGTTATGTAGTATAACGAAGCCCCTGCAGGCCGCGTTACAAGGGGAGCCCCATTCTTAGAATTTTCGATATGAAAAGCAATAGCACTAATGAATCAAGTAATGTGAGTTTATATACATGGCGGATATCGCATTGAAAACCAAACAAAAAACTATATTTTCGCGATATAATATCGTATGATGACAAAATATCACGTTACGAAAATTGTGTTCATGTTGGCAAAATACATGGAGCCCAACTCTCGTGCTCGTGACATTTGATTTCATCACATCATACACTAAAAGAAAGTATTTTTGTATGATTTTCAGGTGATATCCGCACATGTTATCAAATTATCACGAGCACGAGAATTTGGCTCCTGAAGCTCGTGAGATTTTGAAAACATGGAGGATATCACCTGAAGACCATACAAAAAAACTATGTTTTAGTGATTTATGTCGTATGATAATAAAAGTCACGAGCACGAGAATGAGGCTCCTGATTATGCCACAAATAGATTTTGTCAGTTTGGTCACTGTGCAACTTCGATTTGGGTATTAGGAAGTCAGGTAGTCGCTTTGAAGCGACAGCCATCCGACTTTAGTAGCCCTCAATAAGGCAAACCAAAATAACTGGATATTGGTTACACGTCCAGAATGACTATCTCAAAAATTACGGAGAACGGGCAAGTTGCCTCACAATATTGCCCTCACCACCCCAGCTAAAAGTAGAAATACGCTCATAGAATAGAAAAATCCAGATGTGTGCTCGGATTTGAACCTAGGACCTCCCGTTCGGAAGGTACACCACGTGACAAATTTCCTATCCACTGAGCCGACCATTGCGTAAATTTTTTGTATTTTGCAATACCACACAGTATTTCTCTTGACTGATCTGCGCGAGGTCCTGAGACCTTACCATGAGTTTGGAATACTATCCTCGCTATCCAAAACTATTGCTCTGTCTCTTTCACATGCACCACAATGAAAGGGACAAAGCCATAGTTTTCTATAGAGAGAACAGGTTTTCAAACCCATAGTAAGGGTACATACAGGTCACTGGCAAGAAGTAGTGCAGGATCGAGAGACCTTAATAAGGTTCGTCCTCCTTACACACACAGTTTCAGTTTCTTACAGTTACTCAAAATTCTGTAGGTATACAGAATTTTGAGAAACTGTTCCGAGACTTGCTGGTTTTTTCACCGCCGAGCTGATGGTAGAAATATGCACTTTAATTTGAAAAATGCAGAGGTGCATGCTCGGGTTTGAACCACGACCCTGGACGCATTGAAGGCGTGTTCTTATCCACTGAGGTACCATCTCTTATATAATAAATTGTATGTAGTAAAATGGTCTCGCGTGATTACGGCTCTAAGAAAACAAACAAGATTATTAGCTATTTTGCAGTTTGCACTAATTACTAATGAGTGATTGATTTGTAGGCGAACTAATAGATGCTCACGGAGTCGCGTCGGCAATGCTTCGAATAACACCCTTTTAGGTTTTTTGCACAAGTTTTCATGCTTCAAGTAGTAACGCAAATTGTGTGATAGGTACTTATAACGAACTTCTTATGATAGAGGGTGGTCTTGTTGCCAGGTTTGTCTATGAGGCAACAGAGATAATTACTTATTCTGCTGGTTCACCGGAATGAAAGAGTCTTCCCGATCTCCGAAACACTTAGCAACTTTTTAGGGTTGGCAAAAAACGGAACCCTTATAGATTCGTCATGTCTGTCCGTCCGTCCGTATGTCACAGCCACGTTTTTCCGAAACTATAAGAACTATACTATTGAAACTTGGTAAATAGGTGTATTTTGTTATCCGCGTTACGATTTTTACACAAAAATTGGAAAAAATAAAAAAATTGGGGGGCGTCTCCTTGAAACTGAAACTCAAAAACACAATACTTTGCGCAAGAGACGCTCCCAAAGTGGTAAATTGTGCCCCCACCCCCTCTATCTTCTATAAATTAATAAGTTAAATTACTGTATTATATATATATCCAGCCTCCCCGTGGCACCGTTTACTGCCGTACGCTGTGCCTGTTGTGCACAGCAATAAAATGATCGGATTAACTATTCAATCCACGTAGGGTTGCCTACTTGAAGCCGCTGATACACACTACATAGTCAGTTTTACTTATTTACTCAGTCCTACTATTTATATATTTATTTATATATTAGTGTTATAAATTTAAACATATTTACAGTTTATCACTTTTTGTTTTTTTTCCTTATTAAATATTGCACCACCTACCCCTCCTCTACTATTAAATGTCCTTTAACCGAAGGTTGTCTGGAAGAAATCGCTTTCAGCGATAAGACCGCCGAAATTGTACACAAAATGTATGTAATGCCTAGTATTTAAGTTGTGTATTTTGTGTAATAAAGTATATCTATCTACTAATCAAATCGTAGATTTATTCATTATTTGGGAAGCAAACAATTACATTAAACTGAAAATAGAAAATAAATTTAAGAACAATCTTCTTCAATTCAAACACTCGACCCAAATGTTTGTCTAGACATACTTCGTGTGATTAATAACTTCAGTCTAATTAGTGTCTGGATGTTTAATTATAACTATCATTATAACACAAGTACTTTACTTACTTTGAGATCATGCTACTGGTACGTATCTCTAGCGGTGACTTTGTGTACGCGCGCAAAAAATCGAGCTATTTTACAAGTGCCCAAACTCCCAGGCCATTTTCATGTTGGCGGACATTCATTTATTAATATACTGCCTGATACGCTAAAGGTCGTGGGTTCAAGTCCCTGTCTGGAGAAACACTTGTGTTTATTCAACGTCTGCGTGAAATACTCGTATATTTATTTAGGTATTCTATTTATTTGTGTTCCTTCTGTTGTTGGATCAGAATCTTAATACGTTCATTTGTCTACCGTTTGCTCGTTTGTCCGCAATAATGTAAAAAAAATAGGTCAACATTATGAATGAATACTTGTTGATCGAAGAAGCAGGCAACCATAGAGTAAGGTGATAATACTCCGGGAGACAACCCTACCGCTTAGATTTTCCGCTGAAAAAAAGCGTTAGAAAGAGGCGTCTATTTTGGCGCGAGAAAGCGCTCGGAAAACAGTGCATGCGCGGGGTCGATGACACGCGCACGCGCCCGCTGCGCGCGCGCATTGCCCACTGTTTACACCACGCACGCAAAATTTCTTAAACCTAAATGTCATGCATGGTGGAATTAGTTTCATGAAACTAAATTTGTAGATATTCTTTATTGCACAAACAAAAAGGAGGATACGAAGGCCACCACAAAAAACAATAAGGCGGTCTTATTGTTACTAATGTTTTTTTCCAGATAACATTTATTAAGTAAAGTTAACCTACCCCTTTAGTCACCTCTCTACGGTCTCCTCTACGGATTCCGGCCAAATGTATGAGATGTTGTATGAAATTATTATTATTATATGCACTGACAGCCGTTTCAGTCACAGTATTGTTCTTTTATTGCTAAAAATAGGCAGACGAGCATGCGGCCCGTCTGATGGTAAATGGTAACCGCCGCTGATAGACATCAACAGTGCCGGAGCAGTCATGCCGCTGCAGAGACAGCTCCGTCGTGTCTTGGCTCCCCAGTGGATGCAAGGTGGCCTTGCGATCGAAGTGGCAAGATATGCCGGGCAGCAATAGGTCTTTACAGCCATCAACGCCGATGTGGATTTCCACCAACGTCCTAGCGCTGTAACAATCATCTTATGCTGTGGCCAATGATGATGTAATGAACAGATGTCCATACATTTCGTGTTGTTATCTACTTCCAGGAGCGATGTTTTGTAAAAAATATGCAAATGAGATCGACACACCTGCGCCAACAATTTCGGCATTGACACACCGGCTGTTTACCACCACCTATTTGTAAAGAAATGGAAACGAATAATAAGTGAGATATGGTTAACACAGTTTGTTTGGGGTCAAATCGTGGTACAATAATAATCGCACTCCACCCATACTATCCGGAACTTATCCCTTGCAGAACGCTTCGTTTCCAGCACTCATTTTTCCCACACTCTTGCAAACTTGCGCAATGAGCTTCCTGCCGCGGTGTCCTTTTTTAAACGAGGTTTAAAAAAAGTTCTTCTTTATATTCTCCAGCCAATCTTTGTCATGTTTTGTTACTCCAATTTTAATGTCGTGGCGCCATTCAGGTCTCATTGCAGCTCGTTCTTTCCATTCCGGTCCGGTCGGTGGGGATTCCAAAGCTGATCATGTTCTGCTTGCAGGAATCCTTAAAACGCAGAGTTTGCGACCCACAGGTCATGTTCATTCCAAGGGATTATATTATCAACCCATCGTTGAAGAGTCTTCGCGTGACAATTAATCTCGGTGATCTTACTCTTTAGATGCTGAAGACGTGTGATTGGAGGAAGTCGAGCAGGAAAGCGTAATACGGTCTCTCAAGCGCCAGCAGCTTGGGACGCAACCGGGAAATAATGATAAGTTGATGATGATGATCGCTGAAGAGTGGATCGCTGTGGAGTGGAGTGGTTTTAACAGCAAATCCTTAGAGTCATCAGCTTTATGGGTCGTGATTTTAATAGGCTAGTTTAAGATTTTCTGAATGGTAATAAAATACAGCTTCAAAATGGAAATATCCTTCGCCGCACACGACCGATATAATCGGTGCCGCGGTGAAAGGAGAAATACAGAACGCACTGATTTGAATAGCGCAATGCACACGATCAACAAATAGTCGGTGAGAAATACATAGTAGGAAAAATTGGGGGTAACTCAACCCGACGCCGTCTGTACTAGGAAGAGATATACTGATATACTCGGCGTTACAATAAGTCAAAGCTCACCTGGTTGGTGGTGAGATCCCACTGGTCGGCCACAAAGGAATGTCTGCTATACAGGAACACTGGCACTTGATGGTCCTTCACGGGAGCCGGGTCGCTGTTCACCCTCACCACGGTCAGGTGGGTCGTCGTCGTGCCCACTGTTGGACAATAACAATAATAAATATTCATATACAACATTTCATACAGAGCGTTAGTAACTGGAGATCATTGGGGGAGGCCATGTCCAGCAGTGGACATATTGGCTGAAATGACGATGATGTTAAGTAAATGACACACTTAAAAATTTCATCTCGTGTTCAGGCGGGACTCGAACCCACACCTTCCACAATCCGGGTGAATGTCCTACCAATTAGACCACTGAACGCGTTACCAAGCCGACGAAATTTGTTAACGAAATTTGTATTTAAAATTTTTTTACAAAATCGTCGGCTTGGTAACGCGTTCAGCGGTCTAATTGGTAGGACATTCACCCGGATTATGGAAGGTGTGGGTTCGAGTCCCGCCTGAACACCAAGCCGACAAAATTTGTAAAAATTTGTCAATACGGTATTTGACAATTTTTTTTTCATTTGTGTAATCAAAAGACCTCTCAATGATAGAAACATCTTTGAAAGAATTACTTGATTCTCATTTAAACTACCTGAGATATCACAACTTTAAAATCACATTATTTTTGGCAAACCCAAAACGCTCCATACAAATGGCTACAGAGATGTGACGTCACACGACAGTATTTTGTATGCATTTCATTTGAATTTTGTATGGTAGCTATATCAAATGTTTCGTTTATGTCAATGGTTCCATTATAATAGTTGGTGTAAATTATATGGGTTTTTCAATGGTATAATTATTTAAAAAAAATTTCATACTTTGAAAATGGACTTGCCCATGAATCTTTGAATGACCATAAAACCGGCTAGACGTTATATTTTTAATTGAGATTTTTGCTATTCGCACATATTTACCTATATTTTGATAAAATATGTATATTTTGTAAAATCTCGAGCTTAGTCAAATACCCTATTACAAATTTCGTCGGCTTGGTAACGCGTTCAGTGGTCTAATTGGTAGGATATTCACCCGGATTGTGGAAGGTGTGGGTTCGAGTCCCGCCTGCACACGACATGAAACGAGAATAAATTGCAAAAGATTGCTATAAAAAATATCTACTGACGATGATTTTAGCCCAGTGGATAGAATGCATCTTCTATCTTCCGTCGTGGTTCAAATCCGAGCATGCACCAAGATTTTTCAAATCCATATGTGTATTTCTACTATTAGCTTGACGGTGAGGGAAAATAATAATGAGGAAACCTGCACGTTTCGGATAGTTCATGAAACGTGTAACCATGATTCAGTAGGTGTGGTTCCCCTCCTGTTAAAAGATTGCGAAGGTCAGACGGCAGTCGCTTCATTGTAATTACCAGACTCCCCAAATTAAGAATCAGGGTTTAAGTGTACCGCGGGCTCTGAGGCGACAGCTTTGGACGCAAACGGGAACTACACGCTTAGATGAGATGAAATGAGACAGCATACATTGACCTGATTCCGAACTAAGCTTAAGTACAGTGTTGACAACTCTAAAATCAGAAAAAAAGGTAGATGAAGTGCCAAAAGTACGTAGAGACGAGCAGAAGGATCACCTGATGGTAAGCAATTGCCGCCGCCCATGGACACCCGTGACACCAGAGTGGAGTCACAAATGCGCTGCCGACCATCATTCAGCATCATGCAATTTCAGCATGAAAAATCAGGTAGGTAGACCAAACGCAAAAGTAAGTAGATCTACTTAAAAGTAGGTAGAGTTGGAAACACTGCTTATGTAGTTGTGTTACGGATATCAGACAACAGAGGAATAACAAATAGGGGCAGAGGGCATACAACGAAATAGTCCTGTAACATACGATAATGTAAACGAGAATACTCTTGTCGCACTGAAAACAAGACAGCGCGTTTGCAAGGGACAATTCGTTTGGAAAAGTGGTAGTGAACGCTACCTTTGGTCCAAGGATTGAGGGTTCGATCCCCGCACAGTATAAACATGTGTGTGATTGAACATGTCTGTTTGTATTGGTCTGGGTGTTTTCTATGTATTATAATAAGTATGTAATACATATAATACTTACAAAATAAAGTATTATATGTATATGTCACCGGAAAATAACAAGATCCGTAAGTTTATAAATTTACTAGAAAGTTTATAAACTTTCGTAGAATTCTAAACGGGAGATAAATTGTATTATTTAACGTCCACACTTTCGTAAATTTATCAATTTCCGACGTCACACGGTAAATTTATAAATTAGCGGATATCTATTCGTAAATTTTTATTTGGTTTGACCAATCACTGAAACTCTTTTAAATATACGCATCTTTGAAATACGTAAAATAACACACTGCTCTCTGATTGGTCAATATCCATAGTGGCAATGCCAATCAGATCGCGTGTAGTGTTCGGATGTTGCTTACTTATTATTTTACGAGTGAGTTCAGTAAGTTTATCAATGTACGAAAATGTGAACGTAGAATAATACAATTTATCTCCCGTTTAGAATCCTACGAAAGTTTATAAACTTCCTAGTAAAATTGATAAACTTACGGATCTTGTTATTTTCCGGTGACATAAATATTTGTAATCCCACTGTTTATTCTGATATCCTTCTCTACTATTAAATGTCCTTTACCCGAAGGTTGTCTGGTAAAAATCGCTTTCAGCGATAAGACCGCCGAAATTGTACACAAAATTTTTGTTTATGCAACAAAGTATATAGCTTCTATCTATCCGTAACACAGGTGCTTGAGCTAACTATCTCGGAGTCAGATCAATGTATGTAATTTGTTAAATATTAAAAAGTGATAAATATTCAGTCGAAAATTCGGTTCGTTGTAGGCCCTACAACCTACCCGGGTAGAATTCCGGATCAGATGAAAAGGGTTCTTAATTTCTCATACAATATCGGCAAATTTTACAAGACCATGTCGGAACCCTCGTCGAAATGTCCATGTTTTCTATTGGTTATCTCTATACTATACTAAAAATAACTATGTAAGTAATAAATATATAAAATAAAATAAATATGCAGGTGTTAAATAGTTCTCCTGTTTTTATCTAGTTTTTATTAGGGTTCCGTAGCCAAAATGGCAAAAACGGAACCCTTATAGTTTCGTCATGTCCGTCTGTCCGTCTGTCCGTCTGTCACAGCCGATTTACTCGGAAACTATAAGTACTACAGTGATGAAATTTGATGGGAATATGTGTTGTATGAACCGCTACAAAAATATGACACTAAATAGTAAAAAAAAGAATTGGGGGTGGGGCCCCCCATACATGTAACTGAGGGATGAAATTTTTTTTTTTCGATGTACATACCCGTGTGGGGTATCAATGGAAAGGTCTTTTAAAATGATATAAAGTTTTCTAAAAAACATTTTTCTTAAAGTGAACGGTTTTTGAGATATCAGCTCTCAAAGTCGTAAAAAGTATGTCCCCCCCCCCCCTCTATTTTTATAACTACGGGGTATAAAATTCTAAAAAAAATAGAGGTGATGCATGCTAATTAACTGTTCGGGCACAATCGGCTCGGCGTCGGACAAGACGCGCGGGGCGCGGTGCGCGGGGGACCAGCGGCGATGGGCCCCGGACTTCGACCTTACCAACGGCGGACCACGCACGCGTCCTCGACGATATTTCTTATTTACCGCAATAATTATTCTACGTACAACAAGCCTTTCATTCATCTCCGAGATTAGGATCCCAATCAATGGTCCTTTACGAAGCCTGCTGAGGAGAAACAGCGACAATTTTAAAATAATTTAAATACGGGGTCAACGATCAACGGATTTGAATCATCCATCGTCGAGTTAAAAAACGCCGGGTCACCGTTTTACGAAGTTTGAAGTCGCTGCTGAGGTCGTCAAATCTGAAGAAATAAGTAAAAAGCACTGATTGCAACACGGAGGCTCGTCAAGATTCCAGAAGTTCATTGCATTGGACATTGGCTGCGTGATTTCAACGTGAAAGTTGAATATCTGCTGGTCATCATCGCTTCATCGTTGGAATCAGGTCACTGTGTGGATAAGGATAAGGACATTCTGAGTGAGTTCGTTCCAATTATTCCTTCTATTATCCCTTGCCAATCATTTTCAATCGTTAACTTCAAATATTTAACGGTTTTTTCTTAGCTTCTGTTTTCTTTCTTTCTTCATTGCCTCAATCATCTTACTTCAAGCAATAAATCACTTCTAGTGTTAATCTGCACGCTTTATAAATGCCTATAGCTAACGCGCAGCTGTCGCATCGATACCTAGTTACGTATTTTTTTGCACAGGTTAGGTAGGTAGTTACAACGGGTCGCATCAGCTGTGCGCTTACTAGGTCACTGAACCGTTTGCTTATCACGTCTTTCCATAGGTATTCTCATATCATCTTTTTGTATTTATTAATTAATTAGTGCAGATTTTAGCTTAATTTCAATTCGTTCCCTGTTAAATCATGGCATCTGATAAAGATAGTCTGTCTGTTTTAATAAAAAAGCGTAGTGCATTAAGATCAAAGCTAACAATATTTTGCAACTATCTTAACGTGTTGACTAGCAACAAAATTATTTCCCCATTGCAATTCATAGATCTGGAAGGTAGATTTAGTAAATTCGATGCTGTATACGTGGATTTCGACAATTTACAGCTCGAAATCGAGGTGCAGTCGGATACCCCGGACGCCGAGTACGCGGAGCGAGCTCAGTTCGAGGAGCGGTACCACGCGCTGGCTGCGCAGGCGCGACAGCTGCTGGCCAGCGCGGGCGGCGGTGACGGCGGGTCCGTGGCGAGCTCGGAATCCAAATCAGGTGCATCGTTACACAGTAACTTTATACGCTTACCTAAAATAAATTTGCCTCATTTTAATGGTAGTTATCAGTGCTGGCTTGAGTATAGGGATACATATTTGTCACTAATCCATAATTGCAGTAGTGTAGATAACATAAGTAAGTTCCACTACCTTCGTGCTTCCCTTACGGGTAAGGCACTTGAAGTTATACAAAATATTGATTTTAACACCAATAACTATGAAATGGCGTGGAACTTGCTGTGTGAGCGCTATAATAACAGTAGACTTTTAATAAATAATCACGTGCAGGCATTGTTCAATGTTGAACACGTCTCGAAAGAGTCGAGTTCGTCATTGCGTCATCTTGTTGACACTATAAATAAAAACATAAGAGCTTTAAAGACATTGAACGAGCCCACGGAGTATTGGGATACGCTTATTGTGTACATGATGTCAAATAAGTTAGATGTAGTTACTAGTAGAAATTGGGAGGAATATCGCAGTAGTTTGTCGAAATCACCGTCACTGTCGCAATTTTGTACATTTATTAGTAACAGGGCTGATTTAATGGAAACATTAGAGGAAAAATCAAACCAATTAAAATTAGAAACTAAAAATAGAAGCTTTATAATTTCAAATAATAATATACAGAGCGATAATCAAAAAATATATAAAAATAAACTTAATAATCAAAATTTAAATTCTAAAATAAAATGTCCCTTATGTAATAATAATCACCTTTTGTACACATGTGAAACATTTCGTAATTTGCCTGTTGAAACACGAATTTTAAAAGTTAAAGAATTTAATCTTTGTTTTAATTGTTTACGTTCTGGCCATTCCACAAACAGATGTAGATTATCGCACTGCAAGTACTGTAGTTCTAAGCATAGTACGCTTTTGCATGTCGATCAATCCAAACCTGTTTCCTATCAAGACCCTATGTCCAGTAGTTCTAGTGTTGCCTTACCGATCAACGTGCCTGGAGGTGCCTCTTTGCCTACTTGCACTCCAGACAATGTTGTCTTATCTAGTGACACGTCAATACAAAATGCTACTTCTTCGCATATTTTGCTGTCCACAGCGATGGTGCGGGTGGTCGCGAGCAGCGGCGAGAGGTTGGATGCGCGGATACTGCTGGATAATGGTAGCACAGCCAACTTTATTACTTCTTCCTTATGCGACAGGCTACGGTTGCCTAGACGTAGTGCGAGCTCCATTGTATCAGGTATTAACAATCAAAGTTCCACTAGTACACAGTCTTGTAATTTAGTTATCGAGTCTTATAATGGCAACTACAAAGAGAATATAGAATGTTTAATATTGCCAGAAATCACAAAGATTTTGCCAAGTTCTGTAATTGATATCAGTAATTTACCAATACCTACAGACCTTCATTTAGCTGATCCTACTTTCTATATGCCAACAGCTATAGATATTTTAGTAGGAGCTGAAGTATTTTGGAATATTTTAGGTAACGTCTCCATCAATTTAGGGAAAAACCAGCCCAAATTATGCGACACCAAGCTAGGGTGGATAGTGTCAGGCCCAGTGGCTCTTCAATCACGTCCATCATCCTCACAGCTGGCGCACGTTTCCAATTTTTCTTCTAATAGATTATTCGACACCAAGCTAGGGTGGACTGTGTCAAGCCCAGTGGCTCTTCAATCACATCCAACATCCTCACAGCTGGCGAATATCTGCAACTCGTCTTCCAACGAACTATGCGATAATAAGCTAGGGTGGACTGTGTCAGGCCCAGTGGCTCTTCCATCACATCCATCATCCTCACAGCTGACGCATTCTTGTAATTTTTCTTCTAGTAAACTGAACACTGCTGTACATATATGGAGCTGCGTACCGTCTAGGAACAATCCGGCAGATCTTGTTTCGCGAGGGCTGAAGGCTGACCTTATCAGCGAGTACTCGTTACTTGGTAACAAAACAAAGTGGGTAAAAATGCCCAATGATAATGTGAAACAGGATCTACCTAAAATATGTTCACATCAAATCAGTTCTAACAATCATTTCATTTCATTTCATCAATCAAATTCACCTAATCACATCATTCATTCATAAAAATCTTATTTAAATATATTACAACGAATCATGACTTACATACAAATATTTATTTACAATAAATAAATACAAAAAATATAAAAATACAAAATAAAACTTACTTTCTAAAATGTTTTAGGTACAAGCAAATGAACAAATATACAACCTATCCAACAACTACCTACTATTTAAATTACTACCTACCTAAATTGCAGTATCACTTTTGATGAGCCAGTATTTATAGCTGATCGATAGGCCGAGGTTGTAAGCTTATAAAATCTTATTGCTGTACTATGTATCTTTGTCTGCCTTTCAGCAGTGCACAACGAGCTCGGCACTGACCTGACGAAAAATGCGTTCATGGGGTACCGATTGTCATTTTCTCTTCCATAATCAATTAATAAAATTTAATTACGAGGAGATGAGTAGGATGTTTGGCTCAGATAGAGGCAGTATTAAATTCTTGTTCCTTCAACCCTCGATCCTCTGATCTTTAAATTTGTCAGTCCTTTACTCCTTACCACTTCCAATTGGGACGATCATTAACGTCTGTTCCGCATCCACAGGTATCTGACATCAACGTGATTTGACTGGAGCGGAATCAACGAGAGCAACGTGTCAAGCATCACTTCTGATTGATTTCATCTAGAGCATATTTCTACTTCAACAGACGACTCAGTGGATGGCTTCATCTGGGAAAGAGGACAACCACTGCTTCTGTGGGCACTGGGCCGCATCACTCGGGTCTTCCCGGATAGCGACGGAGCCACACGCGTCGCTGAGCTGTTGGCAATTCTGCCGGTCTTCTACATTTGCCCACTTCCCCTTTGAAGAGGTCAACCCGGGGAGGATGTTCGGGCACAATCGGCTCGGCGTCGGACAAGACGCGCGGGGCGCGGTGCGCGGGGGACCAGCGGCGATGGGCCCCGGACTTCGACCTTACCAACGGCGGACCACGCACGCGTCCTCGACGATATTTCTTATTTACCGCAATAATTATTCTACGTACAACAAGCCTTTCATTCATCTCCGAGATTAGGATCCCAATCATTAACTCTTTCAACGATTTTTGGTTTGATCAAAGTATCTCTTATAGTTTTTGAGATAGGTTGATTTAACTGTAATTTTGGTTAAGTTATTGTGCTTACACTGAAAACGATGGCTGAACCCACGCCCGTTCAACACAGAGCGATTAAATTGGTTCGTTGTTTAATCTGTGGTACAGGGAGCCAACATTTTTTGACACATATGAATGCATGAATGAGTGAATGGATGAAGGTGCTAGCTGATAATTATTGACATTGACATTTTTCATATCATTCATTCATTACAAATCTTGCGTCGATCGAGTGTACTTATCCTCTCCGCATTATTTGTAATTAAATCTTCCTAAACTGGTGATTTTACGTAAAGTGAAATGCCTAGGAAACGAAAGTGTTGCGTTGGCAGTTGCCACAGTTTGCGACAGGACGCTATTTTATATAAAATTCCAGTGAATGAGAAAAGACTCAATGAGTGGTTGAAACGTCTCAATCGTGTTTGTGATGTGGAAAACTTGGTCCCTGGTGTTAGTGTGGTGTGCAGTAACCACTTTGAAGCACGATTTATTACATCAAAGTCCCGACTCATGGCCGAAGCATATCCATCAGTCTTTACAAATGATGAAATTTCAACCGGAACATCATCGCTGGAATATACACGTAAATTATTTTCTATTTTTTCCAACTGGCTCACGGCTTGGCTATCATACATTGAACTGTAATAACTATTTTACTAGGCATGGTAATACAGCCGCAAACATTTTTATGCGCCATAACTTTAAATAAAACAATACAATTATTAAATGATTTATTTCGAGAGCGGAATTTTACAAGAAATAATATGTTATGGATCATATATTATTCTAGAAAATAAATAGCTATTTATAAATTACAGAAAAAGATCCTGCTCAAGACGAGCACAATTATTATTCAAGAAAGAGGCACTATGATCATACTTATTGCAAACAGACTGGAGTGGAACACAAACCTGGTAAATAGACTATTTGTTCGGGCTGAAATTAGGTTTGGCCAGTAACACTACTTAAGTTTGATATTTATTTGATAGATTCTTGTAGTTACTTGTAATACTGTCCACAGGTACATACAGAGATCCTTTGAAGGAATCGAATATATCTAGCCAGTCTCAAGCTCAATCTATGACAACATCTGATCATTCTGAATTCCCGAGTAAACTGCATACTGGTAAGATCTTGTGCATATTCATTATTTTGAGAGCATTTACAATCTATACATACACTGGCAAATTTTCATTATGTTTGTTTTGTCTGTAGGATGTGGACCATTCAATATATTGCCTGGATTAAATGCTGTTGTCACCTCTATCTCAACAGCTAGTCATCCAGAGATTCCAATATTACCAGAAATAGGTAAGATTTTAATTGTGTGTTTAAATAAAATTCTTACCTACTTAACCAGGTGGCAGCTTACTGTACCGAGCTGTATATGTGGATGGGTACTAGCACATTGCAAGATATTGCGTATGGTAAATGTACATAGTAAAAAATTTGTAGACTATAGATATAAACTTCATTTAGTATCTATGAAATTTTGTTTACAGGTACAGAGCCTCTGAATGCACCAAATGCAATTTCTGGATCTCAAGCACACTTAATGTCTGAACCTGACCACTCCAGAATTCCTATTAAAATGAACCCTGGTAAAATCTTGTTTTATTTTAATTTTCATTATCAAAACATTCCAATTATAACATAATGAAATACTGGAAAATTTAAATCGCTATGAACTATAACCTACCTACATTAGTTTCTGATATTTTATTTTTCTTTTCAGGACATGATGTTTCGAATACAAAATCCTCCAGCTCTCGTAAAAGGTTGATAGCCAAAAGGAGTGATTTGGCACCATTGTGCCAAAGAATATATAAAGAATTTAAAAAAGCTAAAAAGCAATTAAGTTTCCATAAGAGGACTAAAGATGCGCTAAAATTTTGCCGGCGAACTTCGCTGGAAAAGCTCACAACAAATATGAACTCGCATGCTAGGAAATTTCTAGCAATGCAAGTTAATTTGTGCACTACAAAGAAACATGCAAGACGGTATTCTATGGATGAGAAAGTGATATGCTTATCAATTATGAAGCAGAGTCCGAAGTGCTATAGATTCCTCAGTAAAATTTTTATCCTGCCTTCAAAATCGACATTAAATGCGATGATTGCTAATTTGATTATTGAACCGGGGATCAACCCTCAAGTATTCAATCTGTTGAAAAAAGAAGTAAGTAAATTATTTTGCGTTATATATTTATAAAGAGAGAGCAGTAGAGTAGTATTTTAGTATCACTGTCACCTATCCATTTTAATTTCGTTTTCAGGTTAACAGGTGGAACCCTAAAAAAAAGATGTGCTCCATAATTTTTGACGAAATGTCCCTGGATGCTGCGCTTACATATGACAAACACAAAGATGCTATTAATGGCTATGTACATCTGGAAAAAAAGACCGACGAGATAGCTGATCATGCTCTCGTATTCATGTTGCGTGGTGCCGTCTATAAATGGCAACAACCTTTATGTTTTTATTTTTGTAAAGGTGCCACATCTGGAAATGTTCTAAAAAATCTAATAAAAAAAATAGTTGAAGCTGTTGTGGACCTGGGGCTCAATCCAATCGCACTAATTTGCGACCAAGGCGCTGCCTTTCAATCAGCACTTAACAATATCAAACAAGATACAAGACGCGATCAAATATTGCAAAATCATAACTCAGGTAAATTATAATGATCCTGTAGTTATTGTTTATTTATGATGAGTAAACTACCTAGTCATTACATAAGTGTATTTTTTTTCATTTCAGATGGTACTCTGAACATAGGAGGAGTAAATCTACATACTATATACGACCCATCGCATTTAATTAAAAGGTTAAGAAACAATTTTTTAACGAAAAACATAATAATGGATGGAAAAATTTCAAAGTGGCAAGACATTATAGATGTTTACGAGACGGACTGCAACCACACAGAGTCACGAATGCTGCACAAACTAAATGACCAATGTGTTGTGCCTGAAAAGATTAAAAAGATGAAGGTAATTATGAATGTAGTACAGTGTTATAAGTATACATGTAGTTTCAAATATATTACATTAATGTATGTGATTATAGTTCTATTCAGCCTAAAGCAAATTTTTAATTTACTATTTTCTTTTCAGGTCAAAAACTGCGTCAAAGTCTTAAGCAGCACTGTAGCTGCAGCTCTGACTTATACGGCAAATTTTTGTAAGTATCCATTTTGGGAAAATAAGATAATTTTTATCAGAGTTCATAAAAAAAGGAAAATATTCTCAATTTCACTTAATTTTTTTTAGCCAGATAATATTTTAGTTATTTTTCACTTGCTCGATGGCGCATTCGGTAGTGACCCTGTCTTATGCTCCGGGGGTCGTGGGTTCGATTCCCACTCAGGACGAACATTCATGTGATGAAAATTTGTGTTCTCGGTGTAAATATGTATTTAAGTTATTGTAATACCACTGTTGTTTCTGATTTCTGTAACATCTGATTCCGAGATAAGTAGCTTATACACCTATAAGCTACTTATCTCGGAATCAGATCAATGTATGTGATATTGTGTGATAGATATATATTTTTTTAACATTAATCTGTTTATTTCAGCAACATACGTAGATGGCAGACCAGTCAGCAGCACACTTAAAAATACCGCTGAAACTGTATTATTCATGGACAAATTGTTTGACAGTGTGAATGGGTGTTCAACAATGAGCCAAGTGACAAAGGGAAAACCTCTTCGTCAAGCAGTTCGAGAGGGATCAGACCATCACGTGTTTTGGGTGGAGGCAATACAAAAATTGGAAAATCTTAAATTTATTGACAAAAAGGGTGTTCAGAAGTCAGTCCCCAGTTTAAAAAATTTTATTACAACTTTGAAAAGCTATATGAAGTTATGGCAGTTTTTTAAAGAAAACGAATTGTTTTGCATGAGGCCCAGATATTTTAATTCAGATCCCATCGAAAACTTTTTTGGGCAAGTAAGGGCCTACAATTATCGAAACAACGATCCCAACTGCCATAACTTCAATTGTACTTTTAAGTCATTATTAATTACGAGATTGATAAAATTTCACAGTGACAGTTTTAATTGTGAGGACGACTCAGCAGACCAAATAATAAAAATAAATACACTTTTTGAAAAAATTAATGAAAATGAGTTGAGTCGTCCAGCAACAGATAATGTTTCTGAGGAAGGCCGCCGGGAAAGCATAAATAATGTCCATAATGTTCTTGAGGAAGCCCGCCGAGAGAGGATGAGTACTCATTCGCGAGCTTACACTACGGGATGGGTCGTCGGAAAAGTGCTATCCGGGACCACCTGTCGTGAATGCCAAAATAGTTTAACAAGTCCTGTGAGTTCTGGCATTCACGACTGGATTGGCCACCGTGAATATTCAGCAGCACTAAAAAGGCGTCTCAAATACCCATCTGAAGGAGCAGTGAGGTGTTTTAGCATAATCATAAAAGAAACGAATTGTTTCTTAGAAAAAAGCGGACAACGCAATGAAATTTCAAAAAAAGTTAGTAAATATATTAATAAAAAACATTCGTTTCATTTGATTGATTGTGCTGAACACAAGGAACAAATAATGAACGATTTTATTAACATCACTGTGAGATTTACAATAATGAACTGGTGCAATACTATTAACAAAATTTTAAAGGGGACTGACGTAGTGAGATTGACTAATAGAACATCATTGCCGAGTATGCAACAGAAAGCTTTCAATAAATATAAGAAAAAATTGAAAAATAAATCATTTAATAAGTAATTCTAATGTTTTATTTCATTCATTACAAACCCATCTCATAATTAATAGCAATTGGAAAATGTTCTGTAATTACATAATTCCTACCAAAATTAATAATCTGGCTGTGTAAATCCATTGCATTTGCGTGCGACCAAAGCAAAATTTAAAAAAATATAAGCCGTCAGATGACACTGGACCCTTCCCTATACGTGCCGATTCGAATGGATGTGAGTCGGTTGTCTGATACGTAGTATCTACTATCTAGTCTGTGGCTGAACCTTATAAGATAGATCAAAAAATATACTACAGTATTGTACACCTTTAAAAATCCGCGATGATATAAAATCTTTATAATGTATATTTGCTGCTACGGAACCCTTTGTGCGCGAGCCCGACTCGCACTTGGCCGTTAAATTACTTGTTTAGGCATACAATAGTCTTTTTACTAAATAATTGGATTCTAATTAAATATTTTTTGACAATACTTTATAATTAATTAATGTAGGTAGTTATGTCTAAAATTACTATTAAATGTCAAAAGAGAAATGTTAACGAAATAATTAAATCAGAATATCAAAATAGATCAAAATGTATTGAGATGTCAAAATTGAAATGAATAATATAAATAATTAATTAATAGTGTTGCAATTTCTGTCAATGATATAAAATAAACTAATCAATGGTATTTGCTATCAAAGTATTCTTTCAGGTCATAAAAACAACCATCAACCAACCACTTTCTTAATTCTACCTTAAATTTAATTAGTGGTAAAATTCTTAGGGCATTGAGCAAGTGATTATATATCTTAATGCCCATGAAATACATGTTCCGCCGAAACAACTCATTATTGATAGTATTATATTTTATTGTACTTTTCTCAGGGTAGTAGCAACTATTTTGCTTAATGAAAAGTGCAATGTTGTAAATGTATACGAATGTGAGGGTCAGGTATTTATGTTCTCTGAAAACTGGTCTGCACTTTTGATCATGTTTCATGCCATGTATTGCCCTGATGCATCTTTTCTGCAATCTAAAAGTTGTGACTATTTCTACACTGTTTCCCCAGTAAATTCTGCCGTAATTGAAAATTTTAAATAATTTTGCATAATATGCTATTTTTGCTGTTTCGATGTTTTTGTATTGCATTATTATTTATATTTATGTAAAATATTAAAGTGTGAAATTCCCATTGGAGGTCGTCGTTTGTTTGACGAGCGGCCGGCCTCAAATAGCCGCGCACATACAGTGCGACCACGATCAAAAGGCACTTTAGTGACATGGACAGGAGGGCGTTTTTTCTAGGCGAAAATATCAAAACAGCATTAGTTCCGAGTTTTGCCACGTGCCAAATAACCGTGATCTGACTATAGGGACCGGATCGGACTATAGGTTCCTATGTAGGTAGGTATATGGCGACCGAACTCCATCCAGTATAAACAAACTAAATGCAGATCAAGGTCTAGATAAATTATAACAAGTTGCCTGATCTCAGCAGCGGAAAACATGTACAGACTTTTAGAATAATCGTCCATCATAATTAAGCAAATAAACAAAATTAAGGATTTATTTAAAATGCATCTTGTCAGTTAAAAAATATTAATATTCAATAAAAGTCGGATCTGGGTGTCCAGGGTCATCATTATCATCTTAGCGTTTTGTCCCGGTTGCATTCCAAGCTGTTACTTTAAAGCCCGGAGTTCACTTACGTGTGTCTACCCAGAGGACCTAATAGATAGATAGATAAATCATTTATTTGTAACAAAATAGACACAAATACATGCAATTGCTTAAAAATAAACAAATTTAAAGAAAGTAAGATGCCGTGTGGTCCCCGGCAGAGTAGAATAGGCCACCCTCACTCTTACCGACGTGTCGTAAAAGGCGACTAAGGTCAAGCTGCTGGCATGATCATCAGCACCCAGAGAAGGAAAACTCTTCATTTATATCAAAACCCTCGCCAAGTCGTCTGCCAAGCGTGGTGAGTATGGCAATTACTCCTCATGTGATTGAGGGAGGCCCGTGTCCCAGCAGTGGGGACTTAAATGGGCTGATGATGATGAAAGAAAGTAAAGAAGAAAAAAAAAACACATGGATCTCTCTGCCGGAAGATGTGTTCCCAGAACGCTATGATCTGAACTTATTCAAGAAAAGAGTGAATAGGTTGTTACTAGAGAGGCATGATCTATCCTCGGCCACATCATCACTTACCATCAGGTGAGATTGTGGCCAAATGTCTGGCTATTCTAATATATAAATAATTCTAATAAAAAAATATTCATTAACACACATAAATTGCGCTTCTTCGGCATGTGTGCCTAATTTAAAGCAGACGTTACGACAGAATCGAAATTTCCCTCTTATTCAGACGCGATGTGTGTCTGCTTTGTTTGGATGTGACATATATATTTTCGTTCATTACGGAACGTCTTTAAATTAAGCCACCAGGGCATATAATTATGATCCAGGTCATATAATTAAAGCGGCATCCTAGGTCTATGGTCCAGGGTGTCGCGGATTAATTAATTATATACATATGTTTGTAAAATACACATAATATGCTATCGTAGTCTATAGGAGTGCTGTTATTTCAAAGTAGGTAAATCTGTACACAAACTTCTATTTCTTTATAATATTAATAATAATATCTACAGTATTATGTCAGGCAGATAAGTCACGTTCGCTGATAATAACAACAAATATTATGTTGTTAGACAGACTAATAAGCGTTTTCAGCACATGGCAACACCGAATATTACGATAGATACTGATAAAATAAGAGCACACGATATCATACGAGACGAGTAGGTATGATATTCGTATCAATATTTTTATCAACAAACATTCGATAATTTATATTGTCACAACAATGCTTTATAATTGGTCTCTAAATAGACGATTTCTTTAAAGAAGAAATGTACAGCCAATTTACCTCCTTAATTACGGCTACGGCGGCCAATCTCAACGATCAGCCACGTGCGCAAGATATATTATAGTGCTCAAGTGTGTGCGCAAACACAAGTGCACTTTCTATTCCCTTCATATTCCGATGGGACACGACCGGAGAGGGATCGGGCGCAGGACCAACAGCTTAACGTGCTTACCTAGGCACTGGGGTACAACAAGACCGCCAACTTCCAGACGGGCTTGCGGCTGCCACTAAGAATTTCTTGCCGAAAACTAAAGTACAAATTTTTGGCCCAACCCGGGGATCGAACCCAGGACCTCTTTCGCAGCCGTCGCTTTAAGGTGCGACCCACTAACCATTGCGCCACCGAGGCAGTCACCTGCTAAATTACAAAAAAGGAACCCGTAAACCGAGTTAATCAATCGCGTTCAATTTCAATCGGCCCTAAATGTGGGAGAGCCACGCTTAGGCATGAATGGGCCGGCTCGACCGGAGTGATACTACTGCCTCACAGAAGACCGGCGTGAAGCAGCGCCTGCGCTGTGTTTCGCCGTGTAAGTGAGGTTACCGAATAATGGGGGGGATGGGGAAAAACCTTGACTTGACAGAGATATGGAAATATTCACTGCAACAGTTCCGGCGGTATAATAATAAGTAATTGTTATCTAATACCTAATTTGTAATTAAATTGTTAATTTGATTTCTAATTATATCTTACTTTGACTTGTAATTAATTTAATTTATGATTTGAGATTTAATTTATAATTTGACATAATTTATAATTTGATTTAATATTTCATTTACAAATATTAAATCAAATTATAACTAATACTTCATTTTTTTATTGTTGTGTCAATTAATTCTAGAGCTTTTAGGCATACATCATTTTGGACTACAATCTCGATATGAACAATGTCATGCTACTAAAATAAGTCTCATTGATTGTAATCTGTTTTGTGTGCTATGAAAATAAAAAAAAACACCTCTCCCCGTTTACACCTCACAGTGTTGGAATCAATGGATCCAGCCAGACGATAACTCTCCCTGGCAGCCATAGTCATCCGTTTTCGTCTTCAAGTCTTTAATGGCGCCCGTCCTGACGATGATAGAGCGCTGGCATAACGCCAAAGCGTGTCAATGTTTTATAATCATAGGTATTCTGCCATATGGATGTTTATCTGTCTTTAAATTTAAATTATAGGATGTTGCATGAGAAGTCGTATAGATTTGGACCTAAAGGTGCTCCCACACAACAGTGTAAAAACATTGTGTAGGTAACACAGCAGATCAG
The DNA here is from genome assembly GCA_019059595.1 of Marasmia exigua. NCBI lineage: Eukaryota > Metazoa > Arthropoda > Insecta > Lepidoptera > Crambidae > Marasmia > Marasmia exigua. Next base: position 13,620,407 of record CM032472.1, read on the forward strand.
ATACATATTGTTCTTTAGACCAGTAATCCATTGTTTTGAGGTCGTAGAGATTCCAGTTTAATACTCGTGTTTATAACCTTTGAGGGATTAAAAAACCGACCCATTCCATTTTATAAATAGGCCGGCTCGCCCGGAGTGATAACGGCATCCTCACAGAAAACCGGCGTGAATCAGCACTGTGCTGTTTTTCGCTGCGTGAGTGAGGGTACCGTAGGCCCAATCCGGGGGAAAGGGGGGTTTAAAGGTTGGCAACGCACTTGTGACTCCATAAGTGTCGCGGGTGTCTATGGGCGGCGGCAATCGCACCTATCACATAAAGCAAAAAATAATTTCTCTCATTTTATAATCGCATGTTCTCAATGTTAAAATTCCTACTTTCTCCCCAAATAGAACTAGGTAAACCAGAATAAAATATTTTTTTCCTACAAATTCGTTCTGCGGTAGTTTAGGTAGGTAATGTACTTTAACAATAATAACCATAATATCTAATTAAAAATGTAACATATTTATCACTGTTACTGCCCACCACTGTGTTTGTGTACAGCAAAACAAAAAACCAGTACACATAATATTGAAACTTAAGCCAAATGCAATAAGACTGTTTGGTATAATCACCTTGACTGTAACACGAGAAGTGTAGTATAATCAAATGAGTAATGAAAAACACATTAGTACCTTAAGTCAATGCAGTATGGTATATTCTTTCACTTCGGACACCGCATTGAGACGATGTTAATTGACATTATCAACAAAGTCAAGAATAGCGTTAAATGATCCGTGTGCGCTAACTTTTACACCTCCTCTGTAAGGACCTGCGCTACGTTGCGCGGGCGCAGGCCGGGTTTCATACAAAACCCCCCCAGGCCAGGCCCCGAGGCGGGCTACATTTGTGTAAAACCGCACCCAGGACCAGGGTAATTCGCATTTTTGAAATCAGACCGTGGGCGAGCCACGGCATGTATGGGCCGGCTCGACCGGATTGATACCACGGCCTCACAGAAAACCGGCGGGAAGCAGCCTTGTGCTGTGTTTCGCTGCGTGAGTGAGGGCACCGGAGGCCGAATCCGGGGGAAAGGGGGGTGCAAAGGTCGGCAGCGACCCGTGACTCCACTGGTGTCACGGGTTTCTATGGGTAGCTGCAATCGCTTACCATCAGGCGATCCGTCTGCTCGTCTGCCACCTATCACATAAAAAAAAAAGTCAAGGATTGCGTTAATAGAACCGTGTGTACTAACTTTTACACCTCTCTAAGGGCCTGCGCTGCGTTGCGCGGACGCGGGTTCTCTTTCATAGAAAACCGATCCATAGCGGGTCCAACGGCGGGCTACATTTGTATATAACCGCATCCAGGGCCTAATGGAAATCTAGCTAAGCCTAAAGATCAGAGTTCACAGAGTAAACCACGAATCGTGGTTTAAAACAGTGACCCATAATGAGATAAACCAATGATGGTAATTCGCACTTTCGAGATTAGACTGTAGGAGAGCCACGTTTCGGCATGAATAGGCCGGCTCGACCGGAGTGGTACCACGGCCTCACATAACACCGGCGTGAAGCAGCATTGTGTTGTGTTTGCTGCGTGAGTGAGGGTACCGGAGGCCGAATCCGGGGTAAAGGGGGCTTTAAAGATCGGCAGGCAGCGCACTTGTGACTCCACTGGTGTCTGTCCATGGGCAGCGGCAATCTCTTACCATAAGGTGATCCGTCTGCTCGTCTGCCACCTGTCACATAAAATAAGTCCAGAACTGCGTTAATTGTACCGTGTGCACTAACTTTTACACTTCTCTAAGGGCCTGCGATGCGCTGCGCGGGCGCGGGTTCGGTTTTGTAAAAACCGATCCACAGCGGAGTCCGCTTTTATAAAAACTGGGCCCGCGGCGGACTAAAACTTGTATAGGTAAAACCACACTCAGGACTTAATGAAAATCTAGCTAGTCTAAAGATCAGAGCTGGTTAGTGGTTTGAAAACAGTGACCCATATGAGCAATAATGGCGATTCGCACTTTCGAGACTGTCCGAAAACAAATCGAATAATCATGTTCTGTTCTCAAAATGTCCTGTGTACCTATTCGGCAATGACGACGGTAAAGAATGCTTATTTAAATGAGTGCATATTTGCCATTTATTTTCGACCGACTTTCGATCGAAAATAAACGACTAATCCCATCATATTAGTGATAACTTGATTTATATGATGGAGGCCTTTGCCCTGCAGTGGGACGGTATATAGGCTTTACTTTACTTTTTTCGATCGAAAGCGTGAAAATCTCCCCCTAGGTTCTTATTTATCCGTTTGTCTGTCCTTTTTTTTAATAGCTAGGTCAATGTGTAATAGAAGCTATAAAGCTATATGTAGACCAGAATAATTAACTTTAAACTAAACTAAAAATTAGCAATATTGAATATTTTTAATTATTAAATCGACAACATATTGAATACATTATAATTTATTTGAAGAGATCATTAAGATGACGGGTAGGGCACACAAGCGACGAAAATCGATTTAAATTTTTAGCTACTAAACCGGATCTATTTTAAACAATTTCGGGGTCACAACCTCTTGGCAAACACTTATACTATTTATTAAATAACCATGCACAAATGTTGGGTCCATGCACAAACGCGAAAAATGTATTCACGCTAAAAGTGGCGTGAATCAATTTTTCACGTACAAAAACGGACCCAAAATTTGTGCATGGTTATTTAATAAATAGTATGTTGGCCGAAAGATTGTAACCCCAAAATTGTTTAAAATAGATACGGTTTAGTAGCTAAAAATTAAAATCGATTGGCGTCGCTAGTGTGCCCTACCCGTCACCTTAACTAGAATATATATCGTGTCAGGTACCAACATTGTATTACTATTTATCAATAGTTAACGCGGATATCAACTTACTCCACGTGTAACTAAACACACAACACATACACATCCAGCACATAGTAACTGCGCTGGGAAACATAGCCATTCCGCGCAATGTCAACAGTCAACACATTAACCGATCACAACTGGAGCCCAATTCTCGTGCTCGTGATATTTTAAAAACATGGCGGATATCACCTGCAAACCATACAAAAAAAAACTATGTTTTAGTGATATATGTCGTATGAAAATAAATATCACGAGCACGAGAATTGGGCTCCTGGACTCAACACACGAAGATGTGTGAATGTTTTTTTTTTTACATTATAGCGGACACACGAGCAGACGGCACACCTGAAGGAAAGTGATCACCGCCGCCCATGGACATCTGCAACACCTGAGGTATCACATATGCGTTGACGGCTCTTAAGGATGGAGTACACCCTTTTCTTGAAGGTCACCAGGTCGTATCTGTTCGGAAACACCACGGATGACAGCTGGTTCCACAGTTTTACTGTGCGTGGTAGGAAATGACGTGAGAAACGCACTGTAGCACATGTTTGTCAGTCGCTCGGTTAACACGGTTCTGCTAGATATTCTAACGTAAAAAGAAATCGAGAATCCTAGATTATATCTTGGTTTAATCTAAGTCGAGAACACTGTTTTCTTGTGAAGTCCAAAGTACCTAAACGTAGGATGGTGCACGCGAGAAGCCAAAAACATTGCATAAAAATATTAGATTTATTTATTATTTTTATCAAATCTGTGAAATATCAATCAAAATATCACGAGCACGAGAATTAGTTTCTAATTTCTCGTGCTCGTGATATTTTGAAAACATGGCGAATGTCACATTAAATCCATACAAAAAAAATGAGTTCCAGTTTCAAGTATGGAGACCTCCCCCGCCCCACCCAATTTTTTTATTTTTTTTCAATTTTGTAATGCGGTTAACAAAATACATCTATTTACCAAGAACTATACTATTGATTCTTATAGTTTCGGAGAAAAGTGGCTGTGACAGACGGACTGACATGACGAATCTATAAGGGTTCCGTTTTTTGCCATTTGGCTACGGAACCCTAAAAACAATGTTTTAGTGATATATGTCGTATGACGATAAATGTCACGAGCCCGAGAATTGGGCTCATTTAACCGACACGATATCGAATCACAAGTGTTAATCCTGTTATTATAATTTATACTTGAAAAGGGAGTTCTAAAGCGTAATGATTTTTTTCAATCCTCAGCGGAATATGGCAAGATTAAATCCCATAACAATAGTAATGGCAAAGCTGATGAGGTTATGGGTCCTGGTGAGATACACAGTAAAGTAAAGTAAAGTAAAGTAAAGTAAAGTATCAGCCTATAAACTGTCCCACTGCAAGGAAAATAAGGCCTTCATCATAGAAATCAAGTTACTATGATGGGATTAGGCTTAAACACCACACTCGCCAAAGCGGATTGGTGATCGCAAACCCGAGCTATGTTCAAAAAAATCGAAACATACTTTTAGCTTGACCCGGGAATCGAACCCAGGACCCCGAGATCACGGCCGGGTACTGAAACCACTAGAGCAACAGGGCGTCAGAGATACCCAGTACCTAGATTAGAATATCAAGAAGAAAACTAAATTTTAAGAATCACCATAGAAACACGATATTGATTGGCTAAAATTGGCTAAAAGCACTTAGAACTTGGATTAATTACCTACACGAGTACCTAGTTCAAGTTGCCATCGTCATGACAACGACGAAAGATTTTGAATTTGTTTGATGCTTTGTATAATAATAAACCTTGGTTTAATAAGCTTTGTGATAAACTCAATCTGAAATGCGAATATTTAAAAGAAATCACCATTCATATCAAAGAAATATTAACAAGGTTTCATGTTTCCTAAACGAAAACGATCAATTGAAATGAAAGAATTTGTAATAATTCCCACCTAAGAATAAATTTATTTTCGAAAACATTAAAGTACCTAGTACGCCATTACTTTACCTTTGAAGTTCATAAAACAAAATTTCTTTAAATTCGTTGCCTGTCTCCAAAACAACCGAATTTTCTAGAAAATTGCTTTCGAGTTTTGAAAAGGCCTTGGGCCATGGAAGCCTTTCGAAAGTTTTATGTTATAGAAAGAAAGAAAGAATAAACAATTATACAGTGACACAAATAATATAACAATATTACAAAACGTTATTATTATATCTATAAAAATAAAAATTTAATAAAGTTAGGTACAATAAAAGAGATAAAGGCAAAAAATGTGTCACCAAAAAGGTTTGCACTCAGCATATGCCGAAAGGACGCTAGACGCTAGCCCCTCTTATTACAAAAAACTGCTCTGATACCGGTTATAATCCTAAACTAGCAAGTTCATGATTATTACGGAATAATGTTAGTTCTTAAATTTTTATTACAAATCCTCGACTAACCATAAACCACTTAGTACCGCAGGATACTGTCAAAATAGATCGAATCATCCAATCATTCCTTCAGTGACATTTCATTTTACTAACCTTATTTTGTTATCTGAAGTAAAAATTAGAATTGTGTGAAGAATGATTCCTACAGTTCTTCAGTTATTGCCAGTATTAATCCCACTACTTATTTTAAACCACGTTTTGGAATAAGAGGGTAGGTGTTAGTCAATCACCTAATGGTAAGCAATTGCAGCCGCAGCGGAGTCACTGCGCTGCCAAACTTTTAACTCTCTTTCCCCTGCGAATGGCCACCTTAACCAAAGAGTAACTTATAACCCTAACACACTCGCAGAAACAAATCTTAAGCGCTTGACGCCCGTTTTCTGCAAGGCCGTGGAATCTCTCCGATCGCGCCAACCCAGTCCAGCCGAATGACTCTCTTATAGCAAATATTAAGCAGATAGTATCACCATATCATCCATGAGATCACCCATAATCTTGGATAGGTTTATTATTATCTCTGTGGGTTTCAGATTTAATCTCCTGATTGTCCGAAAGAACCAGCCAACTCAGGTATTGTTCAAAAAGAATTCAGATGTCACTCAGCGCATTTTTTGAAAACATCTCTCGGACTCTGCTCGCTCTCTAACCTCGAATAAATTTGCGTTTTCGCCGATAAATGTCAGTCTTAATCAAAAATTAATAAAATGGTGGGGGGCCGCACAGCGCCATCGCGGCGCCTGACGTCGACTGCCTGACATTATGTGTGTACGGTCAGCGTCAAAAGTAGCTTAACACTTCAGTGCCATGTCGAAGTAACATTTTTTACGAAACCCTTGGAAACTGCCTATAATAGACTGAACAGTTACTTGGAGGTCACAATAGATCAAATATGGTCGAGTGACCACTCTTCAGAACTTCGAATAGCAAAAATGGTACTAAAGTGTTAAGCTTCTTTTGATGCTGACCGTTCATGACTAAAGTTTAAGTGTTTGTTCTCACCAGTGAGCGTGCACATCCTCCGGCTATTGATGTCCTGCATGACCTGCCGCATGAGCCCGCATAGCGCCTTCGCATCGCCTGACGTCGACTGCTTCGACAACCACTCGCTCTCCAGTTCCATAGACAGCTGCAACAAATTCACTTTCAGCCCTTTGCTTTCACACGTAGTGATAAAAACCAATTAAATATAGAGCAATGAAAAAAAGGCTACGCACGGAATATTCTAGCGTGATAGTGTCAGGAATGAGAAGAGCTAAGGTCATAGATATAGCCCAAAGAATTGCATGCCTTAAGTGGCAATGGGCATGGTACATTGCGAGGAGATTAGACGGCCGTTGGGGCGGAAAGGTCTTCAAATGGAGGCTGTGTATTGGTGGTCGCAGCCATGGCAGACTCCCACAATGTAGACCGACAATCAGGTGAAGGTCGCGGGAATCCCTTGGATACGAACGGCACAGCACCGATCTTCGTGAAGATCATTGGGGGAGGTCTATGTCCAGCAGTGGACGTATCGGCTGAAATGATGATGATGAAAAACATTGACTCGCGGGCGAAAATATCAAACGTATGAAGTAATATTCGAGTGTTCACATAGGCAACAGCGATCTAGTTGGGGGCACGCGCACGCGTTCTTAAGTTAACAAGTATCTACTTATCATGATCATTAGCCTAAGGACGTCCACTGATGAATATAGGCCCCTATTATAACTAGTAAGGCTAATCGATGGACTGCTTAAGGTGACGGGTAGCCTATCATACAGTTGATGATAAAGTGTGGACGTAAAATAATATCTACAATTTGTCTGCCGTTTAGAATCCTACGAAAGTTTATAAACTTTCTAGTAAATTGATAAATTTACGGATCTTGTTATTTTCCGGTGACATATACAACCTGTGCGGATAAAGAATGGGATCAGAAATGGCGACGCATCTATTCACTTCTTGCTCGCACACTATTTGCGTCTATACTCGCACCCCACGAGTGCGAGTATAGACGCAAATAGTGTGTCATTCATTCATTCATTCATTCATACGTATGAGTATGACACGCTCTCTAATGTTAAATAAAATAGACAACATCGTAAATAGTTTAATATTAGTTTATCCTTTTAGTGTATATAGGTATCTAAAGTCATTAATCACCATCATTAATAACTATTCGCATGTCTTAAAATAAGGTTAAGTACTGTAAAATTATCTGTAACACCTACTTTTTTTATGTGATAAGTGGCAGACGAGCAGACGTATCACCTGATGGTAAGCAATTGCCGCCGCCCATGGACACCCGCGACACCAGTGTACTTAATGTAACCACCCTGTTTATAGCGAATAAATTATTTGATTATATTTGATTAGTTCAGCCCAGTCAGAAGAGTCCAAGAGCTTGAATGACCTAGACCCAATGATATAGACCCAATTCAATTGAGTCGTAGGTTCAATTTTCACTCTACACAAATATTCGCGCGATAAACACTTGTTTTTACAGTGTCCTAGACTAGGCTCTGCAATATCTACTCATTTATGTACAAATTTGTCATAACTTCTTTGATACTTTTTTTTCCCAGGGGAAACCATCATGGCCGTCACTTTGCTACATGTAGGGAACAAGGTGGTATGTGGAACTCGACCCCTAATTAAAACCCCTGGGGTGTCCATCTCCACCCCACAGTCGAGACTAGACCGTACCGCTAATCGCGCTCGCCGCTTCACCCCTATCTGGCTCAATACAGCCCTTCAGCGCGGTACGACCTACCAGGACACCAAGTAATGTCGCCTCTTACGTCAGGCCGGGAAAACCTTGGCAGTATTCTTAAACGCCCTTAGCCACAGGCCGTAACTTCTTTGATACTTGAGCTAACCATCTATAGTAACAATTTTTTTTTATAACTTTATTCGACTTCTTATTAAACAATAGTTCGACATGAGAAACCTACTAAATATTAATCTTCACCGAAAGCTGGAATATTTAGTATTCACTGTAATCGATGAATAAAAGAAAATATGGCGCTGGTTATTCTCTCGGTATCTGCGGAACTGATAATTATATTAATGTTATGCCACGTGCCGTCATTAGCAATGCAAATCATTGTTAAACTTCAAACAAATTATGTTTCGTAACATTTATCATGTTACACTTAGTCAGAAGGGCTTCATTAGAAATACCTTTTGTTGTTTCACAAATGATTATTTATTACAATAGAACGAGTTATTTGTATATTACTGTATCAACTCGTTATGATAAAATACTTTATCTATTCCAGTAGACTCAATTAAAGAATCAAACAACAGTATACAAAAATATGATCTAATATTTATTTGTTGCTTCATATCTAGTGGCTTGTCTGGTATCGGTGTGTACGGCCACTTATATAGCGCTTTTAGTAGAGAAACGGTCGAGACCACAATGGCCTTTGAACCACAGATAACTTAATCCACAAACAATGTTAAGTATGTAGTTTTCCTCTACGTAGTGAAACATAATATAGCGGTCGAGACCACAATGGCCTTTGAGTCACAGATCACTCAATCCACCAACAATGTTATGTAGTTTTCCTCTACGTAGAGAAACACGATATAGCGGTCGAGACCACAATGGCCTTTGAGCCACATATCACTTAATCCACAAACAATGTTATGTAGTTTTCCTCTACGTAGAGAAACACGATATAGCGGTCGAGACCACAATGGCCTTTGAGCCACAGATCACTCAATCCACCAACAATGTTATGTAGTTTTCCTCTACGTAGAGAAACACGATATACGGTCGAGACCACAATGGCCTTTGAACTACAGATCACTCAATCCACCAACAATGTTATGTAGTTTTCCTCTACGTAGAGAAACACGATATAGCGGTCTAGACCACAATGGCCTTTGAGCCACAGATCACTCAATCCACCAACAATGTTATGTAGTTTTCCTCTACGTAGAGAAACACGATATAGCGGTCGAGACCACAATGGCCTTTGAACCTCAGATCACTTAATCCACAAACAATGTTATGTAGTTTTCCTCTACGTAGACAAACACGATATAGCGGTCGAGACCACAATGGCCTTTGAGCCACAGATCACTCAATTTACCAACATTGTTGTGTAGTTTTCCTCTACGTAGAGAAACACGATATAGCGGTCGAGACCACAATGGCCTTTGAACCACAGATCACTTAATCCACAAACAATGTTATGTAGTTTTAATCTACATTCAATCTAAGCGAAGGAGATTTAAGAATTTGAAGAATACAACCGCCAATGCAGCGCGCGCTCATAATCGAAGAAGTTTTGGTTTTAATAACGATTAGGTATCTAATAGGAGAAATAGAATTATAAATAACGATAAGTTTACAAAAACCCGTTCTGTAATTAACGTCGTCATTTGGTATTATCACGAATTATTATTAACTTACCAATAGAAAATAAAACTGTATACAAACTGCCATTTAAACACGATTTTTCCTTATTTTAAGCTCGAAAAAGCGAATTATGCAAAACTTTGTACATGTTAAATATTTTATTATGGTAGTTCAGTGGATAAGAACGTGCACCCTCCGAACTGGACTAGGGGTTGAAAGGTTTTTCATGCTAGAGGCGACTAACGAGCGAGCGAGTCACCTGATGGTAAGTGCTCAACGCCATCTGATTTAAATTGAAGTACATTCTTCTCTTGAAGGTCCCTAAGTCATAGCCGTCGGGAAATACTCTTGTAGGCAATCATTCCACAGAACTGATAGATGAGGTACCTAACTATGAATGACTAATTAGGACTTTTATGATACTATAATATGTATGTTGCATCAACTTTATAACCATTATAACAATGAGATCATTGATCAATAGTATAACTAAATCAATATATTAAGTAAGAACTCAACTCTACATATTTTTTACAGACATTTTTATACAGGGGAAGAAATCAATATTTTCTGGACGTCTTTCCTGGTATGGCCATGTAAGGAGAAGAGGGGAAGAACATGTTGCCAAAAAAGTGATGAGTTTAAACGTAAGTGGGTGGAGGAATCTGTTCCTCCACCCACTTACGTTTAAACTCACGGCCGAAAAAGAGATGGATGGATTGTGTGAAGAATGACATGATGGAAAAAGAGGTGGATGATTCGATGACGAATGACAGGGACATATGGAAAAGGAAAACATACTGCGCCGACCCCAGATAACCTGGGAAAAGGGCAGGAGGATGATGATGGAAGAAATCAATATTTTATGGACTACTTTTGTTGGAAAGGTAGGATGGGGTTGAAATTTCAAAAATATGCTTACATAATTAATATGTGGGAGACTCCTGTTGCAGCAGGCAGAAATATCTTTCTCTATGAATGTACCTTTAAGGCATACTTGTTTTATTTTTTACTTTTCAGTAATTGTTCACTTACTTATCTAATAATATAATAATAATATTTGACAACATCACATACATTGATCCAACTCCAAGATAGGTAGCTCAAGCACCAGTGTTACGGATATCAGAATCAACAGTGGGATTACAAATATATACATATAATACTTTTCTTTTGTAAATACATACTTATAATATATAGAAAACACCCAGACCAATACAAACAGACATGTTCATGCACACAAATGTTTGTACTGTGCGGAGATCGAACCCACAACCCATGCACCAGAGGCAGTGTTCACTACCACTGTTCCAAACGGGTCGTCAGTCTACTTTACATAGCCACCTAGAAAATGATTGCACATAGAACAGGTAGGTAATCTAAGTAAAACTTACTAGATACTCGGTAAGCTTCTTTACAAGAGGTTCCAAGTGAACGGTCCGTGCCCACGCATCACACACGAAGCATAGGTTGAAGTAAAATGCATTCCTGGCATACTTCTTATTGTCTATCCGCACAGGGAAGCCCAGGATTTTGGAGCCAAGAAGAGTGCTGGAAACAACATTTTTATTTTGAAATGCTTGCCTTAGGATATCAGGCTTAACCCAAGCAATCTAATGTCCACTATAGAAGAGTTCTATAGATCAGTGCAATACCAAAAGCCTAAATTGAGTTAAACTGTTGAATCAGAAAGATGTTTTATAATCTTTATTAAAGAGAGATACAATTTATAAGTTGCCAGATGCAAGAGAGGATGACAGACACAACCAATTTACTAAACACAAATAACAAAACTTATTAACTTCCAGATGGATGGTGTTCCCGAAATTTTACATTAAATGTCTGTAATGCCAACATTTAATGTAAAATTTCGAAAACACCAACCATCTGGCAAAGGCACCAGATTAAGGTCAATACTGAACATGAACAAATAAACTTATAACTTGTATGTAACAATCAAATCAAAAAGTGTATGAACAGTAAGTACGAAAGAAAGAAAAAATATGGTACTTGGTGTTATTATTCTCTGAATAATAGTAACTATTCTGAATAACTTGTTTCATTTTAATATGTAGTGTTTAAAAGCTACTATATAACAATGTTATATTAACATAGAAAGAATAAATTCAGCATGTGCTAGATTTTTCTTATTTTGATGCACTAATTAGAATAGGGTTGTATTTAATATTCCCTTACCCAAAGGTTGTCTGGAAGAAATCGCTACAAGCGATAAGACCGCCTTATTGTACTGTCTGTTGTTGTTGCATCATACTTGTATTTTGTTTTTGTGCAATAAAGAATATAATAATTAACCTTTTTGCACACCAAAAAGTACATAATATAATAGTAAAATAAAATCATACTTTGATGTGCAATTAGTATTTTTGATTTTTAGAAGGTTAGTTTAATGTATTCCATTAGAATATTTATATTCCAACCAGTTTATATTCTTACTAGACCAAGGAGAATTAAGTTTGGAAACTTTTGGAAAGGTAAATTTGTACCTAATAAATGTTACAAAAAGTCGTTATTTTTCAATAAAACATTATTGCAAAAAGTTTATACGCGTGGGGGTAGTAAGATAAAAAGTTACTTACACTGTCAATGTGCATCTCTGCAGCTGAATCTTCGGAATGATGTAATGGCTCACGGTGTCGAAGATATCCTTCGAGATGTACCCCTCCGGCACCTGACAAGTGATCTTAGGCCCTGCGGTAGGATGGAACTCGCACAAGAAAATGCAGCGGATCGGTCCCTCTTGACCGCAGCCCTCATAATATTTCACATTCACATCCATCGTAAACAACTCAATTAACAATCGAAAAACCACGGCGCCACTAACACATTACACTTATTATTTTAAAATATGAAACTTCAACACAAATGACAACTATCTTATAAGTTTCACACACGAAACTAATAACGTAAGTAAAAGCTTTATCCAACGCAAATTAGAGTACCTATCCCTCACAAGCAAAACCATCGACTGATTTTTTTTTAACGCGTTCGCTCGGCCGACAAAATGGAATTTTGATTTGACGTTTCTATTCTAATTAATGTTGCAATCTTATAAAAATTCCCTACTATTAATCTAATATCTCATTATGAAATACCTAATGGGTTGATGTTTTATAATACTTTCTCTTGTTACATGTGTTTTTTTATGTGATAAAGAATTTTAAAGACTTTTTTATGTGAGCAGACGAATCACTTGATGATAAACGACAGTCGCCGCCCATGGACACCCGCGACACCAGTGGAGTCACAAGTGCGCTGCCAACCTTTATCCGGGAGAAAGGGGATTCTTTCCCCCAGATTGGGCCTCCGGTACCCTAATACATCGATACAAATATAGAACATTAAGCATTTATGGCAAGTTTGTGTCTCACATAATTAAGTGGAGTCACAAGTGCGCTGCCAACCTTTATCCGGGAGAAAGGGGATTCTTTCCCCCAGATTGGGCCTCCGGTACCCTAATACATCGATACAAATATAGAACATTAAGCATTTATGGCAAGTTTGTGTCTCACATAATTATATGGGGCTGTATGCCTCGCTTTGCAGTATGCAGTTGTGTCTTGCGACAACAATCAACATAGTCATACTACAAAGAGGATATATTTGTATCTAAGTAGGATCTCAGGAGAACGTTACCGCAAAAGAACGGGACCCAGGTTACTAATCGGATGATGATATAAAATGACCACCTGAATGGGGTGCTAGTGTGACATACTTCCTATAAACCTATTTGTTAAAAAATATATAATGTAAGTTGAAATAAAGATTAATCAAAAGAATTATTTAAAAGTTGTTTAATGCTTGTTAGAAGTCATCAATCTATTTGTTAATTTTAATCATTAAACTACCTGAAGACCGTCAAAAGCGGCCACTTTTAGCGTGAATCAATTTTTCGCGTACAAAAACGGACCCAACATTTGGGCATGGTTATTTAATAAATAGTATAAGCATTTGCCGAGAGGTTGTTACACCGAAATTGTTTAAAATAGATCCGGTTTAGTAACTAAAAATTAAAATCGATTGGCATCGCTACCCGTCACCTTAATTTATAATTAGCAGTCAAATATTATTTTTATTGTTTTTTTGTTGGAAAGTATGGATCGCAGTTTACATAAAAATACACTATTCCGTGCAGTTAAGTGTTTAAGCTATTGTCATAATAAATGACCGCTAGTCCTATCGCTAACAGCGTTATCGCGCTCTCTTCCACCAGGCAGACTATTTTGGGGCAGATTGTTTTTTAACTAATAGGGTTACCATACCCTATGAAGTAAGTGCCAGTGGCGTCATCATTTGTTTTTACGATTTATTATTTATTATACTCAACATTTAAAATAAACCGTTCCATTTGAGTTATTTTTTAAATTACTTCTCAAAAGTAAATTATAAAAAAACAACTCAAATGGAACGATTTCTGTGGAGTATCCGAAATTTGACTTTCCGGTTTCTTCGCGTCTGATTTCCATTAGCTTAAATATATTGTTCAAATCAACATTTTAAATTGAAATAAGAGTACGTGAAGATTCTTCTACCTTTCTTTCGATTTAAACTTCTTCTGATTTCAATATAATTTGATCAATATTTTTGAGCCCATGGAATTCAGAACGAAGAAACCGGAAGGTCTTTCGGAGAAGCACTTCATGGGTGTTTTTTATGAGATACTCTTTGGGTTTTTTGTAATGGGGTAAATTAAATGTTTTTATTTGATTTCAGAACAGTTTCCGAACGAGTGTTCACTTCAATTGTTTTTTTTCTTGGTCTGACTCTGTGCATGTCATAACAAAACGTCAAATTGTCAATTTTCGTCCGATGTAAATATTTTGATAAATAATTTATATTTTACAAAATTATGGAGAGCAAGACTTGCAAACTATTAATTGCAGCAACGGGCAGCGTTGCGGCGATAAAAATACCTCTATTAATTAAATCTTTTTTGGAACTGAGCAATGATAAAATACATTTTGAGGTTAAGATCCATAGAAGTTACGCTTTTGAATCAAAGTCATATTCTATTTAATTCACCAGTTTACTATTTTTAGGTGCGTTTCGTCGTAACAGAACACGCTAAGCACTTCTTTAATGCCTCAGCCTTGCCGGCTGAAGTGGCGATTTATGATGATAAGTCAGAATGGGATACTTGGACACAGAGAGGGGACCCGGTCCTACACATAGATCTCGGCAAATGGGCTGACATGATGCTCATTGCGCCCTTAGACGCTAACACGTTAGCCAAAATGGCACAGGTATGAGAATACCAAGTTTATGAAGTTTTAGAATGAATGAATATAAGTACTTTTATTGCACTCAAAGTACAGTATGAAAACTTAAGACTACTTTTACCAATTTATTAGTTGAGGACCATAGTCATGTTATATAAGCAGTGGGCGCTTTCCAGAATAAAAAACCGGGTAATTGTTTTCGGTATAATTAACTTGAGCCTTTGATATAAAATCCATTCATACAATTCCAGGGTATTTGTGACAACTTGCTCACATGTACAACTCGAGCTTGGGACATGAGCAAACCTCTCCTGTTCTGCCCAGCCATGAACACTAGGATGTGGGAGCACCCACTTACTGGCCAGCAGATTGCCTTGCTCACGAGCTGGGGCCACACAGAAATCCCTCCTATCAGTAAAACCCTCATGTGTGGTGACACCGGCATTGGAGCAATGGCTGAAGTTCCTACTATTGTTGTTAGAACGAAAACAGTAGCTTTAAAATTGTTACAACAATAAAATATACTTGTATGCAAAGTTTCCTTGATTCAAGAGATAAATTCTTGGGTTTACTATCTAGCAGCAAAGGGGTTTAGGACTTTTAGCTCACTACTGTAGCTACTACGCAATTTTAGAAAAAAAAAACAAAATGGGGATGATTGTGACCCAGGGTCAAAAAAATGCCAAGCTCCTAATGTTAAGCTATGAACTAAAACAATACTTCCTATGTGACTGCTTTTTGCCAATACTATCTAAATAATATTAG
This sequence comes from Marasmia exigua, assembly GCA_019059595.1. Classification (NCBI taxonomy): domain Eukaryota; kingdom Metazoa; phylum Arthropoda; class Insecta; order Lepidoptera; family Crambidae; genus Marasmia; species Marasmia exigua. Next base: position 13,636,046 of record CM032472.1, read on the forward strand.
ATTTTTTATTTATTTATTAGGATCCCAACACCATGTGCCACCCACATGGTTTTTTCTGATATAGAGTAAAATACTCTATTCTGCTACATCATGTGATACTTAGTAAAAACTTAAAGACTGAATTTATTAAAATAAAACTAGTTTTAGAATGTAAATGTTTTTTTTGTTTATTGCATCGCTGAATACTGGTACTAATGCTAGCATACATGCAATACGAACAAAACTATTAAAACCCATTTAAAAACTCTCGTATTGTATACATTACATACAAATAACTATACAAAAAACATCATAAACTTCTACTAAACTTAAAAACTTGATCCCAACTACAGTACAAAACAAATACTAAGTAACTTCACTGTGTAAAATCAAATATTTTTTATAGTTGCTGTAATTTTTTTCCACCTTATTAATCATTAGACAAGAAGTTTGAGTTTTTTATTAGGTGTTTTGATATTATTATAATTGTATCTGTAGTCAGTTCCAAGTATAATAACTTTTCAACATATAACTTGTGTGATCAATGTTATCAATTATACACATCATCATTTTGCAACATTGCTATTCTATATTCCTCTTCTTCTATCTTTGTTCACATTCACTTGTTACAAACCCTGTAATAATAATAATAATTTAATCGAACATTTAATATTAAGTCAAAACTGTCTTGACTTAGCAAAATCAGATAAAATATATATAAAAAAATTAAAAATACACGCAAAATTTACGTAGCGATGTGCGTTTAAGCACCCTTATGTTTAATTACGTAAGCATGGTCAGCAATGCTATCACCATAACATTTGGCTTGTGCAAACTATACTCGACAGATCAAATATTGAAAGTCCAGAGGGCTAATTGTGTCAGTTATAGCGCAAGAAGAGTGCAATATACTGTAATTTACACCTCCGCTTTTAGAATATTGTTAAAAAAGGTATGAGATGGAACTTCTTATAGGTACACATTATCACAGATGACTAAGATGCCATCAGACAATTTTAGTCAATAAATAAACTTATTAGGTAAATAATGGATCCTTGGTATACCAATACCAAAAAGATGTTGCTTACTTTTAGAATGTTATGTTGATACCAATGCGGTACCATTATTCGAAATAACTAAAGTGCGGAAGCAATGAATATATTAAATTACCTATAAATGTTAAATATTAATATTTACTAAAATAATTAATTTGTAATAGTACCGATTTCAGACGAAATATTGAATAATATTATATAATAATAATATCCTACAAAAAAAGTTATTGCATGCCTAACTCTCAAGTAGCTTGAGTGGATACATATAAAAATACTATATTTACATTCTATGCAGTGTTTTTTTCTGAAATTGGAACTGATACAAAGATGGGAAATAATTATTTACAAATTAATATAAAATATTCGAATTTATCTTCAGATCGGATTCAATTTCGATACGTCTCAGGCCGCCTGACTTCGAGTTTAAACAATAAATAAAAGGTAAATCTTAACATAAGCCTTAGAATCGAGCTTAATAATATTGGAATATTACACTAAACAAAATGTCATGCTCGTTATAAATGCTATTACAAATCGCCTCGATATCTCCAGATCCAAAAATGCAAATATATAGAGAACAATTTGAACTATCACAATATTGGTACAAAATGCTGTAAAATGCATATTTTTATACTACACAAATCGTTTATTCGAAATGTTTCTTATCTGTTTATATTATATGTGTATACACGAGTATAATATTATATAAGGGCACTGTAATATTATACTAACCATACTATATAACTGGAGTTATAAATATTTGTAAAAATTAGGTCGGATCGTTTAAAACTTGGGTAGAAAACTGTGCGTATATTCAAAAAGGCTATTTATATCTAGCGGGACTATCTGGCCCCGGCTCGCTACCATGCGGCAAGAGTACGGGGGCCGCTAACATAAAACTATCAAAAGCTAAGCTTTCTCTCACAAAAACATTTGTAAAATGTTCGTAGCAAAATACTGCGTTCGCTGTTGGAATGGAATGAATCTTAGGCGTATCAAAATGTATTTTCGTGCATATTGCATTTAATTTCTTTCTAAGGCAAGATTTGCAACTACGCTTAGGCTTGAAAGGGACACCGCGCTCGTAAAACTGCAAGATTTTTGCTTTACGCGTTTATTCTCTCATTAATTGCAATATACAGAAAACGCTTACACGAAAAATAGGCACATCGTTCATACGACGGTTTCGTTTTGTTTCTCAAACATGGCTCGCGTGTACTTCGATATGACGTCGTAAGTGGACTTGATGAGCTCGCAGCTGCCGTCGACCTCGCAGTCGGTGGGGGCGACCCGGTAATTTGAAGTCTTGGGGCGACGGGGGACACCGCCGTGGGCGAAGTCGTCGTCGTCGTCGATGCTGTAGATGGAGATAGCGTGGTTGGTGTGTACCATTTCGAGGTCCTTGCGTCGCTTGCAGCGCGCGTCTATGGCGCGCACGGCGCGCTGCACCGAGGCGGGGGCCAGGCCCGGCGCGGGCCCGGGCTCGCATCATACGTCCAGCTCCTCCAGCCCCTTGCTGAGGCGGTGCGAGTTGATGCGCCGGCGGTGCGAACGGCGCACGGCGTCAGCGCGCCGGTAGGGCTCGCTGCGGAGTCCGTGGAGGATGTCCTCCAGCGCCCCATTGTAAACTTCGTCCTGGTGAAGCAGCTTTTTCTCGCCGACGGCTTGAGATTTCGTTTTTAGTTCGTTGATTACAGCCTCCTGGTGGATTTAAAGCCTTTTGTTACTTTGTGTAATAAATAAGGTAGCAGATGAATTGAATGAATTATTGATTCATATTCTACCTAAAATTTAATTGCAGGAAAATAATAGCTAAGATTTTTTCTCAATTAAAATCTGGAATAATCTTAATGCCGACAAATAAAACTAGTAATTTAGCAATAAAAACTAGAAAAAAAAACATTTCTAATGAGCCAATGTAAAAAAAACTATCTAAATGAGAGATACATTTAAACCATACGACTGAATTACTATATTGTAAATGCCAATCGAACAAAATCTAAGTTTTGTGTAGGTACGTATAGAAATGTTGACACGAAAAGCCTATTTTTGGGCCTTGAATCATTATGTATAGCTTTCTAAAAACCCTAATCTACTACTTTCCTGCAAACATGTCTAAATACTGCAGGAAAAATACTTATTATGACGATCAACCTTAGGAAAATAAGGATCTATAAAACATAACATGCCACTAATTTTATCAATACATTTAGGTTTAAACTAAAATGGAATCACAAATGTTTATTGAATGTTTATAACGTCATGTATACTGCGTATTAGAGCGATTTGTGCAGAGTCTAACTTTTGAGGGGTTATGTCCACATGTTGGTACCATAGTTTGTGTTTTATTCCCGTGAGATAAGATCCACAACTAATTAATAATACGTATACTGTCTGTTCTTAATGATAAATATAACAATAGCCCACAAAAAAGCATTGACTCTGTACAGATAACACTGGCTCTGCCAAGCAAAAGTGACCCATACGCGAATTACATCAAGCTCTTAGTTAAATTTTGCGACAATGAGAAGGTAAAAATTAGGTATAAAGACATTCCCTGTTAGTTCCATGCAAGTGCAGCACAGGAGAGAAATTATAATACATATTTATAATATTTACATATGACATCAAATACATTTTATACATAAACAATACACATTTTATTGAAAATGTCTCAAAACAAAAAAAAAGGAGAATAATATACCCAATCAAAATATTAGCAAAACTTTGCGTCCTACTACTATCTATATTTTCCTTCAGAATATGATAAATACTATGTTGTTTGTGATTATGACTATATTTTTTTTTATTTTAAATTGCGATAAAATTCTTGGGGCCTATTTTTCTACCACTCTTTTATGTCATGCCTAAAGTTAGGATCTATTAGTCAATGGTATTTAAAGACTAACGGTCCTCTGCCGAAAACTGAGATAAATGTAGGTATTCGCCGTTACCTAAGCCTCGGCCCCGTTCTAGCACTAGAAATTTAATGTTCACAAATCTGACAGATTTCTTTGATAGCTTCTCACCTTTCAATAGATATTGTCGAGTACAGACTCCTTGGGTCTAATTTAGTTTTTTATAATGTTTTTACTTATATTGACAGAAGTTGTCATTGTTTTTTTGTTTCTTTCTTGTCGTAAAAATCTTGTTTGGAAATTTGGTTTGTATTTTTTATTTATTTATTTTAATAATATTCTTTCACTATTTTTATGCACGTTTTCTTTCGTCTGCCACAGAAATCAAGATTGGAGTAACCTGGAGCCCAATTCTCAGGATTTTCGATATGAAAAAACATGGCGGATATCACCCGAAAACAATACAAACGATGTTTTAGTGATATATGTCGTATGAAAATAAATGTCACCAGCCCGAGAATTGGGCTCCAGATGTGTACAGACAGCCGTACATATTGTCAAGCCACTTGTTACACTGTGTTACTAGTATAACTGCTAAAGATGACGGCTACAGTTGTCTCAGTCTTCGGTAAAACACCGTCCATCTTATAGGACCTATCGGTTTTGACGTCGCATTTAGTGGAGAAGGTGACAATCGGTGTAATACATGCTTCAATCCGCGTGTCGGAATTATAATGTAGCCCTCAAATTAATATCTTACTATGAATAAGGAATAAGGATTTAATCATATCCACAAGAGAGAATGAAATATTTCCTGTTACATCAAATGAAAATCTAATCTACTATATTTCCATAATACATAGTAACAAGATTAGGCAAGTTATTAAATCTCCATTCCTCATTATTTTCTAAGCTATGGCCGATTCCCCACGACTGCTACATACATATTCACACATAATCATGCTTCCATACAAACTGTCTTCTTCTTTATCTTTTTATTAGTTAGTCACTTATAAGGCAAATAAATTCGTTTTAACCCACCCAAGTCCCAAGATATTTATGGATATAAACGTCAATTAGTTATTTTTAAATACCAGGAGCCCAATTCTCGGGCTCGCGACATTTATCATTATACGACATATATCACCAAAACATAGTTTTTTTGTATGGTTTTTAGGTGATACACGCCATGTTTTCAAAATATCACGAGCACGAGAATTGGGCTCCAGTCTATACTCACATATCTGTTTATAACACAAGTATTTATTGATATATTTCAATCAACCTGTAGATATAAAGTTGACATTATCGTTTTTATTTTTGTAAAACGAAAAAAATGACCGAGGATAAGTTTGCTAATAGATGAAGTCATGATGCCAATTTTTATTTTATTTTTAATCTAAATCAAAAACTTCTAAAACTCGTCAAATACTAAACAACGTTTATAAACTTCACTCCACCCACACACACACACACATCGCTTGTTAGTAATGACACACAGTGATAGGCCCCGCTGTGTAACAAGTCGTTGACTTACTCCTAGCGCTAGGCCAGCAGGCCACGGCCTACAGGCCTACACCGGCTCAATACTGTGCCTCAACTGAGACAAGTGTTGCTGCAATAGGCCTGCGCTGACGGCCGCGTAGTTAAACCTCTGTGAGAATTAATTTATGGTGTTACCATCACCGCTACTGTACGATTGGGCGATCAATGTGGCAACATTTTTTGTATATTGTCATTTTGTATAGATTTACTTACAAATAAATCTAGTACCAGCCTAGATATATTTACTTAAAAGGATTTACGTAGAAGCTTTCAGTATCTAAAAATATAATAAGTTGTTAAAAGACATACAGTAATGTTGCCATATTTAATCGAAAAATAGAATTACCAACACCTTGTTATTTTAGGATTCCGCTGTATCAGAAAGATATCCTACCATCACCTTCGAAATTACGCTAAGCTATAATAAAACACCCCTTACTTATAAATAAATATAAAACATATGAAATTATTCTCGGTTGCTAACTAATAATTCTACTATTATTCAGGATTTTTATTTTAAATCTTAAGTTATTCAAACTTTAATTTTAAATTTTTATGAATAAGGGGGGACATTATTTTACATATTTCACTGTTAAAATGAAATATAGAACTCAGTAAGTAAATGTATAAGATTAGAAAAAAAAACACTACCTTGACGTAGTTGTAGAAATAAGATTATAAAAGTGAGCGTTGCTTTCATACTTTTATTTGCGGAATAAACTCATCATCATAAGGATCATAAGAAGTCAAAATGTATGGGAATTACACATCAGAGATAGCATAATTAAAAATCAGAGATAACATAATCATACGTCAAGGTATTGTCAAATTACTCAAAAACTCGTAAAACCAAAACATTAGTAGAAAATTAAATGTCCATCTTCAAGTCTGGAGTCTTGGCTACGGATTAAAATGAAACAAATGCAGCAAAATCTACGTTGCACGAGTAGCGGCTCCATTCACCTAAGCGTTATACACAGGGCCATCGAAGCGAACTCATCATAAGGCTAACGTCAGTCTTCTTAGTATTATACACATTTCCTTTTATTCTGGATTTGTTTAAATTTCAAACATTGCTCTAATTAGGATGGCAGAAGTTAAAAATGATTATTATTTTTAACAGTCAATGAACACAAGTATGATCGTATTCAATGAACAATTTCAAGATGGTGGTAGATTATTGTACCTAAGTATGTACAATAAAACATACGAAACAATATTCCATAGTCATTTTTTTTTAAGAAAATAGATATTTTAACTTCTGTCATTGTTCATTTATTGCATCTCAATTTGTGTTACCATTAAAATTTGATACCCAAAACCACTCGGACTATCAAATGTACCACTGTGCACTGATAAATAAAATGTGCACTTTCTTTAAAACTGTACGAAGCTATGAGTGTATATACAAATAGTTAATCCGATAAATGGAATCTTGTGGTGGAGACGCGCGGTCCGAATTTGACGTAACATCATCGCTTTGACATGACACGTTATATTATAACCAATCAACTTGCAGTTAGACCTGGCGCCAACATAACGCTATCTAACGGTTTTCCCACTATACTCCTTTCGATTTAACATGTTATGGATGACAGATGTCAAAATATATACATTTTTCACGTTTAGTCTCTTTCTAACGTGTGACTTATATAGCTGTCACCGACATCATGATAAAGCGAAAGGACTATAGTAAGAACCATCATCATCGGTATAAATTGATAATACGTGTGATTCGGGCTCCCTCTAGCTGGTCGCTTATCGTGCTATTTCATAGAAGACTTTATAATGTTTCATCCGACCAGTGAACTCAGTCTTCACCCGTTCTAAATGTTTATACTCTGTCAATAAAATCGTGAAATAAATTATAGCGCTACTACACACCACACCCCATTGGTTATAACCCCATTGATTATAATCAAAGGAACTCCGTTTTAGTTCCTCAGCTGCTCAGGAATAAAGATCCTCTTTTTTTCTTTTCATATATTTTCGTTCCAACTATGAAAGTGCGGGCGGATAAATTTTGATGTACTCTGTTAGGACTTATCCCCCCTAATGTTCAAATGTCAAGCTTTGTCATAACAAAAAAAACCGACCAAGTGCGAGTCGGACTCGCGCACCGAGGGTTCCGTACAAACCTGCAAGGGCAATTAGATCTAAGTATTTGATATGAATTTCAACTTGATAGCTCTACGCGTTCATGAGGAAAAAAGTAATAAGTTTATATTTATTAAAAAATATATATGTTGTAATGTAACGAAAAATTTAAGGTTTTCGGAATTTTTCCTTTATGTGTGCTATAAAACGTTGCTTCATGCCAAATTTCAAGATTCTAGGTCGACTGGAAGTACCCTTTAGGTTTTGATTCCCTTGCGAGTACTTGCGAGTTTCAAAATATGCAGCTTAAATTGCTGTTTCTTTTGATTGCGTTGACATAGAAGTTTGATTTTGTTACAGATTAAAGGTATTATAGACCTGAGTATTTGGTATGAATTTCAATTTAATACCTCTACGCGTTTATGAGGAAATGGGTACTAAGTTTAAAATTATTAAAAAATATATATATTATGTGATGTAACTAAAAATTTATGGTTTTCGTAATTTTTCCATTATCTATGCTATAAGACGTTGCTTCGTACCAAATTTCAAGATTCTGAGTTCACGGGAAGCACCCTGTAGGTTTTGATTCCCTTGCAAGTGTCGAAAATTTGCGGCATAAACGGCTGTATATTTTGATTGCGTTGGCTTAGAAGTTAGATTTTTTCACAGCTTCAAGGGACAGTAGACCTGAGTAATTGATATAAATTTTAGCTTCATACCTCCACGCGTTCCTGAGAAAAAGGGTCTTGACAGACGGACGGACGCACAGACGGACAACAAAGTGATCCTATAAGGGTTCCGTTTTTTCCTTTTGAGGTACGGAACCCTAAAAAAACCATTTTTTTAATTAATTCACTGAAAATGTTGATTTTTGAACTCCAATAAAACCAAAGATATTGGCCCTACAGCTTAGGTGCCATAGTAACAAATACTCAGGGGACAAGTTCAACAGAATACCGCAATTTTTTTTCTGGCCGGCACTTGGACCAAAAAAGAGGATGTTCTTTCACGACTTTATTGACAGAGTATAAGAGTCTATGGTCCAACTACGCCATCTATCGGAATGGGGGCTATCGCGTGTGAAAAATCCGCTAGATGGAGTACTATAGGTCTGAGGTCCAACTACAAGATGATTGGTTATTTTTGAATGAGATTTGTCAAAATGTCAATTTGACGAACGAAATAACCAATAGAGTCTGCGCCACCATAAAAGCCACGTGAAAAGCGCGCTTGAGTGGTAATCAACATTCAAATTTGAGCTTTATACTCATAGACACAAGGAATTTCGAATGTTACTTCCGTGTCTTTCCGCTGGACTTCTTTCGTGGCTCTACAGTCCAACAGTACGCCATCTAGCGAATAGACGTGTGTAACTCTTTAATTAAACGACTCAATAATCCGACTCAGCCAAATCATACACTGTTTCGAATCTCCAATGTTCGCTCCGAATGTATCATTCGACTCAAATGGATCTCGACCAGAGTGGTCAATCAGTAGTAATCTCGCTCACTACGTTTGAGCCGAATGATCCGAGTGATAAGAATGAGCGGAATGATCGGAATGAGCGGATTGACCCGCGTGATCCGAATGAGCGAAAGAGTAATCTGTGGGCCTTTCGGGGTGAATAGGTGACCGTCCATGTATTACGCGTGGAAAAGAGATGGGTATATTACATGGCACAGCAGGAGGCGATCGATTTTTCATTCGTAACAAAATCAATTAACCACGGATCTATCTGAAAGTTGACATTTCAAATGATTTAAATGAAGCGTTTCACTATTCCGCATCTTTGAACTGATCCAGATGCAAATATTCCAATCTTTTGAAAGATACGTTTTTTCCAGGTCTACCAGCGAATCCTTCACACACGATAGCCCATTTTCATACGCATTGGTCATAAATGTTAACGATGTTAAACATTTCCCGCTTTACCTAACGGGCGTGGACCGATTCAACCGGGCAGACGTCAACAACCTAATTTCTACCAGTTTCCACACATACACCCCACCGTAGTAAGCTAGTAGTGGCCATCGAGCACGTACCTGCTGCTTCTTCTGCACGAGTTTGACCTTGTTGGGGTCGACGGCGTCGGCCTGCTGCGCGGCCTGCTCCAGCCGCCGGCGCTGCTCGTTCTCCGCGTCCGCTTGCTGGAGAGAAAAACAAACAGTTGCTTTCAGCTCTACTACTGTAAACTAACGAAACTAACTAGGTTTGCGCAGCAACCCAAAGTGAGCCTTAGCCTCCGATAATAAGAGTCTACATCTAGGTCGGTCCTGCGCCACCTCCTGCCAGTTATCCGCCAGAAGTCCTTTCAACCTCGTCTCTCCAGCGGTATCCTTGGACCATAAGTACTTTACTGAGAATAAAATGGTTTGTCACCTTAAGGTAAATTTTCGCTTGCACGGCAACAATCAGTTATACCAACATGCCGTTTTAAAAAGATCTGCCAATCTTCTTTAAATTTTCTTTAATCAAAAGGAGTCAAAGTTGCTACAAACAAATAAACTTTCTGATCTTACAGTTAAGCATAATTGATTGATTGATTGATATAAAGGTCAAATGACATGTGTCATTCTAATCAAACTATATTTTACGGAGTATATTGGCGCGTATTTAGTTTCGGCACTTTCTTTCTGTAACAATAGATGGCGCTGGACGTTGATTATATCGCGCAAGTCTCTTCGGTAGACATTAGTTGCAACCAGAGAGGAAAGAAGTATATAATGTATGCGATGGGATAAATTTTACCGACTAACAAGCAATGATTGCAAAGGGGCGACAGCTTCCATGGAAGGTGACCAAAGAAACCACACGAGAATAAACAAACAACCTACTCTTTGTTGGCCCTGACGAATATATAACGTCGATGGGATTTTTATTTGCAAAAACACCCATTGGTCGTATTGGTCAGCAACACCTTTCAATATATATAATATTATTTACAAGAACTCATCGTATGTGAAACAGGAATTAAGTTTACGACTAAGGAAAAGTAGCTATAAAATGATATGAAAAATGAAAATGAAAAATATTTATTCTGTTCAGATACACATGTACATTACTGCTGTATTACATTTGGTAAATTCAAAAACTACAGATTCATAAAGGCAGTTATCCTGGACTCCACACTACGATTCCCTGTGTCGTGGAGGCCAGTCTTCCCATATAAATTATTGCCATATTATATTTTGTGTTATGGTGCATGTAAATGTATTGTAATATCTTTGTTTGTAGTGTATTTATTTATTATTTTGTTTAATTTTAGTATTATATTGCTTATGATGATAACGAATAGATAGATATTCTTTATTGCACAGAAACATGATACAGTACACACAACGAAAACAGACAGTACAACAAGGCGGTATTATCGCTTGTAGTATACACCTATGTACCTGCTTCTTGATAAAATTTTAATATAAGTATTTATTATAATTATTATAAGTATACTCATCTAATATGATATAATTATTTTAGACTATTTAGAAGATTTTCAGTTTCGATATAGTTTTTATCATTTAACCATTGAAGTAATAGTGATTTGCATTCTACTTTTATCATATCTACGATACTATTGTTGCATTTATAAAATTTGCTGTACAGATAAGGACCCATGTATCGACTGGATCTTCGTGCAAATCAGTTCTGATATCGGGATGTTCCCATTTAAGAGATCTAGAGGAAGTTCTCGCATTTGTTTTGGCTTGTTTGTGGAAATTTATTATTATTGCAGCTATGTACAGTTTACGAACACTGAGAACTTGGCATTCGCAGTAAAGTTTTTCCGTCGAGTATCTTCTGGGTCGCCGAAAAGCTATTTTTAGTATAGCTCGCTGAGCTCTTTCTAGTTTGAGAAGATGGGTTTTGCAAGCAACTCCTGAGCTACGCAAGAGACTCGGCTCCACGAATTAGCATGAAAAATTATGGCAGTGTCATCTGCAAAGGTGAAAATCTTGGCGTTTTTAATATTCATGGAGCACAAGTCATTTATGTAGGTCAGGAAGAGAGTGGGACCCAAGACACTTCCCTGTGGGACGCCAAATTTGACCGGTGCATAGTCACTGAATGCGTCCCCAACGGTAAACTCTCTGTTGGCGATCTGATACAATAAGACCTAAACCAATCCAATGCAATCCCCCTGATGCCAAGGATTTCCAGCTTCTTTATCAGTATTGGCCGAGAAACAGTGTCGAATGCTGTGGCAAAATCTATCTATATGTTTGAAGTCTATATATATGTTTGAAGTTATATTACCTTGAACGCTCTCGTGAAGCGCACGAGCAGCGAGAAGAAAGCGTTGGCGTCGCAGCCGCGTGGCGCTTCCCCAAAGTACTCTACGCACATCGCGAACGAGTCCTAAAAAACATCAAATAGATTAGCTTACACCATCTAAATAAATATTTCACAACATCACATACATTGATCTGACTCCGAGATAGGTAGCTCAAGCACCTGTGTTACGGATATCAGATCAACAATGGGAAACCGCGGGGGCCTCCTCGTATAAGCGATGCTATTATGACGAGTCGGCCGAGGGACCCCTCGTAGTAAATGCTATGACGAGTGGCCGGGGGCCTTCTCGTAGCAAATCTAAATAATCGGCATGGGCGTGGTTAGGGGAGGGATCCACCCTAGAAAGCTGTGAGCCCACTCTAAGAGTTCTATAGATTATTAGAGTCGCCAAGGGGGCCCACTTATAGCAAATGCTATGACGAGTCGCCGGGGGCCTCCTCGTAGCAAATAATAAACGAGTCGCAGGGTGCCTTATCGTATCAAATGCTTATGACGAGTCGCCGGGGGCCTCCTTCGTAGCAAATGTAATGACAAGTCGCCGGGGGCTCCTGTAGTAAATGCTATGACGAGTGGCCGGGGGCCTCCTCGTAACAAATAATATGACGAGTCGCCGGGGGCCTCCACGTAGCAAATGCTGTGACGGGTCGCCTGGGGCCTCCTCGTAGCAAATGTCATGACAAGTCGCCGGGGGCCTCCTCGTAGTAATTGCTATGACGAGTGGCCGGGGGCCTTCTCGTAGCAAATGCTATGACGAGTCGCCGGGGGCCTCCACGTAGCAAATGCTGTGACGGGTCGCCGGGGGCCTCCTCGTAGCAAATGCTATGATGAGTCACCGGGAGCCGTCACGTAGAAAATGCTGTGACGGGTCGCTGGGGGCCTCCTCGTAGCAAATGCTTTGACGAGTCGCCGGGGGCCACTTCGTAGCAAATGCTAGACGAGCCGCCGGGGGCCTCCTCGTAGCGAATGCTTATGACGAGTCGCCGAGGGACCCCTCGTAGTAAATGCTATGACGAGTGGCCGGGGGCCTTCTCGTAGCAAATGCTATGACGAGTCGCCGGGGGCCTCGACGTAGCAAATGCTGTGACGGGTCGCCGGGGGCCTCTCGTAGCAAATGCTATGATGAGTCACCGGGGGCCTCCACGTAGAAAATGCTGTGACGGGTCGCTGGAGGCCTCCTCGTAACAAATGCTTTGACGAGTCGCCGGGGGCCACTTCGTAGCAAATGCTAGACGAGTCGCCGGGGGCCTCCTCGTAGCGAATGCTTATGACGAGTCGCCGAGGGACCCCTCGGAGCAAATGATGTTTTCCATGATCTCCCCTAGGAAATATCTCTCTACACCAATGGTATCTTATTTATATGACACTTTCTGCATAGAGTCCGCGCCACCAAAGTAGTCCCTTGAAAAGCGCTCCAGTCGCCATCAACATTCAAATTTGAGCTTTAAGTCCATAGACACAACAGTATCTATAATTTTAGTTCCGTGTTAAGCCGGGAGCCCTATTTGTGGCGTGGACTCTTAGGGCCCATTTTTTTATTCGTAGTGAAACTGAACTAATTGTTAAAAAAAGTAACCCATGGTAAAGTATGGCCAAAATGTGTTTTTTGAACAATAGTTTTCTTAAACAATAGTTATATTACAAGTATTTACGTCACTATGGACGCTGTCCCTTTATCTATTAGTTAGACAGTTAACTTTAGTTAGGGATTCGGCGGGTAGGTCTAAAACAAGCCGTGTGGGCTGATGCAATTCAAAGGTTTTAAATTAGTGTCTAGTGGTTTTTAGTGTACAAATTTGGTTTTTGTTTGTGTAGTGAAGTGCCGCAAAGTGTTCCTAATAATAAGAATCGTTGGATAGTATCGTTTTTAACACTACTATTGTGTGTCGAGTGAGTTGTCACGGGATAACTTGCTTGGACCTATTAGAGTCTTAAAACCCGCGATTGCTTTTAGAGTGATATCCGATTAATCCGTAGGTCGATAAAACGTAAAACGCCGGCGTTTTATTGAGTGACTGTGACTTTGACTTCGACTGTTGACTACCTACTTTTTCTCAATAAATTACTTGACATTGGCGAAATATCTTCGGGTATTTAACCAAAAGGTAACTACGGAATAAAAAATCGACCCATAGTAATTGTTGCCTGGTATGGTTGGCGAGGAAGTCGCGCAGCACGTGCGGGTTGGAGGCGCGAGCGAGTCGTACGGTTGCCTGTACCTGCGCATGCTTGGCCTCGGTGCGCAGGCGGCGCAGCTTGTCGGCGGCGTTGGCGAGGAAGTCGCGCAGCACGTGCGGGTTGGGGGCGGGGTGCGAGTCGTATGGTTGTCTGTACCTGCGCATGCTTGGCCTCGGTGCGCAGGCGGCGCAGCTTGTCGGCGGCGTTGGCGAGGAAGTCGCGCAGCACGTGCGGGTTGGGGGCGGGGTGCGAGTCGTATGGTTGGTCAGTACCTGCGCATGCTTGGCCTCGGTGCGCAGGCGGCGCAGCTTGTCGGCGGCGTTGGCGAGGAAGTCGCGCAAGCACGTGCAGATTGAAGGCGCCGAGACGGAGTCGTATGTTGTCTGTACCTGCGCATGCTGGCCTCGGTGCGCAGGCGGCGCAGCTTGTCGGCGGCGTTGGCGAGGAAGTCGCGCAGCCACGTGCGGGTTGGGGGCGGGGTGCGAAAGTGTATGGTTGTCTGTACCTGCGCTGCTTGGCTCGGTGCGCAGGCGACGCAGCTTGTCTGCGGCCGTTGGCGAGGAAGTCGCGCACGGCACGTGCGGGGTGGGGGCGGGAGTGCGAGTCGTATGCGTTGTCAGTACCTGCGCATGCTTGGCCCTGGTGCGCAGGCGGCGCAGCTTGGTCGGCGGCGTTGGCGAGGAAGTCGACGCAGCAGTGCGATTGAAGGCGACGAGCGAGTCGTACGGTTGTCTGTACCTGCGCAGGCTTGGCCTCGAGTGCGCAGGCGGCGCAGCTTGTCGGCGGCGTTGGCGAGGAAGTCGCGCAGCACGTGAAGATTGAAGGCGAGAAGCGAGTAGTACGTGTTGTCTGTACTGCGCAGCGCAGGCGCCGCTGCGCGGCGTTGGCGAGAAGCGCGCAGCAGGCGTGGAGGCGGAGCGAGTCGTGGTGCCTGTACTGCGCATGCTTGGCCTCGGTGCGCAGGCGGCGCAGCTTGTCGGCGGCGTTGGCGAGGAAGTCGCGCAGCACGTGCGGGTTGGAGGCGCGGTGCGAGTCGCGCGCCTCGCACTCGCGTCGCACAGCCTCCATGCCGCGCTCCAGCTCGCACACGTCCGATACCACGTTCTCTAGCGACACTACGGGGTACGACAGATGGGGGGTCAACATACAGAGTGATACATACCGCACCCCCAGTGGAAAGTAAGCATAAGATCTTACTTCAAACCATCGATTTTATCATTTATTTAATTTTATTTTTTTGGAAGACCAACAGCCAAATAATACACTAAACTTATATCAATAAGAAAAAAAACAGTGCCAATAATAAGCCTCCGCCTATGGTCATATTTGAAAAGAACTTTGAAGGATACATTATGTGGAACTTTTTTCATACTTTTCTTCTTTAATTTTGCAAATTAATGGAAGAAACTCAACATAATGTTTCTTTAAACATACTTTTCAAATATGATACAGTCGATGGGTCGAAGTAAGATCACTTATGCTTAATTTCCACTGGGGGTGCGATATAAGCAATAAATAGGGACCAACAGAGTCCTCGCCACCAAGGAAGTCCCGTGAAAAGCGCGCTTGAGTCGCCATCAACATTCAAATTTGAGCTTTATGTTCACATGCACATGGAATCTAATACTTTAGTTCCGTGTTTTGCCGCAGGACTTCTTTCGTGGCGTGGACTCTATAGGACTGAGGTCCATTTATACTCTGTCAATTAAGTCGTGAAAATAATTAATGGCGCCACTGACGCTTACGTCATAAGCTATGACAATCCCATTGTTTATAAACATGGGGAATACGTTAGTTCCTCGAAAATCCGTTTTCAAGACCTTCTTGTGTTATTTTAATGTGACATTTTACTTACTTACATGTCAAAATCTTAATTTGACCAATGAAACAACCAGTGCTGTTAAAGTTGGACCTCAATACGCCATCTAGCGGATTTTTCACTAGGCGAGCCCCCCTTTGTGATAGCGAATCCGCCTCAGAATCAAATGTGCAAAACCTGTATTGCACAGTTTGAAGATTGGAAATTCAGAAGTTTACATAAAAGTTTATGGCTGGGTATATCCATGTTACGAGGAGAAATCCCTAATATGACTGAAAATAGATGATCGTTGTTCTAGCTATGTGATGCAATGCGGTACAGTTAACAGAAACACCGAATGATGTTCACTGCGAATAAAAAATCCGCTAGATGATTACGACTACTTAGACATGGGGTCTCATTTCAACATCACTGGTGTCGCATCAGAAAATAACCAATCTCCATTTTGATGGATCGCACATTTATCTAATTGGAGGTCACTCTAGCAGATTTTCACGGTAGCCCTCGTTTAGTTTATTTGATATTTGTAATCATTTGATGTTTCGAAAATCAATGCAACATTAGCTCATGTTTTGTTTAGCATATAGCCTAGAAAGAGATAAAAAATAACCTATATTCCTCTTCATCCCTTCAACTATCTCCATTTAGGAAATCACGTCAATCCGTTGCTCGATTTTGGCGTGAAAGATGGTGGTATAAAAATTTACCAATCACATTGCTCAAAATCTATTTTGAGAAATGTGATTGGTCTATTTATATGTCTCCATTTAACTCCGCGCAGCTCCAACTCTGTGGAAACGCAGCCTTAAATATGAAAACATACCTTGAGCAGCTTTATCAATATATAGCAACTCTGTATCGAAGTTCATCAGCTCGGGGAAGTTCTGCCGGATCGTTGCCACGATATAATGAAGGAGCGACATCCTCTTATCCGTCGACTTTGTATCCATCAGCGTATCCAATGACTGCAGCTTGAACCCGTACGCTGGCCCTCTCTTACTACTGTTCAGGTAGTTGCCAAATGCGAGAATAATTTCTAGAACATTCCTTAATTTCTGAGAGGACTTCACTGACGAGGAGCCCGATATGATCGCATGTATTTGCGGCGTTATCAAATGTATGTTATCAAAGAAGTTGCCCATGTAGCTCATGATAGATAACTTCGCCGATATCCTTTCAACTTTAGCCAGCTGCATCAGGAATTTGTCTTCCTCTGTCAGTTGGTTGATGTTCTTCTTTTCGGCGACGTATTCCTTGTAGGCCTTCTGTTCGGTCTCGGTGGGAACCATTCGTTGCAGGATCTCTACGCTCTCTAAAGGTAGCTGTTTGAGGTCTAGATTGTTGACGGCTGCGATCACCTTTTCGACGGGCGTGTCTAGTTTTCTTCGCGAGATCGCTGTAACAAACGGAGAAATTGAATTGTCGCTGCAATCGAATATTTGTCCTCTAACGAAATTCAATAGCGTAACGTGGGGGTTGAAGCCATTCAAGGCCTTCAATTGTTCCCTTACCCCTCCTCCGCACTACTATTTGACAATGTGAAAATTAATGTCTTAGTTTTTGTATTCCACATAGCAAAAAGAAATCACATTCTTTTTAAACGTGACGTCGTATTAAACCGAGTTGGTTGATACTAAAGTGACTGGTGACGGACGATACAATCCAATGCGCAAATGACAGATGCCACGCATATTAAACTTGGGCTGCTTGACATTCAGTGACGTCATAACCTTATAAGTAACGAAATATTTATTTGGATATTGTCATAAGCATTCAATCAAACAAATACTGTACCTTAACGAAAGTGAATGGTGTAACTATATAACTATAAATTTACCTATTACTCGCAACCGGGTTCCACCAGAATACCAGCGCTGCTGCGGCACCGCAGATAATGCCGTAGCAGCAAATTCTGAGGTCGGGACCTGATTGACCACACACAACCACACCCATCTCTACTCGTATCGCCTCTCCTTTTTATATCTGTGTCGTGTCGTGTTATGCCTACTGTATTTATTTTTTCTGTGTTGGTCAATAAATGTATTTTCTTTCTTCTAACTAGAATGCCTGATGATCTCCCAACTGTCATGTAACCCTAATTGCTACTCACCAATGTTCCTGAGCCTGGTATGTTCCAGCAGCGACACGGTGTCCGGTTTGCGGAAGCGTTTGCTGGGGAAGGAGGCCAGTGTATCCGCGTCGCAGGCGACGGCCGCGTGGACACCGCCGATGCGGAACTTTTCCTCAAACTCTGTGAAGTTGATGCGTCTCCGCGGCCTCTCTTCGTCCAACTCGTTGAATATCGTGCCACGAACCTTAGTTGCAGAACGAAAAATTAGGAGAAATTCTGGAGATTCACAAGATGGGAAGACAGAACATGGAGTCACAGAAACCGTAAAAAAAAGATCTAGTGTTCGATCCTGGAAACCATTGGTGAAATAAAATCTGTTAATTGACAATGTGAAGTTAAATGTCTGTCGCGTTGGCACAAGAATATCCGGCACTCGGTTGAGTTTGAGCACGGTTCAATTGAAATTATGAACTTTATTTGCATTGGCATAAAAGTCATATTGATCTGGTTGGCTTTGATAACAAGCCCGTACAACCGGATGAGTTTCATGAGCACGATTTAATTGACATTATGAACCCTAGTGCATGGGCATAAGAGTGATGGTCACCTGGTTGTTACATTACGAACCGTATGGCGTGGGTATAAGAGTGACGGTCACCTGGTTGTTACATTATGAACCCTATCGTGTGGGTATAAGAGTGATAGTCACATGGTTATTACATTATGAATCGTATTGTGTAGGTATAAGTGTCGGTCACCTGGTTGTTACATAATGAACCGTATCGCGTGGGTATAAGAGTGACGGTCACCTGGTTGTTACATTATGAACCCTATAGTGTGGGTATAAGAGTGATAGTCACATGGTTATTACATTATGAATCGTATTGTGTAGGTATAAGTGTCGGTCACCTGGTTGTTACATAATGAACCGTATCGCGTGGGTATAAGAGTGACGGTCACCTGGTTGTTACATTATGAACCCTATCGTGTGGGTATAAGAGTGATAGTCACATGGTTATTACATTATGAATCGTATTGTGTAGGTACAAGTGTCGGTCACCTGGTTGTTACATAATGAACCGTATCGCGTGGGTATAAGAGTGACGGTCATCTGGTTGTTACATTATGAATCGTATCGTGTGGGCATAAGAGTGATAATCACCTGGTCGGTACATGATGAACCGTATCGCGCGGTTGAGTGACGGTCAACTGCTTTTTACATAATGAACCCTATCGTGTAGGTATAATAGTGATGGTCACCTGGTAGTTACATTATGAATCGTATTGCGTGGGTATAATAATAATTCTCACAACATCTCATACGTTGACCTGATTCCGCACTAAGTAGCTTAAGCACTTGTGTTACAGATATCAGACAACAGAGGAACACAAATATATACACTCATATTTAACATATTTGCGTTTATACTCGCACCCCACGAGTGCGAGTATAAACGCAAATAGTGTGCGAGCGAGAAGTGAATAGATGCGCCGCCACTTCTGATCCCATTCTTTATCCGCACAGGTTGTCATAGGTATGTCTTAAATACATATATTACACCCAGACACCGAACAAACAAAAGTATTCATCGCACGAGTGTTTGTCCAGGGTGGGGATCGAACCCACGATCTTTGGCGTAAGAGGCAGGGTCAGTCAAGTATAAGAGTGACGGCCACCTGGTTGTTACATAATGAACCGTATCGCGGGGGCATGGTGTCGCTCACCTGGTTGGGCTTGAGCGCGATCCAGTTGAGCGTGGGCAGCTTGTACTTGGTGTCGACCTTGCGCTTGATGGTCATGGCGTCGTGGTGGTGCGGCGGCGGCATGAGGCCGGGCGCGGGGGGCGCAGGGGGAGCGGGGGGCGCGGGGGGCGCGGGCAGCTGCGGCGGCGGGGGCGGGGGCGGGGGCGCTCGGGCCTGGCGAGTAAACAATACATATAAGCTTAGATTAAAAATTAAATTGAAAAGTTAGGAAACCCCCGACGCGTCGGCGGCCATCTTGGATTTGTTTTATCATCGTCAGCCCATTTAAGCCCCCACTGCTGGGGCACGGGCCTCCCTCAATCGCATGAGGTGTAATTGCCATACTCACAACGCTTGGCAGACGGGTTGGCGAGGGTTTTGATATAAATGCAGAGTTTTCCTTCTCTGGGTGCTGATGATCATGCCAGCTGCTTTACCTTAGTCGCCTTTTACGACAAGAGTAAGAGTGAGGGTGGCCTATTCTACTCTGCCTGGGACCACACGGCGATGGGAAACCCTTTTATATGATACCCATATTGTGGGAGTTGTGTAAAATCATATAATACATATCTTTCAAAATCAGTTAAATAAAAATAAGTGCTTAGGCTTAAAAAAAAAAAATCTTTGTGACGGCGGCCATCTTGGATCGATTTTTATCCAACATAGCTAAGAACACTCCCTCCTTATTCATCTTTCAAACAAAAAATTAAAATCGGTTCATTTGTTCAGGAGCTACGATGCCATAGACAGACACACAAACACACACACACACACACACCGACAAACTTATAATACCCCGTCGTTTTTGCGTCGGGGGTCAAAAACGGGCTACACACGGGCCGATATCAGTGGCGATATCGGGACGATGGTGGTGCGGATGTAATCGGCTCCTAAATCGGCTGCTACTCTACACACGTTTCTGCCAGTGAGTATGTGATTAACCGTTTAACAGACTGGTCGTTGATCCGAGATGCCACCGGCTCTCTCAAAACATCAAAACTAAGCCACATGAACATTATGAGAAAATTAGAAGCGGATTATTTCAGAAACTTTTGATCAACGCTTCTCGCTCTTGATGAATTTTAAGAAGACGTCCGCGTCCTATCGCCGCAGCACTTGCGCAGATTCTGAGTGGAAATTGGCCCGATTTCGCCACACAGGTGTCGTTCGATTTAGGAGACGATATCGGGTGCTCCCCACCACTGTCCCGATATCGCCACTGATTATCGGAACGTAAGTAACCAGTTTAAATCAAAATAGCGGAAGATAGGCGACTCGTCTCAACCGCGTGGACCCCTTAAATTAGGTCCCCGTCGCCTAATTGCACGCAGTCGCAAATTGGCGAGTCTGAGAAGCGGTCGTGTCACACAAAAATATTCTTTAATTGTTTTAAGTGGATTAAAGGTTACCAAAATCCCTTCGTGCGCTTTTAAGCGTTGTAAAAATTATTCAAAAAGAAACAAAAAATCTTAGCATCGAGCCCGTTTTCAGTCGTCTCATTTAAAGGACGAATCGTATCTTCCGCTATTTTGTATTAATCTAAGCATATAAGCAAATAAATCCATTATTCTCATAGTATTAGTCATCCTAGATCATTCATATGATTAAGCACACACACAAGCAAATAAGTTACCATTATTCTCATAATAATATTCATCCTAGATCATGGTCCAAGCGTACTCCGGGCTTCGAACCAACCTAGAATGACAAGTTGAGATGACAATTTTTGCGTCACATTGCTAACCACCAATAGATAAGCACCAACGATAGTTCTTACCACCCATTTAATCGCGAAATATCCGCTAGATGGCGTGACATAGACGACAAATTCATCTCAAGGAAAATGATTATTTATTAACATGACATTGCTATAGTCGCCCCATGATTTCGTGGCACGTGGCAAAAGTCGGAAATAACGCTGTTTTGACATTTCCTATAAATAAATTTGTACAGCGCCCCCTAGTCAATGTCACTGAAGTGTCGCGCCATCTAGCGGATTCCATTCGCGGTGGCACTCATTAAATGGGTGGTAAAAACTATCGTTGGTCCCTATTTATTGGTGGGTCGCGATGTGACGAAAAAATGTCAGAAAAGCGGTATATCTAGTCATCGTCATCTGAACGTGTCATTCTCGGTTGGTTTAAAGCCCGGACCCTTTAAATGTTGTAGGAGTCTTTTTTTTATATATATTAAATGGGTTTGCACTTGACTTCATCTCACGTGATGGAGAGTGACAATAAGGTCTATTTTTTTTAAATATGGCTCTGTCCGAAGATAATTCGCCAATGTCAAGTAACTTATTGAGAATAAGTAGGTAGTCAACAGTCGAAGTCAGTCAAAGTCACAGTCACTCAATAAAACGCCAGTGTTTTTACGTTTTATCGACCTACGGATTCAGCGGATACCAATCTAAACACAATCGCAGGTTTTAAGACTCTATTAGGTCCAAGCAAGTTGTCACGCGACAACTCACTCGACACATAATAGCAGTGTTAAAAACGATAATATCCAACGATTCTTATTATCCGAAAAGTGATACTCACTTTTCGGCACTTCACTGCACAAATAAACACCAAATGTGCACACTAAAAACCACTAGACACTAATTTAAAACCTTTGAATTGCATCAGCCCACGCGGCTTGTTTTAGCCCTACCCGCCGAATCCTATAAGGTCTAAGATGTAGCGTGCTTACCCAGTAGAAGCCTATTCACTCTCGACTTAAAGACACCCAAATAGGCCATTTTCATCTATCAACAATAAATTATGAAATTATATTACTTGTATAGTTTTCATCACGGGAAATGCAAATATAACGTTATTTTTCCATGAAATCCTAAGATAAATTTTATTTTTCAAAATCAAAATTGAGGTTTTAGTATCTGTATGTCACGTGATTTCAAACGCCGACCGCCATGATGTGACGTCATTATACTAAAACATCTTTTTGACATCTTTGTTTACTTACCTACAACGTTCATCGAAATTAAACTTTAGCATTTTGACATTTCTCAATTTTAGTTCAATGCCCTTTGATTTAGTTATAGTGACGTCATGCGCCGTCACCATCATGGCGGCCGGTGTTTTAGCGCGTATATTTTACGTCAAATTTTGGATATTTTTTTATAACATTTAGCAGGCATATTTTGCAGAAATAAAAATAATGCTTGATTATCTGATATATATGAGCATTATAAAAAATATTTGAAAAAATAGGAGAATTCCCTATTGCAGCTCTCTGGGAACACAGAAGCCGGCCAGTTGTTCCATTCGTTGTCTTGTTCAAATCTCGGGGAAAAATGAGAGTGTGGGTGTTACCTGTATCGGCGCGGGCTGCGGCGCCGGCGGGGGCTGCGGCGCGGGCGGCGGCGGGGAGGGCGCGAGGTCGCCGTTGGGCCGCGCGTGGCCGTTCATCGCGCCGTTGCCGTTGCACAGCGCGTGCGACGATATCGCGCCCACTGCAACAAGTCAGGGAATGATCATGCCCAGACTGGCCCGAATGAGCATTGTGGTGGGGCCCTATTCATATTCATATTCATTTATTGCATAGTCACATTACATTATTATATTAAGGTCTTAAGTGTAATATTGCGGTATACATGTGACGTCCTGCAAGGACATAGCAATTTCAATAGGTGGACTAGATGATATTTTAAATACATTAATTAATGCAAAATAATGAAAAACAAATGATAATTAAATTTACAACACTCAACAAATATGTAGACATTATTATGCTTAATAGTATCACTATTGCAAGTAATAAGTTGAATAGATTCTTATTATATTAAAAACTTACAATATGCTAAGCGATAGATAGATAGATATTCTTTTTTGCACAAAAATAAAATACAAGCATGATACAACAACAGCAACAGACAGTACAATGAGGCGGTCTTATCGCTTGTAGCGATTTCTTCCAGACAACCTTTGGGTAGAGGAAAGAAATATCATATCTACACTAATATATTAAAGAGGAAATATTTGTGTTTTTGTATGTTTGTAATGAATAAACTCAAAAACTACTGGACCGATTGCAATAATTTTTACACCATTAGAAAGCTGCATTATTCAGAAGTAACATAGGCTATATTTTATCCCGGTACGGGAAGTAGTTCCCTCGGGACGCGGGTGAAACCGCGTGAAACAGCTAGTTCGTAATAAGGGAAGGCAGTGCAAAGTAGTTTAACAAATGAAATTGAGAATGGCAGAAATATACATATATTTATACATTAATAATATTACATAACATAAATAATAATAAACAATACATACATACTTACCCAATAATATACATAGATAATTTATAACAAAAATTCAATAAAAATATTTCTTATAGATAGGTATAAATGACCAGAGAGCAGTCCACATAAAAGAGATGTGGGTTCGATTAGCAATCTCAACAGACATTCGTTTTCATACTTTATTTTGAGTACAATTAAAGTATATTCATTCATTCATTCGTGCCATAAACACTTCAGTTGTTGTGTTTGTCAGACTCATTCCTTTACAAAAATCCTTAAGATTTTTTTAGATAAAGATTTCTTTCTTTAATGGCTACAAACAACACACATTGTATTTAAACACGAATGGCATAAATACAAAAATAGGACCGATTCTGTAGCCAACATTTGCTGCAGCGACCAGCGTTTTAGAACATATGTGTCAATGTAGTTCACTCGGGGTTGGCAACGCTAATAAACCTTTTTTTTATAATTCCTTTTTATTTCACAGTCTGCCCCATCACTATGGAAGAAGAAGACCGTGCGAAGTGGGTGAGATGTACCTGGTTTTAGCAGAAGTAACATCCTATCCCAATAATAGATACCTATACACCCAAACGGCAAGGCATTAATGATAATTGGATGGTGACTAGGTATAACTCACTTGAAGCCCCTCTCGGTAATGACTTGGTGAGTGATTCCAGCTCCTGAACCTTGGACTCTAGCATCGACTGCCTATTTCTCGAGTCTTGCTGCGCCCGCCTTAATGTCGATACCTGTGAAACAAAAATATATTGTTTATTTTTAAAGGACTCTAATTAAAATCTACGGTTCTTCGGCGAACTGAACCTATAGTCAAGGCAATGGGGGCTATCGCGCGTAATATCCGCGAGATGGCGTACTGTAGGTAGGACTGAGAGCCATCTACACGGTGATTGGTTATTTTTGACGTGCGATATCAAAATGTCAATTTTATGAACAAGAGTCCGCGCCACGAAAGAAGTCCCGCGGGAAAACACGGAACTAAAATTTTGATTCCTCGCCTTTAGACATAAAGCTCAAAATTGAATGGCAACTGAAGCGCGTTTTTCACGGGCCTCCTTTGGTCGCGCGGACTATAAACCACATATGCCGATGAAGTTGAACCTCAGCTGTTGCCAGAATGCTTTCTAGCGGTTATTTCATACGCGATAGTCGCTATAAGAAATGATGAGATCGGCAGAATAACTAAGGTCACAGACATAGCCCAAAGGATTGCATGCCTCAAGTGGCAATGGGCAGGGCACATAGCGAGGCGAACAGACGGCCGTTGCGGGCGGAAAGGTCCTCGAATGGAGGCCATGTACAGGAAGTCGCAGCCGTAGCGCCCCCCACAAGGTGGACCGACGACCTAGTGAAAGTCGCGGGAATCCATTGGATGCGGGCGGCAAAGGAGCGAACTTTGTGGAGAACATTGGGGACATAGGTCCAGCAGTGGACTACTCTATTGGCTGAAATGATGATGATGATGATGAGCTCCATCAAATGTTTAGCACATTAATTTATGTTTGTTGCACCATACAATAACCTATAGAAAGAACGATGGTAAGCCTCACCTCCTCGACGACCTGCCGCCGCGCTTCAGCGAGCTGGTCCCTCTCCTGCCGCACCTGCCCCAGCTCCGCTTCCAAGGTCGCCAGCTTCGCTATCGCTTCCCTCTCCAGCGCTGCTAGTCGCTCGTGAGCCTGATCACGAAATTTAAAAAATCTTTATTCAGACCATACAGAAGAACACTTATGAATCCAATATGTAATAAAATTGCTGATTTTGAATGTTGATTTCTACCTTTCAGAACGAACAAGAAACTCAGTACATAGTTACTCTTCGCTCATACGTCCCTACTCGTTGTCCAGGTACGCGGAGATTTAAACCTTAACACGATACGCATAAGGTGTATACTAACGTGACCCACCTCTTCCTCCAGCTCGTTAACCTTCTCTAGCGCCGCAGTCTTGGTTTCGCTGTCCTCTATTAGTGCCGCCACGTCGAACACATCATCCAGGTACGCGGGGATTTGAACCTTAAAACTATCATCATAAGGTGTACACTTACGTGACCCAACTCGTCCTCCAGCCCCGCAGTCTTTGTCTCGCTGTCCTCCATTAGTGCTGCCACGTCAAACACGTCATCCAGGTAGGCGGAGATTTGAACCTTAACACGATAGTCATAAAGTGTACACTTACGTGGCCCAACTCATCCTCTAGTTCGTTGACCTTCTCTAGCGCCGCAGTCTTGGTCTCGCTGTCCTCCATCAGTGCTGCCACGTCGAACACGTTGTCAAGGTACGCGGAAATTTGAACCTTTAAAAAATATATTTAAAATTTTTCTATCCAAATAGGGATTGGTATAAGTTGTTTCCATTGCTTTAGTGAATTCGCAAGTTTTTATTAGTATATACTGAAAGACGATAAAAAATTATTTATTTTTATAGTATTTGGCTCTCCTTAGCCTGATGGTAAGCAAGAGAAGAGCTCACGTTGCAATTACAACGGAAGCGATGTCAAGGCATCACCTCCGTTGGCACCGCCATACTGGCCCGCGAATGCTTCTTCACGCTTCGTTTCAAGAAATCAATATTGTATGAAGGAGGAAATACATGCGCCGGCATCGAGTTCCTACCTGTATATAATTCTCACAACGTCTCATATATTATTGACCTGACTCCGTACTAAGTAGCTTAAGGTGACGGGTAGGGCATACTAGCGACGCCAATCGACCGCCAAAAGCGGCCACTTTAAGCGTGAATCAATTTTTCGCGTGCAAAAACAGACTCAACATGTTATTTAATAAATAGTATAAGTGTTTGCCAAGAGGTTGTAACCCCCGAAATGTTTAAAAGAGATCCGGTTTAGTAGCTAAACATTAAAATCAATTGGCGTCGCTAGTGTGCCCTACCCGTCACTTTGAGCACTTGTGTTACAGATATCAGACAACAGAGGAACACAAATATATACTTAAATACATATATTACACACAGACACTGAACAAATATAAGTGTTCATCGCACGAATGTTTGTCTAAGGTGGGGATCGAACCCACGAACTTTGGCGTCACTACCAATTGTGCCATCCGGTTAGTCAAATAGGTTGGGTGTTACACCTTAGTAAGTGAAACTGCCCCTGAATGAATGAATGAATGAATGAACTTTATTTGGCACAATACAAAACAAGCCCCTGCTGACGCCCTCTCTCCTAACTACGCCACTGGATGTCGCTCACCTGCAAATCTTCGCTCTCGCAGTGCCGCAGCCGCTCGAGGTAGTCATCCAGCTTGAGCGCCGTGAACTCGTACTGCAGGTGCACCCGGAAGTTCATGTCCTCCACCGAGTGAACTATTATATTCACGAACTGCATACACGCCACCTGGACGATACAACAATCAATTAATACATCATCTAGGTAAACAGAAAGTAAAGAAAGGTACAATATCAAAAGCGTGTCATTCCCGGTTGTGTCCAAATACGTCGCTTCAGAGCCTGGGATACGCTCGGACTCCTGGATGGACAGCCTGGGATATCATGATTCACTATATGGAAAGTCAGGTAAATACAATGAAGCGACTGACGTCTGACATTTGCAAAAAAGGTTTTACGAGATGTGGGACAGCCATACTTCGGCATGAATGGGCCGGCTCGACCGGAGTGATACCACGGCCTCATGGAAAACCGGCGTGAAGCAGCACCTTGCTGTGTTTCGCTGCATGAGTGAAGGTACTGGAGGCCTAATCCGGGAGAGAGGGGGGTTTAAAGGTTGGCAGCGCACTTATGACTCCACTGGTGTCGCGGGCGGCGCCAATCGCTTACCATCAGGCCATCCTTCTGCTCGTCTGCCACCTAACACATAAAATAACTTTTTGCAATTGTTTGTTAACCAATAGAAAGGGGGACCGGGGGAAAGAGGGGTTTAAAGGTTGGCAGCGCAGTTAAGACTCCACTAGTATCGCGGGCGTCGCCAATCACATAACTTTTTGCAATAGGCTATTTGACAGTGATAAAAATATACATTCCTTTTATAACATCAGTGTTAATATATTTTTTGTGGAGCGATTTGTAATAACGAGAGATAAAAATATTGCATTATTTCATCAAAATTCGTCTTCCAAAATTATTATGTTTTAAACAGGGGTCACGTGATTAAAAACGGCCCGTGACGTAGATTACGAGTATGTCTACTGCCTATGGTTGATTGCCTTTCCTTCATAGGAAGAAATAAACAAAAAAAAAAGTCTATGGTTGATCGTACAAGCTCAATGTTTATTTATGGACAATCTACGTCACTGGCCGCCATATAGCTAAAAGACGCGTTTTTGCGGTATATTTGAATATTGCATTTTCTTTTACGTTTTTTTATTAAAATATCTAAAATAAAAACAGAAAAGTATTTTTTTAGGGCTCCTTATAAGCAAATGAATACCCTAAGATAGTTTTCAGAATTTTGTCAAATAGCCTATTGTTTGTTAACCTATAGAATCGCTTAACTGAGAAAGGCTACTTAAATGAGGCGATTCTGTTGGCTCTTAAAAACACATTCTTCGCCACACATCCTCGCTCATCTCTGGTGGAAACGCAGCCTTAGGTATGGGAACCATACCAACAGGATCATTGTTATCATACCATAACAGGTTTAGAATGCGAGTATCCATCTTTTGGTAAACCACATCTACACACTAATTTTTTACAGTATTTTTTTTTTCTTTTAAAGTCTTCTGCATCTGTATTTGTACCAGGGCTGCGGAGGGCCTGGTGACCTGTGTCACAGATTTTATTAAATCTAATTCAGCCACCAATCCTTCACAAGGTCTACCACAATATGCATGTATGCATACATAATGCAAAACAAAATACTTAGGTATTAGGTAATAGAATAAGCATTACCTTATGGATAAAAAATCGTTTATTTATTTAGTATATTTATTTGAAAAACTATCCAAAAACGTGAATTGTACTCACCATGAACTCAATGTGGAATGTATCATAATTCATAAAGTACTCCATCAGGGTGTGGAACCGCCTGGGCTCCCCCACCACCTCCTTGAAGTTGTCGAAGGCGGACAGGATGATCTGGTGGCCGCCCTTCACGAGGCAGATGGCTGCTAGCAGTTCCAGTACTAACGCCTTCGTGCGGAGGGAGTGGTGAACCAGAGACAGGGCGATGCTGTTGATCGCTTCCCGGTGCTGGATCACCATGTTGAAGCCATACTGGAATTTGAAATTGGGGAAAATTAAACTTCATAATTTAAAAAAGACGAGCAGAATTAATGATGGTATGGAATGGAACTAAACCACTGAGAATTAGAGAGGCAAATACTTGGTAGACAATAAACGATACATCAGTCATCTTCGTTTAGTTCAATTGAATCCGTAGTTCAGTAGTTCATTTAGTTCAATTGAATTAGTAGTTTTTTTTTTTCATTTATTACATAGAACATCCTTAACATGAACGCAGTTCTAATGAAATTAACACATTCAGCATGACCTTATACTCATCATCATCATCATCATCAGCCCATTTAAGTCCCCACTGCTGGGGCACGGGCCTTCCTCAATCACATGAGGGGTAATTGAGTTACTCACCACGTTTGGCAGACGAGTTGGCGAGGGTTTTGGTATAAATGCAGAGTTTTCCTTCTCTGAGTGCTGTTGATCATGCCAGCAGCTTTACCTTAGTCGCCTTTTACGACACCTCGGTAAGAGTGAGGGTGGCCTATTCTACTCTGCCGGGACCACACGGCCGAGTAGAATACTAACCTTACCGACCTTATACTATCTTAATTAAACGATACCATAACATGCATTAATATCAATTCGATATTGAAGAACAAGCTTATAATAATTAAGTTTATTTTAAGATAAAATTGTTAATACACTTTTTTTTTTATTATTTATAATTCCTTTGTTTAGTTCTTAATTTAATAATTTAATTAAATTGAATCATTAGTTAAGTACTTCATTTAGTTACTACTACTCAGTGCCTCAATTGTACAACTAACTCCACTGAACTAAATGAATTACTCAACCAGATGAGTGAACATTCATTTGATTCAAAAGAACTGCATCACTATGCGCAAGTATATTCTTTTTTATACCCTTTTGTGGGCACTAATTGTCTGATGCCACTGTTATAGATCAACCACTCACCTTGTTGTTCATGATGGCGCGCATACACATAATGCACACGTGTATATCGTCGGTGGAAGCGCCCATGTTCAGCCGCGCCGCGTGCCTCGTCCTCCGCCGCGCCACCGCCGGGCTCCCGGCCGCCTCCAGCTCCGCGTCCGTACTCCGGGCGCGCCGCCTCCACGACGCGTTCAGGGTCGACGTCGCGTCCGCCGGCGTCGTGCAGTCTGATGACGTCGTGTTCGCGCCTGGAGGCGAGTAAAAGTCTAACTTATCATTATAGAGGTAGAGTTCTAATAGGAAGCTCTACAAACACCAAACTACTTTTTGTTCAGCTAAGTAGAAAGTCGAATTTTGGAATAGACTTTTTGGCTAATTTTAAAAACTTTCTGTATTTTGTGTAAACTATATATAAACAGTTAAGCTCATTTTTAGCATGCCTAATAGCATGCCAAATATAAGCATGCTTAATAAACTGTCTACATTTGCTATTAATAAGCAGGTTTCCCTATTTTTAAGCATGCTAATATATGGATAATAGCACCATATATTAGCATGCTTAAAAATAGGGAAACCTGTTTACACGTGCTAAAGCACTGCCTCACACTCCTCATTCCACCCGCACTACAGGTACTCGTAGCATGCTCAAAAATTGACCAGCGTGCGATTTTTGAGCATGCTCAAAATTAGCAAGCTTATTAGTGGCATGTCCGTCCACACATGCTACTAACTAGCACTTGCTCAAAAGTAGCATGCTTTAAGCATGAAAATAGGCATGTGTAACAGTAACTTTATAGCGTGCGATTGCCGGCAATATGACGTAACGTTGCTTACAAGGCTATGACGTAACTGAACGTCAAATGGAACAAACAACTCATACTAAACAAACATGCGTGACAGCTATCTTTTACAATGTGTAGCGTTCGGCACCACATATTTTACATGGGAATTTTAGGCAAATTTTTCAGTATATTATTTGGGTAAGTAAAATTACTTGTGAACCTCATAAATGTGAATTGGAAAAAATACATTCATTTTTACACTGACAATGGTCTATTATGTGTGCTCAGAATAGCGGCAAAAGTGCAATAATATAATGACAATCTTTACCAGCCTGTAAGACTTCGCTTATGACAAAACAAGGCTATGCAAATTTACCCTGGTTGATGCCATCGCTGGACTGGCTCCGGGCCAACGCTATCCGCTGCTCGTGCCGCATCATGCTCAGCCTGAAGCTCAGGTAGTCGATCAGCACGTCCAGACCCTGGTTCTGTTCGTTGAGGAACTCCCGAACCCATCTGAAGATAACAATGGACAACATTTCAAAATTGCTAAGCTCTGAAATAAAAAATACCAATTCTTTGTTTACTTTTCCGCTGCTCGAATATATATTTATTCATTTTTTATATTGCTTATTTACTGAGAAAAAAATTAAAAACTAAAAAACGTAAGATGACGTCATCGGACGGCAGAATGCAAAATATTTCTTTGCTTAGCACATTATAGTTTTAAATTTACGAAATGCCAAACCCATGACATGTAACTGTCAAAAAAAAAGACAACTTGTCAACGTTGAATGTATGAATGACGTTGACAATGTTGACACTAGTATTATTAACCTTTGACAGTACTACCTTTTTTTTATTAAAACAATGATAAGCAAAGGAATATCGCTGTATTCAGCCGTCCGATGACGTCATTTGGCGCTTACGTCTATTTAGAATAAAAAGAATTTCAATAATTATTTTATGCATGAAAATTGACAAATTTTGAAAAAAGAAAAAATATGGGTCTGTTCATTTATGTCTATTTTCATATAAAAAAACAATATGGACATGTTAAAAATATGAAATGTTGTCCATTAACATTTCAGTCACTTAAACACCTCGTAGTTAAACTGTAATCGTGAAAGTCCAATGTGTGATCGTGAAAGAAGGCTACAAGCTATAAGTTTTGCAACATTCTTAAACACTTGTGAACACTGAACGTTTGGTATTATTATTATTTGAAAGAAATGGGGTGAGCCTTGCGTTTCATAGCCACTGCGACCAGTAGATGATCTATTGTGGCAGCCCCAGAACCTATTACAGCATCTCATGTAGCTCCAGTTCCAGGAAAAACCCGAGAATGGAGCTGATGGGGGAGCTTTTGATCTAGTCTGCCGAGATCATGTGTGCTCCCAGGTCGGCACCTGGGAGAAGCCGGCGCTTCTGCAGCGGTGCAGCGCTATGCACTCACCAAGGACGTGGATAATCGTTTCCTCGTCCTCGCGAGAGAACCTGCAGATTTTGGTATCTGAAAGGCGTTTGGTATACTCCGTCCGTTTTTATCTGACCCTAAAATATCAGTATTCTGTGGGTGAATCCCCGGGATCGAGACTTACGGTGAGAACCCGTGTAATTTCAGTGCCCCCAATAATTTTAATTAAAAGTTAATATTGAAATAAGAACACTTACTTTAAATGGATACTCAATTATGTATATTTCAAAATAAACTTCTAATTCGAACAATATTTTTGAGCCCACCAAAATTACACGGTTACTTTCCATCAGGTGTGCCGTCTGCTCGTTTGTGCGCTGTAATGTAAAAAAAAATACGGGAAGAACCGGAAGTACTGATTTCGAAAATTCAAAATTCCTGTACATCACAGTGCGTTTAATCAGCACTATCAAGGGTCTGTGTTTTAATTTAACAACCCCATTAGTTATTACATTGAATACTTACTCTATGTGATTGGTCCGTAGTGATATTTCCAAATCCCTGAGTACTTGAGTCGATGTCGAATCGCCCACCATTTTTCTTTTCTGAAAACGAATAATTGCAACTTTAAAACTTAGAAAATATTAAATTAATTTATCGTATTATTATCCTATGCTTGCTTCCAGATGGGTTCTGTTCAGCGAAATATCGCGGGATTCCAACGATAGTCAATGACCCAATTGTTGCTTTTACGCCTTTATGGATTGCAGCCCGGTTGCTTACACGCCCTTCTAAATTTCAGCCGACGATGCATCCCAGTTATAAGTCACAAAAAAATATCATAATAGTCTCCATAGCAGAGTATACTATAGTAGGCGGATTATCTAACATTTCCAACAAATTAGGCTTAAAAGTTTCCCCACCCCAAAAGCCTGCATTTCCATACAAAGTTTCAGAGTTGCCCATTATTTACTCGCACGATATGCAAGTTCGGTGCCGCGGAAACTTCCTAGAGAATGTGGGGCAATTCTTGTACACTCGACATTGAAGTAACAACATAAACAATTGAAAGATATTATTATTATTGTAGTAGATTAAGTAATAACGAAAATGTAATTTTGACTTATTTATTTTTCGCAAATTCCTATTGTATTTTTATTCTCTATACTTATAATCAATATGTATATAATTTAACTAATTTAATGTTGTTCTTGCATTAATCTATACATATATTATTTTTATGTCCAATATTCACTACATACTTGTAATTCGATGATAACAAACATGCTGTTCACACATATCAGTGGAGTTACAGCCTAAATAATATGGAATAACATGCCTTGTTGTACTGTACCTACTGTATCTCTGTTTAGTGTGACCAATAATAAATAAATAAATAAAAATAAACATAATAAAAAAACATAATACATATAAATAAGTCGAATTTAGAGATTTCATACATTCGTCCATACAAATCTTTAACTTGACATAAATGTAGAGTGCCCAAGAATAAGCCCTCTGGGGGCCTATTCTCGTATATTTGATATTGAAGTCGAATTAGAGAGATTTGTATGGACAAATGTATGAAATCTCTAAATTCGACTTTTTTATATGTATTATGTTTTTATTATGTTTATTTTTATTTATTTATTATTGGTCACACTAAACAGAGATACAGTAGGTACAGTACAACAAGGCATGTTATTCCATATTATTTAGGCTGTAACTCCACTGATATGAGAATTGCCCCTCTGGTCGGTAGATTCTAGCGGTTCGTGTACCGGTTCGTGATCCGTTCGGGTTTATCCCTGAGGTCGCACGAAGGGAATACATAGCTACGTTATTATGTTATGCATTGTTTGGGAAATTAAAAAACGAAAGATATACATGTGTCGACGAGCTAGCGCCGGAGGTGATTTAGAAATAAATAAAGTTAGTTTTTTTTTGTATGATAGGTGGCAGAAGAGCAGACTGATCACATGATAGTTAGCGATTACTGCCGCCAATGGACACTTGCACCACCTGTGGGTTTGGTGCGCTGCCAACCTTTAGGATAAGAAGTTCCCTTCCTTTGGATTGGGCTAACGGTGACTCATTCACTCGACGAAACAGGGCAACCGCTGCATCACGCCGTTATTCTGTGGGGCAGAAGGTATCACGCCGGTCGATGAAAATCCGGCTCAGTCCCAAACACCAATGTCAAAGTTTTAACTACTCCTTTCATAAGTAAAAACCTATTCAGACTACAACCTTCAACGGATAACAATACCCCATAACTCAACGCCAGTGCTATGCGAAACTGACATCCTTTCGTGTTGGCACGACATCTCGTCCCAAATCCTTGAGCATTGCCATTTACTCTTTGCCATTGCTGGTACAGCACGATATCTAGCCTAGCAGGGTGATCACGAGCGGCGATATCACCCCAGATAATGAGGCAGGCCGATGCTCATATCTGATTAGCTCGTGTCCTTATTTGTGAGAGCGAGCGAACATTCCGCCGTCTCTCACGTCTGGACGCCCACGTTTACTGGTGGCCTAAGAGATGAGCTGACAACTGTTTTCTTTAAGTAAACACGGAACAAAATATATAAATGTTACTAAATAAATAAATAAAACAGTTTAAAGGATGTGTGCTTTCTCAACGGGATGTCGTCAATGATACTGATCGTGTTAGCATCTGTTCTGGTTCCCCTTGGATTGCGATGGTCGGGCCGCTAATCGCTTCAATTAATTACTAGACTTTCTAAAACCTGGTGGTGCCAATATGTACTCCGTAATCTCAGTATAGAAACAGAATTAGGTGCTAGGAGAGGAGGTATAATGAGGAAGCTGGAATAAGGCCAAATTGGTGGCTAAATCTATTTAGCAGCCATCTCAGAGGTTAAAATACGTCGGCCTCCTGAATTTAACTCCACACCTAGCTAGACTGGCATCTAGATTAAATATTTATCTTCAATTTAGTACCTATAATAATTATCAAAGATATAAAGCATCTACCAGTTGCCCAGCTCAAGAAAAAACTAGATTTTTTATCAGATACATTTTTATCAATTTAAAAAGCTCAATTAAATATATATATTTGATTATATGACAAAATTAGTCCATTATTTTTATCTGTTAAATTTAATAATTTAAGTATCGTTCACTTGACATAATATTTTAGTAACAATACGTTTCATTTAAGTATCAGCCTATAAACTGTCCCACTGCAGGGCAAAGGCTTCCATCATAGAAATCAAGTCATCGCTACTATGATGGGATTAGGCTCAATCACCACGCTTGCCAAATGCGGATTGGTGATCACAAACCCGAGCTATGTTCGAAAAATTCGAAACATACTTTTCGCTCGACCCGGGAATCGAACCCAGGACCCCGAGATCACGATCCGGTACTTCAACCACTAGACCAACAGGGCGTCAAGTATGTTTTACTGATTGATTAAAATCACAAAATCACCTTTATATTTGTATGCCTAAATGGCGAAACATATAGATCTATGTTAAATATTTTTCCAACTTTTGTTCCTAATTTACTCGGGTTTTTTACAAATGAAAGTTTTATCTTTATTCAATTTAGAATTTAAAATTGTATCCATATCTTTGTTGCAACAATCTGCCTTATGGCTTTTTAAGGTAAATTTCACGTCCACAACAAACAGCTCGTCTTTCTTATTCAGTGCTTTTCGAAAGGCTTTACCATATACATTATGAATCAATGTTACTGGTAAATAGTTGACAAATTACCTATTTCTTACAATGTAAAACCCCTACACGTCAAAGGACAATTCCGTTTACGTTTTCTACTCTGCGCCGAGTATTCGACGAGGCTGTATTATCCTGTAAGTAAACTGCACAACGAACATTGGCCTGATTAATCAAATGAGTATAAACAAACATTACAGTGGTCATTACTATTAGTAAGATCTAGGGATAGGGAGTTTTTATCTTATTCATGATTTCGTAGCGTTGATTTTTTTTGGGGTAACACACCTCGTGTTACCCCAAAACCCCTACAATTCTGGAGGACCACATCCTCCATCGGTCAGAATGTCCATTGGATTTAGCCCGTGCTAAGCTGTGCTACCATGAGTATAAACAAACATTACAGTGGTCATTACTATTAGTAAGATCTAGGGATAGGGCGTTTTTATCTTATTCATGATTTCGTAACGTTGATTTTTTTTGGGGTAACACACCTCGTGTTACCCCAAAACCCCCACAATGCTGGAGGACCACATCCTACATCGGTCAGAATGTCCATTGGATTTAGCCCGTGCTAAGCTGTGCTACTGGCTGCGCCTCCCCCGCCATCAGGGGACGCTCTCCTACGTCTTAAGGCCCGGAGAATGGGAGAAGATCGTGCTGTAAAAAGAGCGTATATTACGGGCAAATATTTGAAGGCCCGTCCGTCCAAGGTACCGCTGAAAAGATGAGCTCAAAAAAGTTTTGCGCGGACACTTGGCTCCTGCGTTGGCGCAGACCGAAGTAGATGGAGGATTTTATTAGGAGGAAAAGGCTCACTTTGGGTCACATTTTTTTCCCAGGGGCAACCCTAACCAAAACCCCAGGGGTGTCCATCTCAGCCCAATCACAATCGGATACCCCACAACCGGGGCTGGACCGTACCCCACAGCCGGGATCCCTTTAATTGGCATAATTTATTTAGCATAATATTAATTTGGCCGATTTTGGTTTTAGCATAATATGTACTGTGGCATAATAATTATTTAGCATTATGCATTAATTATTTCCTGTATTAGGTATATAGAGTAAAAGTAGATTTAGGTGCGGCGGTGGTGGCCCTTGGGCCACCCGTAAGCCGCTTTTTAATGACTTATGGTTAATTATTTTATGCTTAATCATGTTTATGCTTATTATTATGCGAAATTATCATTAGTAGTACCTAATTACATTATGCTAACTTATTTTATGCTTAAAATTTTTATACTTCTTGACAGTGAACCCCCACAGCCGGGACTGGACCGCATGCGCTTTGGACTTTGGTTCGCATGCGCCAACCTAGTTATTAAGAGGTTCCATGCGTCATGTTCTCATACATTGCGCCGAGGTCCTACGCAGACACGACATCTCAAATGAATACATGTCACATGACTCAGGCTGTCCCAGTGTGACCTAACCTGCGCGACCCACGACCGTTTGCCCTGAATAATTAATACAATACTTGGAGTTAAATGCGCATACACGACATTAGTGAGGTACTTGATAACATAATAGGCTATTCTTATTCTCTTTTTAATAAAAGATAATTTATTAATATTAACATGGGTTGTCCGTTTTGTTGGGAACAATAAGTTTTGCATTGCCCGTGTTGGCTTAGTTATGGTTGACTGCCTGGTTGGCGCAGTGGGTAGTGCGTCTAACTTTAAAGCGACGGCTGCGCTTGGGGTCCCGGGTTCGATCCCCGGATCGGGCCTAATTTGTACCTGAGTTGATGAGTGAGGGAACAAGAGGCCCAATTTAGGGGAAAGGGGAATAGTATGGAATCGCTCTTGTGATCAGGTGATCCCTCTATTCGTCCACACCAGTCA
The DNA here is from genome assembly GCA_019059595.1 of Marasmia exigua. Taxonomy (NCBI): domain Eukaryota; kingdom Metazoa; phylum Arthropoda; class Insecta; order Lepidoptera; family Crambidae; genus Marasmia; species Marasmia exigua. The sequence continues at coordinate 13,673,810 of CM032472.1, forward strand.
CATATCTGAGCTTACATTTGAAATCTATGTGCATAAAGTAACATCGTCCATGTATAATATAATATAATATAATTCTCACAACATCTCATACATTGACCTGATTCCGTACTAGGTAGCGTAAGCACTTGTGTTACAGATATCAGAAAACATAGGAACACAAATATATACTTAAATACATATATTACACGCCGTGTGGTCCCGGCAGAGTAGAATAGGCCACCCTCACTCTTACCGAGGTGTCGTAAAAGGCGACTAAGGTAAAGCTGCTGGCATGATCATCAGCACCCAGTGAAGGAAAACTCTGCATTTACATCAAAACCCTCGCCAACCCGTCTGCCAAGCGTGGTGAGTATGGCAATTACCCTTCATGTGATTGAGGGAGGCCCGTGCCCCAGCAGTGGGGACTTAATGGGCTGATGATGATGATGATGATTACACACAGACACTGAACAAGCACAAGTGTTCATCGCACGTATGTTTGTCCTAGGGTGGGGATCGAACCCACGACCTTTGGCGTAAGAGGCAGGGTCACTACCAATTGCGCCATCCGGTCAGTCTCATTATCATTCTTGATTTTTGTACATTCGATTCTGCTCATCTTCAATTTAATTTATACGGGTGACAGAATATCTTTATCACTTGTTTTCAATTTATTTCTTCCAAGGCATGGAAATTACATCATATTTTATCATCTTATTAAAATTGAATATTCTAACGGCGAAGTATGCCGCCGATAAATCAAAACTAAGGGGCATTATCACGGCAGCAGCACGTTTTAACAATTTTAAACGCCGGGTCATCTCGAGTGAGAGGTCAAGCTGCCGCGGTGGTGGGACCTCTTCCTCCCCACTATCTCTTGTGCGTATCTTTTGTTATTGTTTAACGATACCTATAGAGCGTAGCTTTACTTGGAAGTACGGCGTTTTTATCCACAGTAACCACAAAAGTTTGGTCAAAATAATACAAAAAACATTAAAAATATCTTTATTTGGCTATGAAAAAAAAATATTTTGAATGATTTTTTTGTATGTTCTCTTATGTGATAAGTGGCAGACGAGCAGACGGATCACCTGCTGGTAAGTAATTGCCGCCGCCCATAGGCACCCGCGACACCAGTGGAGTGCTCTGCCAAGTTCTCACAAGTGCTCTGCCAACCTTTAAGGCGACGGGTAGCCCTAACTAGCGACACCATTCGTTTTTAATTGTTAACTACTAAACCGGATCTATTTTAAACAATTTCGGGGTTACAACCTCTCGGCAAACACTTATACTATTTATTAATTTTTACACTTTTAGCGTGAATCAATTTTCGCGTAGAAATATTGGGTCCGCGTTTCTGCATGGTTATTTTAAATAGTACAAGTGTTTGCCGAGAGTTTGTAACCCCGAAATTGTTTAAAATAGATCCGGTTTAGTAGCTAACAATTATAATCGATTGGCGTCGCTAGTGTGCCCCACCCGTCACCTTAAACCCCCCTTCCACCGGTTTGGGCCTCCGGTACCCTCACTCAGGCCCATTCCTGAGGAAGCGTGGCTCTCCCACGGTAAGAAATGTTTAATGTGTACAAGCCTATGCTTGTATACATATAGCACTTTCAAATTGTCATAGATTAAAAATTATAACTATTTATTTGTAAGTATAATAAACATATAATTACACATAAAATATACTAAGAAATGAATAAACATAATGTGATTCTACCACTGGAATCGAAAAGTTGATTTTGACTAGAAAATCCAAGGCAAGAAACTCGCCACTTACTCTTATTAATCGCCAAAATTTTTAAAACAATGTTATTACTACCTATATTACTCGCATAAGCCAATTTCATGTCCAACAATAAATATATCCATTACAATGTCTAAGGTGTAAGCGAACAGTTTATCATTTCCACAAATTCCTGTCATTAAAGTATTGGTAGAAATCGCTTTCAGCGAAATTGTACACTAAATTTCTGTAATGCCTAATACTTAAGTTGTGTATTTTGTGCAATAAAGTATATCTATCTATCTATTATAAGGTATTATAATATTTTTAATTGGTGTTTTAAATTAAGGCATTGGTAAGTCAACAAGCTTTTGTGGTAACTTGTTAAATATTTTAATACTGATTCCGACAAATGAATAACCAACATTATAAAGTCGAAGATTTGGAACAGCCTGCTTGTTTATTTCTTGTGCTTAGGCTATGTTTACTAGATTTGTATAAACTTACATAATACAGTCAAAGATATACCGTGATGCTAATGTTAAGATGTTAAGTTATGAATTAGTATTCTTTTCATCCCTATTTATCCAACTGGCAACCCTTAATTTTTTCATAACATCGAGTCATCAAATCTTCTCCATCATTTCTGCCGCAACAGCCACATACATAATTTCGTTTGGCAATGTCGCGTCGAAGTATGATTGATGACTGACGAAATCACTATTACCATAACAAAGCGAACTAAGAAATAGTTGGTATCATTTTCAGGATGTTTTCCTTGGCAAACACAAGTTCTGGCGTCGCAAAACATCCCGAGCGTATTTTAAGTTGGTTCGTAACAGCGTGATCGACAAAAACAACGGATTTACCACAGTTCAGAGACTGCCAGTACTATTACCTCATGCGCGAATAGCCAAGTATAAAATGTCGATTAGATCCCTCAAAGTAGTCAAAGCAGACAGAGGAGGGATCGGGATGGAGGTACATCGAATAAGGGTAAAGTATCTAACCCAGATTACCTCATCCAGCTCTCCGTGGTTTATACCGTGGGCGAGCCACACTTCAGCATGAATTGTCAAGCTCGACCGGAGCGATACCACTGCCTTACAGAGTACGTATTTTGTCGGGGTGGTGAGGGTACCGGAGGCCCAATCCAGGGATGGGAAGTTTGAAGGTTGGCAGCGCAATTCTCTTCTATATTATTATGTGCTTGTGAAACCACTCACACTTCACGTCGCTTGTGAAAATTCCGCTAGATGGTGTAAATACTGTTGCACTGAGGTATAGTCGCCTGCAATAATAATGTAAACACCTCGATTCTAAGGTTCTTATTTGAATGATTGTATACTTATTAGTGCACGTGACTGTACAACTTCATCAGCATTGGTTGTTTCGTTCGTCAAATTGTCATTTCCTTTACCTCCACCATTTAGGACTCTTCGGCCGCCGCCTCTGAAACCCCCAGCATCAATATTTATTGCATGCTTAATTTGTTTATTATGTAAAACTTGCCATAATTGAAGCCCGGATAAGTTATAGACGGACGGGGGTGGCGAAACCCACAAATTTGTTTGTGTCACGTAATTTATTAGGCAGACGAGGCCGAAAGGCTATTACACCCCACCATAGCCCAGTTAACGGGCGCCATGAATCTTAGCTGAATCTGATTTATGATTCAAGCTCAACCATAAAAAAATCTGTAACAAGAAAACTGCAATGGCTCATGGAATGATAAACCTAGCCAAAAGTTCACGCTGATGACTAGACACAACGATTTCGAGGGCGCTATTTTCGCCTCATTCGAATTATACCTACCTACTCACTCATATAAATGAAAGGTTTCCTGTTTTACAATTACTGTTTCATGCCAATTTTCTGCGAAACCATGCATTGCCAAAAAATCTTCTAGATCCCGGACGAACCTGTCATCAAAAAAACTTAAGGTGACGGGTAGGGCACACTAGCGACGCCATTCGTTTTTAATTTTTAGCTACTAAACCGAATCTATTTTAAACAATTTCGGGGTTACAACCTCTCGGCAAACACTTATACTTTTTATTAAATAACCATGCACAAATGTTGTGTTCAACGCGTACGCGAAAAATTGATTCACGCCAAAAGCGGCCACTTTAAGTGTGAATCAATTTTTCGCGTACAAAAACGGACCTAATGTTTGTGCATGGTTATTTACTCACATAGTATTAGTTTTTGCCGAGAGGTTGTAACCCCGAAATTGTTTAGAATAGATCCGGTTTAGTAGCTAAAAATTAAAATCGATTGGCGTCGCTAGTGTGCCCTACCCAGTCACCTTTAAGGTATAAGTTTCGGACTAAGAATGAAATTAAAGGATCAATGACAGTTTCAAAGTGTGTTCGTGTGACTGAGACGCGTTCCACCACTCCACTCTAACAGTTACTAACCACTAAGCAGCGCGTGCATTTGTTCCGGTTCAAAGGGTAAGCTGGGGAAATTACTGCTACGGGGTACACTGAACTACTAATGCATTTCCCTGTTAGACGAATGCTAATGATACTATGTTTATCTATTTAAGACTACAAGAGCATTATTTCAGTGCCCTAACAGGGTCTATAGTACCGACAATACTGTACACTATGGAAGCAATAAAGAATTGAGTATTGAGAGTCCTCGTGTCTTTCGGAGCTTGGTATATACAAGATCTTATAAAAACATAAGTTCCAACCTACTTATGTTTTTATAAGATCTTGTATATACCGTGTTTAATGCAAACTAAATTGAATTGAATGGAATTGAATCTGTCAAAAGCGCAACACGATTGTCCCGATTGCATCGGCTAATGACTGATAATGCGACAATAGTATATCTTGTGTAATGTAAGAGATTTATCAATAAAATGACCGTCTATGCACACATTCCTACACATTCGCTTGTACATTTTTTTTAGTCGGTATTGATCAGATAAATATTTGCGATGGCATCGAGAGATGAGTCACTGGGCAGGTGTGGTGTGACTGAACTCATTGAAGACGCGGTTACATCATATCACGCCTATTGTATCTACTGTGAGAATGTACTTGTGACCTCATCATACGTACAACGCCTCGCTGAATGTGTCTCGTGCAATACTGTCTGACACTTGAATCCGAAAACAACAATTACAGATTGACAGTAAACGATCTTTGCGGAAAAGTTTTGTTATGTAAGGAACTCGATTAATTTGTTCGATCCGGCTCGAAGGACCATAAACAGGCTCATAGAGTAGCCTAACTTCAAGTAACCTGGTGATGTATTTGGTAGTGACCCTGCCTAACACTCTAAGGCTTGTGGGTTACATTGACACTTCAGAAAAGCATTCATGTGATAAATGCCACTTGACTGGGTTCAGTGTCTGGGTGTTGATATATTTCCACCTTTTTACAAAACGCGATCTAGTTATATTCCGGGCGGCCCATACAAGTCGAAGCGTGGCATTCCTACATATATAATCGTCAATGTATAACCCAAGCAAGGGCTTATACAATTTATTTATTATAATAACAACATCGTGCTCTAGTCCCTTATTACCGATTGTCCCGCAAACTGCGCACGCGCAGCATCGATAGCGCCCGTGATGTATTGCGCATTGTCTCCGCGCACTAACGGTGCTTTACTGGCGTTCTGCCATCTAATGGGAACCTGCAGAAGGTCCAAAAAAAATTACACACATCGACCTGACCCTTAAGTAGTTTAAGCACTTGTGTCGTGTGTGTGATGTACCATACATAATCAACGAAGGAAACGCGATGATTACTTAGCATCAGGTGACCTTTTTACTTAAAAATATAACACCCAGAGCAAAAATAACCACAAGTGTCGTCGTCACACGAAGAGTTGTCCAGAAATCGAACCAACCCAAGCCTTTGGCTTATTTGTCGAGATCACAACCTAAAGCAACATATTGGGTCAGTCAACTCTTATGTCTCCTTTCCTTCTTTGTCTGAGTGGAAATCTGCCCCGGAACATCTTTAGGCATACCAGGGTCAGACGGGTCGAGCTCTCCTCTGAGAAGATAACGCAGAGGCATACCAACTAAAACCACAGTGGCGCACCCTAATCGCCATATTAAGGCAGGTGGTGGGAGTCCTGTGTTGCCTTGGCTGTATAAGCTCCCAGGCGGAATGCCCACGATGCGAGAGGGAGGGGTGACAGGAATGGCCAAGTGCACCATCACGCGATGGTTGTGGTCTGTGCAATACCAACATTCACTAGGTCTTCACCAATATTGGCGGACTACCTGGGAGTGAAGACAGACGGTGACGTGTGACTATGCGCAGTCTTCTACAACTCCGACGCCTTTGGCTTTTATGCCTTTTTTTCCCAGGGGTAACCATCATGGCCTTCACCTTTGTCATATGACGGGAACAAGATGGTGTGTGGGACTCTAACCCTAACCAAAACCCCTGGGGGGGTCCATCTCAGCGCAATCATGGTCGGAAACCCCACAGCCGGGACTGGGCCGTATCGCTAATAGCGCTCACCGCGCTAGCCCTTCTCTGATTCACGACACCCAATAACGTCGTCCGCCACGGAGTCGTATACTGAACAAGCCACTCCCCAAAAATAAAGTTGAAAAACTAAAACCCGACTACCAAAAGACACGATCTAAAAAGTACAAAACAAGAAAATTGTCTGCCACCTTGCTTAATCCTTTTCAAAAACAAAACTGATTCACTAAATCGCTACCAGATTCATAGCTATAATTCGTATATTCATCTGTAAAAAGTAAATACGTACATTCATCTGTAACACTAGTCTATGGTCAAGGAGTCTATGGGTTATGGAGATTAGAGGTACGATGGTAAAGCTCGCGGTCCGCATTGTGCCGAACAAGCTATCGCCGTGCGCCGTGCACCATATAACCTACTAGTAACAGCTTTACTTACTCCTCCCTCTCAGCAAAGACCGAAGTAAAGTATAGTATCAGCCTATATACTGTCTGCAGTGGTGCAGGGCAAAGGCCTCCATCATAGAAATCAAGTCATCGCTACTATGACACGATTAGGCTTAATCACCACGCTTGCCAAATGCGGATTGGTGATCACAAACCCGAGCTATGTTCGAAAAATTCGAAACACACTTTATGCTCGACCCAGGAATTGAACCCGAGATCACGGCCCGGTACTTAAACCACTAGACCAACAGGGCGTCTCTGGGCGTCTGTCCTGGGGTTCGAAGGACGGAAGTGATAGAGGGAAATGTAGTGTGCTCTCAGGGGAGCTACCAGGTAGCAGCTATTTGAAATTCTATACCAATTTATTTAAGTCAAAGGTTTAGAGCGACGTCTATTAAGAATATTGCATGAATAACCAAAGTAGATGACGATCTACCACGATGTACAGACAGATCGGATTACCACAAGTTGTTTTTCCTCAATTTAAAGACAGATTTGTATACTTAGCTGCCACACTCAGAGTCGTTGATTAACTTAGTTGGCTACTTAAGAAAAAATATTGACACTTATTTTAATACGCATAAAGACTACCGATATTAAGGTTATTGAGCATTAGCTTAAATTACGTCTCTGAGTGCGGCCATAGGTGTATGATTGTCGGTACCCAATGGTATGAAAAAAAAAAGTTTTGAAGACATCCGCTCTGGCGACCTGATATGGACGGGTTCCCGCTAACAATGCGTCAATAATTTTGTTCAAATCAAAACAAAATAATTGAGACCCTATTTATTGACACTGTATTCGAACACGAATTTTGAATTAAGAATTTTGTTACTTATATCAAATTAAACGAAGTGAAAATCAAACAAAGCCGAGAGTAAACATCATCAAAAGAGCAAAAATGACATAAAACTGGAGACACTTCACCAGACAAGTACTTTCAAAAACATCCCACACGTAAACCATAACGTGATCGGTGCAGTAACAAAAATCATGACGGTGAAGCAAACATTCCATTTCGTTATGTTAGCTTAACACGTGGGCGTACCGGTTTCTATATGAATGGTGTCACTATTTACTAATCTATGTTAAGAAACTTAAGATCCAAAATTAATAGACAAGATATCGATAATGCGGTAGGTCACGAGTTCATTAATATTAGTCTATTTAAATTCTTGGCATGTTTTATGCAGAATCATGAATCTTAGTACGAGTATAACAACATAATCGTTCTTAATCCTGGAATTTACTACTCCAAACGAACGATGTAATGGTTTATGTGTGTCCCGATCTGTCCTGAGACCGACCTGTGAATGCGAAGTTCCACGTATAATCCGAGATATCAAAAGACTTTGTATCTTCCTCAACATAGTTCAATTGTCCCAAAATTAAACAAAACGTTGATGAAGAAGAGCGCGCTTGTTACAACTTTTAATGTTATTTTAAGCGAAGTTATGACCAAAGTATGTTCATCCTCTTATAGTATTTTAATCTGTACTTGTGTCTAAAATAACATAATAGTTAAGTGTAGCAATAATAGCATATCGATTTAACGGATAATAGCAGTCATATCGGCATGTGTGCATTTGTAACCTACACGGGGAGTTTTCAATAAGTGATAGAATAATTTCGACGATTAAAATCGTTCATTAAATTTTTGGTCTCTAAGAGATCTTAGTTGCCAGCAGGAGATTAGTCGGTTCGTCAGGAACCTATCACATTAAAACAAAAAAAAGCCTCGTCCCAACGCTCGCGCAGAGCCTCGATTCAACTTGTTTCTAGTATCGATCGAAACCACTCTATATCAATGATTTTCTAATCTATCTATCTCTCTTTTTTTGTTTCTTTTTACTCAGGTCCTAAAGATTGGTACATACCCGATGACTCCTCGAAGCCTTCGGGTCCAGGTACGTGCGCAGCTTGTTGAGGTAGTGGGTGGGCGAGTCCTTAGCCTGCACCATGTCCTGGTCGCAGATGATCTCCCACTTCTTTTCCAGGTCGTAGTTGCGGAGCAGCTTCATCTTGTCCGGTGGCAGGTCCATTGATGTCTGAAAGAGAAAGGGATAATGTAGACAAATACTATCATAGTAGAGTAAAAGCACAAGATCCAAAAGAGCTTGGTTCCTCGAAAGAGATGCACACATTTAGGTATAATTCGGTCAACAAAGGAATAGAACTCCTTGCCGATGTCTGTTTGAAACAGACGCGGCAAACGCGTAACTTTCTAGACCTTAATGACCTCACTCAGGTGAGATTGTGGTCATCCGTTAGCCTATAGTAAACAAAAAAATAATAACAAGATCGCCAGAAGAAAGACAGAGAGCCAAGAAGCGAGAATAATCTTGGTTAGGTTACCCAGACATGGACAAGCTAAAGGTCATCATCACACGAATGTTTGCCCAAAGTGAGAATCGGATTACATACCCTGGCGTGTGAGGCTGAGTCACCACTACTACCAAATACCCCATCAAGTCAGTCATAAAATAAAATAATAATTACAATATTGATATTCAAAGTTTAACTTTAAACTTCTAAAATATGACTAATAAATTTAATGATGTTATTCATGCACAATTCTAATCTTCAAAATATTACACTTCAAAGCATTTAAATCATAGATTTAAATATTTCAATGATCTGGTATAAACGTTACAATCCCGGATTAAATTAGTAATCGGCGATCTTCATTGAGGGGGACCCATAACAGAGTCATAGGAACAAATTCCCTCATCTAAATAATGACGTGTTTTATTCAAACACGACTCCGGCGCATATCTAAACGAGAATCGGCTAGCACTGGACCAGTTTCCAACATATTCACATAGTGGAGCGGGGGAGAGTAAGACAGCTCCGCTTGTAACTACAATTTAATAGGACGAAGATACTCAACTCATTTCATCAAAACGGAACTAAACCAACAGATGTTTTCCGTCATGGGCGCCGTGTGAATTGCAGAAATATGCACATAGATTTCAAAAATACCCCTACGGTCCCTCAGAAGGCGTACGTTTTTTTTCTAGCATAAAGTTCTTGCATAAGCAGTTGAACCATGTACGACTACATTCACACCTAGGACCTAATCTGCGCCTAAGGTATTAGGCGAAAAGTTTAACAACATGAAAGAAAAACCTATTCTACCTTTAAACTGACACTGTCCTAGCTATGATGTTTGGAATTTACCTGGTAATGAGTTCTGCAGCTCAGCTGTTTGCATAAAGAACCTACGACCTGGTGCTTTACTGTAAAGGGCCGTGTACTATGATATTGGTTTATACCGGCCGCTGTAACGGTATTCGAATCCGATGTGCATTAGGGCTGCACTGCCATAATGCTAACACCACGAGGCATAATCTTTACGCAAACAATTCTAAGCGCAGTTTAGAACTCGTGGGAGGTAAGTAGCTTATAAATGCAATTAAAAATTCGATACGTCCACGACCTTTCGCTAACCGGGTGACAGGTCTAAGCTACCGAGTACATTTACTTCTCTCCTTTTTTGTAAAAGTGCTGGATTTTCTGGTGAACTGAGTAGGAGACTTGGAGAGTTCGTCGGAGGTAAAACTAAAGTGTATAATAAATAAAAAAGTGTATAATATTTTATACTTGATTTTGATTCCGATTCACGGACAATGGTATCCATGCCAAAAATGAGGAAGTGCATTGTACATTTCAATGTATTTCCTTATGTTTTGTAATTGTTAATACAAGTGCTCGTACAAACATTAACATTGGTTTTTAACATAAGCATTAGGTGTAAGATTTTACACAGCTAGTCATAAAACATGAGAATGTAAATGTTGTAAGGATTTCCATGTACAGGGTAATAACTTAAAGCAATTTCGCAAGTGATGCTGCAGTGGGAGGACGACAGCAAGCCAAGATGAATGGCAAACAGGCTTCACTGCTAAGGATCAACAAGTATTAACATAGTCAGTAGCATGAATACGCAGAAGGACGTCCTGTAGGTTGCCCGAGATATCGCTGGGGGGATGAAGTCACCAAAGGCAGAAGGCACTAGATGTGCACGATTGGGCGGATAATAAATAAATTGAGACAACATCACATCCATTGTCCTGGTCCCAAACTAAGGTTCCTCTTGTACCATGGAAACCAGAAACAACGACGGCCACAACACCCAGACCCAACACAAATATCTATTACATCAACAACCCGTTTGGAACAATGGTAGTGAACGCTGCCTTTGGTCCAAGGGTTGCGGGTTCGAACCCCGCACAGTACAAACATTTGTGTGCATGAACATGTCTGTTTGTAATGGACACTTAAGAACGTCTGTAGGTTACCCAAAATACAGTAGCATTACTTACGTACTTTAAACCGAACGAAACAACAAAATGTTCTGGTATCACGATTTGTTGTTTCGATCGATTTGAAGCGTCGAATTTTCGGGTTTCTTAGAAGACTTATCGTTGTCTATAAAAATTACCGACTTAAATATAGAGCAGATGACGCAAGTGGTCTTCGAGCTACTGACTATTTTATCATCGTGGTATTAAATTGGTGCTTGTATTCATTTTGCGTTAACTAATTTCGCATTTGAGGTCGGAACACTTGCGCTTGAGTGGGATCTAATTGAACGTGAGAATGATAAAATGGGCTGGTTTTCGCAAATTATGCAAATTACTGCGAAGAATATAAGGGCATTTTAGGGAGACTTTCGTTGATGAGACCAATTGGAGCCATGGCACTTTAGCCATTATAATAATAACTTTATTCAACTAACAAATAGTACACACGCACGTCGTAATTTTAGTTAACCATATAGTATTTTATTCTAGTCTAGACTACGACTTTATAACAATCCTGACGCACAATACGAGGTAAGATAGTCAAACTTACTCGTAAATGCTATTATAATAATAAAATACATTACCAAAATCAAACTTAATTATACTGGAAATTTGGTTCTGGCTTCTGCTCTGCCTCTTTTTAGTAAAGAATCTCATGAGTTGCAAGTTTCTGTGCTCTCTAGGTAGGTACCTACCTACTTAACTTACGATCCAAGTAAGAAATAGACAACCTGAACAGTGAACCTACTTCGTGATGTTATCTCCGCCACTAGCTGCATACAAAAGTCTATTACCGTTTCATTACTGCAACTTCATATCGAAACCATTAAATAGGAAGCACCATGATTCAGAGCATGAGTTAACATTGCACACGAACAAGGTTACAAGTGCAGTTGTTGAGATGAGATAGGATTCTATTAGTGTTGTGATAGGGGTCGTTTTCGAAGGTGTTTCTGATGGGGCATGTGGTGATGGCTGGTGTGTATTAGCATAGATCAGCATAGATGGCGCGCTCAATTATGATGCTGGGCGTGATCCCACGCGCTCGTGGTGCGATTTGAAAGATATTGCGGGAGCGGATATTGTTTAGGTAATTATTTTGAACTGAGATGCAAATCTCTATTTATTCATAGTCAGGTATCAGTCTCATCTTAAATGAGAGAATCGACTTCCCATTATTGCGAATGATGAGAATTCTGAGCTTATAGCCAACAATATATTGTTTTAAACTTTCATGGTCACTAACATAAGAAGGAGGGTATGCGTTTTGTATGCCAGCCACATCTTACCCGCAAAAACATCAGTTAATACTCCGTGACCATGGCGCTCGCAACAGTGCCGAAATATCGGAAACTCAAAAGTAAGGTACATGGTAGAAATCCCGTAAATAACTAGGTATCTATTCTAATATAGCCAACAGTTTTTATGTCATACATGATGTCATGTCACGCCAATCTATGAGATGTTAAAAAGGCTATACATATACATATCTAAATTGAATTACATTTTTTTATGTGATCGCTGGCAGACGAGCAGACGGATTAATAAGCAATTGCCGCGGCCCAAGGACACCCGCAACACCAACGAAGTCACTAGTACACTGCCAACCTTTAAACTCCCCTTTCCCCCCGGATGGGGCCTCCGGCACCTTCACTTACGCAGTGAAACACAGCACAGTGCTGCTTCACTCCGGTCGAGTCGGCCCATTCATTCTGAATCGTGGCTCTCCCATGGTCAATCCATATCACTCTTTCTCTACTCTTTATACCACGACTTTAGTTTAAGGTAGAGCAGAAGCTACAGCGCATCAAACTACACTTTACCATGCTTCTATCAGTTCCTCTATCCTCTTCCAGGAAACGAGTGTCCTCAGTCATAGAAAAGGATAGTTAGATAGTTTAGCCCTTAAAATTTCGTCCTCGCACCCTCAGTTAAAGGCATGACTGCTGCTGATGTATTAAGTAACGATTTAATTATTATTTTCAATCGCTATCGCCTCAGCCTCAACATCGCAACGTCAATATTTAGCAAAAACAGCTCATCACTTAGGTGAACGACCGTGCATAAGTGCCGACTGCAAACACAACGCCTCCGATCAGCAATTGCGCTTGCGCACGTTGGCCCACTTCGTGGACATGGCCGTTTTTGTGTGGACGCGAACATTGTTGTATGCAAATCTGCAATAGAGACTGGGAACTTGAGGCTATTTGAATATTAATATTCATTATCATCATCATTTAAGCCAATAGACGCCCACTGCTGGACATAGGCCTCCCCCAATATTCTCCACACAGATCAGTCCTGTGCCGCCCGCATTAAGGTGACGGGTACGGCACACTAACGACGCCAATCGATTTTAATTTTTAGCTACTAAACCGGATCTATTTTAAACAATTTCGAGATTACAACCTCTCGGTAAACAATTATACTATTTATTAAATAACCATGAACAAAAACGGACCCAACATTTGTGCATGTTTATTTAATAAATAGAATAGGTGTTTGCCGAGAGGTTGTAACCCCGAAATCGTTTAAAATAGATCCGGTTTAGTAGCTAACAATTAAAAACGAATGGTGTCGCTAGTTAGGCCTACCCGTCGCCTTAAAGGGATTCCCGCGACCTTCACCAGATCGTCGGTCCACCTTGTTAGGGGCCTGCCACGGCTGCGACTTCCTTTACGTGGTCTCCACATGGCATATTATTATTGAATATAGGGGAGATCCAAAGGCTGGCAGCTACCTCGCCCAGCGAATTTCCATAGCGATCCAGCGGGGTGATGCTGCCAGCATTTTGGGGACACTGCCACGGGACCTACTTTGTTTTAAGTTTAATTTTTAATTACTTTTAGCTTTTTTATGTGATAGGTGGCAGACGAGCAGACGGATCACCTGATGGTAAGCAATTGCCGTCGCCCATGGACACCCCCCGCACCAATGGAGTCACAAAAGCGCTGCCAACCTGTAAACCCCCCTATCCCCCGGATAGGGTCTCCGGTACCGGCTTATTTTTATTTCTCAGTTAGTTTCTTAATTTTCTTGTGTTTTTGTTTAATAAATTTTATAAATTATTGAAGTTAGTAATATATTACCAGTTCAATAACAAAATCTGCAGTAGATAGGCAGCCAAAGACTGCGTGAAACTCCGTTCAGGACAGAATGAGGTGGCCAATAGCGACATCTGTTTTGGACGCCAAACCTCACCTGGAGCCCAAATCTCGTGCTCGTGATATTTTGAAAACATGGCGGATATCACCAGAAAACCATTCAAAAAAACTACGTTTTAGTGATATATGTCGTATGAGAATAAATGCCACTAGCACGAGAAATGGGCTCCTGGGTTGATGTGTCATTAGAATAAGTAGGTAAGTAAGATGAATTCGTTTTTATAATTATAATAGTTTTATTATAGCAGTTAAAGCTCTCACACGTCCCTTCTATTATCTATGACAGTTACCCACTCCGGCGCAGGGTGAATGGTGATTAATTTTACAATGATTGATATTGACGCGTCGTGTTAGCGTTATTTATTGTGTAGGTGTTAAGTGCCATTATTCAATGGCCCTAATTGCATATCGTTAGCGACGTCTTCTGAATGAATCATATTAATTTTACAGTTACTAATTTTTACACTCAAAAAAGTTTTATTCTCAAATCTATTGAAAACTTTGTTGGCAAACGCCAGTTTTCATAATAAATGCCTTCCACGGGTATTGAAATTACGATCATCGGTACGCAATTCACTAGATACTGTGATAATTACAAATACCATAGCGTAAGCGAGATCGTTGAATACCTTGCGGGATATAAAGCTGCTTATTACGGAACTAAAGTTAGTTTTATGGTTGACTCTTAAGAATCATGTGAAGTCACTAAACTACGAATATAAAAGTTCCATGTACCGGGATGTGGAATCGGGGAGACAATCTCGAAACGTTGTCGGTTGAAATGTCCAAGAAAATATCAAGATAACTGTACCACCAGGTGGTACCTTCAGATCAAATTCACACAGTTGATGGTCGAGAAAGATGGCGTAATTTGGGCCGAGACCCCAAACGGCGAGAAAAACAAAGAAAGCAGGAAAATCGGTGGCCGTGGATGACAACACCTCTTTAGCTAAACACCGTGTTTATTTTGATATCCCATTATCACAACTTTAATGGTAGTACGTACGTATACATACATAAATATGAAATATCTTTCTCTAAGAAACATAGGGTGAGATATGAAATTAGAAAAGCGCCTTCTCATACAAAAGTGATAAGAAGTTCCGTGATTGGCGCCACTTCTGTCACGTCAACTAGACCTGGCATAAACGTATCTTTCAAAAGCTTGGAACATTTGCATCTGGATCGGTGCAAAGATGCGGAGCAGTGAAACGCTTCATTTGAATCATTTGGAACATCAACTCTTGGATAGATCCGTAATCAAATGATTTTGTTACGAATGAATAATTGATCCCCTCCTGCTGTGCACGTAATACATGGAAAGACGGTTACTTATGTACCCCGGACAGCCTACAGCTTACTCTTTCGCTCTGAAATCGGATCATTCCACTCATACGGCTCACTCGGATCATTCAGCTCATGCGGATCATTCTGCTCATTCGGATCATTCAGCTCACTCGGACTCGAGATCCATTTGGGTCGAATGATACATTCGGTGAAAACATTAGAGATTCGGAACAGTGTATCATTTGGCTGAGTCGGATCACTGAGTCCTTTCAGTAAAGAGTTACACACGTCTAACGTCAATATTCAAGTTTGAGCTTTGTCCTTTAGTTCCGTGTTTTGCCGCGGGACCTTATGTGACTCTAGCTGATGTCTAGAAATGTCGCTTAAAAAAATCTAGCTTTTTTTAACCGACTACGGCGAAGCAAAAAGGAGGGTTATGATTTTGACCTGTATGGATGTATGTATGGTTCTTCATCTTTTCCCTCATAACTTCTAAACTAGTTATCATTTTTGAACAAATGAGGTGTCGTCAGAGGCGTCTTGATTGTCTTCTGGTTATAGGCGACGTGACGTCACGTTAAATCGACTACAGCGCCCTCTAGGGGACTTAGAGTAAGGAACTAAAAAAAAATTGCTTGACGGTACCATGTGGGGTTTTAATTGAAAAGCTTTTTAAGCACGTTTCAAATATGTAGTTTTATTTTCATAACTAAAAACATGTTAAATAAAAATAAATTTTAAAAACTAAAACCCGACTACAAAAAACACGCTCTAAAAAGTACGAAACAAGAAAATTGTCTCTGCTGAAATTATTATGCCGTATTGCCGTGGTCGTATGCCACCTATTGTAGCAAAACAGATTCATTATTATAATAAAATAAAATCAATGTGGCATACGACCACGGCAATACGGCATAATAATTTCAGCAGAGACAATTTTCTTGTTTCGTACTTTTTAGAGCGTGTTTTTTGTAGTCAGGTTTCAGTTTTACATATTTCGCTTCACTAATACTCTTATATCTCTAGTGGTGCAGCCTAAGCAACGGCGGCGTTAACACGGCCGTTATGCACCGTGCATAATTACATTTTCTACTTTCTAATTAGATATTTATCGGCCGGTACTGCCCGATCACTAACGCCAGATCACGGAAACGTAAATATAGCCTGCGAATCACAATCGGTGAAATCGACTTTGATTCTATCGATTTTATGATTGCTGAGCATTATGCATTCAAGCAGTACCTATCTACTTGTGTATAATCTTCTGATTACAACGATATCCTGAACTAATGTTAGAAACATCTATGAGATTTATGAGTGTCTCATTCTGGTTTATGGAGCATCTCAATCGATAGAATTTATTTTTGACAGATCAGCTGGAACATCGACACATTCAGTATCATTATCTCGATAATTTTGGGTATCCTCAGATTGAGATTATTTCAGAGACGTGAAGGCTTTTCTATTTACTACGATATTTTCCCTCACAGCAGAGCTGTTGATAAGAGCAAGAGTGATGATAGCTCAGTGGTTCAGAACGTGCCTTCCATATGTGGGGACCGGGATCGAATTCGAGCACGCATCACTAGATTTTTCAAATCTATGTGCGTATTTTTTCTACCATTAGCTCGGCGGTGAAGTAAAACATCGTGAGTAAACCTGCACGTGTAACCATGATTCAGTTGGTTTGGTTCCCCTGTTAAAGGGTTGCGAAGGTCAGACGGCAGTCGCTTTATTGTAATAACCAGACTCCTCAAATCAAGAATCATGGTCCAAGCGTACCCCGGGCTCCAGTGCGACAGCTGGTGAGACCGGTAAGACGAGAGAGAGCAGAATGTTGATACGATAAATACGCAAATAGATTTAAAAAGTCCAGAAAATCTAAAGCTGCTTAGATTCGAATATTCGAATCCCGTTTAGCAGACACCTGTACCCTTACCATGAGTTTGGAAAACTGTTCTCGCTATCGAAAACTATCGCTTTGTCCCCTTTCACTGTGGTGCATGTGAAAGAGAGAAAGCAATATCCAAAACTAGATAGCGAGGATAGTATTTCAACCTAATGGTTCGGTCTCTGTTTTATCCACAAAGCTAGCATCACTCTTGAAACAGTTTCAACACCATCGATTTGAGTTTCGAGACGCACGACCTCCATTCCTCAGAGAATATAACACCATGAATGTCTGATGCCTCCGGCCGAAGGTCGTGGCACAAAAATCAGTGTTCACTTCTGGCCCCGCGCGCCGCGAGTGCGGAATGGCGTCGTTTACGTGATGGGTGATCAAAAGACACCAGACAATACCTGTGTGGTCGCTAGTGCTGCCATGTGTACTGACTTTCATGGGACACAGTCTCATTTAATAATAAGGTTAGCAGCGCACTTGTGTCTCCACTGGTTTCGTGGGATGTCCATGGGCGGCGGCAATCGCTTACCATCAGGTGATCCGTCTGCTCGTCTGCCACCTATCAGATAAAAAAAATGTATAAAAACTCAACTGTTTATTTATAGACAATGTTTTCAGATAAAGGATTTGTTTGATAAATTTGACACTTTCATTCATCTTATAAATAAATATTAAGATAATAAAAACATTATTCTATATGACTTGAATACCTTTAATACCAAAGGAACAAGTCAAAGATTTATATAATATCTAGAATAGGGATATAGAGCATGCGCCTAAAACAATCAACAATTATAATTTAAAAGTTAAAAAAAGAATTAGATGGATTAAGTATTTAAAAAAAATTATATTTTTTGAATTCAAGGGCATTTATCAAACACTATTTCTCTGTAAACTTTTGTTTTTATTCCAAACAAAGATTTTTTTAAATAAATAAATAAATAAATTTTTATGTTGGAGGCGATAAACGAGCAAGCGGGTCACCTGATTGTAAGTAATCAACACAGCGCCCATGAACATCTGCGAGATCTGAGAGACCGCTGATACGTTGCCAGCCTTTAGAGTGGAGTAGGCTCTTCTCTTGAAGTTGTGACGGTCAGGAAATACTGATATTATTGGTTGAAAGAAATAATAATAATAATAATTCTCACAACATCTCATACGTTGACCTGATTCCGTACTAAGTAGCTTAAGCACTTGTGTTACAGATATCAGACAACAGAGGAACACAAATATATACTTAAATACATATATTACACCCAGACACATTCGGTTAAAGAAATGGGGTGAGCCTTGCATCTCATTGCCACTGCGACCAGTAGTTATTCTATTGTGGCAACCCCAGAACCTATTACAGCACCTCATGTAGCTCAAGCTCCAGGAGAAACCCGAGAATGGAGCTGATGGGGGAGCTTTTGATCTCGTCTGCCGAGATCATGTGTGCTTCCAGGTGCCGGCCTCTGCAGTGGTGCAGCGCTATGCACTCGCTGAGGACGTGGATAATCGTTTCCTCGTTCAGGCGACAGAACCTGCAGATTTTGGTATCTGAAAGGCCCATGTTGTGCAGGTGCTTGTTTAATTTGCATTAGGAAATACTGCAGCAGCTAAAGCGTTCCACAAAACTAAGAAGAGGCACTGGACTCCCATTCATCACATAGATGATTTGATGATTTTTTTTGAAAATATCAGTCTCGAATTTTGTATCTTTCACCCTTACTCCATATGACACCTACAGACACATAAAAAGGTTTACGAGCGCCGCACGTCTTTACGAACACCCAGCCCCATTAGTTCGGATTGCCACCGATATTACATGAACAAAATGTGGCCATGATATTACTGGCAGAGTGAATTGCGTGATTGTCTTCTCGTATACTGCGACTTTACAACCGACGGACGTAATAAAAGATGATAACTAAAAGGACCTGAAATAAAAATCAACACCGTGCTTTTTTAACCATCTTACTCCACTATAGAGGGCATTATACTAATGAAAATAAGCATTTTCCCCCAAGGAACATGGGGTCTTATCTCAGAAAAATCACCTTCTCATACAAGTAGTCAGCTGATTGGTGCAAATTGTATGGGAAGGCATTTTTTTTATGAGATTGAGATCCTATGTTCCTTGGGGGAAAATGTTAGTTAGACACAGTCCCTCCACCAGCCCATGGTCCTTCCTACCGTCTCGGCATACGGACCGAATCTTGGAAGACGCTCACCAGGTACTTGCTAAGGGCTCTTTCCCCGGTGCGATTCTTCACTCCCTACAAAATCTGTGTCTGTGTCCCATCTCAATGTCACTTCTCCCCAAATGGGGCGTGAAACACCACAACACAAGCGACTCGCGCTCGGGCAGTTCCACATCAATCAATCTCCTTCCTAATATTAAGCCTTTTGTGTGCAAACGCACGCAACCGTCGAAAACCTTCTGCAGAGTTGACCATCTCTTGATGGTATACTGGTCCTATCTCGTTTCTGTTCCAGTCATTCAGCATCTGTTGCCGCTCTTCTTCATACAGCTGACATTCCCACAGCACATGGTCCCGAGTTTCATCAGCTTCTCCACAGGGACATACAGGTGACTCACAGAGAGTCATCGCGTGCAGTCTGCTGTTAAAACTCCCATGTCCTGTAAATATTTGTGACACAGCGTAGTCTGGTTCCACCCAACCGGCCGATAATCTCATTTCTACGTCTGGGAAAAACTGCGACAACTCTCTTCCTTTGTCGCTGGTCGACCAGCGCTCCTGCCATTGGGCAACAACATCTCCGAATATTCTACGTTTAAGTGCCGTCTGCTCCTTGTCTGTGGCTTCCTTTGGGCACTCCTGGGCGAATCGTCCCACACGAACGACTTCTAAGTCGGCCGGCAACACCGCAGCTAGCACGGGCAGCGCTGATGTGCTAACAGACCTATAAGCCTTCGTGAGCAGAATCATTGCAGGCCGCTGGGTGCGCAGCAAAGCTCGCTTCACCACGAAGATGCTTGCCCGGTGCCACCAAACTGCCGCAGCGTAAGTAAGACTTGCAACATAGGTCCCTGAATACAGGACCTTAAGTGCTTTGTACCGCACGCCCCAGGTCGATGACGATATTCTCGACATCTTCCCGAAGCAGTTACTAGCCCGCTGGCCGATAAAGTTCGCATGCTGCAAGAAGGAGCACCCTTGGTCAATCACCACCCCAAGTAACTTTGCCATGCACACGTGCGCGATCGGAAAATGTTAGTTGTAGAATGCCCTCGATAAGCGATTAAGACGGTTAAAAAAGCAAGGTGTATAATCGAACAAATACACTGGGCAGCAAATAAACCGAGCCACCAGCTAAATTTCATACAAAAGCGCCTAGTTCGAAAGCTCACAAAATATGAAAGTTTCGCTGCCATGGTAATGATTAATGTAAATCAATATCAATAATGCTTAATTTTTTTAATAACCATTTTAATTGACCACAGAAATATGCCAATTCCCAAAAAAAATTGTAAATGTAAATATTTTTCTTGCTTCATACAAGATTTTATGGGATGCGAAATCAATCTACATTTTTCAATATTTTAGGAAATGGGCATATTTCTGGCGTAATTTGAAAATGTTTGATTTAAAATTGAACATTTCTGACATCGATTTACATTTAAATTATTTCCATAGGAGTAACATTTTCATATTTGTGGGCCTCTGAACTGAGTACGTTTGTATGAAAATTTGCTGGTGGCTCGGTTTATTTGCTGCCCAGTGTAGAATTAGTTTACACTTGATAAAACTTTTCAGGGTATTCACTTGTAATAACGATAATAACAAACCATCGCAAGCATCGAAATTTTATGTAGACAAGTCATTAAAGCTTAAAGTATTGCGGGTCCGTAGCATTGGTGAATAAATTACATTGTCTAATTCGTTCCAGATCTAATCAACAAATTGCGGTACCACGCATGATGAATAAACGATACAAACCGAACAATGTTTTATGACGTCAGAATCATAAAATAAAAAAAGCAAAGACTATATAATATTAATGGCACCGCTCAGAGTCACGCATTTTTATACATATATTCGGCGCTAACGTGAATGAGTTCTCGTGAAACATAAATACATTACTATATTTAAGTTCAATAGTGCTGCCCTCCGAAGATAGGCTGTAGAATCGATAAATATTATTAAAGTCATCATCTTTATCTAAGCATTAAGTCCCGATCGCGTCCCAAGCTGGGCGCTTTAAGCACTAACACATAAAGTAACATAGTTACTGTGGGAGAGCCACGCTTTAGACATGAATGGGCCGGCTAGACCGGAGTGATACCACAGCCTCACATAAAACCGGCGTGAAGGAGCACTGTGCTGTGATTCGCTGCGTGATTGAGGGTACCGGAGACCCAATCCGGGGGAAAGGGGGGCTTAAAGGTTGGCAGCGCACTTGTGACTGGGAGGGAGCCAAAACTGGGAGAGAGCCATGGGAGGCGGCAATCGCTTACCATTTAAGGTGATTCGTCTCGTCTGCCACCTATCACATAAAAAAAATCTGAAAAAAAAACCGCCTTCAAAATTAATACCAATACTATCTTGTAATTTAATACAACATTCAATTATTCAACAGGGATTAGGCGCCGACTTCGGTAAAACCTTTTCTCGAGTGTACTGTTATAAAATGTTATTAGAGGTGTATAAAGTGTTAAAAATATTATTTTACACTTTTTAGTTCGTGGTTTTTAAAGGCGGTATTTTTTTGCAGAAAAAATTTTTTTAAGCCTTTTAGTGTCTCATTTTTTGGCAAAAAGAAAAAAAATATGCATGTCGAATTGAGAACCTCCATTTTTTTGAAGTCGGTTAAAAAAGTAACAACACGACCACGATATGGCTATCGCTTAGACATCGCGTATCGTTTAGCAAACTGAGTAAGGCTTACACTATCATACTATCGAATTACACAGCCAAGTAAAACAATAGCCTGTTAACACGGCCAGTGTCCACTTCAACAACGATCTATGTCCTGAGTGATTCACGAGGTGCACAATGAGGAAACAAGGCGGTTACGATTAGAATGACAATGGCCGCGCATTTTCAATGTCAGTGTGACGGTAATGTAGACGGTTTGTATGCGCCGGCGCGGGGTGAAATGACCATGCGAGCGTCGCCCATTGAGAAACGCACGTCTTGCAATCGCTGAATGGAGCTATAGGTTACATACTTTGTTTTCTGTCAGTAGTTTATTTTCGCTACCCTCTCTGGACAATAAGAGGAAATTACGAACTAATGAAAGAAATTAATTTACGACTATAGCGCGACATAGGTTGTTATAAATTTGCAATTGCTCTTTTGTTTTGACTTTAGAACCATCAATATCAGTTTAAGATGATTAACGATCAAGTGTAACAGTGAAACGAAAGAAAGTTTAAGTTGCAAAACCTAAAAACCCGGTTTTTGTTTGGCGGGTGATATACTGTTCTCAGAACAGCCATCTCGCCATTAAATTAAAACTAAAAAGCAAGGGAAATAAAAATGTAGTACGCGCCTGTCATGATTTAATACCATTACATTAATTCTTATATCGGGAATCATTACAATTTTACTTCATTGATGTTTTGAGTGATCTTTCTCGCTTGCACCTGTGCGTTGCCAATTAACCTTTCTCTATAACAAGCCGATAGGCATCGAGTTATTTCCAAGTAAATTTGCGCGTGCTAAAACGAGACGGAACATGACGATCTGTTCACACAAATGAAAAGGACAGATGCTCAGTATGAGATATTGTAGTATGAAGAAGTAACTCGGCATTTTACCGGCTTGCCACTTGCATTATTTGCATTGCTCATCAAATTTTGTAGGCGTTTAGTCAATTCAAACTATTTGAACTAAGTGTGACATAGATTCGATTTTTCGTAAGGGAAGCCGACGGGAATCGGGTTATATGGACTCTTCGCCACTGCGTTCTGTCGGAGTTTAATGGGATGACCATGTCCTATGATAACATGCCGGCCACATAGGGACCACATGGGTTTTGCAGTGGCAGGGCTTTCCGTTTGAATATAGAGCCCAGAGACCAATAAAACCTCAGCAGTTTACCCTCATTCATAGGCATATTAAGGAAGGTCGTGAAAAGTCAACGTAGTCTACAAACCTAGCAACACCAAGTCCATGACACTAACAAAAGAGGGCAAGGAATATTTAAATTGGCAAAGAAATCTTTTAATCTATACCTTATCTTATCCTTGTTTAAATTCATGTTGTGTTACAATACCCAAGGTTGACGGAAATTGAATAACTTGGTAACGTCTACTGAAGAATATAAATATTAAAATACCGCCTCTAGAGTGGATAGACTGGTTCAGCGTAAACTCGATTCATCGTAGGCTTCTTCTCAACTCTTGGGTTCAGCGTGAAGCCAAGAGCAAGCTCTTCATCAATAAAAAAAGGAGGCTGGGCCACAATTAAGGGCGCCATTCGCGATCAATACATATATTTTACAAACATCAATACATAAAAATATCCCATATATTCAAGTACACAGGCGTCACATAACGGCATGCCATTGCCAGCTGCTTAGTCAAACACCTATTAAGCATGAGAAATGTCAACAATGTTGCGCAAGCGTCAAACGGATGCGATCACTGCATTGTTTCGTACACGAACGCAAATATTGTCTGTCCACAAAGTTGCTCTTGCTATTACAGTAGCTGTAGTAATGTAATTACTATTTAACGGGTCGTAAATAGTAAACAAACAAGATTAGTTAATTATTTATAATTCGTAAAACTCGATATTACAGAATACGCTGTCATTACCCCACTCTGACAATTAGTTGGATCTTGGATACCAACAAGATAATATCACCTAATATCTGTGATATCACAAAGTGACAGAGGCTAACTTTTGGCAGGTGATATTACAATTGGCTGTACGGGAAACCAGACAGAATATTTAAACGTCTAGTTTAGAAAGCGCTTGAACCTTAATGTGAACGTAATGACACTTCAATTTATAGAGAGAAAAAGATAAAGATAGGTGTAGGGGGCCCCACCAACATCTTACTGGTCCAAGCTAGCCCCGCCTGCCACCTTGCTAAAAAACGGACGGGGCCATAGCAAAAGCTTTTCATCATCATCGTCAGCCCATTTAAGTCCCAACTGCTGGGGCACGGACCTCCCTCGATCACATGAGAGGTAATTGCCATACTCACCACGCTTGGCAGACGGGTTGGCGAGGGTTTAGATATAAATGCAGAGTTTTCCTTCTCTGGGTGCTGATGATCATGCCAAAAGCCCTCGGGGTAATTACATGAACACGCAAATCAATATGGTAAGATGATGATGAGAAAGATAAAGCCTGTTTACACGCAATGTCATTTACCAAATTTTAACCACTACATGTTTATAATCAAGCTTTTCAATCCGGTTTGGGGCAAAGGTATTTACGAGAATATCACCATTTCTTAGCAAGTTATCGATAATCAATCGGCGTGACTTACAACACTAGTACGCTAAATGATTGTATCCGACAAAAACCGTGAATAAACCCGTGCCGTGACTTAAATAGATCTTACATAGTACATTATAAGAGCTGTAGTTCAAATCGTAGCACAGAAACATTGACATAATGTATGATATGATGTTAAGTTGTATGATGAAAAAATTATATAAAGTCAGTCTACAATTATCATCATCATCCTACCCCTATACTTGTACCTTGGTTATTGGTCATCTAATCGTTCATATTGGTCTACAATAAATCATTCTTATAAAATTCTAAGAAAAATAGGGTAGGACCAATATCCGGTTGTTGGATGATATCCGGGGAATCCGGGGATTGAAAATAATTTGCTGTAATACAAAAGCCACATTTTATTAAATATATCTTTCTTCTGAAATTTAAAAAGTGTAACAAATACCAAACATATTCAGTAATTCAAAATTCTAGTAAGACCAACACCAAATTGTCTCCACAAGCTGATTAGCAAAGTCTTAAGAACTGGCTAATTGACTTACTATTCAAACTTTACTATATCGCGAACCATGACCTTCAACAGAGTCAAACACTGATGGAGGAAAGGCGATCACGTGGTCTCACGCATTACGCTGGTTGGCCAATCAGCCAATCGACTTGTCGGCCCATTAAAATAATATGTAATAGACGTACTTTAAATCTCTACCACATTGTTTAGCGTTTTGATGCAAACATTTGCGAAGTTTTTAGAATCTAGGTAGGTATTGATATTCATGATATCATAACATTATTCGTTATTTACCGAATTAGTAAACATGGTGAGGACCGTAACCGGGCTAGGTGAAGCTACGACAGGGGAGCTTGTGATAGTAAACATGATATGCAACCAACTTTGCTCCACGTGGACATGTCCAAGGCTCGTTTATTAAAAATAACTTATAAGAACCCTTATTATGTGGCAGTCACATGAACTACATTACATACCTAATTAAGTAAGAGAGATATAAATCACAATGATCTCCCAAGAAAGTGGAATAATTTATCTTCGACAGCAAAAACTGCACTTCCTAGGAAGTGATGCAAATTTTGAATTTCTTGTGACACCTGCTGTTTTATTTATAGTATTAAAGTTGGTGTTAAAGAATGTTACTTATCATTACTATCTGGTATATCCTGGAACAGGTGCTACAGTGACTTTGGTAGAATGTTAAATGGCAAGGAGATTAGCACATGAGAACAGAGTGAATAGACAAATGTAGCATCTCGCTTTATCCGGCTCGAAGGATCAAAAATTACATTAATGGAAGTTAGCTAACATGAATGAGTTAATATTTCATGTCCGTTTTTCTAAATAAATTATATTTTAACGCTTTAAATAGTGTCAAAAAATAAAGACTTTATGTTGTGTAATCGAAATGTTGTGTTGTGTGTCTAGGTGATATGGGGACCATTTATCTTGAAAGCCTACCCGATTGCTCTAATGAATAAAATATCACGATTTGCCCACCAACTAGCTTTGGCTTAGGTGATTGTTCAGGGGAAGTCAAGGCAATTCGCCTGTTAAAAATAAATTAGACTGCAATCGGAGTTATGTGTCATCGAAGTGCAGCGGCACGCGAACCGTAAAGTGATTATCCGTGAACAATGGATAATGTAGACAAGCAGACAGCCTTGGTCTCATCTTGCTTGATTGTAATCTAACCACTTAACCATTCATTACAGAATTACATAATTACGTGACAAGCACCGTTGCGTGAAAACTTTATGGGATGATTTGCGTTTAACAAGACAACAAATCTGATATGATGGTAAAAATGTGTGAGGTATCCAACTGTATTTCTCTGTCTCATGTATTCCCAGCAGGTATATACATATACATATATACAATCGGTTGCTACGGAACTCTGTGGGAGTTGTAGACGTTCTATGCCGATAGTGACGGTAACGGTTTTGGAAATCTCAACATAGACGTTTCAGTCAATAAACGCACACAGCTGAACATCAGCCTGCCAAAATATTCTCCACACAGATAGGTCCTATGCCACCCGCATACAAGGGATTTCCGCGACCTTCACTTTGTCGTCGGTCCACCTTGTGGAGGGCCTGCCAAGGCTGCGACTCCTTGTACGCGGCCTCCGCCGCTCCGACCTCTCCGCCCCGACGGCCGTCTGTTCTTTTCATAATGTGCCCTGCCCATTGCTACTTGTGGAAATGTTTGAAAATCTGACTTGTTCTAATAACAATTTTGAATTCAATTTGCAACCATAATGTCAGCAAAAAAACATTGTTTAAAAAGCTGATTGTTCGCTAAGTCAGTTGTTTGTAAGCAAGTTACAGTGAGTCACGGGCCCGGAATAGATCACAACACCACTGTAACTTAGGGCGGGTATTTATAGCCGCCAGATGACTCGACACTTAGGATTACAATAATAGAGGATACGCTGTTGTTGTTAATACTCATATTTATTTTTGGCATATAACTATAGCAAATCAAGATTCAAATTATAACTCCATCAAGTATTCTCTACGAAGACTTTAGCAACGTTAAGCGCTGTTAACATTTCTGGAAGGACTTGGCTGGTTAGAGTAACTTTACCGATCCATTTCACCCTCCTCATTGCATTACAGAAGAAGAGGAAGAAGCGACATTCATTCTTCTCCAACGTTTTATCATCTTCAAGAGGCAAGGAATTCGATAACTCCTTACTCCTTGGATACTTAACACTTTTTTTTAAATTGGTAACTCTTGATAAGTCGTACTCAGAGTACCTGCTCTGGCTGCCTTTCGAAAAAGTATCGAAATAGCCTTTTGATTGATATAGGGTTGTATCACCCAAGTCCTTTTGATTTTGCAGGATGATCATACGTCGTTTTCAAGTGGTCGTTAGCCAAAAACCGGCCAAGAGCGAGTCGGACTCGCCCATTAACGGTTCCGTAGCAGCAAGTAAGATATATGGAAGATAAATTGCGGTTTACGGTTTATAACGTATCAAAAAAAACTACTTGCTAGATCAAGTTCAAATCAATTTTCGTTGTTAGTTTTTTAGTTTTATAATTCTTTTATTATAGAAGTTAGAGGGGGGAAGGGGGGACACATTTTACCACTTTGGTAGCGTCTCTTGCGCAAAGTATTAAGTTTAGAAAAAAAAAATAGAAAACTCAACATTAAAGACCTATTCATAGATAGGGTTTGATGAAAAAAAAATTTAGAGTTTCAGTTTTAAGTATGGGGACCCCCATAATTTTTTTTTCTATTTCTTTCTGTGTATCGTAATCGTAATGCGGTTAGTTAAATACATCTATTTACCAAGTTTCAATATTATAGTTCTTATAGCTTCGAAAAAAAGTGGCTGTGACATACGGACGGACGGACAAACGGACAGACAGACAGACATGACGGATCTATAAGGGTTCCGTTTTTTGCAATTTGGCTACAGAACCCTAAAAATAGTCACAGTTCCTGTGAAACTGATCGTTTTAAAACTGTCCCTAGAACATATGAGTCCAGAGGGCGAGGCGAATAAATACATAATTATGTTAAAATGGGGCCTCGCTACATTGATATGTGAGGTGCATAAAAATAACAAAAATTTAGAGATTATATTGTATTTTAGCCACTGTATACATTTAAACTCGTCTGAGCGTTTTAACACGGCTTTAACCGTTTAGCTGCCGATCAATGAATGCAGTTCATTCACTCCCACAAACTTTTTATGCGTTTTTGAGTAGTCATGCTCACTAATGTTTCAATATTAGGGATCCATCGGACCATTCTTGTAGCTACTTATATTATTCAAATTACCAGTATATATTTTAAAAACATGTGTTATAAAGAACAAACCTTAAAATATTTGTAGCATTAAGCCTAATGCTCATCTTGTTTTTACTTTTGCAATACCTACAAAAAGCTTCACCAGAGTTGAATGAAACCTTTTTATGTTTGTCTTAAACAGTTTAACTAACTAGTGAGGAAAAAGGAACCTTATCTTTTGAACTTTATCATAAGGTCATAAAGTTTGAAATCAATAAAATAGGTCTACCATTAAAAGGGTTACTTCAGAAAAAAACTAAAACAATAAAATGGGAACTCCAAACATCTGTGAAGTCATGTGGTCTCGCATTGTATGAGAGTGCGAGTCACATGTTTCATTCAAGTCTCATGCATTTGTTACACTTTACATTCATTCAGCTCCATTCATGTTTATGCAGTCAATTGAGTTATTTAGTACATTCTACCTATCGTGTTTCGTATAAGTCAGAACAATCTAATGGTTTTATATTGATTCAACTGGATTAGTTACTTCATCATTTCAGCCAATAGACGTACCACTGCTGTACATAGGCCTCCCCCAATGTTCTCCACATAGATCGGTCCTGTGCCGCCCGCATCCAATGGATTCCCGCGATCTTCACCAGATCGTCGGTCCACCTTGTGGGGGGCCTGCCACGGCTGCGACTTCCTGTACGTGGCCTCCACTCGAGGACCTTTCCGCCCCAACGGCCGTCTGTTCTCCTCACTATGTGCCCTGCCCATTGCCACTTGAGGCATGCAATCCTTTGGGCTACGCCTGTAACCTTAGTTTTCCTCTCCATTACTCTCTGGGTGACTTTGAGCCTCCTCAATCGGCACATTGTAAGCCGACGACTTGCAAGTTAGTTACTTACAAGTCGTCGGCTTACGCTACCAAAACTCAATTGTTATTAAAACTGACAAGGCTTACTTTTCTCATTGGCTATGGTCATTTTCTTGATACCTTGAGGTTATTAGCGATTTCGTCCCTCCAGCGATATCTCGGACGAACCCCCAGGACAGCGTCCCACAAACGAACGAAACGCAATATTGGGCGGAATTTGCACAGGAAAGAGCATTTGGAATATTTCTGATGTTTCAACTTACAACTGTTCATGAGTGGTGGTGATTGCTTACCATCTAGCGAACCGTATTGCTTATTAGCTTAATTTGTCTACAAAAAAAATTAAATACAATGGACAACATTTCATATTTTTATCATGTTTATATTGTTTTTTTATATGAAAGTAGACATAAAATGAACAGACCCATATTTTTTCTTTTTTCAAAATTGGTCCATTTTCATGCATAAAATAATTATTGAAATTTCTTTTTATTCTAAATAGACGTAAGCGCCAAATGACGTCATCGGACGGCTGAATACAGCGATATTCCTTTGCTTATCATTGTTTTAATAAAAAAAAGGTACTACTGTCAAAGGTAAATAATACTAGTGTCAACATTGTCAACGTCATTCATACATTCAACGTTGACAAGTTGTCTTTTTTTTTGACAGTTACATGTCATGGGTTTGGCATTACGTAAATTTAAAACTATAATGTGCTAAGCAAAGAAATATTTTACATTCTGCCGTCCGATGACGTCATCTTACGTTTTTTCAGTTTTTAATTTTTTTCTCAGTAAATAAGCAATATAAAAAATGAATAAATATATATTCAAGCAGCGGAAAAG
This sequence comes from Marasmia exigua, assembly GCA_019059595.1. NCBI lineage: Eukaryota > Metazoa > Arthropoda > Insecta > Lepidoptera > Crambidae > Marasmia > Marasmia exigua. The sequence goes on from CM032472.1 coordinate 13,704,003, forward strand.
TAAACAAAGAATTGGTATTTTTTGTTTCAGAGCTTAGCAATTTTGAAATGTTGTCCATTTACATGTTGTCTGCGTTGTTCGAATGTACACACAACAGCGCCATATTTGCGCCGAGTTTCACGAGTTGTGATCCATGGGGTCACGGTGCATACCAGGATCGCATGACGCTGCGGGTGGCCGCCGAGCCTCGTGACTGCGACCTCCCGGCCCTCTCACATATCTACCATAGGGTTGGCATATTAGAGCGATGGAAGCTCAGTGGATAAGAACGCGTCTTTTTTTCGTCGCTGGGGAATGCGCTTTATGCATACCCTCCTGCTGGGGAGCAGGAGGTTTATGTCGGGCTCTGCTCTGGCGTTATTTTCTCTTTTTACGAGAAGCCGGTCAGAGGTATACCGACTAAACCCCAGCGGTTTTCCCTCATCGCTCTTAATTGGGGAGGAGTAATGGGTTCAAAAGCGCGAACCCTGGCACCATGACCCTACCCAGGCGGTGCCCGGAGGTTCCTCCCCCGGCTTGGCCGAGAGAGGGGGTAGAGACAGCCGGGAATACTGAGCCGTCCCTACCAGGCGGATAAGAAAGCACCTTCCATACGGGGGGTCATGGTTCGAATCGGAGCTGAAGAAAAATCCAGAGATGCATGGATTTTTCAAATCGATGTGCATAGTTTTACCAATAGCTGGACTGTGGAGAAAACATCGTGAGCAAACCTGCTCTCGGATAATTTATCAAAAAAGTGGATACGTAAATACTTTTCTTTTGTAAATACATACTTATAATACATAGAAAACACCCAGACTAATACAAACAGATATGTTCATGCACACAAATGTTTGTACTGTGCGGGGATCGAACCCGCAACCCTTGGACCAAAGGCAGCGTTCACTATCACATTTCGCTATATCTCTGGTAATTAATTACTATTATTTAATAGTAGCTTAAATCGTGATATTGATTCGATAAGATCTCGGTTTGTGTTTTGGAGCTAAGATTAAGCCGTCTCTTTCAGTCAAATCAACAATAGTCGTGATTTAAGTACGTTACAAGCCTTTAGCGAGATTTCGAAACTAAACAGAACACACATGTTTAGTTAACATTTACGTTCTTCAAAATTATGATTAATCACACATTAGTGCGTAGAGATGTATTAACCTCAGTGGCGCAGTGGTTAGTGGGTCGCACTTTAAAGCGACAGCTGCGCAAGAGGTATCGGGTTCGATCCCCAGGGTCGGGCCAAACATTTATACCTAAGTTTTCGGTAAGAGATTCTTAATTTCAGCCCATAGTCTGGAAGTTAGCGGCTCGTTTCTCGGAAAGCACGTTAAGGCGTTGCGCCCGATCCGTGTCACGCTGGGGTTCCATCGGAATATGAGGGTAAGGGAAAAGAGAGTGCACTTGTTTTTGCGCACACACTTGAGCACTATAAATATATCCTGCGTACGTGGCTAATCGTTGAGATTGGCCACCGTAGCCGTAATCGGTTGGAGGATATTATTATAGTAGAAATGAATACGTTGTCCGTCTGTTGTGCGTGCGTGTCTATAGTTAAGAATCCTCTTGCACAAAAAGTCGCATCAGCTTTGCCTTTTCTTCAGTTCAGGGAAATACGATAACATAACGACGTTTAAGAACCAATAACATCTGTCTACTTTTTAAATTTGAACATAATTGGGAAGATTTAAAGTTCAATATTGACCTTGTGCTTTCCTGGAGATAGATGGTATTGGATCTTAACCATCGATAAGTACTTGCTCCTGTAAATGTAGATAACATTTACAGAAGCAAGTATACGAAATACTTGTTATCGTTTAGGCAGATCGATTAAGTGTTCCTCAGACAAGGGGTTGTTCTTCCTCGTTCAAATCCAGACTCCTGTCTAGCTAGACAACTGACTGACAAATTACTACAAGACGTCGCTCTGATCTGTAGTATGACATGGCAGCCCTATCCAGAAACTACAGCCATCCTCCTAAAAGCAACCTTAGTACTTGAGAACAAGACACCAACTCGAATGTGGGTGTAGGACGCGATTATGGTTATGTAAAGTACGGAATCGACAAATGATCTCTGAAACGGGAAACTCGATGTCTTAAGTTATACTGACGATGGACATACTGATGATGCCAATTACTCAAACAGGGTATTGAGTACGTGCAAGTATACATTTTTCAAGTATCTTTATAGAAAAGAATATACGCATGACATGTCGGGTTGCTGTTTTGTACGGAGCATTAGTGACAAGGCGAAAAATAATTAAAAGGGAAAAATGTTGCTCAACTTCATCTGACGGTTCCGAAAACTGCTGCATCAACTTGGGCGAGTTCCTTTCATCTTATCAGCCCATATCCACCCACTGCTGAGTATAGGCCTCTTCCTTCTATCCTCTATTCTATCCACGCCCCTCCCTTCTAATCCATTGTTTCCTCAGTACCGTTACAATATCGTCGGACCATCGGGCAGGTCTACCCACAGAACGTCGTCCTATTCTTGGCTGCCATTCGGTAAGTTTAATACTCCACCTATCATTTTTACGCCTTTCCAGGTGTCTTGCCCATCTCCACTTTAGCCCAAAAACTTGCGTCCCAACCGCTGTTTTGCGAGACCGCGTACCCAACGATGAAATCCGAAAGAGAAGTAGGGTAGTAGACGAGTTCCTTTGCCAATGAAAGATTCCACGCCACGTTCAAATTTTAGCCGACACCATCCCACTAAAAGAAGACTAGAAAACAGTTAAGACAGATATCGTATGCGTTGACTATACAACTACCTAATATAAATAAAAAACGCGTTCAGTTATCTTGGGAAATAAACACATCAGACGCTGACTTCTGCTGACTTCCTATTATTGTAAATACATGATTCTAATTATCTACTCTTGTATCTATGATCTCGTACTTGTAGAAGGTACCATAATTATCGTGTTACATCTGAGTGAGCGTACCTCGTACGTACATTTCCGAAATTATGTGAATTGCGAACACAATAGAACGGATCTTCCGAAGATCACAGATAACTTACATTCGTTGTATCATTTATTATAGTAAAATCTGATTTATGTTATGCTACATAATGCGGCAACAGGCTTATAGTAAGCAAATAAAGGAACTTTCTTTCGATAGGAAACATTCCAAGTAAAATATTTAATGAAACATTTATGCAGAGGGGTAGCACTCAAATTAAATACAATTTGAGATCGATCGAAAATCAATTGCGAGGTCAAATAAATACCATGTATAGTTCTATTTTTAACTTCAGACACAAAACTAAAAAAAAGGGTTGATTTATTTCACTGTAAATTGAACGTGCCTGTCAATTTGTGTGTCCTTTTAAAAGGATGCTTATTTTTTTTTGTTTGAAAAGTTATATGTAATTAGGAATGTTACAGCACTCCTGTTCGAGTAATATCAGCTCGTTTCCCATGGTAAAAAGAAAGAGTGCAACTTTTATTGGACTTAATTAATAATCCTGAAACTTTACAGCACCTGTAACACGATGCAGCTCAAATGTGCTCAATCACGACTGGGTAAAAGCCGTAAGAATTGGTTCAGGATAAGGGGCAGAAAATGTGATGGATCCTGATCATGATGAGCAATCCGCCCGATCATGGACTCCACTGGAAATACGTGGTACGAGTCCACGAGTGGAGTCACAAAATCCCCGCCGGCCTTTGAAATAGGCAACTGCAATTTTCTTGAGGAGTTTAAAGCGTCTTCGGTACAGAAATTCCTCGAGCGATAGAGTTCATTCCACAGTTTTGTCACAATAGACATAGATCGGGGAGAATTCAATTCACTTGTTCATCGAAGCAGGTAATGCTTGTAACCATTCACAAATAACTGTACCCCAATAGCGTATACCGAAATAATCGTTCTAGCTTATGCAAGTCAAGTGGGGGTGAAAGAGGGGTGTAATAAAACGTGTCACAGCTATTTCATTAATCAGAGGGCAGACAACAATGCGTCCCCGGACGCGGCGAAGCATGGGCTTACGTCACTCTGCGGTCTTTAGGAATGCATGCCAAATCCACAACAGGTACGAGGGCTCGCCCGACCTTCGCTTGGTGCGTGTGGAACGTGACATACGCTTTATATACAGGTTTTTGTCTTTATAAGAAATCAAAGCCGATATTATGAATACGACAACGACTAGTTCAATCTCTACACTTGTTACAAAAATGTCGATTTTGGTGCTGCTAGAGTTTTTTTTCAATATCGACTCAAATCCTTAAATTTTTAATTGTTAATAACGATTATTATGTAAAATATATTTCCTTACAATTAAATTCTGTCGTTATATTTCAAAACTATTTTTGCATAAAAAATTGTTCTATTTTTCTCGAGATCATGGTATATTTATACTGATAGTACTCTTAATCTCATTTCACTGTTTCCAACACCACTTTTTTGATGGAATATATCCAAAATTTTAGTTTCCACGGACTCCATTTTATTAAGCGCTCGGATTGTCTGTAACGCTATAAATAAATACATTCAAACTTAATTTGAAAATCCATTTAAATATTTTCTTTTCACTAGCACACACACATTAGCGATCTCTCTGATTTCGCGGATGTTCATTGGCGGCGTTGATTACGAGCTAGCGAGTCACCTGATGGAATCAGCTCGTTTGTCCGCCTATAGCATAATTTTTTTTTTCACAAAATATTCGTTGCCAAGATGCCTCAGCAGCAGACAAAGATAATTAAATCCATACTCAATTATCAGGGTAGGTATGTAAATTGTCAAGTAAAACCGGTCTGTATTCATACAAATATGTAAGTTTGTTAACCAGCCAGTCAGTAGCAAACCACCACACAATCTATACGAGGATGCAGGTATAGAGTAGAAATTAATGTAGGTACATACTATATCTAGTTGTTTTTATGTGAAGTGGCCGTGGCTGATAGTATGCAACTGCCCATTGGGCAGCTTCGGTACCTTGGATCTGCTTCGGTACCCTCATTCCCTCGGCGAAACACAGCCGGTATTACAACCTCTCCAGTCGAGCCGGCTCATTCATGCCGAAGCATGGCTCTCTCACAGCCATCTCAAAATGTGTTGATAAAGTTATTTCAATAGTTTATTCATTCATAAGAAAGATACAGTATGAATGGCCTTGTGGTCCCCGGCAGAGTAGAATAGGCCACCCTCACTCTTACCGAGGTGTCGTAAAAGGCGACTTAGGTAAAGCTGCTGGCATGATCATCAGCACCCACAGAAGGAAAACTCTGCATTTATATCAAAACCCTCGCCAACCCGTCTGCCAAGCGTGGTGAGTATGGCAATTACCCCTCATGTGATTGAGGGAGGCCCGTGCCCCAGCAGTGGGGACTTAAATGGGCTGATGATGATGATGAGTATGAAATCTACACAGGCGAGGTTGCCGACAGCTGGTTTATTGTTTCTAGCCTTAGGAAAACTTTCCATAACCAGCGTCATAGGCAATCTCAAGTCAATGCAATGATGATAAGAATCGGCTATTCGTTACAATATTTTCAATCTTTTTGAGGGGAAATCTAGAATTTGTATGTAGATTGTTTTTCTTTATTTCCCCCGAAATGTTCGTTTCCATTATTCATGAAATCACTTAATAGCAGTGTCGCCAATATTATGGTTGTACACCATTCGTTATTGGTATGGGTTTTGTTTAGTGGATTAAAAGAATATTTCGTCCCTATTTTTCTTTTTGAATTTCATCTCAATTCGAAAAGGACGGAAATAAACAATTTCTACGCTTCCATTGCTACGGAAGAAAAAAAAGCAATACCTTCTGTCATATTTCACAAAAAAATAAAAAAATAATCGTTTGATCTTTGAATCTCCACATGGAAAATGGCAGCAAGTTAAATAAAAGAAGCCGTACTTTATTATCACATTTCATTAATATCACTGAGAAGCACTTTTACTAATTTTACTAAGTAACACATGTCGATATCGACCAGTGCCATAAGAGGTCTTTTATTCCACTCCCAAAGCACTTCGGTAACCTCCGTCCAGTCTTAACACACTGTTGGCCCATCGAAATAGGTATGTAAAGGAATAGAGTGGACTTTACATGCACATACTTTTTTTGCGCTATTTCCCTAAATATTCGCCGCAGGAACTACCATATTTGTTTGTTTGCTAGCTCAGTAAAGCGACTAAGAGGAAGTTCATCATATCTCAGTTTTTTCCTAATCAGGACTTTCGCCATCGCGGCAACGTAACATGTAAATCCATCATTTTAATAGCCCATTTAAAATGTTTGATCATCTTTCCACAAAAAGCGTGACTATAACATGTAGAAACAATTCTATCAGCTACAAATCTGTAGGGCTGAATCTGGTCATCCGGTTGGCCGACTTTCCACCGGATCTCTGGTCGTTTAGCTTTTTAGGCCTCCGCGAGTGTCGCGTGCGGATGCAACGGCCTCACTCGCGAAGGTCGTTTTTATTGCTGCTCCTCGTCTGACGATTAGTTACGTTCAATGCAACATTAGGTAATAATGAGAATGCCCTTGGGCCCTTACCGAATTTTGGCGAAGGCGGGCAATCTCATCGACTAGCTGAATAACATATGGGTCACTATTTATTTGCCCTCATATCCTGTTGGGACATCCAGTGAGACCCGACCAGAGAGAGATCGGGCGCGGAGCGACTTTAACGTGATTTCTGAGGCAAGACCTCAAACTTTGAGACTCCATGCCGACATAGAAAATGTCTTACAAAATGTTAAGTTCGTAATCGTTGTATCCTACAATCTTGTTTAGGAGCTGCAAAGAACATTTCGAAAATAAGCAAACAACAACATTATGATGCTTATTGGCATAAAAGTTATGACTCGCTTGCAAAACCCTCATGTCCCAGAAGGTACGACTATAAAATAACCTATGAGTGCACATGGATGATTACAGAAATTTACAAGCGAATAATTCAAGTGAAATGAAACGACTGCGTGGGAACTAGTGGGAATAGAACATTATTCTGTAATATGTGTCATTTGGAGACAGTGGATATTTATAAAGAGTATCAAAAACTACGATGAATAGGAAAGGGCTGATCCAACAAGCTAGTCAGTGAAGTTTCACACAATTATTATTATTGATAGCCTGTACTGGCTCACTGCAGGATAAAGGCCGCCGGCCCGGCTTCTAACAATTATTTAGAGTTATAGAGATTTGTATGGACCAATGTATGAAATCTTTAAATTCGACTTTAACGTCGAGTGTACAAGAATTGCCCCATACAGTCGTCCAATTCTTTAGATAGGCACTGATCCTCCATTCTCGTTTTCTCAGCCTGTCGATTGGTCTCTTCTTATTTTCGGACTCTGTAGTGATTTTGGGCCAAAAATGTTCTTTCACACAAATAATAGTAAATTAATGATCCGAAAAATTATCGACCATCGAATCAGGAATGTGGATTAAATGCTGTAAATAATATCCTCCAACCGATTACGGCTATGGCGGCGAATCTCAACGATCAGCCACGTACGCAGGATATATTATAGTGCTCAAGTGTGTGCACAAACACAAGTGCACTCTCTATTCCCTTACCCTCGTAATCCGATGGGACACTACTGTGACTCAACCGGAGAGGGATTGGGCTCAGCACCAACAGCTTAACATGCTTTCCGAGGGACGCGGTTACAAGACCGCCAACTTCCGGACTCGGGCTGCCACTAAGAATTTCTTATCGAAAACTTAGGTACCAATTTTTAGCCCGTCCCGGGGATCGAACCCGGGACCTCGCAGTCGTCGTCGTCGTGAAAGTGCGATCCACTAACCACTGCGCCACCGAGGCAGCCAATGCTATAAATAAGCAATGGACAGATGACGTTTGTCAACCTACCCCCTCCACAAATCGTCCCCAAACAATAAGTGATCAACGGAACTAGCGGAGCTGAAAACGCGATGCACTGGGGCGGAAGCGCGGGAGACGTACCACACGAGCACATGCGGTCGCAGGTTCGACGCCCGCGCGGCGCTGTGTTAGTGATGGGACTGGAGCAGCGTTGCCAGATTTTTGTCGGAAAAAGCTGATTTTTGAAACCATTTGGTGGTATCCTCACAATATTGGATGTTGTGGGTCATCCGGGATACCGCTGGAGGAACGAAGTCGCCAAGGACCTAAAGGCATGAAATTTGCACGATTGGGCCGAATGGCACAGGACTGTGGCGAACTTTGACGTCAGAGGCTAAAACTCATTTTGGATATCTGAATCTGTAGGTATAGTAAGTAAGTAAGTGAAACGCCCTGTTGTTCTAGTGGTTTAAGTACCGGGCCGTGATCTCAGGGTCCTGGGTTCAATTCCGGGTCGAGCGAAAAGTATGTTACGAATTTTTCGGACATAGTTCGGGTTTGTGATCACCAATCCGCACTTGGCAAGCGTGGTGATTAAGCCTAATCCCATCATAGTAGCGATAACTTGATTTCTATGATGGAGGCCTTTGCCCTACAGTGGGACAGATTATATGCTGATAAAAAAAAAGTGAAGCATGAAAGAAGAGGGCCGGGTCAGATTTAGCAGTAGTTTCTTTTCTCACTTTCCATTTGTTGTTTGTTGTAGCGGAGGTTATAAAGAAATAAAGTGCATAGACTCGACTGAATAAGTAGTGGGCTTAAAATTCAGGACCGAATTTTATTCCCTTTTTTAACCGAAGGAGGTTTTCAATTCGACATGTATATATTTTGGGCAGCCAAATAATGAGACACTAAAAGGCTTAAAAAAAAATTCTGCGAAAAAAAACCGCCTTCAAAATCACGAACAAAAAAACCGGCCAAGTGCGAGTCTGACTCGCGCACCGAGGGTTCCGTCGTACAAACGTAGCGGTTTACAATCGAAGTGTCGGTATAAACAGCTTTTGATCGCGTTAACTTAGCAGTTTGATTTTTTCACAGCTTAAAGGGACAGTAGACCTAGGTATTTGGTATAAATTTCAATTTGATACCTTTATTCCTTCGTGAGAAATAAGGTAGTAAGTGTCATTTTATTAAAATATTTTTATTATATTATATAACTAAAAAAATGTGATTTTCGGAATTTTTCCTATATTTGCATTATATGACAATGCTTCATGTCAAATTACAAGATTCTGAGTTTACGGGAAGTACCCTGTAGGTTTTGATTCCTTTGCGAATGTCGAAAATTTGTTGAAAATATCGACATAATCGGCTGTATCTTTTGATTGGCTTGGCTTAGAAGTTTGATATTTTCACAGCTTAAAGGGACAGTAGACCTGAGTAATTGATATAAATTTCAGCTTCATACCTCCACGCGTTCCTGAGAAAAAGGGTCTTGACAGACGGACGGACAGACGGACAACAAAGTGATCCTATAAGGGTTCCGTTTTTTCCTTTTGAGGTACGGAACCCTAAAAAGTATAAAATAAAATTTTTAACACATATTCACCTCAAATAACATTTTATAACAGTACACGAGAAAAGGTTTTTACCGAAGTCGGCGCCTAATCCCTGTTGAATAATTTAATGTTGTATTAAATTACAAGATAGTATTGGGCGCCGACTTCGGTAAAACCTTTTCTCGAGTGTACTGTTATAAAATGTTATTTGAGATGTATAATGTGTTAAAAATATTATTTATTTTACACTTTTATGTTCGTGGTTTTGAAGGCTGTTTTTTTCCGTGGACTTTTTTTATACGTGCTGTGCGTCACCTTCCTTTGGATGCTACAATGATATTCCCGATCGTTACGGGACGGAATCCGGAAGCTCTCCGAAATCTCCGGCAGAGGTCAATCTTTTCGTGCGAGTTTTGACATTTGTTCTACATCACTCGAGTTAAAGTTGCGTCGAGTGCGTCGCATCACTACTCTGCGTACGCGCACAAAAACTAAACGCTCTCGTTTGTCGCGATGCCGACGAGTGCTCGTCTGCGATGTTAGATAAATGTACTAATTAACCGATAGTATCGATTGATTGATAGCTCGCTCGTACTGATAAAAAAATCAATGGTTTTTACTGAACTTCAATTAGTTAGTTACCAACCGGTAAATAAATCTAACGCCTCACATTCATTTACAGTAAGATTATGGCCAAAATTATGTGTGGTGGAGTCTGATGACTACCTATCTTTTTTACTTTTAATACAGCTATAATCCGTGTTTGTTTACTTCTATTTATTATCGTATATAAGTAATACTTGTTTAACGTCTACTTATTTGTCTACTCTCATTTAGTTAGTTTAAGTTGTTACTGTGGTGCCGTCACGTGCATCCCTCAATACTGGCAATGGCTGAAAATCAGTGGTTTTCTCGTCGAGTAAACAATTCACTGAGCCATTGCCATTTCGCACCACTACTGCACACATGCCTCACTATAAGACCTTCTGGGGATTTTTACTGTACTTACTTGTATACTGCTCTGAATGTGTACTTTTTGATGCGAATAAACGTTTTATCTATCTATCTATCTAGTTTGCCGTTGGTAAATTAATATCAGACAACAGTACCTACCTACATACATAGACCTGACCCTAAAGTAAGTTCATAGCTTAAGCACTAGTGCTTAGTTTTATTTCTTTTTTTATGAGAAAAGGAGGCAGGCGAGCAAGCGAGTCACCTCATCCATCACCTGATGGTAAGTGTACATGCTTATGCCCATGCCCGAATCAACGAAGCAACCACTAATTACACTTTAACAAAATACAGACAGACCCAGACACTGATCAAACAGGAGCCCAATTTTCGTGCTCTGGATATTTTGAAAACATGGCGGATAACACATGGAACCCAATTCTCGTGCTCGTGATATTTTGAAAACATGGCGGATATCACCTAAAAACCATACCAAAAAACTATGTTTTAGTGATATATGAATTGGGCTCATGGAGCTCAATTCTCGGGTTCGTGATATTTTGTAAATATGGCGGATATCACCTGAAAACCATACAAAAAAACTCTGTTTTAGTGATATATGTCGTATGAAAATAAATGTTACGAGCTCGAGAATTGGGCTCCTGGAGCCCAATTCTCAGGTTTTCAGGTGATATCCGCCATGTTTTCAAAATATCACGAGCACGAGAATTGGCCAGCTGAAAACCATACAAAATAACTGTATTTTGGTGATATATGTCGTATGAATATAAATATCACGAGCACGAGAATTGGGCTACAGATATCGCAAAGCGTATTATTCATTTGTCATAATTGTCAACAGCGTTTAGTCGTGCTCTTTATTTAACAAAACATTGTCATAATTAATCACAAGTTGCTTAATGGTTTAGGGTTTCAGCTCTAATCGCCAGAGCTGTCATAGAGCTGCCGCAGTGCCTCGTCGTAGAGAAATGACCGGGTAACCCGCTACACGACGATCGATATTATTTCGACCTTTTGCCTATGCTTTTAATACGGTAATGTAGACATGAAAAGAAAACATTTAAATTCTTTTCTTATTGTATCATTCAAATTCGCTTTGAAAGGCTTCAAATGTGGTTTAGGCAGACTTCTTAAATAGTTAACGGGACCTAGATACAGTTGAACGGAACTATCATTTACTATCTCTTGGATCAGTAATGTCCTTATCAGGCACCAAGTATTATAGAATCTGCATGGGTTTTAGAGTTATGAACCTATGACCTCAAGGTTTTGATAAACGCTCCTAATACAACATAGAGACATATTTGATCAAAGTTGATATTATGAGATTTTTGGCATATTGTGTCATCTTCTGACAGCATGCAGCATCTTTGTAGAAACGTGTTAAAAGTGGTTTACACAGTGCGAGCTGCTGTCTACTGGATAGGCATAGATCGGCTAGTACTCGGCTAGTCTCGGCGGCCTCCTATCTGACTCGCACGTGCGAGTTACTAGTAAGTTACGTTCACATAGCGCGAGTCACTGCATTGCAGCTACGGCAGACTGACTCGTGCGCAAGCTCGCAAATTTAAACCAGTGTTTAGACAGATAGATATATGTATATCTTTTAGCTAGATGTACAATTTAGGCGGTCTTATTGCTTGGAGCGTAAAGCTGGGTCTTTAGTACTAGGCATCATGTGTCAATGTCATCGACACAGATTCTAATTATACATTTGATTTGTTTAGACATTTTCTTTTTTATTAAAAAGGTGCGACAAACACCAACCGTCTCTTTTCATAGGCACGACTTCCATTCCGGCCTACTCCTGGTGTCAGTCCAGAAAGGAGCGAGTGATCCGCGCCATCTGCCGGCGGTGGGCGGGACAACGCGCCATTATGCCCATACCAGGCCCGGGCGTCGAACCCGCACCCACATGCTCGTTCGCTGCCGCTAACGGCGACGACCACAACCTTTTATCTATGGAGATTGGGTGGAAGTTCCGCGGAGATAACTACATAAATCTTGAGCTTACATTGTTTATTGCAAGAATTACTAAGTATGAGGTGGGACGATTGGTTCTACATACTTAATGGTCCCAGTTTTTGGGGCTCAGGAGTCAGAAATACCATTATCTGCCATCGTGTGTGCAGCAATGCTCAAGGGCGTGTCACTAAAGCTCGAAGGTCATGGGTTCGACGAAATCCACTTTGAACAAATATTTGTGTATTGTGTTTTTTTAAGTTAATAAATAAATATGTGTTAAACAATTCAAGGACATTCCTTATACAATTACGTACTAGCTGATGATAGCCGAAGTCTCGTCTCCCAACACCATGCGATCGTTATCTAAATTGACCCGATCGTGAATCAAACCCGGAATCTTCACCATTGTGGTCGACAATATAATACTTACATATTTTTCTTACTTTAAATAGCCTAGGTCCTATACTAAATTTCCTTACTTTAAATACATTAATAACTAGTCCTGTGCTATTTGACGGCCTCGGTGGCGCAGTGGTTAGTGGGTCGCACTTTAAAGCGACGGCTGCGCAAGAGGTCCCGGGTTCGATCCCCGGGTAGGGCTAAAAATTTGTACCTGAGTTTTCGGTAAGAAATTCTTAATGTCAGCCCGGAGTCTGGAAGTTGGCGGTCTTGTACCCCCGTGCCTCGGAGAGCACGTTAAGCCGTTGGTCCTGCGCCCAATCCCTCTCCGGTCGTGTCACGCTGGTGTCCCATCGGAATACGAGTGTAAGGGAATAGAGAGTGCACTTGTGTTTGCGCACACACTTGAGCACTATAATATATCCTGCGTACGTGGCTGATCGCTGAGATTGGCCGCCGTAGCCGTAATCGGTTGGAGGATATATTTGAAAACGGCTTCAAAGAATGCTTACCTGTAACAAAGAAAAATAAGAAATTAACTATTGATCGTAATACAGAATTTACACACACTTGTGATTCCACTGGTGTGGCTACAATCGCTTACCATCAGGTGATACGTCTGCTCATCTGTCACCTATCACATAAAAAATACGTATGTAGGTAATTAGGCAATATTAAGGAAAATTTTATAAAGCTTCATCTATTAGAACAATATCCATTGTCAGTTGACTTCTCTGATGTTTACAAAATATTGAAAATCGCTTCTGTAAACGGAATAAAATTCGCTAAAGAATATTTACTAATCACGTAAATCACTAAAACAATTAAGATTATTGTCTAACCCATTTGCCGTTCAAACAATTAACCCTTGTAGTAATGACGCAACCGCCGAGGTATTCCAGTCGTATTGTGTACATAATAACTGCGACATTATTGATTTAATTATGTCATTTGTTATTCATAGTTCCTAGACAAATGTGTAATGATGATCTTTAAACCTTATTAAAAAGCTTTGGGAAAAATTGCGACTGGGCTTGAAGTCGGCTGCAAAGAAATGTAAACATTTTAGTACCTTGTCATAATAGCTATCTCTGACTTTTACTTTCTTATACGGAATGTGTCATATTCTGACAAGGTTCTAAAGTGTATACACTTATATTTTTGCAGCTGACTGTACAAGCGTTGTTTCAGTTCTGTGTTTGTAATCAGGCTTAGTACTAGTCTAAGTATCTCCATAGTAAATACACGGTATCAGAAGCAACTACCAATGTACGAATGCATCATTTCCCCACTGATTTATAGGATATCAGAATTTCAACATGAAATTATCTTTCATTTGTTTTTCAATGACTGGCAAGAAGAAACTATTCTCGCTGTCGAAAACTATCTCTTTGTCCCTTTCATTGTGGTGCATGTGAAAGAGACAGCAATAGTTATGGATAGCGAGGATAGTATTTCAAACTCATGGTAAGGTCTCGGGTCGCTGAGCCAGCGGAGTAAAGCTACTGTTACACGTGCTTAAAGCATGCTACCTTTGAGCAAGTGCTACTTAGTGGCATGTGATTTTTTTATGTCATAGGTGGCAGACGAGCAGTCGGATCACCAGATGGTTAGCGATTGCCGCTGCCCATGGACACCCGTGACACTCTAAACCCCCTTTCCCTAGATTGGGTCTTTGGTACCCGCAGCGAAACAGCATAGTGCTGCTTCTCGCCGGTATCACTCCGGTTGAGCCGGCCCATTCATCTCGAATCAGCGTGGCTCTTCCACGATCAAACGGACGGAACGGAACGGATGTGTGGACAGACGTGCTACTAATAAGCATGCTAATTTTGAGCACGCTCAAAAATCACACGCCGGACAATATTTGAGCCTGTTACCTGTAGTGCGGGTGGAAGAGGGAGTGTGGCGGAGTGCTTATATGGCACGAGTAAATGGTTTCCTTATTAAAATAGTTATTTACGAGATTTCTACCATGTACCTTATTTTTGAGTTTCCGATACCGCAGGTGCGCGTAGTAAAATACTGCGAAGGAGGGTAGACCGTTTTGTCTGCCAGTAATATCTTACCCGCAAAAACTTCAGTTACTCCGTGACCATGCCGCTTGCAACAGTGCAGAAATATCGGAAACTCAAAAATAAGGTACATGGTAGAAATCTCGTAAATAACTATTCTAATGTTAGTGACCATGAAAGTTTAAAACAATAGGTTTCCTTATTTTTAAGCATGCTAATAGATGGCTAATAGCATGCTTAATGATAGCAAATGTGAACAGTTCATTAAGCATACTCATATTTGGCATGCTTTTTAAGCATGCTACAAATGAGGATGTGTAACAGTAGCTTAAGAGTAAGTACAAATTTGGTTTTCACCAATACTAAACTTTTTGTTTATTTGTCGAAAAATTTAGGAAGCTCATAATTTGTTCGCGCGACACAAGAAATGAATGGAAGCATAAAGACTAACGATTTACTAGAACAGACCATGTCACCAACCACCTATTCTTGCGCAATAAAAAGTAAGTGAGAAATATGAGCATATCAATAGTGATAGTATAGGATAGTAAATACTTCCGTCACAAATATTCAATTGCCTTCAAATGTTGACCAGAGATAAGAACTCTCATCGTGTTATACTCAGTAGAGACGAACAAAGTTGTGAAACCCGATACATGAATACAAGATATATTCATTTACGCTGTGTGACCAATCGCCGTGAGAATAGTATATTTCTACGTGGTGTATCATTTGTCGAGCTATCGTTAATGACAGTGTATCTTATAGACCTACTTTTGTTATATTAAATAGTATATCTATGTATTGTGAAAACGTGTTTATTATAATTTGAACAGGTGAAGGATGGATGGTAATAAATAAATGCCTTAGATAAGTTGAGGAAAATAACACCTAGGTATAATGTTGATTTGATATGGAAAATATAGGCCATATTCTTAGAAACTATTTATTGCGTAAGATGTAATTTAAATGGCAGTTAAAAGAACACTGCAGGACAGGTATTGTCAAAGCACACTTTTTTTTTTTGGTGACCCAGGGGAAATGCGTTACGCATACCCATCCGTCTGTGAACGGATGGGTTATGTCGGACTCTCCTCTGGCGACGGCTTCTCCTAACGAGAAGCCGGCCAGAGGCATACCGACTAAAACTCCTGGGACTCTCCCTCATCTGTCCATGAGTGGGCGAGTGACATGGGGCCATTGTCAAAGCACACTACATTATCCCCTCTAGGGGCAAGTCCAATAGTTGGCACTTGAAAGTAACGACAAGATTTGCGTAACGAAATTGATCAAAATTGCTCATGAATGCCGCAATTTTTAATAAGAATTACCTGTAAACCTATAGCGACTTATCCACATCATCAAATTTAAGTCATTTTAATGCTGAAGCCTAAACGTATCATAAATTAAATCCGATTAGCAAATTAAATCAAGTGCATCTGCTGATCCATACATTGCTGATACCGATTTACAAGTATTAGTAAGAAAGCTGCGGCATTAAACATTTTTATTGTGTTTATTAATATTTATTATTGTTGTGAATATTTGTGGCCTAACAAATCTTATAATCAGTGATGTCCAATTCATCGCATGGCGGTTCTGGATAATATGTAACAATACGCTTTTTCATGGAGTGAAAAATTGTGACCGGGTAGGGCACACTAGCGACGCAAATCGGTTTTAATTTTTAGCTACAAACCGGATCTATTTTAAACTATTTCGGGGATACACTCTATTAAATATACTATTTATTAAATAGCTATGCACAAATGTTGGGTCCGTTTCTGTACGCGAAAAATTGATTCACGCCAAAAGTGGCCGCTTTTGGCGTTAAACACCATCAGATGGCGATGTACTAATCTTTAAGCCCGATTCGACCAACCTTATTCCGATTCCGTTCTATGCTATAGCGCTGTCATTCCATACAAATCTGACGTTACACCATAGATTTATCCACGGATAAAGATTGGTCAAATCAGCCTTAAATCACTTAACACACAAATAACATATCTTGTTTTTTTGCTTGATCTTGACGAGCAGACGGATCACCTGATGGTAAGCAATTCCGCCGCACCAGTGGAGTCACAAGTGCGCTGCCCATCACTTTGGTCGAGCCGGCCCATTGATGCCTAAGCGTGGCTCTCCCACATTTATGTTGTTATAGCTGACCCGACAGACTTCGTCCTGTCAAAAAAAATGTAATGTGGCAACAAATATGAACTTTATCTAATAGCAATAAAACTCAAATTGATTCTACGTTTTTGTTAGAAAACGTTTGTATGTGGAAAAGAAAATGGCTGTTTTTTGGGTTTTCCCGACAATTATTCGATTTTTTCTCGCCGTAAGAACCATCCTTGGACTTCAATGAACATTTTAAAAAAAGAATTGGCCAAATTGGTCCAGGCGTTGTTGAGTTATGCACTTACCAACACATTTTGCGATTCATTTTTATATTATAGATTACATACTTTTACTGCTAATATAAACTTTTTACAATGCTCACAGCTGGAGAAAACAAACCATAAGTTTAACAGCTCGGTGTAGTTCTGCAGTTAATAGTGGAGTTATTGTGAATGGATCTGCTTCCCCGAAGTGCTAGGAGGCGTGTGTGTCGTTAAGCCGTTAACTAGGACCACCGCACGCTCGTACGCTACACACCTCGTAATAATAACTCGGCCGATTATAAGACCTCTTAGGGTATAAACACATGGATTAGCTTAGCAACATTCAGAATTTAGTGCCTGTAGAGTTCAGTAGCTTCTTCAAGAAGAAGATGTAAAAGCCGAATTTAAATCTAATTCAATCAAAATACTTAAAGAAATGCAAAATTCTGACAAAAGGTCTTCATTTTCTCAAATTCTGTAAAGATAAAAAAAGCTCTTTCATTTGATACCCTACTCGGTAGTCTATCAATTTTTTTTAAGTTCCTTACTCTAAATCCCCTAGCGGGCGCTGTAGTCAATTTAACGTGACGTCATGTCGCCCATAACCAGAAGACAATCAATACGCTTCTAACGACACCTCATTTGTTCAAATATGATAACTAGTTTAGAAGTTATGAGGGGAATAGATGAACAACCATACATACATACATACAGGTCAAAATCATAACCCTCCTTTTTGCTTCGCCGTAGTCGGGTAAATAGTAAATAGGTAGGTATTAACTAAATATCAAAGGCGGAAGTGTCCACAGATCCTTGAGTGGACATTGCCGCTTTTGATATTATATGACACATTTGTCTACTTTACGTAATAAATTCTTTAGCAAATATACTTTTCGGAGATGTTTCATTACAGGTCAACGAAGAAACGTTAGTCAAAGGTATCTCTATTACAATAAGAGTATTTATAATTGCACAAAAGGTTACTACGAGAGTCAGAACCTAATAGGTAGGTACTGTGCTTATGTCAATACAATCTAGACGGTTTTATCGCTAATTGCAATCGAATCTTTATCTCTAATCTCTATCTCTCTCTTTTGTTCCTTGCCTCCAGACTCTGTGTGTAAGGAGCCTAGCCAGAAGCCACAGTAGCAAACGTTAAATTAATATGCAATAAACCCGCATTCCTCGAGCTTCGTGTAAATGCGGTGTGCTTAAATAGCAATAAAACGTGATTTTGAAAGGCTTACAAGAAAAAAAAAAGTGAAACCATTAACCTATTAATAGAATGGAGTAACATTCTGGGGTAAGCACTTAACCATTTTATGAGATAGTCGTGGTAAAATCCTTTGTTCGGAGTGTGCAGGAGTAAAAAGTTAATCCTGATAATACTGAGAACCACAGTACTTTTGGATAGGGATTGTAGCAAAAGATAAAATCTAGTAGGTACATAACACATTTAAAAATTTCATCTCGTGTTCAGGCGGGACTCAAACCCACACCTTCCACAATCCGGGTGAATATTCTACCAATTAGACCACTGAACGCGTTACTAAGTCGACGAAATTTGTAAGAGCTCATGTCGAACATGAGCTGTCGATAGATTTGTAAAAATATTTTATTTATCACTATCACTAATTTCAGAATCTCTGACTACGAAATCTGAGTCGGTCAGTTGTATAAAAAATCTCCACCACTCCAGTAATTAATTCGTTTTTGCACATGATTTAGATTTTAGGCGTTATAAAACTAAATAACTCGTAAGTAAAATTGTCAAGTAATATTTTGACAAAGTGGGTAGTCAACAGCCGAAGTCAGTCAAAGTCTTAGTCACTCAATAAAACGGGGACGTTTAGCGTTATATCGGCCTACGGATTCTGCATTCTGAAATCGCAGGTTTTAAGACTCTCGCAAGTTATTCACGGGACAACTCATTCAACAACACATAATAGTAGTGTTAAAAACGATGTAATTCAAAGATTAATATCACTTTGCTGCACTCACTGCACGAAACAACAACATGTAAGTTCAAATGTTGTACCAAATGTTATTAGCACCTGAAGTGACACAAGCTCAATACCAGAGTTACTACCAAACATTTAGGATGATTAAGTTTTTTATAGAACGTCTTGTATTAATGGGAAAATAAGTCAATAAAATTACTTCTTCAAAATATAGAATTGAAATTACAAATAAATAAATTATGTCAGCGTATGTTTTTAGAAAATAGGTATGTACTATTATCCGATCATTTTATTGCAGTGGCAACATTGAAGTAGGTTTTTTGGTCTTGAATTCCAGTTTCGGGTATAGTAGGTACATTTACTCAACCTCAACCAGTTATTCAAGCATCAAACAATTTCTGTTTGATAGGAAAAGTAGCCAGGCATCTTGTGGATGAGGGATATATGTACCATACCACGAATAATAAGTCAAAGTGGTATAACGTACGTTGCCAGGACCCCAATTCTCGTGCCCGTGACATTTAGTTTCATACGACATATATCACTGAAACATAGTTTTTTTGTATGGTTTTCAGGTGATATCCGCCATTTTCTCAAAATATCACAATCACGAGAATTGGGCTCCAGGAGAAGTCTCCCAATGACGTCATGTCATTTCACGATAATGTATTGTGCTATGTACACAGTAACACAGTAAAGCAGTGTGTCGACTAAAGAAAGGACCCCTGCTACGCGCGCCCAAATGGCTGAAACAATTGATTCGTCAGAACCGTCGGCCAGACGTCGCGTTACGTGCAAGTCACAAGCGTTTTGCTTTTAACTGACTTATTGACCCAAAACTGGATTGAAAGAAAAGAGATCCCACCTGATTTTGATCCTTATCAATGACATAAGACATTTTTCAACTTTCCGAATACACGAAGTTACGAGTGTTACGGAAATAACTATATACCTACCTACATCCTGTATACCTACCTACATTTGCGTCTATACTCGCACGGCGTGCGAGTATAGACGCAAATAGTGAGCGAGCGAGAAGTGAATAGATGCGCCGCCATTTCTGATCCCATTCTTTATGCGCACAGGATGTACCTGTTTTGTTGACTGAGAAAGCAATAAACGTATTTTTATTTATTTAGATAGATTGATACACTTTATTGCACAAAATTTACAGATGTCTATGGTATTATTTATTTAAGTAAAATCAGCATCACGACGAATATAAATGCCAAATGATTTCCATGGATATCACTGATCGCTGATGAGTCATGACTCGGGTGCTAGAGCAACTAGGTGTGTTCGTAAAGTGGAGCTGACACTTACTTACTTATACAAAATCATATGTCCCTTAAACAAGACATAGGGCCACCACAGTGCGTCGCGATCCCGACCGGTTCCTAGCTTCTCGTTTTACTTCGCTCAAGTTCGCTCCAAGTTAGAGCTAGATCCTTCATACTATACCAACGCAAGCCCTAGAATGAAATCCGAAAAACAGAAACGTGGTCGCTCTAAATAAACCCTGGCGGCAGGACTACTTCTCACTGCCGAGACTTTAGCACCGGGCTCGACAGGGGATTCCGCCACCGTTCACCGACAGACGTTTCACCACAGAATAGATCGCCGACAGGACGTTTTGCTAAAGAAATTTTCACCGACAGCCCCTTTCACCGATGGACGTTTCGTCGACAGAACATTTCGCATACCGCTGATTCGCCGACAACCCCTTTAACCGATGGACGTTTCGTCGACAGAACATTTCGCATACGGCTGATTCGCCGACAACCCCTTTGACTTAAATGACTTAAATTAACGGAATCGGCAGGGACTCTTAATTAGTTCCTCAGATTCATTATGAACAATCGACGTGCTTATCCTTGCCCCTTAGCCTTATCGTCATGTGTACCATCAGGTGAGATAAGTCAAATGTACGCTATCAGCTCAAGACTCGTGCACCGACGTCTAGGCAACCCTTGCGAGGTCGTCGGCCCGTGGAGTGGGCACGGCACCGCGACAGCTGAAGCTTTCAGTGACGTACTCACAAACTATAGACGCCTTGGCACAACACAAGAAACAATGTATTGTACGAGGTATTCTTTTTTTTTATGGGAAGTCGGTAAACAAGCTAGGCACCAAAACCACATTTGATGTTAGTCAAGTAAATTTCGTCTTCTGGAAGCCAAGTATGCTTATGAGATTTAGGCAGCAAAGTAATCTTGAAAAGTCGAGAGGATTTTAGTCATCATTCATACTAGAGGGGAGTCAAGCAACTATCTTGAAATTCAAATCTCAATCGATTAGTGGTTTTCCCTGCTTTACTATGACGTAATAAACATTATTGAAAAATTATGTATAAGTACCTAATACGAATGTGTAGGAAAGGTCGCCTACAAACCTTTGTGTTCCCTACGGTAGAATAACGTCAGTAACAAAAAATTACCTACCATAATTTATCAAGCAAACATTTCGACTTGCATTCACAAGTAAGACAATTTAGAATTGTAGTTAAATATTTAATTATTGCCTTGATTGAGAGACAGCAAATTGTTTCCGTTGACTCAAATCATTTCATTGAACTGTTTACTAAAGAACATATAATGATTGAATATTATGTACAACTAATTGCGTAGTCTGCCTACATTTCCTCATTCAAATTCAAATTAATTTATTTGCTAAAAACATGGTATAACATTCATTCATCATTGTAACAACCTAATTATTCACGTCCAGTCATAATCACAGGCATACATAGGCACTAGTTAGGGGACTAACCCTAATGAGGGGGGTGTAACCAGGCCCTCATAATGGGAATAAATTCATTAGTCCGCAAAATGTTCTCGCATCGTTAAGCTGCACGGAAACACTATTATATTAACAAAACAGAACCACTTGTTTTTATATTCTGTTTTGGGAAATCCCTCATTAAAATGTGTATACACTCTCCGTTTCAATAGATGAGAGTGTTTTTAGTATCAGTGTGAGTTTACTTTAACTGTTCAGCATTAAATAAGCAATTAAGCACAATATTATGACTTGCGTCGAAGTGTTTCAAGTATCATCGGAGCGAATGAATGGTTTTCAAAATATATTGTTAGGTATGATGAGATAAGATCATTAGGCTGATTGCGATAGTTGCATTTACCCCATAAACATTGGAGATTTATAAGACAGACCACTTGCCCAGTGTGGCAAGTAACGGCGACAAAATAATTGGTCTTTACCTATGAAATTGCCGTTTTGTATGGCGATTTTCTTGAGCAGACGGATCGCCTGTTGGTAAGCGATTGCCGCCGCATATAGACACCCGCGACACCCGTGGAGTCACAAGTGCGCTGCCAACCTTCCCCCATTCCCCGGATTTTCGCAAAAGTTGTATTTTCCATACTAACTTTTTTTTAAATTGTAAAGTAACTATTAATGCTACTACTACATAATTAACTGCGCTTTAATGGACAACATTTAGGAACAGTGTAGGATAGTTTTTCAGAAAAAAATATTTTTAATTAAAAAATAGATAGATATTCTTTATTGCACAAAAATAAAATACAAGCATGATACAACAACAGCAACATACAGTACAATAAGGCTGTCTTATCGCTTGTAGAGATTTCTTCCAGACAACTTTTGATAAATATTTTGATAAAAATGTCAATTCTGCCTAGTAAAAAAATTGTAATTTTCAATTTTTTGCGTCTCTAATACTCAGATATTATTATCTGACCTCTATTTAACATTAACCTGAAAATATAGTATTAAATACGAAGAAAATATAGTATTAAGTACCGAGGTGTCGTAAAAGGCGAATAAGGTAAAGCTGCTGGCATGATCATCAGCACCCAGAGAAGGAAAACTCTGCATTTATATCATAACCCTCGCCAACCCGTCTGCCAAGCGTGGTGAGTATGGCTATTACCCCTCATGTGATTGAGGGAGGCCCGTGCCCCAGCAGTGGGGACTTAAATGGGCTGATGATGATGATGATGACAGTATTAAATCATAATAAAATTACAGTATGGTGACTTTTTGCTTATTAAGGAGTTATACATCTTATTGTGTCAAGAAGGAAAACGGCAATTTTATAGGTAACCTATTTATTATATGGCTGTTTAAATAGGTAAATCTAGTGTTGTAAATTTGAAATAAGCCCTCTCAAAGCATTGCTACAATGTGCATTGTATTAAACTCTTGTAAAATATGTACCTGTATCAAGGTCCATGTTGATTGTATTTTTTTCCAAAAGCACGGGGTAAAACACTCATACAATTTAATTGTTAATTCAACATTTAAGTACTACTATTAACTTACAAGGAAGCTCACATCAAAATATCTGGAAACAATATTTACTTTAAGTTAAAAGCAAGGCCAGTAGCATAATGATAATGTGCAACCAAGCAAATGTTAGATTTCCTGTTACTAAAAGTAGCGCATACAAAAGTATATTTTATTTATGTACAGTCTTACGGATCAGACTAGGTAATGATAATATCCTCCAACCGATTTCAGCTAAGGCGGCCAATCTCAACAAACAGCCACTTACACAGGATATATTATAGTGTTCAGTGTGTGCGCAAACACAAGTGTTCTATCTATTCCCTTGCCCTCATATTCCGATTGGAAACCAGTGTGACACGACCGGAGAGTAATCGGGCGCAGGACCAATGGCTTAACGTGCTTTCCGAGGCATGAAGAGCACGTTAAGCCAAGTCAAGACCGCAAACTTCCAGACTCCGGGCTGACACTGAGAATTTCTCTACAGAAAAACTCAGGTACAAATTTTGGCCAGACCGGGGAGCAAAACCCGGGACCCCAAGCGCAGCCGTCGCTTTAAAGTGTAGATGCACTACCCACTGCGCCAACTGAGGCAGTCAATCTAGGTATCACTTTAAAGAAATGACAAAATCTTTCTGTTCATATTATAATGTCCTCGTTTGACAGGATCTTTCATATTTATGTAAGATAAAAACATCTTTATTATCTTGTCCATAATCTGGATTAAAAGGTCAAGGCGAGATCATATAAAGAAATGGTTGTGTTTGTTAATATGATGAATAAATAAACCTTGTTAGTTTCAGTTTCGCAACCTTCATGCGCACGCGCTGCTAGCGGGGAGTTAGTTGAAATTAAAGTTTTATCCCTTTACTGCTACGAGTACAGTGAAAATAATAGGTACTTAATTTTATATTTATCCTTTTGCTAAGAGGAATTCTGCATTTAAATTAAGCAATAAATGTTTCTTGTTTCATCCTTTAAGATATTCAGTCAGTCATATTCCTTTATATATTTTCTTATTCATTTACGCTTGAATCTTTGCCCATTAACGGGCATAAATAAAACAGGGACTGTAAAACATATCTTAATACTTTCTTTCAATACAACTTCGCAAATACTTAGCACTTTATGAGTCATTTTGATGACCATAAATATAAACATTCTTGCGAAGCAATTAACAAATTAACACATCCACAACTATAAAAGGAGAAATAAAAACGATAATAAAAGCGATCCGGTAAAACTGGGTCAGTTCCAAATGGCACGAGCTACTGTGGCGCCCCAAGTGGAATTATAATACAAACGGCTGAAGCAAACAATGCTCTTTATGCCCATAGTCCTCCTCGAGGACATTTCATTTAAGTTTAGACCGGCACCTAAGTATAATTATAATTAATGTGCTCTGTTTTCACTCGCAATTTTATAGGGAATGCGCAATCAAGGCACATAGAACTGTTTACACAACCAGCGGAAACCGGACCCACTGCACAGGCAAAATAATCGGTGGTAAATACTTAAGGTGACGGGTAGGGCACATTAGCAACGCCAATCGATTATAATTTTCAGCTACTAAACCGGATCTATTTTAAATCAATTTCGGGGTTACAACCTCTCGGCAAACACTAATACTAATTGAATAACCATGAACAAATGTTGGGTCCAACACGTACGCGAAAAATTGATTCACGCAAAAATCGGCCACTTTTGGCGGTAATCAATTTTTCGCGTACAATAACGGACCCAACATTTGTGCATTAGTATAAGTGTTTGCCGAGAGGATGTAACCCCGAAATTGTTTAAAATAGATCCGGTTTAGTAGCTAACAATTAAAAACGAATGGTGTCGCTAGTTTAGGGCTACCCGTCGCCTTAAGTCTAAGCATATGAGACATGTGCTTTAGTCTGCCAGCCCTAGCACTTCACTTACATATTCATTTGAGACTGTCAAAACTTTAAATGATGAGCTCGTATGATACGTAATGATATGGAAAATTGGGCCTAATTGTATCTGAATCGTTAAGCTAAAGCGTGTTAGGATACCGCTATCTTAGGTACGATAACTAAAAAAATATCTGGACTCAAAATACCGCGGATGAAATTTCTTCCATAAAGCAATCTTCATTACCCTGATTCTTTATTATTATTTAAGTAGCTATGAATTGTTTAAGAATATTGTGCGTGATTCTTGCTTAAACTTTGAGCATAAAATGGAGCAACACCTACACAGTTTAACAAGATCGAGCGATTACAGGACTATCAATAGATCGACGTGAGCAAGCCGGTCAATCCTAAAGTCCAGAGCCGTTATAAGAAGTTAGGTACTCATCGCACGATACTTAAATAAACAGTAGCAAGTTACTCTCAAGTTCAACGACATGCATAATTAATGCTCACCCAAATTCGTAAATGGCTTTTACTCGACTTTATCTAGTTAGCGATAAAGCGCTCTTCGGGGAACGTAAACATTGCCGATAAGTACTTATTAAATTAAAAGTCTTGTCTATAAATATGAAATTAATTATACCGTTGGGAAAGAGTAAAGAATTTGGTATAATCGGTTTTATTTTATTGCTCTAGCTATAGTTATGCCGAGTAGGTTGTTAGCTTTTATCAAATTATTGATGGCATTTAATGTAATGAACTCGTAATAATCGGTTTGGGAAAATGAGATGCGGAAGTAATGTGAAGATCGTCATCATCATCATCATTTCAGCCAATAGACGTCCACTGCTGGACATAGGCCTCCCCCAATGTTCTCCACACAGATCGGTCCTGTGCCGCCCGCATCCAATGGATTCCCGCGATCTTCACCAGATCGTCGGTCCACCTTGTGGGGGGCCTGCCACGGCTGCGACTTCCTGTGCGTGGCCTCCACTCCAGGACCTTTCTGCCCCAACGGCCGTCTGTTCTCCTCGCTATGTGCCCTGCCCATTGCCACTTGAGGCATGCAATCCTTTGGGCTATGTCTGTAACCTTAGTTCTCCTGCGGATCTCATCATTTCTGATACGATCACGCAGGGAGACTCCGAGCATAGCTCTCTCCATTGCTCTCTGGGTGACTTTGAGCCTCCTTAATCGGCACATTGTAAGCGGCCACGTTTCGGTTCCGTATGTCATCACTGGCAACACACACGCATTGAAGACTTTCGTCTTGAGACACTGCGGTAGGTGGGCCGAAAATATGCTGCGTAGCTTCCCGAACGCTGCCCAGCCGAGTTGAATTCGTCGATCGACCTCTTTCTGGAAGTTGGACTTACCAAGCTGGACTTTTTGTCCGAGGTAGATGTACTCGTCTACAACTTCCAGTGCAGAGCTTCCAACCTTCACAAGAGTGGGTACGACATGGGAATTCGACATGATTTTCGTCTTGTCCATGTTCATTTTCAGACCCACTTGTTGGGCAATCAATCAATCAAGCATTGTGCCTAGGTCTTCCAAGGTCTCAGCCATGACTACGATATCATCAGCGAATCGAAGGTGCGTCATGTACTCACCATTTATATTGATGCCAAGTCCATCCCAGTCCAGAAGTTTAAACACGTCCTCCAACAGAGTGGTGAACAGTTTCGGCGATATAACGTCACCCTGTCTCACACCTCGTGTGAAGATCGTGTCTACTTAATAATGCATTGCTATCCTATTCATATAATCTTACCCAGTCATTCCATGGGACCAGGAATGACTATAGAGCTATGTCTTTGATACGGTTCAGATCGTGACCCCGTTTCTTTGGCATGGAAATAGAAAGAGCATTGTCACGCTGACCGCTTACTTCTTGTGTCCTTTTATGGAACGATCAGTCAGGGATTGCCTCTCAATCACTTCTGAATTGGTCCGTTTTGCATATTTTACTAGAATCATAAATTTGACATCGAAACTTTTCGAGTAACTGTAGAAAATTGGGCAATATTTTAGCATAACCTTTTTTATTTTCAGACGTCGCCCGAAGGTATATGAAATGAGATTTAGTTTTTTTTTACATTATGGCAGACAAACGAGCAGACTGCTCACCTGATTGTAAGTGAATGGACAACATTTCAAAATTGCTAAGCTCTGAAACAAAAAATACCAATTCTTTGTTTACTTTTCCGCTGCTCGAATATATATTTATTAATTTTTTATATTGCTTATTTACTGAGAAAAAAATTAAAAACTAAAAAACGTAAGATGACGTCATCGGACGGCAGAATGTAAAATATTTCTTTGCTTAGCACATTATAGTCTTAAATTTACGAAATGCCAAACCCATGACATGTAACTGTAAAAAAAAAAGACAACTTGTCAACGTTGAATGTATGAATGACGATGACAATGTTGACACTAGTATTATTTACCTTTGACAGTAGTACCTTTTTTTTACTAAAACAATAATAAGCAAAGGAATATCGCTGATTCAGCCGTCCGATGACGTCATTTGGCGCTTACGTCTATTTAGAATAAAAAGAATTTCAATAATTATTTTATGCATGAAAATGGACAAATTTTGGAAAAAGAAAAAATATGGGTCTGTTCATTTTATGACTACTTTCATACAAAAAAACAATATGGACATGTTAAAAATTTGAAATGTTGTCCATTACCGCCGCCCATAGACATCTGGGACATACGGGGCATCTCAGATGCGTTGCCGGCTCTTAAGGGAGGAATAAGCTCTTTTCTTGAAGATCACCAGGTCGTATCTATTCGGAAATACCATCGTTGGTAGCTGATTCCATAGTTTTACTACGCGCGGTAGGAAGTGGCGTGAGAAGCGCACTGTGGTGGAGTAAAATCCATCCAAGTGATGTGGGTGAAATTTGGAATTCTTGCGTGATGTAGGTACGATGGTGAAAATTTGCAGCTGGAATAAGGCCGAACAGCTCCTCGGAACACTTCCCATAGTAGTTTGATCATGTTAGCCGCATTTCAAATTTATTAGAAAAGCGAGTGACCGAATTCTTGGTGGGATACCACGGTGGACTATCTTGGATATTGAACGCCATACTTTGTTAGGTAGATTTACCTTTGCTTATCTGTAGGACACTTATTAGTTCGTTTCACTGAACACTACACTCTTCCAATGTGACACTAAATCGTGGTGGAGTGGATCGTATGAGTGGATTGGATTTTTTTGCAACCCAAAAGCTCGTTCCATCAATCGCTCTCTCTTCCACCACCACAAAAGCAAGAAAACCATTACATCAGTCTTATAAACGGCGATCATTAATTATGTCCAGTCACAAAACCTCGTTTCTTTCATATGACTCTGTCTGTGTTAACTGTTTATTTAATGTTATACTTTTTTGCGGCATCGCAAACATCTTGTGAGATTCGCGTTAATGTTATTGCAGTCTCGCCTTTTGATACTTTTAGGTTGATTCTGTAATTACAACAAAAGCCACAATTCACTCGCTTTTTTAAAAAATACAAAATCTTCAATCTCAAGCCAATCTAAAGGTTACCTATGTAGATCAGAGGATGAAAACAGAGATCCTCGAGCACGTTTCGCCCCTTGATACCTGTGCTTGTTCGCAAGCCTTCGTGGGGAAAGCATAGATTAACCCCTGTGATCTATGCCCAACGCTACCGTTATCCTATAAGGGGACACAGTGGCGATACTACCGCCGCCAAGTGATTTATATTGACTGTAGCGAATAAGGCATTTTTTTTTTAATTTGGGCAATGAATACTTTAAGAATAGTGTTAAATTTCTTTAAGACAAACTTATGAAATATTTTCTCTTAGTAAGTTAAGATTAATCTTGACAATTTCTAAAAGTGGGCACTTTTAGCAATTATGGAGTTTATTGTTAGTTGTAGGAAGAAATTAATACATATGTCGGTCGCAAAAATTTGTTTATCATTTCCTTAAAGTATTCGTAGCTCACTTTCAAAAAAATATCTCCTTTTTGCCACAATCAATATAGATCACATGGCAGCGCTAGTATCGTCGCGGTGTTGCCTTAACTGGACTATAGGAAAATAGATCCCACTAGATTTTGAATTTAACCTTATTTATTGTTTATTTAGAAAAACAATTTAATCCAAATTTATGGTTATTTGAAATAACGGAGACTAAAACCTTTGGGAAAAAACAAAGTAGTCAACCAAAAAAACCATACATGGACCTAACAGTGCAAGTCCCTTGGCAAGTCAATTCATCACGTGAACAATGTAGAATAAATCGATCTAATATCGTTCAAAGACATACAATACATCCACTAACTTAAAAAATGGTTTAGTTCTTGAAACACAGATACGTTAACGCACTAATCGATTAATATTGAGGTTAGTCATTTCAACGACTATTTTTTGCCCTTATCATCATCATCATCAGCCTATCGCAGTCCACTGCTGGACGTAGGCCTCTCCAATTGTTCGCCACTGTGATCTATCCATGGCTTCTCTCATCCAGCTCTTGCCAGCCATCCTGCTTAGATCGTCCCCCCACCTAGCCAGAGTGCGCCCTACATTACGCTTGCCAAGACGCGGTCTCCACTCTAGAACTCATTTACCCCATCGGTTGTCGGTTCTGCGGCTAATATGGCCTGCCCACTGCCACTTAAGCTTGCTAATCCGGTGAGCAATGTCGATGACTTCGGTTCTCTGCCGGATCACCTCATTTCGGATTCGATCTCGGAGAGAGACGCCGAGCATTGCTCGTTCCATAGCCCGCTGAGCGACCTTTATATTATTTTGCCCTTAAGGGGAACGAATATATACGTTTATATTCATTCATAAGCTATATTTTTCGAAACACGAGAGTACATAAAAGAAATATACTTCAATTATATAAAATAATGACATCTCCTCGTAATTGGGCAGAGTATGCACAAGTCAGAGATTTATATCTTTGGCTAAATTGGTATAAGCAGTATAAGGTATAGAGAGGTGCTGATATATAGTGAAATTTGTAAAAGAAAATTGTATTCACAGTCAGCAGAACCAAATTGATTGGCTTAGACATCCTAGTAGCTACACACTTCATCACAAGTCTATCTGTCACTGGTCGGTCATTTCTGGTCTGATTCGAGTGCGATGGTATTGTTAACATTTTACGATTAAACCTTTGTTTCAAGTATTAAACGCGTTTCATTGTTAAAAATACGGTTTATGTTCTTTATTCTCATAAGAATTACAATTCCCTTACATGAGATATTGGTGACAATACTAACAAATATACACAAACATTATCCACAAAATAAAGGATATACGTACATTGTTCAGGTTATGTACTACAGATTACAGTACCGGACAACCTTCAGGTAGAGGTGATGAACAATGTCAAATATTATGGTAGGGCAGTGCAAACGATGTAATATTACATTGGTCACTTTTCTTATTGGATAGTTATGACGTAAGGAGTTCCAATGAAAAGATTTCTTCAAGGTAAAGGGTACATGTCACATAGGTCGAGCTCGTAGGCCCTTAGGCACGTCTCAGCACTTGATATGGTCTTCGAGCCGGCCGCAATGGATCCCTTATCCGACACCGTGGGAATGCTTACTTTGTTGTTCAGCTGTTAAGAGTGATAAGATCATAATTCTTTTTTTAAAGCTGGACGCGACAAACCAGCATGCGGGCACCTGATGGTAAAAGTAATCAACACATTTGCGAAATCAGAGAGATCGCTAATGCGTTTCGCTCTTTTAAAAAGGAGTAAGCTCTTCTCTTGAAGATCTCTAAGTTTTTATGATATATGTGGTAGACGAGCCGACGAATCACCTGATGGTAAGCGATTACCGCCGCCCGTTGCGGTGATTACCTTTTAAGTGCGCATGCTTACTTTATAACCCCCCTTCCCCTGGATTGGGCCTCTCTACCCTCACTCACGCAGCGAAACACAGCGAACGCACTGCTTCACGCCGGTTCAAGTCAAGGTAAATATAAATATTATTTATTATGATGGCTGAGATCTGAAATGTGGCTAGTTTCAGAGAGCCAGGTAATATCCATAATATTTGGTGGCACAGACGAAACTCATCATTTTTTTATCTACATATTTCCATAAACATTATCTTTTATTAAATAAAATAATTACAATTTCAGTACTAACCTTCTGCTCGCAACTTCGTTTGCGTAGCCTAAATATGCTTTCCCCTAGTAAAATGTAGAGGTTAAATACCCTAGAGTATGGTGTTGATAAAACAGACTTACCTATCTGAATATGTGTACTGAACCAATTTTGAGTGGTGATTTTTTTTTAATTAAACTATGAACTCAACTGTACTGTGTACAGTTCCAAGCAAAAAGCTTTTAGACACTGCGCTATAAATGAATCAATTATTTTGACTCAGCACAAAAATAGTCATGAACAAAAACTCCCAGAGACCCTGATCCCTGGTGGCTGACGAGCCATCCATCAGCCGTGATTCCTTAGCTCATAAATAGCCACCTCATGAGAAAGGAAAAAAATTAAAACAAC
This sequence comes from Marasmia exigua, assembly GCA_019059595.1. NCBI lineage: Eukaryota > Metazoa > Arthropoda > Insecta > Lepidoptera > Crambidae > Marasmia > Marasmia exigua. Next base: position 13,735,709 of record CM032472.1, read on the forward strand.
ATCCTTCATCGGTCCATTACAGCGGGGTGCGATCTAAAATAACATTACATTGGCGCTACAGTCGTACTAGTTACAGTGAGGCAACTCCGCTCTAGACTTTTTTTATTGTAGATGGGCTTGCTTATAATGCAATGGTGCGTGCTTACTCAAAAGCAGCCTATGCACTCTGGCTATAAAAAAAACGAGTTGAAGTCATACGCTAAAACAGATGCAAGAAATTCGTTCCATTCCTTGCTTGTCAGTGCGCGTTTCATAGTTTTTAGGGACCCCAGCTTTAAACTTTAAGCATTTTATTTTAATGGCCGTTACTGTAAGATGGATATGGTATCTGTGATAAAAGGACGAAGGCACAAGTCCTCGAGCACGTTTCGCCCCTCCCGTGTCATGTCCTCGTTTGAAATCTGTAGCGAGGGAAGTTCTCTGGAATCTCTACTGGATCTATTACTATTACTATGATCTATGATAGGTATTAGGGATATTTATTATTACGTTATTAAAAGAATACTGCGTCCCAAACCTTAGTGAAATAACTAAATAATTAATACATTGCTTCATTTTGATACTACCATTTTTATGTGCAAAATGGATTTTTCTGACAACTAAAGTACATGGTTCATAATTGATTCCAAGGACGCCTTACGAAGCTTTAACGGGGTTCCTAGAAACATGCTTGTTTTGGGATATGACTTGCCTAGACATCCTAGAATTTACCCTGCGTGTTTCACGCTAGAGAAACAAATTTTATTGAATAAGACAAAGGGAAAACTACGTAAGTAACTAGATAATGTTTGGAAACGTTACTAATTAGTATTACAACATTAAAGATTGTCTCTGTCAAAATTATTTCAGTGTAAATCGTTTTCGAAAGCCATTTCGATTTTAACTTACATGTGTCCTAGTTGAAAAAACCCTATAATCTGGACATCTTTAAGGCAAGAGTGAACAAGCATCTTTTAGGCAAACGCGTATCATCCTAGACCTCATCGTCGCTTTCCATCAGGTGCGATTGTGTTCAAGTGTTAGCCTATTGACCAAAAAAAATGTACTGTGATTGGCGTCGCACACGCACACATCGTATATGCATTTTCGCGCGTCCGTGAAAAGCAGAGCGAAGCGGGATGCAATGATTATCTATGTGTAATGAATATTATGCATCTAATCAAATGTGACTGAACTTAGTTTCAATAGAAACATAGTTTCCAGAAAGTTAATTTTATGGGACAGTCTATAATCTATACGCTAGAGGCGGTCATATCCAGCATACAAACAGACTTAGTAACGGGAGGCTAACAATAAGCATGCAAACCAAACACCTATGTTATAGTTTAAATTAAAAATATACAAAACAAAATAAAAAGCTTACATTTATTATGGAAATGCATCACGCTAAAGCATACCCAATGAGTCGGCCCCTTTACCCAGTGCAAGTTGCATCGGCCAGTCCAGGCACGGAGCGCGCTTCCTTCCGTCCTTCTGGGAATCGAACCCCGACCGACCGCCTTTGAGGAATTATTAGAAACTGGGCCCCGGGGCTTTACATGAGGATGCAGTCGTGTATGCAAAGAAACGCGTGTGGCTCTACTTTGAAAGGAAAACTACGTTCTGTTGAGGTATGGTAAATGAAATCGAATTCAGTAATGTAACTGATACAAACGGCCACCATAAATTACAAAAATATCAAGATACGTCACAAAATACTTCGAAAGATAGAATAGTTCAGAACCATAAGTATGAGCAATATTGTAAATGCGAAAAGAGAGAAAGTGGCTTGAAGTTCTTGGAATAAGAAGTAAAAGCTAGTTTTTAAAGGCACTTGGAAAGAAAAAAATAAGAATCGTAAACTATCCGATGCGGATAAAATTGCAGGCAAGTTTGTTCAAGATTGGCTATTCTCTATTACGGTCGAGAAGCGTTGAAGTCTTTTTCTCTTTGTACTAAAATTGTTATACTCGTAAACGTTTTTTTTACGTTTTATAGGTGGCAGACTAGCAGACGGATCACCTGATGGTAATCGTTTGCCGCCGCCCACCCGCGATACCAGTGGAGTCACAAGTCCCCCTTCCCCCAGAATTGGGCCTCCGGTACCCTCACTCACGCAGCGAAACACAGCACTATGCTGCTTACCCAGGTTTTCTGTCAAACTACGATATACATAAGGTCAATACGCTGGAGACGTATTATATTCCGTTCCAACAGCTAAGCTATGACACGAGCCTTTCCATCTGTTGTCTTTAAAAATGTACTAGATACAATGACGCCTTGCTGCAGCAAGTCAAATTTGATGGACGTTGTCAGCAAAATGGAAAGGACCTATGCATCGACTGCGTCCACTATCGTAGCCCTTTGTCCCCCGCTCTGAGTCAGCTGTTGCGAAATTGTAGGTAGGTACAATCTGCATCGAAATGATCTTAGCGTTCAAGCCTAACAAATATATTTGAGCATTTGACAAAAGACAAACTGTGTTCAAGAACAAATGAAAGTACACATTAAGTTATTATGATATGATAAAATTGATTTTTACAAATATTTTTAATAGGTTCATTTTAATGTAGATTGTAACTACCTATTTTGATTCTGACAGTACTAGTATTGTCCTGCGATCGCTATCTGGCGCCTTCATTCTTGCACCCTGCCGATATCTGTTACGTTACGAGACGTATGGCTGCCGGCTGCGGTTACTTTGATTGTAAGTCTCAGGGCCTATGATGTAGGTTAGGATTAAAGGTTATTGACTATTTATAAATAGCTTCAACAAAGACTCGTGGTCTCAAAAAACACTTGTTTACTTTTAAATAGTTAGAAATAGATTAAATATGTCATCTAAATATCATTATTCCTATCTCTTGCATCCAAACACATCGCTTCGGAACTCGTGGTCCACTAGTACGTTCATCTGGATCGATTTATAACTTATTCATACAAAAATCTGTCAGATACTTTTGATTGTTAAAAACATAACCTTCAATTTTTTGGCTTTGCCGTAACCGGATAAAAATGGTTTTGTTATCCATGTTCATCATTTCATACAATATCAAAGAACGTAACTGATTCATCATAATTTTATTGATTAAAAATAGACATTTATTCAAGATCTTCATTACACATCATTCAGATTGCTACTGCATCGAATACTCAACCAACACATGTTAGTAAATAGGGTGAACTTAGAGATGATTCATCAACTCCATCGCACTGATCTAGTTCATTAATCAAGGAAATGATGATAATAAGTTCAACAAATTTTCTAGGAACACGTGTGCAAATAAGATTGACTCAGTTTAGTACATCAAAATGCGTCAGTGACTAGGTTCATGACGGATTCACGATCAGGTTATTTTCAATGATTTCAGTCTATTTCGGTCTTTCAGCTGATGATTCACTTTTAACGGATTCTGAAGTGTACAGGAAAAATATGTACGGTAATGTAAAATCATTTCGTAATTCCAACGTATAGGGATAAACATGAAGTTTCTTGTTTTTAACCGACTTCAAAAAAAGTTCTCAATTCGACATGTATATATATTTTTTTATGTAGTTATGTTCGCCGATTAATCTGCCATTTATGAACCGATTTAGATGATTATTTTTTAGTTGGAAAGTAGATAGTCCCGGATTGGTATCTGATGACTTATACAGTATTTTTTATAGTGGCACAGTATATTGGCTCTCCTCAGCCTGATGGTAAGCAAGAGAAGAGCCCAAGTTGCAATTATAACGGAAGCGATGTTAAGGCATCACCTCCGTCGGCACCGCCATACTGGCCCGCGAAATGCTTCTTCACGCTTTGTTTGAAGGAATCCATATGGTAAGAAGGGGGAAATACATGCGCCGGCAACGAGTTCCATTTCTTGTGGTTGATTTATTTTTTGAATGACAAAAATGTTATCATCTTCACTTATCTACATATTATTAGTATTATCTTCATTACATGTAATATATTTGTAATCCCACTGTTGATTCTGATATCCGTAACACAGGTGCTGGGGATCTCGGAGTCAAATCACTGTAAGTGATGTTGTCAAATATTTATTTAATTGTCTCGATTGTCAACTTGTTTGGCGGTGCACGAAATATGAGATGAAAGTGTTTTCATCCGTGTGTATTCATTCATGTGTATTCGGAATGAATATAAATCCCAATTTTTTTTATAAAACGAATCCGAAAGTCATTGCAACCCGGCAGCTCTATCCCGAATGATATTTATTTTTATTTATTTATTAATAGGCACAACTACAGAATACAATTTAAAGTACATGCTACACAATTACAAGCCAAGTTTCATATTAAAACTGTATCCCGATAAGGGCAACCCTTACACACACACAGGCACAGCATTTACTTTTATATAAATCTAAATAAGAAAAAAAGGATACTCAAACATGCACACATAACTGCTGTTCTACAATTTTAATAAAAGAGTTTAGGTTCTGCGAAAATATGTCTAAACTGCTACTAATTAGCATTATATGATCTACACATTCGAAATAGCGGATCATTGTATGTCACATTATTGCCACAACATGGCTCAAAAAATAATTTACATTTTCTCTTACTACCAGTTGTTTTAAAAAGTACATGGCTTGCTTGGCATGCTTTGCATAAATCTTACTATTACATTCTATTTCATAGAAGGCAATCTGTTATTAAAATAAAAAACAGTTTAATCAAGACATAGCGGAACTAAGCTCTATAATCTTTCACATAGAAACCTGCCCATGTAATCAAGCACTTAACTTAAACATACTGCAAATTATACACGGTACATCAAGTTTCAAATCATCGTACCCGCCTCAATACCTCGAGGAAGTTAGCTATCACCATCGAGGTTTCTATTATTAGTTAGACAGAGTCGTAACAGATGATAAATGTGGAGTCGTTTGGTACCTAGTCGCGCGAACCTCGACCCGAACGACATCCTGCTTAGTTCCTATTAGCGAAAGTCGCTGGTATATGCAAATGTTATGTATGTAACTAATAATAGAGCAGATACGTAGTTTCTCCCATTTATCGTCCTCTTTATCTGAAACGTTGAAATGTAAGACGTAGGACAAATTCTTGTTGAACAAAATATACGATATAATTGGATGCAGAAACTACAGAGCCCGAATTCGACACGAGCGAATTTCGAATGATAGATATACACTTTATTGCACACAGTTTACTGAACTTAGTCTATGGTATTATACTAGTACAATGTAGGCGGTCTTTTCGCAAATTATCCTAAGGCTCCCTTTTTATGTGATAGGTGGCAGACGAACAGATGGATTACCTCATGATAAACGATTGCTGTCGCCCATGGACACTCGAAACTACAGAGTGGAGAGACAAGTCTGCTGCCAAGTGCCAACCTTTGCTCTTTTTTTGTTCTGATCACGATTTTACACAGTACCTACATTTTATGCTTCTATTTGTCCTCATTCAACATTGAGTTTTATTTAAAGTTTAGTGCCATGCTAAACATAAAATGCCGTGTGGTCCCCGGCAGAGCAGAATAGGCCACCCTCACTCTTACCGAGGTGTCGTAAAAGGCGATAAAGGTAAAGCTGCTGGCATGATCCTCAGCACCCAGAGAAGGAAAGCTCTGCATTTATATCAAAACCCTCGCCAACCCGTCTGCCAAGCGTGGTGAGTATGGCAATTACCCCTCATGTGATTGAGGGAGGCCCGTGCCCCAGCAGTGGGGACTTAAATGGGCTGATGATGATGATGAAACATAAAATACACATATAGTAGATCATTGACTAAAAATGCGTGTTTTATGTATGCATATACGTGACGTGAACTGCTGTTGTGTGGGTTTGCACATACATAATCGAATTTACCTATGTGATGGTGTATCTATATAGTTACTACATAATGCTGCATGTGTTTGGGTCTCCACGTGTAATGTTTAGGCCACTTCTAGTACAATAAAATTGTTCAAGTTCCCCGATCCAAGAGTTTCGAATGACGGTAGTTGCTATATTGTAATTACTAGACTAATCAAATTCTGGATCATGGTCCAAGCGTACTCCGGGCTTCGATCGGAGCAACGACTGTGGACCGGAAATGACACTATGATGATAACTTAGTATATGTATTATGTCGCTCTCTAAACTCTGATTTTTAATCATGTGGAGTAAACTGACAGCTACAATCGACCTTTGTTTTTTTTAAATGTTGCCACCGAAGTGCACTAGTGCTGTTATAATTGAATAGTGAGCGAACAATTGAACTGTTACTGAACATTTAAGATGTTATGATTTTACTCATAAACTTTAAATTCATTTCATTTGATTTACGATACTTAATATGATAAACATTACATACTGTTCAGCTATATTTTATACGTAATGCATAAAGCTGATAATGAACATGAAGACAACAATAAAAAGTAAAAACTCGATAAATTGTAAATTCACATTTTTATTTAAATGGATTAAACTGACAGCTCATAGCTGTCATGTTCAACTTAAATACTCTGACCATTAAGTCATGAAAATAGATGATAACGCCACTGCCCTTGCATTTTCAATATTGACAGCTCGTGTCATGAAAAACAATTGAATCGCAATTGAACTTTTCGATTATTCACGACCGACACTATTTTTGTATTACGATAACGCGGCAACCCACCAACTGTCAGTTTACTACACATGATTAAAAATCAGAGTTTACTTATAATACAGTACGATTGCAGGGTATCACGTGTCATCAATATTCTGTTATTTACTGGCCCAACTACAATCAAACCATTTTTAGGTTTGATTAGCAAAAATAAATAAAAAGTATGAAAGCCACCGGTACAATAAAATAGTTTTATACAGTGATCTAGTTTTTAAAACACATTGTTATATTGCTATTATTTTCCTCTCGCCACGGTTTCTTGCTTACAATACAATAGTGCACACGATGATAAAGATATTCGATTGTAGCACAGCACAGGTGTGTTTAGTATAGAAAGCGTATCGCGACACGAGAGGGTGGTCGGAGGTTGCGTAAGCGCATTGCAGAATAATGCCTATTGAAGGCGCGCGGTGTCATCAACGCTCAACGTCACGCACTGTCCTCAAGCTACAAGACATGTGATAGTATAATAATCAATTACAGTATAGTAACTAGTCTATTTTTTATGAAACGGATATTTGTGTTGGGTCTGGGTGTTTGTGGTACCTACCTCGGTAGCTGGTTTCCATAGTAAAAGGGAAAACCCCGTTTGAGACCAGGACAATGTATGTGATGTTGTCTCAATTTATTATTATACTTATTTATTTTATGCTAGCTGGCGACAAACGAGCAAGGGAGTCACTTGATTGATGGTAAGCAAAGCGCGCCGCCCATAAACATCTATGAGATTAGATGAGTCGTTGATGCGTTGCCGGCCTATTAGAAAGAGTACGTTCGTCTCTCGTTTTTATTTCCCTTATTATTTATTCTCTCTTTGAGAGTTCAACTCTTTGAACGCGAGCTCAGATCTAATACTCAAACGCATCTTAAGGCTTTTTTAACATTATGTCTTTCATAAAGTTGACATAGATAACGATAGCAAGATTATTATGAGCAGTTCCAAAGAGGCATTTAAAAGAGGTTTCGAGTATACGGGGTTATAAATTTTATAGAAAATATATCATTTGTTAAACTACTTTGCACTGCCTTCCATTATTACGAATACGATATTTCTTTCCTCTACCCAAAGGTTGTCTGGAAGAAATCGCTACAAGCGATAAGACCGCCTTATTGTACTGTCTGTTGCTGTTGTATCATGCTTGTATTTTATTTTTGTGCAATAAAGAATATCTATCTATCCAGGTTTTACGGGACGCTTTTTAAGGTTGTGGAGGAAGAAGTAGGTATTTATTAAAAACACTAATAAAACTTTTTTACCACCTAGTTTGAAACCTAGGAGTCTACTTGTCTCAAACCATCTGACAACAAATAAAGTTGGAGCGACGATTCCTTACTGCTATTTCAATTTTATATGCCCGATGCAATTTGGCAAAGTGGCGCAATATTATATGTAAATACTTTAAGCCTTACGCAATTATGTCATAATTAGGGTAAAAAAAAGGGTAATTTAGTCGGAAAAGTATCTAACTTAAAACTGATGAAGACAAAATTGTATGTCATACAAGTTCAATTATTTATTGTGACACATTGTTGGAACGACTGCATTCAACAATCATTTTGAAATCAAGTTTCTATTAAAATGATCCTCGACTTATACCAAATAGATTTTATAGCTTGATTACTGAATGTCAAATAGTGAATTGTAATTCTTTTTGCTTATGCTGTTCACATATACATCTGTCTGCGAACGAAAGCCAAGACTTTTTTTCAAACCTAAATGAAGAATCCTATCCAAGCGACCGCGTACATAACAAAACGTCAACCACGCCCGTTCCACGAGCGATTTGTAGGTAGAGTTTCAATATTGTCCTGATATTTCAGGATCTTCTCAGGATTGCGCCTAAATTTTGCAAATCTCAGGATTTCGTGAATTTTCAATATAATTTTCTAAACTATCGCGGTGGACGAGCCGGGGTTGCCCCCTGCCACCCGCCCCGCTGTGAATGCAATTTTCAAACTATGTACATTAAAATCTTAGGATTTTTCAATGAAAACCTGGTTTTTAGGTTTTCAACGGAAATTAAATCAAAGTCTCCGGCCTTTACATTTTTCATCTGGTTACCCTATTTGTAGGGGGCCTGCGACAGACGCACGACTTTCAATTTAGCTGATTGTGACCGGATTAAGAAAACACAATTATTATAGACGCAGGGGAACAGTTCGTCGACGATACGACCACAGAATGACGTTACTAGTAAGCTCGAAAAATGGTTTATCAATCACACACAAAAGCCAACGTTCTAGCCTAGGTATAGCCATCGTCGCAACTCAAATCCGCATAATTTACGATGCCCTGCGCGTACAGTTAAAAATAAGTTTTTTTTTGGATCAATAAATACTTAAAATACATTGCATAGAAATAATATTACAACGGTAGCCACTGCCGTAATATTATTTCTATATTACGGCCGCCTGATTATTTTTACTATGTAAAAATTCCGTGTACAAACTTCCACTGTTTGCCCTTGTACATTAGCAGTATTTTATTGTTGATGGGCTTTACAAGAATCAAAGAGTGGTGAAAAAAAGGAAGTGAAGAGAAGATTTCTCGGAGACTCGGAGTCCGCTCGCGCCAAAAAGTTTAATGTTTAACTTCTTGGATTTATTTTTCTGTGTCACGACTCAATTTGTAATAGGGAAGGGGTTCGCAATTTATCTACCAATTACTGAGAGAGCAGGAACTGATTCGTCCGGATATCGGAAATTTTAATCGACTTCCCCGTTATTTTCCCATCGTAAGCCGGCTAAAATTCATCGCTCTCACTTTCTTAATGATTATTACTGTCACGGTTACATTGAAGTTATTTACGATATAAATTAAAGTATGTAATATATTGTTTTTTTTTCTCCGTCGGGGTCCTGGGTTCACGGGTCGAGCAAAAAGTATGTCTCGAATTATAATAGAAACAATATTTTGTTTCGAATTTTCAGAACATTGTTCTGGTTTGTGATCACCGCGTGCGTACTCAAGCAAGCGTGGTGATTAAGCCTAATCACATCATAGTTAAGATAACTGGATTTCTATGATGGAGGCCTTTGCCCTGCAGTGGGACAGTATATAGACTGATACTTTACTTTTTTACTTTAAGTTCTACAGATGTAGAACTAGTTGGAAGTAAATAGAAATATGTAGATCTAAATAAAAGTTAATAACTTTTATAAATACCGTTATAATGTTTATCAAATACGAAAAATACGGCTTAACATAAAAAATATTAATAAGTGCAAAAGGTCATGGATCCTATTCATTAGCACTGATTATGACTAAAAATACTGCGATAAGTATTGACTAACCAACGTTCAGTTTTAATAAAACGTATATTTGTTTACAAGGCCAGGCTGCCCGCGATATGTTCTCTCTGTATTGTATCTAGTAATATAAAAAAGTTGCTTTGGGCGCCATTATCCCATATTGTTATGCAATACTGTACAGTTCTCAGTTTGACATCTAACCTCATCTCAGCCTGATATACTTAGTGGCGTCCAAAGCCATTGCTTTGAAGCCCGCAGCACGATTGGACCATGTTCCAAGATTCCTATGGTCATACTAATATTCATGGGCAGAATTTACTTGTCGTGTTCATGTCGCCTTATGCATAAAAAAACCGACTTCTTGTTTTGCGGCAGTCGAGTAAAAAGTCGAGCTCAACCTCGACAAATGTTGAATGAGTACGTAATATTTTTTTATTTGTTTTCATTACAATGGTAGTAGTCGATGGTCCGTCTAAGATCCTAATTTATATGAATGTATATCTAGTACTTTATATTATTTTATCCAAGCATAACATATTTGTTTATTAGTATATAATATTTTGTTTATTTATGTATTAGCATTATAAATATTTTAATATTTATATACAGTTCACTCTTATTTCCCTTTTTCAATATTGCACCACCTACCCCTCCTCTACTATCAAATGTCCTTTGCCTGAAGGTTGTCTGGTAGAAATCGCTTCCAGCGATAAGACCGCCGAAATTGTACAATTAAGTTTCTGTAATGCCTTTTAAAGTTGTGTTTTTTTGTGCAATAAAGTATATCTATCTATCTATCTATCTGAAATAATAGTAAATCTATACTAAAATTATAAATGTGAAACTGTGTGTGTCTGACTGTTTGTATGTCATTGAAAACAAAACAGAGCGACGGATTAACGTGACTTTTTATGTGGAGATAGTTGAAACTAGACAACTGGAAAAGCGAGAAGAGTGGAGAATGACATAGGATACTTTTTGTTTCTTTCCAACGCGAGCAATATTAGAACTTTACTAAGTGTAAACGCTAAAACGGGTCCTCAATTATACCTTAGGTACGGACTTCGTAAACGTTTGTCAAACAATCGGGTCCTTAATAATTCTCCTGTCATCTTTCTCTCTGTGATCCATGTACGGTGTACTCGTTGACTGTCTTCTGTGTTTTTAAAATAAATGCTCTTTTAATCCTTGTCGGCGTTTCTATTTCTGTCCATAACCTTTCAAGGAAAGCACATAAAACATAACCATCAAGTGAAAAAAAATATTAAGCTTCGACACCAATCGAATTAGACAATTTGATATATTACTAGGGAGACAAGCGGATTCTACTAAACTACACTGATTAGTACAACACTTAACTCACTTACATTACGTAGTTGGGTTGGCTTAATCTCAGAAGTCATTAAAGGACATTGCATGCCGACTCCATCAAAATTCTTGACCCGTCAGTGATAATATTGCATTATTGTGCATCCAGGCCGTGGTTGCTTCTTGTTGAGAAGTATTACGCAACATGATAACATTCAATAACATACGGTATGATTTGAAATTGTTGCTAAGTGCTTTGGATAAGGGAGGAAAAAAGGAAGGAAGGAGAGGAAGACGTAGAAAAAATTACGTCCAACAACTTAAGGAAAAAATTGCATGAAAAAAAACCGCTTTCAAAAACCACGTTTTACACCAATACGTGTAAAATATTTTTTTTTAATTTTTTTGGAGTGTACAGTCAATAAGTATACCCAAGCTCATTCAAATATGAACTTTATATTTCCGCCTTAAGAGTCAATGTTTTTACATTTCATTGCAGGCGCTGTACTTTTGTAAAATGTTATCTGAAGTTTTTAAAATATTATTTTACACTTTTTAGTCTTTGGTTTTTGAAGTCAGTTTATTTTTCGTAGTAATTTTTATTTCATACTTTTTCATGTCTCCTTTTTCGGCAGCAGCACCTCAAATTAGAGACAATGCTTCGGAATTAATTTCTTTTTCTACTCAACTATGTTTCAGTTGTGTTTTTAAAGTGAGGAATGGCCATTTGTATTATTTTGTTGTTGGACATCAACCACACTGATCAAGTATGATTAATGTTAAACGCTGATAAGGTCTAAGAAGAATGACATCGGAACGGGACCCCTTATCCGCACGAAGCGATTTGCTTCCACGTTCATAACTGCGGACAGCTATGGAATGGAACACTTTGCCTAGGTCTGTTTTTCCAGACCACTACAATCCTGGATATCTTTAAGGCAAGAGTGAACAGGCATCTTCTAGGCAAATGCGTCACATCTAGACCTCATCGTCACTTTCATCAACTAAGCGTGAGCCTTTAACGGGATCATAATATCTCGCCCCTAAAAAAATAAATCTAGCTACTTGCGCTGAATACTCCAGCCATTGACACCGCGAAAAAAAGTTTAAATAGAGTCGCAAGTCATGAATGCTTCTGTTACAATCGTCAAGTTACAAATTCCCAGCTTCAAATATAGCGGTTGTTGAAGCAACAAAGAAAGGGGGGAAACAAGATGAAAAGGTCTCGGGCTGGTCGCCACATGTGAGCGTGACGTAAGCGGGCAGTCAGCTGGATGTCTCGGCCCTTATCCACAGTGCAGCGAGGACCAGTAAGAGTCCATAGAGCCGCAATAACGGGCAGAAATGCTAAAATTTTTAAGTGGATCATTAAAAACTTTAATTTCGATAATAGGGTTGAGTCCCATTATTGTGAGCTCAACGCGAAGGGTCGACCTATTTAACTAATATTTAAAATCAGCTAATACTAAGGTATAGTAGTGTTTTCTTTTCTCTCTGATAACATTATCGCCCTATATACCCTTTCTCTTATTTTAAAAACGTCTCTCTCTTGTCAACGGAGAAGTCCTTATTCTTCTCTCGACTGCGCCAGTACATTTAAGTCATCTACCTCATGACATTTGTTATTGAAAGTAATTTCTTCTTGTCCTTCATCTCCTTCCATCCAGTTTTTCCTTGATTATTTTTATGTGCATGTCATCATGACGCACCAGTATATTTCCTCTCCTCCATCATTTATTGTGTAAATAATCTGGTAAGACAAGTTCTTACTGTTACTTGTTTCACTGTGGTTGTACCAAGGATGCAAGTACTCTTCGGGTTCGGACTTCGATGCGCTCGTAGTGCAACTTGTTTCAATACTATTAGTTATCTGATCCAGATGCATTCAGTTACGGGGCCGAGTGACGTCACACACTCAGAGGGATCAAAGACATCTTATATGAAGAAACGTTGGTGCTAGATCAGAAGCTCAAATCCATATTCTTTATTGCTAACAAAAATAAAGGTATGGTACAACAACAACAACACATAGTACAATAAGGCTATCTTTTCGCTTGTGATTTCTTTCAGACAACTTTTATAAATAGTTAAAATTAAAATTATCGTTAATTTTCTAGAGTTGTAGAGTTTTCAAGTATAGTCCCTATGAATACAATCTTGTAACTTATTAAACTTAAAGCACTGCTTAGAATTTTAAGCTTAAAATTCTGTCTAAGAATATTTTGGTCGGTGTAATTGGATTTTAAAAATTCATCAACTCATTCATTCTTAATGAAATGTGTAGGTGGAGGCAACTGTGTCTAGAAACATCTTCATTTGATCTTTGTAACTGAGTTTATAAATATCTTTTTAAGTTTCTTTTGCTTTCCGTTTCGTTGTCTGGACTTCGAAACCGGGTCTTGCTTATGGGGAATGTGGACATCGAGGGTGTTGTCATCTAATTAAATGCTACTATCTATAGTAACTGCCACATAGACGGTGTTGCCAAGGTGCCATGAAATTGAACTTAATTTGCCCTCAGAATAGTTATTTACGAGACTTCTACCATGTACCTTATTTTTGAATTTCCGATATTTCGGCGCTGTTGCTAGCGCCATGGTCACGGAGTAACTGTAAATAACTATTCAAATGTTTGTGACCATGAAAGTTTAAAACAATATATTAATTTGCCCTGTTACTCAAGACAAGGTGTTAGACCTAAAAAGGTGTGGCTTGACGTCGTAAGGGATGACACGCGTGCTAATAAACTGACCACTACGGATGCACAAGACAACTCGAAGTAGAGGAGTCGAAGTAGGAAAGCGGACCCCGGACTCCGAAGCGACAACTTGGAACGCAACCGGGACAAAACGCTAAGATGATGATGATGATGACTCAATACAAGGTGCTGCCACCTATAGTTACTCCACGTGGCCTATATTGCAGTTATATCAAAGGGGGACGACGTTCAAATCATCGTCATTTATTCACGAAAAGGCAAACCATCTGACATTTGAGCGCATGAATTATGACTGACATGGATAAGCATTTACCATAAAAAAGGCGGAACAAGTGAAATACAGGTTATTAACAACTCCCTTGTTCTTTAAATGTCACCCAGAAGGATGAATCGTGGCCTGGTGCCCTACAACGAAACTGATGTTACGACCGACACTGAGTTTACCTCCTTTTCACACGTGGTGTGTTTCCTTTGTTTGGATGCGGGTATATGCTCGTTCGTTACGGGACAATTTCATTGTAAGCCACCTGGTTGCATAAATAGTCGTAATCATAACAGAAACCAAGTAGTGAAGTTATTTTTTTTTATCTATTAAAGACATTGATATTATTTTTAGGGGGTGTGTGTCGATCTACCTGGTATAATGACTACAACCAAGTCCCAAAGGGGCAAACTGGCGCGAAAAAACTTGTCCCAAAAATTCAATTTTTTTTTGCTGGACTCAAATTTAACTATACCAATATTTTTGTTAATGATATATACATAGTGGCAGTGGGCTGGTCATATTAGCCGCAGAACTGACAGCCGTTGGAGCCGTTGAGTCCTTGAGTGGAGACCGCGACTCGGTAAGCGTAGTGTAGGACGCCCTGCGACAAGATGGGATGATGACATTCGAAGGCTGGCTGGTGTGGGCTGGATGAGAGTGGCCGAAAATCGGGAGCAGTGGCGTGCATTAGGGGAGACCTATGTCCAGCAGTGGACGAGTGTGGGTTGCTGATGATGATGATATACATACTTACTAAACTCTACAAAACAAAAAATATTGGTAAGCATAGGTTAGAACCGTTACCCGCCAAAATATTTGAAATTCTAAGACGAGTTTTTCGAGGCAAATAAGAGTAGGTACCTAATGCATCGATAAAATATTTTGTGAGGTGATCTAACAATTAAATTGGTGACGTATACTGGTATTTTCTATTTTATGGCATAGTAAGAAGTATAAGTGTACTATTAGGTAATTTGACATAGGTTTTCCTTCTAATATTGTTAACTAATACCTATGGGTAATTTTCCAAAACAATTTAATGAGGAAATAATTTATTCAACAGGACATATATGTGAGCACGACCGATTGTCCTAAAAGTTTCAATAGTTATCCTCTATTTTAAAGAACCGTTTAAAATAGAGGATAACTATTGAAACTTTTAGAACACACACGTTTTTAAGGAGCCGTGTGGTCCCCGGCAGAGTAGAATAGGCCACCCTCACTCTTACCGAGGTGTCGTAAAAGGCGACTAAGGTAAAGCTGCTGGCATGATCATCAGCACCCAGAGAAGGAAAACTCTGCATTTATATCAAAACCCTCGCCAACCCGTCTGCCAAGCGTGGTGAGTATGGCAATTACCCCTCATGTGATTGAGGGAGGCCCGTGCCCCAGCAGTGGGGACTTAAATGGGCTGATGATGATGATGATGATGATTTTAAAGAACCACAATTTCTTATACCTATAAATCTACCTGTTATTAATGAGCAGGTTTCGTGATTAATCATCGATGACCTGAATAAACATCCCTAGTAAATTAATTAGCTATGCTAATAGGTTGTGGGTGACACACGCACGAACACTGCGAACACGCCACTATAGACTTTGGCAATTACCACACCAATCTATTGACCCATGTTGATCGAAATCGATCGATTGGTGTGTGCTTACTGTTAATTGATACACGGATTTTACATAAAACGATATCGAATAGATCTATGGTATCGATTAAGGTGGAGTGATCAGTGCGGTAGAAATCGATAAGCAATTTCCAGTAAAGCCTTAAAACACAGAATATCTATGACTTTATTACAATAAAATAATGAAATTAGGGTAAATAATAAAAAGGATTTGACCAAGTTTATAAGCAACCAAAGTACTCTCCTTGGCATATTTAACAATACGTTTATTAAATACATAATAAAAAACCACAAATAAACTAGGTAAGTACATAATTAATTCTTCCACTATGAGTCATCATCATCAATGTGAATCAATGTCAGCGCCATTGTACTCTTCATACATATTCATTATTTAAACTGCGTTCTGCTGCGCGATAAAAACGTATGCGAGAAACAAGCAAGCCGGCGCGCGCACACGTGAGACTTGATACGAGTCTATGAAAATGCACCGTGACGGCCTAGGCCAGTCAAAGGCCATCTCTGACACACACTAAAAGTGAACAGGTACAATAGGCCTCCTTACCTATATTTTTTTGCCCAGGGGAAACCATCATGGCCGTCTCCTTGCTACATGTAGGGAACAAGGTGGTGTGTGGGACTCAAACCCTAACTAAAACCCCTGGGGTGTCCATCTCCGCGCAATCGCGGTCGGAAACCCCACAGCCGGGACTAGACCGTACCGCTAATCGCGCTCGCTGCTTCACCCCTATCTGGAGCAATACAGCCCTTCAATGCTGTACGACCTATCAGGACACCCAGTAATGTCGTCCCCCGCGGGAGTCATATGCTGAGCAAGCCACTCCCCAGCAGTGGATACGCTCACGTACTCCTGAAAGCCCGTTTAGTCGCCTCTTAACCTATACGATAGGCCGGGAAAACCTTGGCAGTATTCTTAAACGCCCCTAGCCACAGGGCGTAGAGCAGTCCCACTATGACGCACCATCGGGACGGCCCCTGCGACGTCTTCTCCGACGCGAGGGATTTGAATGCTCGCGTTCATGCTCAGCTTCCTCTTTCTGGAGCATGACATGCTCACAGAAAGAAGAAACCGCCTCTAGGCCTCTTTACCTTAGCTAACTTTAATAAGGCAGTTCAAACCGCGCGATAAGCACGTATACGAGAAACAAGCAGGCCGGCGCGCGCGCACGCGTGAGATTTGATACGAGTAGCCGAGAATGCACCGTGACGGCCTAGGCCGGCCGAAGGTCATCGCTGCCTGCGCACACATACAGAAGTGATCCAATGATTTCTTCTTTTTTACAGTACGGTTTACGAAAGATAAACGCATACAGAAGTGAAGACGTACAAACCGTATACAGGCTTCTACACAACTTTAAAGTTGTGCAGAGAACTACGCAATATTAAAAAGTATGCGACACAATATAATGCGCCGAGACGGGGAGGCTGACCAACCAAAGGGCTATTTACAGACCTCTATATATACATATTCTAGGCCATTTACCCTTAGCTGCCTGAACTTATTATTTGCGATAACCTAGTTCTCTAATGCAATTCAATGTTATTATTCTTAATAGTATGATCTATAGTCTCTCCCATGTAGTGTTGGAATGAACATTGCATTGCGCAATTTGAAATACTGGTTCCCTCTTCGGTTGGTTTTCTGCAAATATTTCTCTTTCACAATATAGCCTTAAATAATTAAAATTGCAACTATAACTAATAATAACAATAATAATTATTCCAGTAACTATATTGTGAGCGACTGGCGTCCGTACTAGGAAAACCTGCGTTACAGATTACCAGGCTCCCACCATCTCGCTTTATATGTAAGTCTAGTATTTCTATATAACTGCAGTAACTGACTCAGTCTTAATATAATAAGCTTTAGTTGGGAAAGCATCGCGCATCGTCAGCCTAAGCCCATTGCACTCAGACTCGACCGGCAAACAAACACTGAGCAGAAGTTTAATTTGCTTAGTTTACCGCTTTTAGTTCGTCTGACTGTAGAGATAAAGTTTAATTTGTTTATGGGAACAATAGAAACCAATTCATACAAGGAAAATATCGTATCAATGCAATTAAAACATGACGTGTTCCCTCTCGTAATTCCAATTTAAAGTGATACCTTGTGCGGACCAGTAACTGGGAATGGGACGCTGTAAGTGCACTTTGACAACTTCAGCACTACGACTTGGGGTCGTCGTCCAAGTTATGTGGGGCTCTGCTCTGGAAAGACGTCCCAATGGCATGTCCAAGCCCACTGATCGCCTGAGTAAGGAGTGATGAAGAGACAATAATGAGGCAAACTTATCTGATCGATAGACGTCAACTCTTACTTTGTTTGGTTTAACAGAGGAGTTGGATTGAGGTGGAACTGCCCCAACGCTAGCCGCTTGTGCTGTGGTCTTTTGGGGAAAAAGTAACATTGAGAAGGTACAGGACATACACTTTACAGAGAGTGAAGAAACCATCCGGGAAAAGAACCTTTACCTCGTAGGCGACGTGAGCGTCTACCAATATTCGGTTCGTATGCCGAGACGGTAGGAAGGACCTTGGGCAGGTGGCTGATATGTTACGTTACTGTGTGGAATTATTTATGTAGGATTGGTGATCAGTAGATGCATGGCAAGAAACGTATAAGAGACCGATGTTTGAATTGGAATGACGTGCGAGAGTGAGAGAGACGACGAATGGCGGACGACGACGTAAAGACGGTGTAAAGACGACGCTTATAAATACAGTTACTTATTCCTTAAATCCCTGGCTTTATTCCAAACCCCATCCCAAGTTTATTATTTTAACCTTAAAAAATAGGGTTTATCTTTTGTTTTATACGAAAATGTAAGGTCGCAGCGTCTTTAAAAATGAGAAATAGTAAATACATAGTCACAATAGCTCACTCTACGGTAACACGAATGCTACAAAACTCCGTCGAGTTGTTATTGTTAGGTGTTTGTTATTATTGTGTTCATGAAGCGTGAAATTATAAAAACGCTCGACGGTAGCCGCTATGAAAATATAGCGGTCTTCTATGGACTTGGTAAAAAATATAAATACTAGTAGAACAATAAACGCAATCATACAAACATAACTGGTTTTAATGCTTTCATTAGTTTCACAGGCCAGCACGGCACGGCTTTAGTATCTATCTTAATGATATTTACTTATGAATCATATATTACACCATCTTAAATCGAAGTATACAAATTAATCTGGTCGTTGATACATTTATTGATAAATGATTTTGATTTGATTTAATACTTTTAATATCAATCAACCAAGGCATTGCAACTTCTTATACTTAGGTAGAAGTATGAATTATAAACTCTTAAATGGTAACGTCTCCATTAATACTAACATTAATGCCAAGTATGTCGTCCGGTATCATAATTATAGCGGACCTTGGCTAATACACTGCTATTCTACTAGGTACCAATTATAATGAACCTAGGACGTGATCATCGTCATTCGTTTTTATTAGACCGAACTGCATAAACTATCAAGCATCATCTACCTATATTCAGAAGCACTATCTAACCGGGATGGGTGGTTAACCCATAGCATAAACGTCCTTACTTCACGGTTTCATATTTTATTTATTGCAAATTTTTACGTATATATTACGTCTTTTAATCGAGCATTTCATTAAACCAAGAAAACCTTCCAATCTGACCAAAAACTTAAAAAAGAAAATTGATTTTTAATATCCATAGAACGTTGTATATGACAAAAAGATAGCAAAGTTAGTCGTATTGACATTTTAAACATTTTGCGCTATGCTTTTTATAATTTACGTAACCAATACAAGTGTTTATTTAAGTACAGAAAAACTACAAGGCAAACACAATGTTGAAAGTGGGGTAGACAAAAAAGATAAAGACTGCTGACATTATACTGTACATGGAGCACTTGATGTTCAATCTGATAGCAAAATGCATTTGCGTAACTTGAATGCGTCAGCGCTTATAACTTGACAGCCTCGCTAAGCACAAGCTGATGATGCAACTGACATAATTATTAGCGATCATGCATTAAACAGGCCTCTTCCTTCAATCTATAAAATTCTAACCAATTTTGTATCTTTATGATTATATTATTTTCTTGAAGATAAAAATAAAATATTGTTAAATGAAAGCCTCCTCATCGTTAGCGTGTAATTCCCGGATGCGTCCAAAGCTGTAGATCTCGAGCCCGGAATACTCCTGGACCATGATTCAGGATTTGGGGAGTCTGAGAATTATATTGATGAGTGAAAGCATGAGTACAATTTTGAACTCCAATTCAAGATGAGGACTCTCGGATGTTTAGATTTAGTGTTATTTCAGCCCTAACTAACAATAACTATTTTAATTGTTAATATCTATTACAATGTTATCTCTCAACAATGTTTCATATTATAGTTATTAAATTCTAAACATCCGAAGTCTATAAAATCATAATGAAGACGTTTAAATTTTTATAGCACACTGGACACGAATTTTACTGTCACTTTCGCGGTAATCACGCTTCAAGTCCGCGGAATTTACGCGTCAGGTTTCATTAGCAGTAATTGTAGAGCAGGCTCAAGAATCAAGATTATAATCCGAGAAAGCATTATCGAGGCACGTCGTCGATATCCAATCGAGTAATTGCACGCTGCCGCTTATATCAAATGTTTGTTTGCAGCAGCGATTCATCATTATCACTCGTGTGAATCTTAGACTGCTTTTCGCCTCACCCTCAATGGCTCTGCCTAAATGGAGTGATAAGCTGACATTAACCACTCCGTATTGGCAGGATTAATGGTTGATCTGCAATCGTTTTCCCGTTTGACTGAGAACTTGTGCTAGAATTGTAGCAAACCTTTTCCTTTATGGCTGCTAGATGACGGATTCGTGACAAATTCTTTAGGTGAACATAGATTTTTTTTCTTTCTTCAATTCCTGACCTAAAGGCTTTAACTTCCAGGGTGGGATCGACTACTGGCAAATAATAAATAATCCTCATTTATGGTAGTGAGAGATTTCATACATTCGTCTATACGAATCTTTAACTCGCCTTCAATGTCGATTTTTTTAGAATAGGCCTTCTGTAATAACCGGTTGCGGAACGGTTATACAGCCTATAAATCTAATATACCAGCAAAGCAAGCCAATTCATATTTTGTGATCGTGAGAGACATGGCGGTTCAATTCCACCTTCCTTCCACCGTTCAATTTCTTGTTACATATACCTACCACATCTTCAACAAAGATAAATGTCACTATCCGCTTGTACATTGATCCAGATTTAAAATCCATTAGGCTGAGTGTCGTTCCGGCTGCACGTATTGCCACCTGAGTACATCTTAGCGTGCACCAACATGCGTGATTTAATGTTATCGACTTTTTCTGTCACCTGACTTCCAAGTAGCTGGTGTTCATTCAAATAGCTTCATGCTACATTATGCATGCATCTCAGAGGCGATACAGGAGGCTTTTGCCGCATACGGAGTGGTGAGTGGGAGCACTTTGCTCTTTTTAGCGAAATGTTCGCCTATTCGGTTTGATGTCTTTGTTTAATGCTGTGATTAGCTTCTATTTTACACATTGAATGGTTAACGAGTGTAATTAAATGCGATGCTTAGGTGCTGACTACAAATCTTTTGGCTGCAACTATAGAACTTGTTTTTAGTCACACAGATGCCATAAAATCTACCTTTGAAGAACCTGTTATGTGATTTAGGCGGTTTACGATTTGAGCCTGCAAACTTAGGACCATAAGGAGCATATCTAGTTGGTCTGGTTTCCCTATCATAAGATCCAGTTGGTCTAGTCCCGTCTTAGAGATATGAAGGTATACTACTACTACAGGAATCATGGTCCAAATGTGCGTAACGTTTCAGGCTTTGAAGCGAAGTTGAGATGATGATGATGATGATTGTAGAACCCTGTATTTTTTACTGTTAACCGTTTCGGTTTTAAGATTTATGCTTTTCTTCTTCTTGACCTTAATGACAATCATCGTCAGCCCATTTAAGTCCCAACTGCTGGGGCACAGGCCTCCCTCAATCACATGAGGGGTAATTGCCATACTCACCACGCTTGGCAGACGGGTTGGCGAGGGTTTTGATATAAATGACGCCACTTGACGACCCGATTGGAACAGTGGTAGTGCACGCTGCCTCTGATACAAGGGTTGCGGGTTCGATCCCCGCACAGTACAAACATTTGTGTGCATGAACATGTCTGTTTGTATTGGTCTGGGTGTTTGTATGTATTATAAGTATGTATTTACAAAAGAAAAGTATTATATGTATATATTTGTAATCCCACTGTTGATTCTGATATCCGTAACACAGGTGCTTGAGCTACCTAACTCGGAGTCAGATCAATGTATGTGATGTTGTGAAATATTTATTAAAAAAAAAAAAAAAAAAAAAATGCAGAGTTTTCCTTCTCTGGGTGCTGATGATCATGCCAGCAGCTTTATCTTAGTCGCCTTTTACGACACCTCGGTAAGAGTGAGGGTGGCCTATTCTACTCTGCAGGGGACCACACGGCTACGGCTACGGCTTAATGACAATAATAATAATAATATCCTCCAACCGATTTCAGCTAAGGCTGCCAATCTCAACGTTCAGCCTACTTACGTAGGATATATTATAGTGCTCAAGTGTGTGCGCCATGTCTCGGTTTCGTATGTCAGCAGACATGGCCGCTTACAATGTGCCGATTAAGGAAGCTCAAAGTCACCCAGAGAGCAATGGAGAGGGCTATGCTTCGGAGTCTCCTTGCGTGATCGTATCAGAAATGATGAGATCCGCAGGAGAACTAAGGTCACAGACATAGCCCAAAGGATTGCATGCCTCAAGTGACAATGGGCAGGGCAGATAGCGAGGAGAACAGACGGTCGTTGGGGCGGAAAGGTCCTCGAGTGGATGCTACGTACAGGAAGTCGCAGCCGTGGCAGGTCCCCCACAAGGTAGACCGACGATCTGGTGAAGGTCGCGGGAATCCATTGGATGCGGGCGGCGCAGGACCGATCTGTGTGGAGATCATTGGGGGAGGCCTATGTCCAGCAGTGGACGTCTATTGGCTGAAATGATGAAGTGTGTGCGCAAACACAAGTGCAATCTCTATTCCCTTGCCCTTATATTCCGATGGGACACCAGTGTGACACGACCGAAGAGGGTTGGGCGCAGGACCAACGGTTTAACGTGCTTTCCGAGGCTACCAAAACTATGGTATTAAATTTGAGTCTTAGCTCCTAGGGACTAAGCTAGACAGTTTAAGTCTCCTGACACTTTTAATAGATGCAAATGATTTCCGCATGCGTAGGGGGACCATCGACAATGATGGCGTGCATCCAACTGTGTCGCTGATTGATTGGCTCCCGGGATGTGCGATGCCACAATGGAGTCCACCACGGTATAGTATGTTTGTCTCAACCACCTGGATCTTGGGCAAACCAAAGATCCCTTGGTTCCAAATTTTTCAGTATAATTCGTCCCCTAAATATACAACGACCAGATTCCTTATCAGCATCGTTTAGACTTCAGCAGAAGCTGTAGTATTTTTTTTTTATGTGATAGGTGGCAGAAGAGCAGGCGGATCACCTGATGGTAAGCAATTGCCGCCGCCCATGGACACTCGCGACACCAGTGGAGTCACAAGTGTGCTGTCCAACCTTTTAACCTCCCTTTCACCCAGATTGGGCCTCCGGTACCCTCACTCACGCAGCGAAACACAGCACAGTGCTGCTTCACACTGGTTTTGTGAGGCCGTGGTATCACTCCGGTCGAGCCGGCCCAATCATGCCGAAGCGTGGCTCTCCCACGGTAAATCCTCCCTAATAATATCCTGGCTATGTCCCTTAACTTTCTTAAGTTGGCAATTATATTCGAAAGTCTTACTCTAAGTACTAAGTAACTTAATTTTTGATTTCCGCCTAAAGTGGCCACTTTATAGCAATTCTCAAAAATTTGGTTACTTCTAAAGAGATATTTTGTGCCAGATATATCTTGAAAAATCACAAATACTTTTTTTAATCTCATTGCCCATTTTTTTCAACAATATCCTAATTTGTCACAATTAATACAAATCGATTAGTGGCGCTAGTCAGATCGCGGTGTCTCCTTAACAACAAACACGAAAAAGAAGACATCTTTAACGCACGAGTTATCTTCTAATAGCGCATTTGTAAGCTTTGACGCTTCCGCTAATCGCTTCCCATTAGATGGACTATATTTTTTGCTAGCTTACTAATATGGATGGGCTCATAAATACAAAGCACCTTACTGTTTCCGCAGCAACTGTGCCGAAGCTAAGTTAATGCCCAACGGTACATACCTGGCCGCGTCTACGGCAGCGATCATTAGCTGATTGAGTTGACTTTGTGCCGCAATAATGAGGTTGTCTGCAATCAGCGCCTGTCGCCGACAGCCGTATATTAGTTTAATTAATAATAACGTTGACGGTCCCGTCGGCTGTGGAGGTGTTAGCGACATTTCAATAAGACTAAGGATGGGTTCAGTTCCTTTCGAGGAACTGCGTTATATTTAGGAGACATATCAATCAAAATTGCAATTTGGTAGTAAAGTATCAGCCTATAAACTGTCCCATTGCAGGGCAAAGGCCTCTATCATATAAATCAAGTTATCGCTACTATGATGGGATTAGGCTTTATCACCACGCTTGCCAAATGCGGATTGGTGATCACAAACCCGTGCTATGTCCGAAAAATTAGAAACATACTTTTCGCTAGATGAATCGAACCCAGGACCCTGAGGTCACGGCCCGGTACTTAAACCACTACGACAACAGGGCGTCTCACTAGACCATCAGGGCGTCTCCAGTCACAGGGACAAAATGGAAATTTGGTAGTATTGATTATAAATATAAATCTAATTTTACAGACTTGTTTGTACCACTTTGTATATTAGAAGAACTTGCACATATGTATTTTATTTCCATTAAATCATCATTCAATCAGCAAACGCTGGCCACTGTTGACATAGGCCTCCCGCAAAGATTGCCAACCATCCAGGCCCTACGCCGTCTGAATCCCACTCACAACCTCCATCCGTCAATCATCAGCCCATATCGTGGCGTGCCCCAGCCGTCGCAGGACCTTTTTTTAAGTGATAGGTGACAGACGAGCAGCCGAATCGCCTGATGGTAAGCGATTGCCACCACCCACAGACACCAGTGGAGTCACCCGGATTAGGCCTCACGTAGCGAAACACAGCACAGTGCTGCTTCACGCCGGTTTTCTGTGAGGTCGTGGTATTACTACGGTCGAACCGGCCATTCATGCCGAAGCGTGACTCTCCCACGGTAAAAGCGACTTCTTCACTACGTTTCCCTAATGTTTTTTTTACATTATGGCGGACAGACGAGCAGACGGTTCACCTGATAATAAGTGATTACCGCCGCCCATGGACATCTGCACATGAGATCACATCACAGATGCGTTGCCGGCTCTTAAGGGTAGAATAAGCTCTTTATGTTATTAAATTCAGATTTTCTTTAGCGGATTTGGATTGCAAAACGGAACCAGAACCAGCTAAGCAAAGCAACGATCTCATACAGGCTACTGACAGATCTGTCCATGTGGCGAAACACTGGGTTCTTCTGGGTAAGCTCGATCATCGTAGGCTTCTTAACTCTACGGTTCAGTATGTAAGAAGCCAAGAGCAAGCCTATTAAGAATAAAAAGAAGAACGGTCAAATAAGTAGTTACGTGTCGCCAAAAAGAGAATGCGAATACATAACGCGACGTACGACTGCTAATACATTTTCGATTCGGCTTAGTGGTTCTCGTGAGCCAGTTAACCATTATCCTTTATGTTTTTCCGAAGAAAGCTATCAAACATTACATAACCATGAACTAGGTGGTGGGCAATAATAGCCACATGGAATTCCTCGGTGTTGGTTACACAGCGCATGACAATGGGCGCGCTTTCGTTCTGCTACACATGCAATGCGGCGCGTCCGCATCGGAAATAGCCAGATGCGAACACCCGATACGTAATGGACGTGAAACTATGGATATTATTGTTGTATATTGTTTTTGCGCTAAATTGTTAATGTTGGTGTACGTAAATGGCTTTGGAACGCTTTTATCTTGGAACGGATTTTGGATGAGATGAAAGACAGGATGATAAAATAAAAGGAAACTAAACAGAAGGACTACAACGGCAAAACGAAAAAAGAAAATTAGATTTTAGCACTCCATAAATTTAACAAAAAAAAATTATAGTGACACAGTATATTGGCTCTCCTCAGCCTGATAGTGCGCATGTCACAAGTATAAAAGTTTAAGTTTTTTTGATATCTTATCGATTGGGATGTCTTATATAATGTATGTCACATAGTGGCACCCTTGCAGTACCCTTTATAATTTTTCGGCTGATACCGCCTTGTTGCACTGCAATAGCCATTAAGTTGTTAGTTATATGCAGTGACTTATTATAATAGTTCAAAGGTTATATGCCATTCCTTACGATATTAGTAAGAGAGTAGGACTGAAGTTGGCAAAGCACTTATTTTTTTGTAAAAAAGGATACAGACGACATAGATTAAATTTTTTCTCGCTTCAAAATATTTTAATTGGACTCCAAAGGTGTGAGGTGCAGTAACGAGCTTTTTACTCGGTTCTCCGCAATTCGGTGTCAACTTAATTGAATAGGAGACTCGATTATTGCGTACTGTGTAGTATCCCCTTAAGTGAGCAAGGTTGCCAGTTGTTCTAGGATGAGGAAAAACTTTACTTCACAAAAATTGCTTTGGAAGATCTAATGTTGAATGGCATCCACATTTAAATATGGGACAGCAATGCATTGTACTCGTACGCAAATTATACTTACGCTCTTTGGCTAGATACACCTTCCATTAAATTAAATAGATAATCTTCCATAGGTAGTGCATACAAAAGAGATAAGAATTTCGGAAGAATATTTCCTAAAATTGTCAAATAAATAGCTAAGACTCAAAGTTAATTGAGATAATATTGACCTCAGAAGAACACACGACGTGAATAAAAAACTCGTCTCATCTAAAGCACTGCCATTTAAGCGATAGAGTAACACAGATGATTCACCAAATGGTCATAATTTATTTAACCTCATGGTCCGGTGTATTGAACTAATTTGGTAGACGCCGACATTGCGACACAACACCGATACAGATCGGAATCCAATAATGCATCCTATTGATTTGATATTGTAGGTCGTTTACACCTTCATAACAAGTAGTTTAATAAAAAAATATTAAAACACGAGGGCACAACACTGTTTCTACAGATAAATATACTAGCTTTTCAAGTTATTGTATTGATTATCATTTATTAGGTATAACATTATGTCGGTCGTGAAGACTTTAAAATATAGGTATAGCTTGGCAGAATTTACTGTGATGTTGTTGCTGTGTGGCTAACTATTGAAGTCGATTTATTTATACTATAGAGAGATATAGTCTTCACTGCACAATCACTTTAAGGCCAAATTCCCGTGTTTGGCCTATTTTTAAATCGTTTAATGTTTCTTTATTTATGTTGTACAACAATATAACTAGCGGGTCATCTTTAAGTCATCATCCCTGACGCCAAGGAACATCGAGATCAGAAGAGTCACTAGATCCTGTGCTGGCCCTTCCGCAATACGGTTCTACTCGTATAGCAATATTTTGACATATTGTATTACTTTTATTGTCAAACTAAAGTCGTTTAGGGCCTGTCAACCCTGCCGCAGGTGTGTGGAATGCAGCCGCGGCCGGGTTCCGTACCATAGCCGGTATGATTAATGGGGGACCAGTATCGGCGCGCGTGGCGGAGTATTAATATTAGACGCGCAAGAGCATCTCCAGCAGAGCCTCGAGGCAAATTTTCGCTCAACTTAATGTCGAATCGAATTACAATTATATTAGAGACGACGTCCGTCGTCTATATCAAAATAAGGTAAGAATTTCGGAATCTGACGCAACAAGCTACACATTACTTTGTATAACTTTTGTTTTTACATTCTAAAACTTATCTTAACACCGACGTGAGCTTTCCTCTTGCTTACTATTAGACTGAAAAGCCAATATAGGTACTGTTTCACTATAAAAAATACATAGTATGGAAGGTTGTCCGTCAAAGGTCTGAATTCATAAAATGTTGGTTGCCAATATTTCGTTTGTACGTCAAATCCCAATAAAAACACGTGTAGCCCTTAAATACAATGACTGGGCTATTAGACATACATTGAAAATCGCTTCTACAACAAGTGTGAGACCCAATATTGGACTGGACCTGGTCGCATTCGGGCGTCGTAGAGCGAAACTAACTGACTTGTTTACTAAAAAATCTACGTCGCCTAAACCGCGACCAGACCCCGATATTACTTCATTAAATAAATAAACACTTCTTACAAATAAAAGATACTTTCCCTTCCAGTACCGTTCATCCTTTCCCACCACCTGTAAACTACATAAAAATCTCGTTTTGTAGCTTGTCTCTCACGGCAGCTGTTTAACAACTGTTGAATATTAACGAAAGGGACATAATTAAGACCGACTTGTGATGTAAACCAATCATAACGTCGAGGTCTAAGGCTACTTTTCCATCAGAGATTACCAGATAGCTTAGGTCTGTACGAGGGAAATTTTGTCAATAAAATTACGAAAATTTCTTCATGTCTTAGCCAAGTAATATTATAAAAAAAAATTGAGTACCAGACGTTCAAATGTACTTGTTTACTTTACAAACTCTGTTGTCAATCAGTCCATGTCCGTGTAGTTCTTTTGATGCTTAAGCGATATAGGGTAAAAAGGACTGATTATTTTAATGATAAAAGCTACATGAGCATAACGAATTCATGGTAGAACGTGCGTGTTTAATGATAAAAGCTACAACTGAGCATAACGAATTCATGGTAGAAGTGCGTGTGAGCAAGATCTGATGGAGTGAACTAGATAGATAGATAATACTCTTTATTGCACAACATGCAAAACTTAAAAGCTAGGTATAAAGAGATACAATGTACAATTTAGATGAGTGAAACGGTTCTTCAGATTCAAAAGCACTCCAAATACGCTATTTTGTTTTCCGAAGTCTATTCTTATTAGTTGATGTTTTGATGGCGCATTCGTTTACTACCTTGCACGGTGGAGAATCAGCTTAACCGATTTGGTACTTTTACGTCACATGATTGCGTCGAGTGTAGCTACTCAGATTGTTTCAAGGCCTTGTGGTGACCCTAATTCTAGTTACGAGGAGGTAAATAACAGCTATTGACATCACCTTAAGACTGTTATAACTACACCTTGTTTGGACATTCGTACTATTTATAGACAGGTGGAGCAGTATTAGGTCACGGAGTTACCTAAATGAAGACAAGTTTTATGGTGACAATTATTTAATGGCAAAAGCCTATTATACAGTTAATGATTACTTAAATGACAAGAATTTGTGGAAATGATAAACTGTTCGCCTACACCCATGATACTGTACTTAAAAAAATTTTTGGTGATTAAAAAGAGTAACTGGCGAGTTTCTTGCCGGATCTTCTCGTCAGAATCAACTTTCCGATTCCGGTGGTAGAATCACATTATATTTATTCATTTCTTAGTATATTTTTGTATCGACATATATGTTTAATTACATGTATAATATACATAGATATAATTTATATTTTTCATGTATGAAGATTTGTAAGAGCTTGTATATAAGCCTATGCAAATAAAGTACTTTTGAATTTAGATTTTTTTTGAATTTTGATGTAATGACTAACATATAATGAAACATACTTTCGTATTCGTATACATAGTTCATAGCTGTCCTACCTGACATTAACAGATAGTCGTATCTAAGACAAATTATCGACGTATAATCATCGTGTATTGTTTTATAATAACTGCAACGCCTATTGATTTTTGATGTAACACGTTTCGTATGTCGATAGAATAAATTGAATATAGTCAGTCCATTGTGTCTTGTTCCATTACAGCCCTAGGTTTAAATACTGTAGTTCAAGTTACATCTAAAAACGTCGCTTCGGAGCTACGGGTACGCTTGAACCTTGCCATGATCACATGATCATGACATGATCCGTAAAACAGGTGCTAGAGCTACCTACATATCTCGGAGTCAGATCAATGTATGTGATGTTGTGAAATATTTATTATTAATTTATTTATCCAGGATTCGGCAAGTCAGGTTTACAATGAAGCGACTGCTGTCTGATCCTTGCAACCCTTAGCCAGGGAAACCAGAACTGGAGCCCAATTCTCGTGCTTGTGATATTTTGAAAACATGGCGGATATCACCTGAAAACCATACAAAAAACTATGTTTTAGTGATATATGTCTCGAGTCCGAGAATTGGGCTCCTGGATCATGGTTTCGCGATCGGAATTGTTATGTCATCAACAATCGTATTGTGGTCATAGTTCGAGAAACTATCCGAAACATGTTTCCTTACGATATTTTCCCACACCGCCGAGATAATAGTAGAAATAAGCGCATACATTTGAAAAGAGGTCCGTACTTAATATTCGAAACTCCCGATCAACCTTATCAGCTATCCTCACTCCCAAGTCACATCACTATAGGAATAGATTTTAGATACCTCATTCCGCAAAACGTCGCCAACATTATTTTGATTAGGTAATAAACATTCACTGACCTATTACTTTAAACGAGCAATGTCACTTTAATTGCCCCAAGGCCCTTTAGTGACCCTATTCGGGACCCGAAGATGTTAAAACAGATCGTGAGTCAGCGTCAGTGGTCAGTTTGGTGTAATTTACTCATTAAACTGTTGACGAGATGTTAGCCTTGAGCAGTCAGGCGTCTTCTTCCTTCATTAGATGTGGAGATGTTTCGTAAATGGTTATGCTTAAATGACAAGTCATTGTTTGGTAGGTTAGTTTAGTTATTTAGCTTTAGGTATCGCTGCTAGCATTCGCGAACTTCTTGATGTCTCTTTATTTTTATTTAGCTATATCTCACTCCCGAATACGCAAGGGACTTTTGCATTATTTCTCGAAGACTTATCTTGTAACATACTTAAAAGCGTAGTCGTTACTTCGTAATTTCGTACCTACTGCAGTTTAAGAGAACATTACGATATTTCAAACATTCATCATCTAAGCTTATCCTTTCCCGTTTTGTTCAATAGCTGTGGGCGCGTATTTTGTCTTGCCCTTACTAACCATTGATTAATTATATAATTAGTCTATGTTACTAACTTTATTTTATTTCATTTCATGCTACAGGCGGAAAACTAGATCACACACCGAGGTAAGCCCTAGAACGGAATTTCTAATATTGGCAGTTCAGGATGCCGACGTGATGTGGACATTCGCTGCCCCATCTAGGGGTTATTAGGGGTTTCTTTCTTTCTTTCTAACCTCTGTCCTTTGTAAATGAAACTTTATGCATACAATCCACCTGATTGTAAGCGATTCCCGTTGCGCGCTATCAAGATGCCATAGTCACTAAGCCATTATATTCTTTAACCTTTCTCAAGCAACAACAACAACTTTAACAAGTGTTACACCTTTTTTTGGCATAGATTTTTCTCCAAATTCAGTCTGCAATCTGTGTATACACAGCATCTCACAGCATCTTTTAACTGTTTTTAGTCTCTTTATAGCAATTCTGAACATTTATTATAATGTAACATTGTAAATATGTAGAAGCAAAGTGGACAAACATGAACGTTAACAAATAACGAGATAAGTCAAGGGTCCCCAGTCGATAGCATTGTAAAAATAGCCCGCGCTCATCATCAATGGGGGCTCTATGACGCGATAACGGCGCCCGCGCAGCTCGCGTCCCGGCCCGGCTGGATACACAAACTGCTTGAGACAAAGGAATTACAATGAAATAATAGCTATATGCTTCCCAAATAGTTTTTTTCACTTATGACAGATGAGCTGCATCATAGCCGAAAAGTCAAGCAGAAAGAGGTACATTCTGTAAATAATGTACTAATAAATAATAATAATTATTAACTGACATAAGAAATTTCAAGTTTTTTTATGTAATAAAAACAGAACTAGGTATGGTAGCATTTCAAGGGAAATAATGTTTGTTAACTTATTACTCATAGAGTTACACACACACAATATATAATCAGATAACGAACAGTATAATATGTCTATCAAATTTCTGTTTCCTACGAACTACAATTTCATAGTATATTGAGATAAGAGCAGGAAATGTACTATTTTGTTTGTCTTATCACAGTTCATTGCACATGTTTACACAGATCGCTAGGAGTGGGAGGGGCAGCTGTTGCAACGGGGAAGCCAGCTTCCATGAGTGGGATAGTAGGGATATGAGATTGCAATATAATTTAGTATTTTAAAGTTTAATTGGCCTCTGACTCCTCCGATGTATGAACTTGGGGTTTATAAATAATATCTATTTGAGTATTAACTATGTAGTGTAATATTTTTGAGCCAATTACATCTATCTACAGTTTTTGAGGAAACGAACGTAAACAAGATCCTTGCACTTTCATATATTTTGGGTCCAAATTCGAAAGTGCAGGTCAAAGAAATATTTAACTGTATACTATTAGAAAAAAATTTTCATTATGATTATCAATAAAACCAAGGACTAATCTGACAGCTTTGGTGCCATAGTAATAGATTCACAGGGGGACAAGTTTACAGAATACAGCAAAAAGTTTTTCTAGACAACACTGGGATCAAAAAAGAAGATAGTCCTTAACCTGTAATAGAGGTCAATTTGGAGTTTATCCTTTCTTAGATGCATCTGATACCCACAAAAGTGAGCATATTCTGATTCTGTGAGGTACTGGCATTTAATCTATTTACTAAATATTTTTTAAAGTAAACAAGATGGCTCACCTAACAGAAGTGGACACTGCTGCCTGTGACAACACTATTAAAAATTTTAAACATAGAAAATATGAATACAGGTATCAGTAATAATTTGTATTACTTAGAACTTATTTCACTGCTATTGTCTTGGTTAAACACTTGGTTTATTCATAGTTGGTACATAAATATTACTATTATTAGTCATAATTTCTTTCATAATGTATTCTGTCAATTTCATTTTACAAGTTGATATCATATGTGAATGAGTATGTAATTTAGCCATTTAGCAAATTGATGACTAAACCTCGCCAATTTTTAATGATTTAATATTTTTATTGGTGCCGTATGGTCCCCGGCAGAGTAGAATAGGCCACCTTCACTCTTACCAAGGTGTCGTAAAAGGCGACTAAGGTAAAGCTGCTGGCATGATCATCAGCACCCAGAGAAGGAAAACTCTGCATTTATATCAAAACCCTCGCCAACCCGTCTGCCAAGCGTGGTGAGTATGGCAATTACCCCTCATGTGATTGAGGGAGGCCCGTGCCCCAGCAGTGGGGACTTAAATGGGCTGATGATGATGATGATGATGATGAATATTTAAAAAGTCATATACTTGACAATATTTTTCTTAGAACAATGAGAATGACGTCATGATACTTTTTAATGACAATGATATTAATAAGAAAGTCATGTTTTTAACGGTGGCAATTTTAATTTACTACTTCATTTAACAAACCCATCAGACTATTGCTTCATTAAAACTTAACCAACATTATTTAAAATAACAGTTGTTTGAATGCTATTTTTCTGCAGTTCAATGTCCAAGAAATGGCGTAACATAAATAAATGTAACTCAATAAAACGTATCTCTCCTAACACATTCGCCATCACCATACAATAGCAATTATTATATCTACGAATCCGTTCAAAGTGGTATTGCACAGTCTCCGACATTATCCCGTTCGCCCAATAAACAAAATGTGTGTTTGTAAACAAAGAAAGCCGGCGATTTCGGCATTTCCACTTACCAGGACTTTAATGAACCTGCTCTCCAACTCATCCCGGTCCGGCATCGGAGGCTTGGTGCGGTTATTCCTGGTCGACGGCTGGCGGACATGGTTACTCTTCGTTGGCCCGACCGGCCCGTCCAACATGGTCTGCTCCCTTGACGTTATCAAACCCATTTTTCACAAATTAAACTGGCACCACTAATGCAACCACATTATTTAAGTCATTTTATCACAGACAACAGCACGCTTGCACAGAAACTTATAAATTTTTCAACAGATCACATCACAACTCGCGGCGAGGCGCTCGACAACGAGTTCAACAACAAATCTCGTGTGTACAACAATAGCGGCGGCGACGAACGAAACACACCAACAAAAAGCCAAACTCGGTGAAGCAAACTGACAGGTCGTTGCAGTTGCAGGACAGCCGGAGTAAATTGACAACCTCTCAGCCAATCAGAGAAAATGTTCGTTCAGAAATACGATTTTGTTTAATCAATTGTGTACCCTTAATTTTAAAAAACGATAAAACAAATGTATTTTATGCTGGAATATTTTCGTATACATTTTATTTTATTGTTGTAATAGCTTAGCTTAGATAATAAAATTAATGTCATTTTTCTTACTTAAGCGGGAATATGAGTCACCTCAAAAATACTTATCAAGAAAGTTTTTGAACGAAATAAAGTAATACCAGCACATAAAAATATATTTCCCCCCAAAATTTGTATATCTAAAAAGGTTACAGCCTCTTGGCAAACACTAATACTATTTATTAAATAACCATGCACAAATGTTGGGTCCGTTTTTGTACGCGAAAATTTTGCATACAAGTCACCTTACTATACTTACCTATAAAGATAACGTAAGAGGAGATAATAAATAAAATAAGCAGACATGTTAAAATATATAATAAGGGCTTTATTCATTATTGTATTTTAGATTTATTAAACTTTTATAAAAAAAGACCTTTGTAATTTATATTTTAATCATTTGACGAGTGGTGTAATGGCGATATAATAAATCGGTTTAGGACTTTTGACTCACCTATTTGGCACTACTTAGGTAGTTCATCTGCCATTTTGTTAGCATAATACCTCATATTCCTCAAAAAGTGGTTTTCGATTACCCACGCGTCGGAACGAGAAAGAATGTTAGGCACCCTTGTCCTTTTGTTATCAGGGATGCAGTAGGAAAATAATATAAAGTAAAAAATGTATACTTAATAATCTTTTGTTTTGAACAATGGTGTTCCTCCTCTGCATTTGTTGTGCCCGACAGGGTTCACAGTGATCTATTGTGTATACCTATATTTAAGATCTTATAATGTACACTGTGAAATGCAAATAAAATATTGAGTATTGCGTATTAAATATTAGCATATCCATAGAATAATAAGAAGACTAGAAACCTAGTCTGCGCTTACTATTTGAAGCAACTCAAATGGCGCCGTACGGCTCCAAACGCCCGGACCGCTCTGCAGTCGTGCATGTCAATGCCTGTCAAACGCATCTCGCGAAAATTAATTTACTATGACGATTTGTGTAAAATTTTGTCACAATGATTCGGACAAGCATAAGTAGTGTATAAACATCACTTTGCACATGAAAGCCTTCAATATTTCATAGTATGTTGTGTTTTATAAGCTAAAAATACAAACGATTTATTAAAATGTTCAGTGTTACCAGATAATGATAAAATATATTTTCCCCATTTCAACTTTATTGTAATATTTGATTGCTCAGACTGATAAATTTAATCAGTTTACTGATTTTTACAGCGTGAAGCAGTCTACTGTGTTTCGCTGCGTGAGTACGGGTACCGGAACTTTTATATGTTAAAAAATAAATAAGCACGAATTTATTCATTACATAATAATTTCAAGATTTATGTATTTCTGACATAGCAATACATGGATCCACATTTTACACGAATTGAAACTCACCCTGATAACCATTAAAATAAGTAGGCAGCTCTTTATTTATTTCTTTCTTATTCATTATTTTATGGTCAAGGCATCAAAAATATCAAAACATAACTTGCCAACTAATTTTATTATCACAGTTAGGCAGATACTTATAAGCGTTGTTCTAGGTACAATAAAAACAGTAGTTACTACAACAACAATTTCCCATGTTTTAGGGAAATATGTTGTGACTGGTAACATTAATTAGGATTTTAATGTTGATAATACGTACATAGTACCAACTTGTAAAACCAAATTTGTGCTTCAAATCGCCTAGTACGATTACCTCTATGCATGGCTCTGAATCCTCTTGAAAAGAAATTAGTCACGTTGTCTATGCTATCATCTTTCAGGCAGATGTTCAGAATCTTGAATGAATGTATGAAAGCCATCATCTCATTGGTTCATTTCATGATTGATTGAGCTTTTTGACTTGTCACTAGGGGTGTCCACTTTGAAAAAACATCGATTCGATACATCAAAACTGTACATCGATGTCTTTCGATGTATCGGATGAAAACATCGAGTACATTTTCTAAAGTATATTGCAAAGCTAAAGTCATGTCAAAAAAGCGTGTCAAAACAGGTCATCATTTCAAAGTGAAAATTTTTGTATTTGAAGGTTATGAAAAAAGCTAAATCCAGTATCTTATTATAGTTTCGATTTTAATTTTTCATAAAATAATAGATAGTTGTCTCTGTGAATCTGTGTATACTACAACCGCCATTCTCTGCTTCGGTGGCGTAGTGGTTATTGGGTCGCACTATAAAGCGATGGCTGCGCAATAGGTCAATAATTTTGTTTTTAAGTCTCTTGACTTCTTAAGTCTCTTTGATCGCCGTAAATACTTTAACATAATAACTTTATATAAAATTCTGAATAATAAATACGATTGTCCTTCTTTATTAGCTAAAATAAACTTCAAAAGCAAATTCCGCCTCCCAGTTCACCCCCAACGTGTATTTCAAACATTCGTACCACTTATTTTACGAAAAAAATATACTTACACAGAATTGTTTTCTTTCCCGATCAAATAACTTATACAATAAAGAATTTCTGAATCGCGATCTTTTTAATTGCTCCTTGTATAGTATTAAAAGATCAATTTTTAAATTTTATCTTAGTAAATATTCCTATTGTAACCTGATTTTTATTACCTGTGAGTTATGCATATGACTATCGCATTTCTTCTCTTTGTTCTATAATATATGAAGCTTAGATCACTTATATATGTATCCGTTTATCTCTCTCTCTTACTACTAAAATGTTTGTTTACTACTAAATACTTACTAAAATGTTTGTTTGCTGAACTGTGGGATGTACTGAGGGAAGATAGGCATTTCTTGGGGTTTGGTAATGGGTTTGGTATTTTGCTAAACTTCTTTTAGTTTTACTTTAAATTCCTTAAAGTATTTTTGTACAGTTGCGGACAGGTCAAGCTATACAAAACTGTCAAATTTCCTCAATCGATTTCGAACTCAATGTGTAACAATATAAGGTTTATAATCGAATGAAGAAATTTGACAGTTTTGTATAGCTTGATGTGTCCGCCACTGTACACTATTCGTTTTGATTTTATTGTTTTCCATATTTCGTACTAGTGCATTTGTAAGAACCAACTATTGCAGGTAGTTCATGTTACAAGCACACTTTAATTTAATGTTAAAATAAATATATGTTTCGGCACTCGTTGTCTGTTATAAATATGTATAAATAATTATTTAATTAATTGTTACTGTAATGACTGTTTGTGCCAAAATATATTTAAAAAAAATTTTGGAAGAGTCTGGAAGTCGTCGGTATGTACCCACGTGCCTCGGAAAGCACGCTAAGCCGTTGATCCTGCACCCGACTTCTTTCAGGTCGTGTCAGACTGGTGTCCCATCGGAATATGGGGGCAAGGGAATAGCGAGTGCACTTGCGTTAGCGCATTCACTTGAGCACTATAATATATCCTCCGTACGTGGCTGATCGTGGATATTGGCCGCCATAACCGTAATAGGTTGGAGGATATGTATACAAAGCCATTTATTTTGAAAAAAAAACCTTAGATGAAAAAACATATTAATATTAGTTTTAAATATCATTTACATAAACTTGAGTATTTTGACATAAACCGGTTATCATCGATTCAATGTTTTATGAAAAAACAATGATACATTGAGTATAACGATAGCTTTTCAAAACATCGGAATCTATTCGAGGTATCGCATTGTAAACATCGATGTATATGGAATATCCCTACTTGTCACCACCATTCAATCACTCAGAAAAACAAAATGGCAGTTATGTCATGAAGAAAAATTTATAGAATTTTGTTAAAAAAATTGTAAATTAAGTGCAAATATACGTTGTGGACATTTGTTATTACGTTAAAGAAAACTAAACAATGTGCAGAAGCGTAAAGATATTTATAATATGTTCTAAGTTCGGTCAATGAAATTCTTGGTAGGTAACAATATTTTTCACCTAACGAAGATACGGTATTTGACTTTTTTTTTTCATTTGTGTAATCAAAAGACCTCTCAATGATAGAAACATCGTTGAAAGAATTACTTGATTCTCATTAAAACTACCTGAGATATCACAACTTTAAAATCACATTATTTTGGGCAAACCCAAAACGCTCTATACAAATGGCTACAGAGATGTGACGTCACACGACAGTGTTTTGCATGCGTTTCATTTGAATTTTGTATGGTAGCTATATCAAATGTTTCGTTTATGTCAATGGTTCCATTATAATAGTTGGCGTAAATTATATGAGTTATTCAATGGTATGATTATTTTTTAAAAATTTCATACTTTTAAAATGGACTTGCCCATGAATCTTTGAATGACCATAAAACCGGCTAGACGTTATATTTTTAATTGAGAATTTTTGCTATTCACACATATTTACCTATATTTTGATAAAATATTTATATTTTGTAAAATGTCGAGCTTAGTCAAATACCCTATTGTGGACCCAAGAAGATGTTACAAGGATTTCCACTTGCATGCTTGCACTGCAGCACAGCGCGGCTCACGCAGTTCTGGATTTCCCGTCATAGACTGCGGCCTAGTCTAAATTACTATTTATCTAAGGGATGTATGTGAGGCAACAAAAGTGAATTCTATTGTGTGTTTCGTGATATTTTGATATTAAATCGTGTTATAAGTAGCTTGTATTTTATTTTTGAAATGGCGTTGTAAAAAACTGAATATTTTATCTGAATTAATCTAGTATTGCTAATCATTCGTTCATTGAATGAACGAACTGCTGTATGACAATTCATTCAAATCTGTCAAAATCAATGCTGATTCCGTTCAGTCGTTCTAAAAATGGTCTAGTGGAGCACTATGGGACATTCCTGTCTGATACGTAGTATCTTCTACTTAGTTTGTGCCTCTATGTGCGGATAAAGAATGGGATCTGATCCCATTCTTTATCTCCGCACAGGTTATAACAATATAATAATATTAAAGGCAATTTTGAAGGTCTGTGAAATATTGAATTTACTGCTTTTAAAGATTTAGGTATTTGTGCTAGTTGCAAAAAAAGAGACACTAAAAAGCTTGAAAAAAAATTTCTGCGAAAAAAAACCGCCTTCAAAAAACACGAATTAAAAAAGTGTAAAACAATATTTTTAACACTTGCTTCAAAGCTTTGCTCTGACGGCCAGCAGCACGCAAGGCGGTTAATTTTAAATTCTGTGCGTAGTTCATAGTATAAGGTAGACTACGAAAGAATCCCGCGGCAAAACACGCAACTAAAAATGTACCTCTCACCTGAGCGTGTTCCCGGTTGCCACCGTCTGTCGCTCTGGACCATGATTCAGGATTTGTGGAGTCTGTTAATTACAATGAAGCGACTGCTGTCTGACCCTTTAACAGGGGAACCAGACCAGTTGAATCATAGTTACATTTCAACTATCCGAAACGTGCAGGTTTCGTCATGAATTTGTCCTTCACCGCCGAGATAATGGCAGAAATACGCACAAAGATTTGAAAATCCAGAGGAGCATACTTGGATTCGAACCACAATCCCCAGATGGAAGGAGTGTTTTGAACCACTGAGCTACCATTGCTCCCTGTTCCTATAGACATATAAAGCTCATTTTATAGTTGAATGCACGCTATAGTAAGGCTATAGCTTTTCACGGGACTTCTTTGGTAGAGCGGGCATAATTAGACCATTCCGGTGTGCCTCTTTCGGAAAGTGTTGTGCATGCGCTGTGTTTCGCTGCGTGAGTCTACTGGAGGCCCAATCCAGGGGATGGGGGGTTAAAAGGTAAGCAGCGCACTTGTGACAGCACCGGTGTTGCAGGTGTTTATGGGCGGCGGTAATCGCCTACCATAACATAAAAAAAATGTGGACTGATAGGTACCATTGTACACTGCATGATACTTAATAGTGATCTGTGACCTTCATTTGGGGCTTGAGGAACAGTGCTTGGTTCTTACATAAATATTGTTCCTTTAAATACGCGATGCGCATATTATGTAAGTTTTATTTTTTCAAACTACAGGTACATATTGCCTTTGGTCCATACTATTATTTTACTACCTTACTGTGTATCAACGACCCTTCTTGTTCAGTCCCAGTGTCCATATCTTATAATCTAGTTAAAATTTACAACTCGTGTAAATGGCTCTACTTAGTAAAATATTTGTAAATTAATTTTATAAAATGTCACCGTGCTTCTGTTCACTCAACAATAGAAAGTAGCAATCAGAAGGTGGTCCCTCGATCGCGATAAGTTCGCATAACCGATTCCGTGCGGTTGGCTCCCTAGAGGCGCCATGAGTATTTTTTGCGAATGGCGGGTGGCGCTCGAGAGGAGCCAAAATGTTTATCCGTAAAACTCTAATAAAATAACATTTCTGAAGTGTACTCCCTTTACAAAAGTGTCTTTATTTGTATCATAGATTACGATTTCAGTGTTAGTTTCGGGATATTGCATGAAAACACACACTTCAGGAGTTGTAAACCTTTTCAATACAAATAACATTATGATCTATTAATACGGATACGTAATTATTTTTTATGTTAGATACTTAGAAAATAATTAAGAACTAATTTTACTGTGAATTGTTACTATAGATAGAGAGTGATTTATCTATTACCTAAACTAGGTTCATCCGCGTGCCATTTAACAAAAAGAAATTTTTAGGTGCCTACATATTATAAAATATTTTCTTAAATAAAAATTGCCTTTGGCAGGCTTTTTTTTTTTGACAGACAGCATTGGAAGAGTTTTGGGGAAGCCTTTGCCAAGCAGTGGGATGACAATGTTAACTATAAAAAAAAATGTCTTAGTTACCTACTTGATTTATTGTATATATAATCAGGGATTAGGATTATTTTATTTTAATTAGATGAATTTAAACAAGAATTAGTGTATTTTTTTAATTAATATTATTTATTAACTGAATTGTGTTGTTTTATTTTAGAAATACATAGGAAATATTGTAGAAAATTTTTTTACGTATGAAAACGATAGTTCATCTCTTTCATTTTTAAAATAATAAATAATTATGTTAGCAGTACAGCCATTTCCGCACGATCATCAAGTTTGCAGCTGTGTAAGTTTTTATTACGGGCACTTAAACAAACGCACAAAGCGCTGTTTCAAAGATTATCTAAATTACTTTTCTTTAACAAAAACAACACCCGAAAAGCACCCATTCAATAACACAGTCATAAAAGCGTTTGTTATCGCTCGGCCCGACCGCGGCGGCGTTTTTCGCTTGACAGAAGCGAGCGAGCGGTTATGCTGTCTTCTTATTTCACTCCACAAACTAAGTAGAAGATACTACGTATCAGACAGGAATGTCCCATAGTGCTCCATTAGACCATTTTTAGAACGACTGAACGGAATCAGCATTGATTTTGACAGATTTGAATGAATTGTCATACAGCAGTTCGTTCATTCAATGAACGAATGATTAGCAATGACCAATTAATCTAGATAAAATATTCAGATTTTTTTATGACGCCATTTAACAACAAAAATAAAATACAAGCTACTTATAACACGATTTATTATCAAAATATCACGAAACACATATAGATCCCTTAGAAAATAGTAATTTAGACTAGGCCGCAGTTTATGACGGGAAATCCAGGACTGCGTGTGCCTGCTGTGCTGCAGTGCAAGCATGCAAGTGGAAATCCTTGTGACATCATAATTCTATGGTGACATCTTGGGTCCACAATCTTCGATAGGTGAAAAATATTGTTACCTACCAAGAATTTCATTGAGCGAACTTAGAACATATTATAAATATCTTTACGCTTATGCACATTGTTTAGTTTTCTTTAACGTAATAACAAATGTCCACAACGTATATTTGCACTTAATTTACAATTTTTTTAACAAAATTCTATAAATTTTTCTTCTTGACATAACTGCCATTTTGTTTTTTCCGAGTGAATGAATGGTGGTGACAAGTAGGGATATTCCATATACATCGATGTATTGAAAACATCGATTTTTACAATGCGATACATCGAATAGATTCCGATGTTTTGAAAAGCTATCGTTATACTCAATGTATCATTGTTTTTTCATAAAATATTGAATTGATGATAACCGGTTTATGTCAAAATACTCAAGTTTATGCTAAATGATATTTAAAACTAATATTAATATGTTGTTATATCCAAGGCTTTTTTTTTCAAAATAAATGGCTTTGTATACATATCCTCCAACCTATTACGGTTATGGCGGCCAATATCCACGATCAGCCACGGATGGAGGATATATTATAGTGCTCAAGTGAATGCGCAAACACAAGTGCACTCGCTATTCCCTTGCCCCCCTAATCCGATGGGACACCAGTCTGACTCGACCTGAAAGAAGTCGGGTGTAGGATCAACGACATAACGTGCTTTCCGAGGCACGGGGGTACACAGTAACAAGTAATTAAATAATAAGTTATACATATTTTTAACAGACAACGAGTGCTGAAACATATATTTATTTTAACATTAAATTAAAGTGTGCTTGTTACATGAACTACCTACAATAGTTGGTTCTTACAAATGTACTAGGACGAAATATGGAAAACAATAAAATCAAAACGAATAGTGTACAAAAATACTTTAAGGAATATAAACTAAAACTAAAAGAAGTTTAGCAAAATACCAAACCCATTACCAAACCCCAAGAAATGCCTATCTTCCCTCAGTGTACGAGGGAAAACATGTACATCCCACAGTTCAGCAAACAAACATTTGAGTAAGTATATTATATATATATATATGTATTATAGAACCAAGAGAAGAAATGCGATAGTCATTATGCATAACTCACAGGTTATAAAAATCAGGTTACATTAGGAATATTTACTAAGATAAATTTTAAAAATTGATCTTTTAATACTATACAAGGAGCAATTAAAAAGATCGCGATTCAGAAATTCTTTATTATATAAGTTAATTGATCGGGAAAGAAAACAATTCTATGTAAGTATATTTTTTTCGTAGAATAGGTGGTACGAATGTTTGAAATACACGTTAGGGGCGAACTGGGAGGCGGAATTTGCTTTTGAAGTTTATTTTAGCTAATAAAGAAGGACAATCGTTTACGGCGATCAAAGAGACTTAAGATGAGTGATAAGAACTCAAGAGACTTAAAAACAAAATTATTGACCTATTGCGCAGCCGTCGCTCTATAGCGCGACCCAATAACCACTACGCCACCGAAGCAGTGAATGGAGGTGGAGTAGGGGGCGGTTGTAGTATACACAGATTCACAGAGACAACGAAGGAAGTTAGATCTATTATTTTATGAAAAATTAAAATCTAAACTATAATAAGATACTGGATTTAGCTTTTTTCATAACCTTCAAATACAAACATTTTCACTTTGAAATGATGACCTGTTCTGACACGCTTTTTTTGACATGACTTTAGCTTTGCAATATAGGATTAGAAAAAGTACTCAATGTTTTCATCCGATACATCGAAAGACATCGATGTACAGTTTTGATGTATCGAATCGATAAAAATATCAATGTTTTTTCAAAGTGGACACCCCTAGTGACAAGTCAAAAAGCTCATCAATCATGAAATGAACCAATGAGATGATGGCTTTCAAACATTCATTCGAGATTCTGAACATCTACCTGAAAGATGATAGCATAGACAACGTGACTAATTTCTTTTCAAGAGGATTCAGAGCCATGTTTCACTCGCAATCTGACGTTCGTGGTGTTCACAACGAAAGTTTCTCTGAGTGCCTTGGAAGTTCGTTCGCTGTTTGACTTAGTGCATCGAGTTGAGTTTGTCTCCTCTGCCTAATTCTAGCGCGTGTACTTCGCTTTTCGACTTAGTGCATCGAGTTGAAGTGATCTCCTCTGCCTAGTTCGAGCCTGTGGACTTGTATTATTTCGCGCATACCAACCTTGTGTATAGACGCTTTATTGTGCAGTGTGCATTTTACTGTGCTAGAAGACTGTTATTGAAGTTATCTGGTAAGTTATCTATACTAATCTATACTTATAATAAATCTGTAGAGATGCCAATTCTGTACATTAAATATATTTAAAAAATAACAATGCAGGGGTGATTACGGATCGCTACTGGTGCCGAAAATGCAGTCAGTTTTATTTTTGTCTGTCTGTCTGTCTGTATGTTCGTTATAGAAATGAAAACTATTCAACCGATTTTAACGAAATTTGTCACAATTATTCTTCATACTCAGGGGCAGGTTATAGTATACTTTTGATCACGCTACGATCAATAATTTTGGGGGTCCCCGTACATACAACTAGTCATGGCATTATCGGCTGTTGTGTAATAATGAACAACACTGTTGTATTATTTTCAAACAGCTCTCATTGTAAATTGTTATCCTGTTATTTTGCTGTTTTGCCAATTATTGTTGTTGGGGAAATTACAGAGCAACGCATGTAGTTTAATTGTTACTATGTTATAGTTATTTCGTGACGATTAATGAACTTTCCTTCATACTTTTTACAGGCTTAGGACTGTCAGAATGTTTGACGGATATTAAATGTAGTAAAATTTTAACATATAAGTAAATAATTCGAAATTACACATATAAATTATACAAAATTTACAAATAGCTTTTTTATTGCTAACATCACTCGCTTCAAAATAGTTCCAAATAGGCGCAGTTGATGTTCTTATCTTCGGCATTTTATCTAATTATTTTTAATTATTCACAAATGTAACAAAATTTAACAAGCTTAGAAGATTATTAAGACACTATTTGTTTACACTTATATGAACAGAATAACATGTACAAAATTATTTTACAGCACGTAACGTAATTAGTAAATTGCATACGCGATCACTCGACTCGACGCCAAACAAT
This sequence comes from Marasmia exigua, assembly GCA_019059595.1. Lineage (NCBI taxonomy): Eukaryota > Metazoa > Arthropoda > Insecta > Lepidoptera > Crambidae > Marasmia > Marasmia exigua. The sequence continues at coordinate 13,780,600 of CM032472.1, forward strand.
TACTAAAAAATTACAACAGCGCGCCAAAACAACGCAATATTCCAATTATTAAAAATTATTACACCTGTGATTTCAAGTCGCTTTGAAAACTAAAATGAACCTAATTGTATCGAAATAAAGCACAATGTTTATAAAATTTTGAAGTAACGAAGTTGGTTACGAATAAAAATTAAACAAACAAATACGAACTTTATTTCGATGATCGACAGATGATATTAAGTAAGACGTTTATAAGATCAAATAGAACAGCAACCTATGCTTTCTCTCGCTCATACCAATCGCGTAGGCTAAGCGAAGAGCGGCAACAGCGCGTCTGATCGCGCTCAGCAGGCAACGTACGTTCCGTTGTCAAACAGCAACAGCGGCAACAGCGCAATAACAGGTAACATTTTAATCCACTGCGAAATAATGTGTTGTTCATTGCGGCAAAATAATTCATAATATTATCAGCTGTTGTAATAACGACCACCATTACATACAACTGAAGCTAAAAATTTTTTTTTTCATGAAACCCATACGTGTATAGTATCTATGGATAGGTCTTTGAAAATGATGTAAAGGTTTCTAAAATCATTTTTTTCTAAACTGAATACTTTGCGCGAGAGACGCTCCCAAAGTGGAAAAATTTGTGTCTCCCCGCCGTAACTTCTAAAATAAGGGAATGATAAATGTAAAAATAATATATGATGTACATTACCATCAAAACTACCAACGGAAATTGGTTTGAACGAGATATAATAATTAGTTTTTTTTTAATTCGTTATAAATCGTAAAGCGCATTTATCTTTCATTCAATCAACCTCAATATAATAAAGAAAAACATTTAGATGTATATTGGTTCGGAACCCTACGTGCGCGAGTTCGACTCGCACTTGGCCGGTTTTTTAAGCTTCTGTCGCGTGTGCAGACTGAATGGTTAAAGCTACATAGAAATCAGTAATATGTTGCTTTTTCCCGTTAGCAGTTCTAGAAATCTTTATGTTCACGTGCCGGACGGGTAAACTTTCAATATAGTTTACCCGGAAGCTTTGCGCTGAAGCATTTTCGTTCTACAAGTACATAAGCCTCATATGAACGTGATCTAAACAATATTACCAATACATTAATTTATAACATACAAGGAGTTACATGCTGACGGAGTCACGGGCACAGCTATCTTTACTTTTCTGCCGGAAGTCACTATTCCACGCGGACGAAGTCGCTGGCAAAAGCTAGTATTATATATAAAGAGGAAAGATTTGATTTTTTGTTTGTTGGAATTGAATAGGCTCCGAAACTACTGAACAGATTTGAATAATGAGGGTTTCCGCGTATAAAAAATCCGCTAGATGGCGTACTGTTGGAATGAGGTCCATCTACGAGGTGATTGGCTATTTCAGAACGTGATGAGTCAATCTGTCAATTTGACAAACGAAACAACCAATGATGTTGAAGTTGGACCTCAGGCCAACAGTACGCCATCTAGCGGATTTTTATACGCGGAAACCCTCATTCTTTCACTTTTGTAAAGCTACATTCTTCCTGAGTGACATAGGCTATATTTTGTGAATTTTAGATTTTTGGATGTAAGTAAATGTTATCTTAGTTTATTATTTTCTTTTTCAGTTCCTGGAATAATGGCTTGGAGTCCTCCAAAATCACCTCTACCCGGCCCATCAAACTGGGATCCATTATTTGCCGAGTTGTCGAGTGTGATGTCTCCCCAGAATATCTTGACGGACATACCAATGCCTGATATTACTGACGCAGATTTATATGGCATTTTGTCTGGAAACGCAGACGACATGCTTGACGAATGGGTTAATGAAAACCCAGATGACGATGAAGCCGAAGTAGTACCTGCAGAAGATCCATTGCCTTCTGGAGATATATTGCCGGTAGAATATCCCTTGGAAAATACCAATGAAGGAGCATCAACTACTGAATGGCATCCTGGTAATCCTGTCGACACGCCTGAAATTCCTTTTACGGGCACACCGGGCTTGTTGCCGCCACATAGCATGGATGGCAAATCTCCAGCAGATTTCTTTTTTTTGTTTTTTAATTTAAATTTGATGAATTTAATTTTGGAGTGTACCAACAAATACGGAAACCAACTAAAGGCAACAGCCCGTACTTCTCACGCGAGATTTCATAGGTGGACAGATTTAACCATGTCCGAACTAAAGACATTTGTCGGTGTTATAATATTTATGGGAACCGTAAAATTAAATAGGATGGCTGAATATTGGTCAAAACATTATTTGATGAGCCTTAGTCCTCACTTATTTATGCCAAGGGACAGGTTCTATTTGATCTTAAGGGCATTAAATGCTCAAAATAATGAACGGACAGAGAGTATTTTTAAAATAAAAAGTATTGTTGATATGTTCAACGAATCAATGTTATCAATATATTACCCGTCAAAAAATATTGTAATAGACGAATCACTTATATTATTGAACTAGACGAATCACTTATATACGAGAACCACAATAATATTTAAAATACGGGTGTGACTAAGAGTTAGTAAAAGTACTTAAACCATTGTAAATTCACTAATTAAAATAAAACTTAAGATAACTTGTAGTTACCACACAAATTACCAACAAGATAACTACAAAATTGATTATTTGCTTAGGTACCCGTTTTTTGCAAAGGAGTGTATGTACTCGATTTTATAAAAGGAAGCTTATCCCCCCTAAGGGCGCGGCAGGGATATTTTTGAAACTTTTTATTGTAACTGTCCTTACCATTACTGCTATGTAGGGATGTTTGGAATAAAAAGTTCTGAACATCCTCACCGATTAGGGATACCTACTTGCATTTTTATTTCAAGTATCACTACTGGCAGGGATAGATGGAACAGGGGGTGCGTAGAGGCGTCGGGTAGGGGAATTAATGAATAATAATTAAGTGAACAGGTGATAAAATAATACAAAAAATATGTAGATATATATTTTATTGGTTTACGTAGGTACAAAATTACAGCGGTAACGAGTTCAATGCTATCGCCCGTATCCGATTAAAATAATATACAATACACCAATGTTGTTAGCACCATTTTTTTTGTTTTATTTTATTTATTTTTCTATAAACATACCATTACCTTAACCGCTACGAATGCAATAAGAAGTAATAACGAAAATTTCATGGTCTTTTATTCTTCAACATTATGTAACTAACTATGTAATAGATATTAAGCTTTTATATTTTGATACAATGATCACACAACAGTCTATAACTAAATCGAACGTATATGTTCACAGATGAATTACATTTCAATTTCTAATTAAAGTAAAAAGAATTTGAAACATAATGCATTACAAGAAAATTTGGTCCAGCTTCAACAATATGAATGAATTTAAAGTAAAATCTCCACGTCTGAACAGTCTTTGGTTAGGACAGAAAAGATAATATCAGAAACTAAATAACTTAAATTTACAATAATATCACAAGCATTAACATTGACACTGCTCATTTTAGCTACAACCTCAGTTCATACCATTGATAATAAAATAAGCATTATATTTTATAAATTATTACTTTTAATTATGTACTGCAATATATTAAATTCCTTTAACTGAATGGTGTTCTCACAAAACTAAATTCCAGAGTGCAGTAATATAACAAGAGATTATTATTAAATTGTGCTTAGTATTAAACCTATAAAACAAAGCTAAATAAAATAATATAATCATTGTTGATACCCTTGGCAATTAATAATAAGAAAAGCGCTCTATTAGGCCTAACTATCAAGATGGCAATTAACTACAGCTAGACAATACGACAAAGGTTCACAATGCACGAAATACTATGCGAAGGTCGTACAGTAGTGTACATCGTTAATTTGCCCACAACTACTTATGATACACGTACTTTTTAATACTTTTAAGGCATAATATTCCTCGTCTATATTTAATCCACCTTAAGCTAAATTTAATACCTTATTTTAAAATAAGCTCACAATCCCGCACTTTCAATTATCCAGCGATATAATACAAAAAACAAATATTTTTTTTTATAATTTTTACACTTATTTATAAATGTTAGTTTTTTACTTTAGGGTAACAATATTTACGTAAATAGCTGGAACTTGGAAGTGCAGAGACTGTATGCTATTGCCTAAAAATCTTTCAAAGGCACAAATAAAATGAGCTTATGGCAGCTTCATGCCTAAAATACGCATAAAGGACGATACTAGAAATGACCTGTACATCAGTTATCCACAATATCGAAGTACACTCAGACACTCAATTAGAAATGCTTGTAACCTTTGTATAGTTGTATAAAAACCTAAATAATATTCACATCGAGATTTCTTTTATGGGCTGACAGCGGCTTATGGATTGCGTCAAGTTAAAATCCTAAAATCTTAGGGACATAATCACTCTTATAAATTTTAGACACATTATTATTATTTTTTCAAACATATTATTGGGAATTAATATCATCCCAAAGTACAATTAATGAAATATATTGGCTAACAAACAAATCAGTTTTTGTTATCCTAAGTAGACATATCTTGACGACATCTTAGTATTATAGAGCACGTTCATAGAACAAGGTAATTTACTCCAGTGCTTATTAGCTCAAAAATTAAGTTCGATAGAGCTGCGACATGAGATGCTGAAATTGCCTCTGGGGTTGTCACGTAACGACGGTTCAGCAAAATAATGACGATATAAAGTATCAGCCTATATACTGTCCCACTGCAGGGCAAAGGTCTCCATCATAGAAATCAAGTCATCGCTACTATGATGGGATTAGGCTTAATCACCACGCTTGCCTAATGCGGATTGGTGATCACAAACCCGAGCTATGTTCGAAAAATTCGAAATATACTTTTTTGCTCGACCCGGGAATCAAACCCAGAACCCTGAGATCACGGCCCGGTACTTAAACCACTAGACCAACAGAGCGTTATATTGGCCCTTCATTTATAAACCGAGATGAATGTCGCAGGCAGTCTCTCAGTCGCCACGTATACACATTTCTATAGAGTACGACAACAGTATTCCAATAAATGTCGCAGGCAGTCTCTCGGGCGTCACGCATCCACATTTCTGTAGAGTACGACGACAGTATTCCAATAGGCAGCTCCTGAAGCTCCTCTAAGGCGCCACGTAACACGACGTCAGTACTTCAGCTACGTCAGCTCACTTGGAGGAGGGGTAGTAGTCGACAGTGCGCTTACTTGGAGGAGGGATAGTAGTAGAGCACGGCGCACCCGGGCAGCTGCCAGCGCGAGGCGTGCAGCTCGATGAGCTGCAGCAGCGTGCGGCGGATGGAGGGCGCGGCGGCGGTGTTGAGGAAGGCGTCGCGCACGCCCGTCAGCAGCCGCTCCAGGTCGCCGGGCAGCTGAGACTCCAGGTCGCGCCCGATGTACGTCAGCACGAAGAATAAGTTCTCCGTCTGGAAATATCGATCAATAGTTAGGAAAAGATGGCAGACCTATTTTGCTCCATCGCACTATACTTACAAGGTGCTTTGGAATAGGAAGAATAATAAATGTAAAGAAAATGACACTTTGAACAAATGCTACGCAAGCCGGGTACGCAACTAAAAATGTGGCAGAGCGACGCTTCGGCATGAATGGGCCGGCTCAACCGAAGTGATACCATGCACTCACAAAAAACTGGCGTAAAGCTGCACCTGCGCTGTGTTTCGCCGAGTGAATAAGGGAAAGAGGGACCGAATTGGGGGAAAAGTGGGTCGAAAGGTTGATAGCATATTTATGACTCCACTGGTAGGTATTACATTTCAGCGTGAGCAGCACCTGGCCGGGCTGCGCGGAGGCGCCGCGGGCTGGATGTGTGTGGCTAGCACTCACGTCGGAGGCGGAGGGCACGGGCTGGCGGATGCAGTCCTCGCAGCACTTGCAGATGAGCGTGAGCAGCACCTGGCCGGGCTGCGCGGAGGCGCCGCGGGCTGGATGTGTGTGGCTAGCACTCACGTCGGAGGCGGAGGGCACGGGCTGGCGGATGCAGTCCTCGCAGCACTTGCAGATGAGCGTGAGCAGCACCTGGCCGGGCTGCGCGGAGGCGCCGCGGCGCTGGATGGCGCGGCGCCGCAGCTGGCAGTACATCTCCAGCAGGAACGACAGGAACGCCATCAGCCGCGGCCGCCCGCCGCCCACCATCGCGCCCAGCAACTGCACATAATCGCACAAACATTTTAAAAAGACCCTGCTAACGCATTCAATTTGTTGTAATAGTAAAGTATCAGCCTATAACTGTCCCACTGCAGGAAAAGAGCCTATAAGTCCCAAGGACACGCAATATCCGCGTACCTTTCCCACGATTCGGCCAGTATAACCATAGTGTTGGTCTGGCCATGGGAGGTGAATAGAAATCAAGTCATCGCTACTATGATGGGATTAGGCTTAATCACCACGTTTGCAAAATGCGGATTGGTGATCACAAACCCAAGTTATGTTCGAAAAATTTGAAGCACACTTTTTGCTCGACCCAGGAATCGAACCCAGGACCCCGAGATCATGGCCTGGTACTTATACTACTAGACCAACAGGGGCCAACATGACAATAATAATAATAAATAAATTGAGACGAAATCACAAACATTGTCCTGGTCCTAAACTAAAGGTTTCCCTTGTTCTATAGAAACCAGGAATAACAGAGGTACCACAAACACCCAGACCCAACACAAATATCTGTTTTATCAACAAACATTTGTGTTTGTGCGGGAATCCCACCTGCGACCCTTGCGTCTCAACCGGCGCAGAAACCACTACACTAAACGGGTCCTAGGATCCTTAAACCATAATCCAGGATTTGGTAGATAAGTCATTTTAATAATCAGCATGTTGGTCCGCAGCTTGACTTGATATAGAACTCTCCTAATATTCACCACTCCGATCTACCTACTACCTACTCGAATCAATTTCCTGTCAGCAGTACATACACTAAGTAGAGTTACGAGACGCTCCACTCTCTCTCAAACTCAGTCTCTCGCTCGAACAAGCATCTTCACAGCTTCCCGTGATAGCTGCGAGAGCCTCACCTTGTCCCGGTCGTGGTACCACTGCTGGCAGGTGTTGAGCAGCGACTCGAGGAAGGTCTCGCCGGTCTCGCGCTCCACGACGGCGATGCAGCGGCGCGTGATAGCTGCGAGAGCCTCACCTTGTCCCGGTCGTGGTACCACTGCTGGCAGGTGTTGAGCAGCGACTCGAGGAAGGTCTCGCCGGTCTCGCGCTCCACGACGGCGATGCAGCGGCGCGTGATAGCTGCGAGAGCCTCACCTTGTCCCGGCCGTAGTACCACTGCTGGCAGGTGTTGAGCAGCGACTCGAGGAAGGTCTCGCCGGTCTCGCGCTCCACGACGGCGATGCAGCGGCGCGTGATAGCTGCGAGAGCCTCACCTTGTCCCGGTCGTGGTACCACTGCTGGCAGGTGTTGAGCAGCGACTCGAGGAAGGTCTCGCCGGTCTCGCGCTCCACGACGGCGATGCAGCGGCGCGTGATAGCTGCGAGAGCCTCACCTTGTCCCGGTCGTGGTACCACTGCTGGCAGGTGTTGAGCAGCGACTCGAGGAAGGTCTCGCCGGTCTCGCGCTCCACGACGGCGATGCAGCGGCGCGTGATAGCTGCGAGAGCCTCACCTTGTCCCGGTCGTGGTACCACTGCTGGCAGGTGTTGAGCAGCGACTCGAGGAAGGTCTCGCCGGTCTCGCGCTCCACGACGGCGATGCAGCGGCGCGTGATAGCTGCGAGAGCCTCACCTTGTCCCGGTCGTGGTACCACTGCTGGCAGGTGTTGAGCAGCGACTCGAGGAAGGTCTCGCCGGTCTCGCGCTCCACGACGGCGATGCAGCGGCGCGTGATAGCTGCGAGAGCCTCACCTTGTCCCGGTCGTGGTACCACTGCTGGCAGGTGTTGAGCAGCGACTCGAGGAAGGTCTCGCCGGTCTCGCGCTCCACGACGGCGATGCAGCGGCGCGTGATAGCTGCGAGAGCCTCACCTTGTCCCGGTCGTGGTACCACTGCTGGCAGGTGTTGAGCAGCGACTCGAGGAAGGTCTCGCGGTCTCGCGCTCCACGACGGCGATGCAGCGGCGCGTGATAGCTGCGAGAGCCTCACCTTGTCCCGGTCGTGGTACCACTGCTGGCAGGTGTTGAGCAGCGACTCGAGGAAGGTCTCGCCGGTTCTCGCGCTCCACGACGGCGATGCAGCGGCGCGTGATAGCTGCGAGAGCCTCACCTTGTCCCGGTCGTGGTACCACTGCTGGCAGGTGTTGAGCAGCGACTCGAGGAAGGTCTCGCCGGTCTCGCGCTCCACGACGGCGATGCAGCGGCGCGCGGCCGGCAGCGCGTAGCGGGGAGACTCCACCGCGCGCGACACCAGGTGCCCCACCGCGTCCATCAGCGTACGCGCCATCACCGCGTTCGGGTCTGGAACGAGGGGTGTAGAATAAAAGTAAAGTAAAGTATCAGCCTATAAACTGTCCCACTGCAGGGCAAAGGCCTCCATCATAGAAATCAAGTCATCGCTACTATGATGGGATTAGAATAAAAAAATTGAAAATTTAAAAAAACCCCCGACGGCGGCCATCTTGGATTTGAAATTTATTATAATAAATATATTCTGCTATTCAAGTCCTTTTTGTGATACCCATAATGTGGGAGTTGTGTTAAAACATACAATCCATATCTTTGTGACGTCGGCCATCTTGGATCATAGCTAAGAATATTTAGTAAATCTTATTCATCTTTCAAACAAAAAAAAATAAAATCGGTTCATTTGTTCGGGAGCTATGATGCGCAAGACAAAACACACACACACAGACACGTCAAACTTATAACACCGCGTCGTTTTACGTCGTTTTTACGGCATAATATTTTCAGCACAAGTTAAAGGTCGCCCAGCGGGCTATGGAACGAGCAATGCTCGGCGTCTCTCTCCGAGATTCGAATCCGAAATGAGGTGATCCGGCAGAGAACCAAAGTCATCGACATTGCTCACCGGATTAGCAAGCTTAAGTGGCAGTGGGCTGGCCATATTAGCCGTAGAACCGACAACCGGTGGTGTAAACGAGTTGGGGAGACTGCGTCTTGGCAAACGTAATGTAGGGCGCCCTCTGGCTAGGTGGGGGGACGATCTGCGCAGGATGGTTGGCAAGAGCTGGATGCGAGAAGCCATGGATAGATCACGGTGGCGAACAATTGGAGAGGCCTACGTCCAGCAGTGGACTGCGATAGGCTGATGATGATGAATTTCAGCAGAGACAATTTTCTTGTTTCGTGCTTATTAGAGCGTGTTTTTTGGTAGTCGGGTTTTAGTTTTTAAACTTTGTTTTCATTTAACATATTTTTAGTTATGTAAATAAAATTACATATTTGAAATGTGCTAAAAAGCTCTTTCATTTGATACCCCAGACGGTACCGTCACTTACTTTAAGTCGCCTAGAGGGCGCTGTAGTCAACTTCCTATTACACTAAATAATAATTTAAGAATACATTACCTAAACAAAAAGGAGATATCCTACTTCGTATCAGAAGAGCTTATGTGTTATGTTTTGCTGCGTGAATGAGAGAGAGCTAGGAGAGGGGATGGTTTAATTGTGAGTCCACTGTCCATGGGCGGCGGCAAACAATTATTCAAGTACTATCAGGTGATCCGACTGCTCATTTTCCATGGAACTGAAATGGGACATCCATCCATTCGCATAATAATGTCACAAACATGCTCCAACAGTAATCAATCTAATGAATTTGATGAGCTCGTGTCTCCACTCCTCAATGCCCGCACTCGCTGGCGCTTAAGACCGGGCGTGAAAGACAGCGGCCACAAGAAGGCTGTATCAGCTTCAATGTCAAGGACTTGATCAACCCTGCCATAAAGGTCTACGCCTACAATGTTGTATGACAATTACCATCAAGAGCCTTGTCGATGCACTCCTGTATCTCCGGCGGGAGGGTGCCCAGGTCTCCGGCGTCAGCCGCCAGCCCAGCGCGGTTATGCCGCTGGCGAGCGCGTTCACAAACGTCATCGACTTCGAGCCCTTCAGCCCTGCGCCTAGAGATGTACTCAGTTGTGTGACAATTACCATCAAGCGCCTTGTCGATGCACTCCTGTATCTCCGGCGGGAAGGTGCCCAGGTCCCCGGCGTCCGCCGCCAGCCCAAGCGCAGCCATGCCACTGGCCAGCGCGTCCGCAGACGTCAACGACTTCGAGCGCTTCAGGCCCGGAGTGAAGGACTGCGGCCGCACGCTCTTGCCGTTCCCGTTCGTAAGAGAGGATGGGGGAGACTTCTTCTTCTCCGGGAGGATGCCTTGCTGAGGTTGGAGTTTGAAGTGAACTCGGGGTCCACTCACCTGAAATTTTAATTGTGCATGTTTTATTTTTCGGAGACTACGCATCAACAGGAGAAAACAATTGAAGAAGAATCCAATTGTATCACGAATTTTTGTGGTCTGTCTTACCGCTCAATCTGTTGTTACCGTTTCCTACCGATTCTTGTCATTGGTACCAGTTAGACTTATTTCTTTATGGTTAAGTGTTTTACTACAATGACTATTATAATATACATAATAATAAGGTTTAAATAAGATTTAAATTGTTAGCCACTAAACCGGATATCTTCGGACTCGGAAAACACTTATACTATTTATTTAATCCTTATACTTAACTTTTGGGTCTGCTTTTATACTCGAAATTTGAATTACTGCCAAAAACATCCACTTATGGCGTTAATCCAAATTTCGAGTGCAAAAACAGATCAAAAAGTAGTGTACAATTATGAAATAATACCTAGTATAAATGTTTGTTTAGCGACTGCCGGTCCGATTTTAAAATAGATATCCGGTAATTGTTTAAAATAGATCTCGTTTAGTAGCTAACAATTTAAATCGATTGGTTTCGCTAGTGGGATATACCCTTCACAAGATCCCTGGCAGGAACTGAATGTGAGTAGCTGAAGATCGATCAATCAAAGTCAAACATTTGAAAAGGTATATGCCCAGCAGTACCAGTTTACACAGTGCAAGCAAACTGACCACTATGGATCCCCAAGACCGTGCGAAGTGAAAGAATTGCAGTAGGAAAGCGGACCCCGGGCTCCGACGCAACCGGGACAAAACACTGAGCTGATGATGATACCCAGCAGGGCACAGCGACAAGTTGATGATAATCATGAAGATTGGTTATGTCCCGAACTATAGATTTAGAAGCGGAAACATTTCTTTTTTTTATGATATAGGGGGCAGACGAGCAGACCATTACCGCCGCCCATGGACACCAGTCACGTCAAAAGAGTCACAAGTGCGCTGCCGGCCTTTTTAAAAGGGAGTACGCTCTTTTCTTGAAGGTTTGAAGGTCGTATCGGTCCGGAAACACCGCAGGCGATAGTTTATTCCACAGTTTGGTCGTACGAGGTAGAATGTTTCTTGAGAAACGCACGAAGACTGCCAACCATCTAGATGATGGGTATGACACTTACCTACTAGTATATTTGTAAAAAACAGTACGTTACCTGCGCATGAGTGGCATTGTTCGGGTCGCCGCTGTTGAGCAGCGCGTGCGGCGGCAGCACAGGCCGGTAGTGTGGGGGCACCTGCGCGTGCAGCACCGCCGACCGCGAGTGCTGCAGGCCCACGCTCGCGTACCCGAGGCCCATCGCCGACCTGAAAAACGTGACAGGACACTGTTAATATTATATACTAACAGTTGCTGAAATCGAGAAGACAAGGATGTCATAGAAAACTTATTCGGGGGAAAGGGGACGGCACGGTCCGCAGCGCACTTGTGACTCCATGGTGATGCGGTGGTCTATGGGCGGCGGCAATCGCTTACCATCAGGTGATTCGTTTGTTCGTCTGCCCCCTATCACATAAAAAACTAGGTGGGGAAGAATTGGAGACAATGATGATGTATTGTTTATATTACAAATTCACAGTAGGATTTTATTTCAAATTATTAAAAAACAACACTGAACTGCATAGGTAGGTATAATGATTGAAATTGAGGAATGAGGATACAAAATGTGATCTAATCCCAAAAACCTGAACTAGCGCACTAAGTTAATAAAAAATATTCAATAAATAAATCAAACTTAGGTAGATACGTTAATTTGAAATAATAATTAAGACTACCTTATAAAGTCTCTTCCCGTAGTTTACGATCAACAAAGATTAAACTACCCTACTGAAACATACTTATATACCGAACGAAATCGCCGGATATAAGTTAGAAGGTAAATAGGATATCATTATCTACTAGAACATTAGGCTCTAGGTTCGGTGTTGCTTTATCCTAGGCATGTACTTAGGGAAAACCTTAGTTTGGGACCAGTTGCAATGTAAATGTAGGTGTATGTGATTTGTCTCAATTTAATTACTTACTGTAATCGTGATAAAAGCTTTCAACATAATTTGATATACAACGTCTGTAATTTTCAATTACACGCGTAACTTTCGTCTTTGTTCATTAAAATAAAAGTGAATTAAGTTAGTAGCTAGAGAATTTGTTAATTACCTAATTAATTTACGAGACGAGTAAAACACTAGGATTATCTCTATCGTATTTATTTAGGCTGATAATACGCATCGTAATTAGATACCTAACAAAGGTAGGTAAATACAAAGCTTTACAAGGTAAAGATATATAATAGGGTAGGTCCCTAGGGGATACTTAGGGAATTAAGGGCCGATTCAACCAACCTTATTCCGATAACAACGCTGCCGTTCTATACAACTGACGGTATACCATAGATAGATAGATATATATTCTTTATTGCACAAAAATAAAATACAAGCATGATACAACAGCAATTTATCCATGGATAAGAATATTGGTATGAATCCAGCCTTAATGTTTTTGTCCTTTTCTAGCGAGTAGGAAGACAAATTCGAGTTGTGACACAGCAAGTTGTAACAAAAATTATTACTTTCAAGAAAAGTTGTTTCGTAGTTTCCGAGCTATATACGAGTATGCTAGCGATTAGTCAAAAACTCCTATAGGATACTAGAGACGGGCCAGTCATTATTTTACGACTTGCAGTCACAAAAAAAAATCTTTAAAGGAGCCGACAGCAGGCAATCCACATATTAAGTCGCCTTTCTTACAACTCAATTCTGTCTCCAAACTGTTAAATTTTAATTTGATTCTCCTGAAGTAAATGTCGTGACTCACAGTGGCACATTACAGAGATCTGCTGGCAGAGTCGAAACAAGAATGAAAATAATTATGTACCTACTCCACTGACAAAGAGCGACTCTATATTGATCCTAATTATGATAAGACTAGGTTTTTCGTGTTTATTTAGACGAGAATATGTCTAGTTGAGCGACACATTAATATTTTGCTGACAATTTCATGCTTTCATTCATTCCTTTTGACATGACTGTAAATACATTTATTTTGCCAAAATTATTTCTAACTCCACTTAGTACATTTGTTGACATGACATAAACACTACAGAAATAATTATAGTTAGCGTCTCCGCCTACATTCGCGTCGCGTCCTACTGCTTTTCACTCTCGTTGAATAACTTACGCGTTTCAGAAATTATTATTTTGCCTAGTAAATCTTAAGTTACGTAAGATCATTTCACAACATTACCGCGTTCATTGCCACCAAATTAAGGCTTAGTCACACATTTTCGATGCACTTTAAACTGCAATAAAATACTTAAATATTATCATGGTTGGTTTAGCTTTATTTCCCATGATGAATGCGTTGAAATTTAAAATGATGGGAAATTGTTTCCTTCACCACAGATATTAATAATAATATAATAATATCTAGGGACAACTTCGTCCTCCAGATAGAGTTAAGATAATCTCGTTTCTCTCTCATTTAGACAATATGACATACATTGCCATGGTCCCAAACTAAGGTTTACCCTTCTGCTATGGAAACCAGGAACGACGAGCGAGGTAGAGACGCCTGGACCATGATTCAGGATTTAGCAAATCTGGTTGTTAGGTACATACATTGAAGTGATTGCAATCTGACCTTCGCAACCCAGGATTACATTGAAAATAATCAACGAGCAACTGCTTTCGATTCAATGTGTGCAAAAAAGATGATTAAAATCTTTTACTTATCAATCAAAAGGCAAAACTAAAACCCACAGCGTTTCAGTTTCACGTGCACAGGCGGAATTCAACCGTTGCATTCAGCCAAATTTTAATCCATTCCGGATCGAAAATAGAATCGTTTTTTCCGAATCTATTTTCGATATCGTTTGATGTTGGACTTGAAACACAACACACACGCCAGATGCAACGAATGGTCGCAAGCTGGCACTTGTAAACGAATGCGGGTGTTAATCATGTACAATATCGAACCACCATAAAAGTTCTACAAATATTTTGTTTTATAAAAAAATATGTTTAGACTCGAGCGTAATAAGGCTTTTTTACGTCTATTACGGCAATACCCTAATTCGACTCAAGCTACAGTCCTGAAAAGATAACATCCGCCTGGCGCACCAGTACCAGTACCTACCTAAGTATGTAATAAAAGAATGGGCTCTTGAAAGGAAAGGAGGACAAGGGGACTACTAGAAGGAAGTCTGACTAACGAGATTAATCAGCAGCTCTGTTAAGATGCCCTGGTGTTTTCAGGAAACTAGCCATAGATGCTCTTAAAACATAAATTTTCTATCTTTTTTTTCACATAATATTTTTAAACCTTGTTTAGCGACTTTTAAAGGGTAATTTGTATAACACTTGTTGTTTATAATTAACTTGTGGATAACGTTGTTGGTTATGCATTTAATTATCATGTAATTGTAATGTATCTTGTCCTAAGCTTTTAATGTATAACTGTTTGAAGGTGACTGGGATTATGCAATCACTAGAGCTGTAGCGTCCTGACCGACAGGCACTCCAGTTTCTTCTAGCGATGTGCTAAGTGGTCACACACTCAGAATTTTGATAGATTTATTTATACCTAGGAATCTATAGGAAATATATTTTTTTAATTTATTATAAATTATCTACAATTATTAAGTATGTATGTATTGTTTATTATTTTTAAAATGTATTGTGTTTATAATATTTTTTTTATTTTTTATCTTTCTTATTATTAGTATACATACACAAATCTATTTTGTTTCATAGAACATTTTCTTTTTTACGCAGCATAATTTGTTTTACACCGAACAATTACTTTAAAATAGGTCATATTTTGCCTGTAACACAGAGTATCCTAGTACAGGCATATATTATATAGTTTACGCTATTTTTTTCATTTAGCTAAGTAGATTTTAAGTTTTATTTTGTAACAATTATTGTAATATTATAAAGCTAAATGACCTTTACTATATAAGTTTTTTTTTATATACGATAGGTGGCAGACGAGCAGACGGCTCACCTGAAGCGATTGCCGCCGCCCATGGACACCCGCGACACCAGTAGGTATGTACTTTTCTGCCATTTTCAGTTTCATTTGTTAAACTGCTTTGTTACTGTCTGTTGTTTTTCTATCATGCTTGTATTTTGTTTTTGTGCAATAAAGAATAGGTATCTATTGGAGACTTACTGCACCGGTCTCTTATCGAGGACACAGTATTATACTATATCGAGGGTTTACAGGCACCAAAACCAGAAGGCTACAGGCATATCACTCATTAGTTGGAGAGAGCTAGTGACGCGTTGGTGAGAAAAATCTTTGGTGATTAGGAGTGAAAAGGATTAGGGTAGGAAGGCACAAAAGATCCCATAGGGTCGACGAACTCAATGAAAATGACTCCTTATTGGTGTTGTCTAGGGATTTTTTTAATGTTTTCTCCTAGAAAACCTTACCTTAGATCCATACAGATTTCAGGTGCAGAATCAGAGAGAAGAAAGAAAACCAATAGAATAATTCGCGCAAAACCTTCCATCAAATGTGTCATTTTAGTTAGAGAGTTTTCCCACGGACGTATCAATACGTCTCTTTGTTACGGCGCACTTCCGCAGGTGACCGGACTCAAAAGGTGTTAATTCAACAAACAATTACATAATGTTATACAGTTTGAGATAGATGCCGGCATTAAAACAGATTTATTTTCCTACTGCTTTTCACTCTCGTTGAATAACTTACGCGTTTCAGAAATTATTATTTTGCTGAGTAAATCTTAAGTTACGTAAGATCATTTCACAACATCACCGCGTTCATTGCCACCAAATTAAGGCTTAGTCACACATTTTCGATGCACTTTAAACTGCAATAAAATACTTAGATATTATCATGGTTGGTTTAGCTTTATTTCCCATGATGAATGCATTGAAATTTAAAATGATGGGAAATTGTTTCCTTGACCACAGATATTAATATAATAATATATAAGGACAACTTCGTCCTCCAGATAGAGTTAAGATAATCTCGTTTCTCTCTCTCATTTATACTGTATGACATACATTGCCATGGTCCCAAACTAAGGTTTACCCTTCTGCTATGGAAACCAGGAACGACGAGCGAGGTAGAGACGCCTGGACCATGATTCAGGATTTAGCAAATCTGGTTGTTAGGTACATTGAAGTGATTGCAGTCTGACCTTCGCAACCCAGGATTTTACATTGAAAATAATCAACGAGCAACTGCTTTCGATTCAATGTGTGCAAAAAAGATGATTAAAATCTTTTATTTATCGATCAAAAGGCAAAACTAAAACCCACAGCGTTTCAGTTTCACGTGCACAGGCGGAATTCAGCCGTTGCATTCAGCCAAATTTTAATCCATTCCGGATCGAAAATAGAATCGTTTTTTCCGAATCTATTTTCGATATCGTTTGATGTTGGACTTGAAACACAACACACACGCCAGATGCAACGAATGGTCGCAAGCTGGCACTTGTAAACGAATGCGGGTGTTAATCATGCACAATATCGAACCAACATAAAAGTTCTACAATTTTTTTGTTTTATAAAACAAAATGTTGTTTAGACACGGACGTAATAAGGCTTTTTTACGTCTATTACGGCAATACCCTAATTCGACTCAAGCTACAGTCCTGAAAAGATTGACATCCGCCTGGCGCACCAGTACCAGTACCTACCTAAGTATGTAATGAAATAATGGGCTCTTGAAAGGAAAGGAGGACAAGGGGACTACTAGAAGGAAGTCTGACTAACGAGATTAATCAGAAGCTCTGTTAAGATGCCCTGGTGTTTTCAGGAAACTAGGCCATAGATGCTCTTAAAACATAAATTTTCTATCTTTTTTTTCACATAATATTTTTAAACCTGTTTAGCGACTTTTTAAAGGGTAATTTGTATAACACTTGTTGTTTATAATTAACTTGTGGATAACGTTGTTGGTTATGCATTTAATTATCATGTAATTGTAATGTATCTTGTCCTAAGCTTTTAATGTATAACTGTTTGAAGGTGACAGGGATTATGCAATCACTAGAGCTGTAGCGTCCTGACCGACAGGCACTCCAGTTTCTTCTAGCGATGTGCTAAGTGGTCTCACACTCAGAATTTTGATAGATTTATACCTAGATATCTATAGAAAATATATTTTTTTAATTTATTATAAATTATCAACAATTATTAAGTATGTATGTATTGTTTATTATTATTTAAAATGTATTGTGTTTATAATTATTTTTATCTTTCTCATTATTAGTGTACACAAATCTATTTTGTTTAATATAATATTTTCTTTTTTACGCAACATAATTTGTTTTACACCGCACAATTACTTTAAAATAGGTCATATTTTGCCTGTAACACAGGGTATCCTAGTACAGGCATATATTATATAGTTTACGCTTCATTTACCAAAGTAGATTTTAAGTCTTATTTTGTAACAATTATTGTAATATTATAAAGCTAAATGACCTTTACTATATAAGTTTTTTTTTTATATACGATAGGTGGCAGACGAGCAGACGGATCACCTGAAGCGATTGCCGCCGCCCATGGACACCCCCCGCGACACCAGTAGGTATGTACTTTTCTGCCATTTTCAGTTTCATTTGTTACTGTCTGTTGTTTTTCTATCATGCTTGTATTTTGTTTTTGTGCAATAAAGAATAGGTATCTATTGGAGACTTACTGCACCGGTTCTCTTATCGAGGACACAGTATTATACTATATCGAGGGTTTACAGGCACCAAAACCAGAAGGCTACAGGCATATCACTCATTAGTTGGAGAGAGCTAGTGACGCGTTGGTGAGAAAAATCTTTGGTGATTAGGAGTGAAAAGGATTAGGGTAGGAAGGCACAAAAGATCCCATAGGGTCGACGAACTCAATGAAAATGACTCCTTATTGGTGTTGTCTAGGGATTTTTTTAATGTTTTCTCCTAGAAAACCTTACCTAGATCCATTCAGATTTCAGGTGCAGAATCAGAGAGAAGAAAGAAAACCAATAGAATAATTCGCGCAAAACCTTCCATCAAATGTGTCATTTTAGTTAAGAGTTTTCCCACGGACGTATCAATACGTCTCTTTGTTACGGCGCACTTCCGCAGGTGACCGGACTCAAAAGGTGTTAATTCAACAAACAATTACATAATGTTATACAGTTTGAGATAGATGCCGGCATTAAAACAGATTTATTTTATTTTTATTTTTTATTTTATTTTATTTGATACAAAAATCGGATGAAAGAATGATGAAAAGCAAAAGAAAAAGTAAAGCTTAAATGTTTGTTATTATGAGCTATTATTTTATTAACGCATTACTTACTTATATAGAGCTAATAATAATTAAGTGTTAGATGCTTTAAGGTCTATGGGCTTAATTTAATTGCTTTTTAGGAAAATCATGTAATACGAAAAATAATTTAATATCAAATCTGCACGTTTCAGATAGTTTTTACACATTGATTCTAAACGTATAACTATGATCCAGTTTTAGTCTGTGGCTGTCACTACAAGTTTTTATACATATTTACAAGTAAATTAATGTATGGATTTCGTAACACATGAAAAAAAAATACACAGTCTAACTTCAAATTCACACATACCAGAATAAGTGCTTAAACCTATAGTAGTGATGTTGATTCCCCTTGCAAAGTTCAGACGGCAGTATTTGGGAAGTCAACTAATTACAATGAATCATATAATTACTCGACTTCCCAAATACTGGATTACGTTCCAAGTGTACGGGCTCCCAAGCGAATGGGAATGATACGCTACGTTGATGATAATGATGATACAGCTACAAACAAAACACCATTTAGCTGTCAAACCAGTCATAGAACGGCAGGACATGATGATGATGTAACTTATAACACCGCATAAAATATAGCGCCGAATTAACCAATCCGCGGGGCTGTTGACTATTCATAAACGGCCGACACAACACAATGGCCGGTTGGTGCGCGTGCGTCTCGATAATATCAATTAATCAGTGTTAGAATGCAGTTCACACTCGGCAGGGCCCGTTATGGCAATCCACTGCTGCGCAACCAAACCAAGGCGGTAAGTCTGAGGGGATGCTACCGATTTGAATAGCGCAGCGGAAGTCTAAAAAGGATCGTTTTTTGGCTATTAAAACATTATAACGAGTAGGCGAAATATGGCGAAACTTGTAGAGTGGCGGCTTGAAGAGTATTCGACCAAATGATAAGTAGAAATCAACTTTCTGTAAGTTTGACACTTGATAGCAATAAAGTAGAGGTTTTAAAGATAAAAACATTACCCTTCCTTATTATAAAAATAGTTCTGGAACTTAAACTCGTGCCAGCCCTTTATAACATTGCGTGTGGTAACGAGATGGCATGAGCTTTAGTACAGTAATAACTTTAGATCGCATTTTGTAATAAAGGGAAAAGAGATATCATACCTACATACTCCTCAATAAATCTCTACATGTTCTCTATTATATCAATGATACATGTATCGTTTCAAGCTAAAAGTTATATTACTTGGCAGTAAAGTCATAGTTTTCGCGTAATTAACACCCCATTACCATTAGGTATACCTACCTCTCATCTGGTACTTTAGTGTACCAACGACGCGTCATAACATCGAGTTAGTCATCGGATCGTTTATACGCGTACCTACTGTCCTTGAGAATACGAATCACGGTGACAAATAGATCATCGCCTACACTAGTTCAGTCCTCAACCTAAAGCAACCATGTCCTCCTGCAGCAAAAGTTATTTTCCTTACCCCGAGTCAAAAAATGCCTTCCCACAATAAGTCCGTATCACATCGTAATTAGTATTCCAGTTACCACTGCTGGTTTACAGGCCTACTCTCACCCCTACCCCTAGAGCGTTATGCTGACCAAATGCACTATCGGGCTAGTCAGACCGGACAAAATAAAATAAGTTTTGTAACGAGTCTTATTTGACTTACTCTTTTTTACCAGTCGACGACAAAGCCAAAAGGAAAGGTTTTGATTTAAGTCTATGTAAGTAAGAATGTGACACGCCGGGTGAGTGGGACGCCGTGTGGTCCCCGGCAGAGTAGAATAGGCCACCCTCACTCTTACCGAGGTGTCGTAAAAGACGACTAAGGTAAAGCTGCTGGCATGATCATCGGCACCCAGGGAAGGAAAACTCTGCATTTATATCAAAACCCTCGCCAAACCCGTCTGCCAAGCGTGGTGAGTATGGCAATTACCCCTCATGTGATTGAGGGAGGCCCGTGCCCCAGCAGTGGGGACTTAATTGGGCTGATGATAATGAAGTAAGAATGTAAATATATGTTCCAAGATAAACACCCAGATTGCCTAAAACACCCAGCCGATTTTGACATGAGGTATCAATCGATTCCTTAGTACTGTCCAGGTGACGACAGGGTCGCATTGCGCATCGGAGGCATATTTCATTTTGGTTCGATGAGCCAGGGAATTGAGTCCTTAAGTCGTGACCGAAAAAAACAGTTATTACTCAATACGAACAAATAATCAGAAATATGCGCTAAAAGCTATTGTAAACTGTCTGGCACATCTCGACGGAGGTGGAGTGGACTGTAGGCAACAATGGATGTCGCAACAACTGACGCTGCGCTTGCGCCGCGAATTGGGAACAAGTGGCGTGTCCTGTCTGCCTGCATTCTGCCCGTCGGACATTCCACTGGGGCCTATGTGCCGTAAATGCTACTGCGATATTTATATCGATTAAATAATGAATAGTGACCTTATAATTCGGAACATCGATTTTATTTTCATGGATTGAAAGGGTAACACAACAATCATAATGTTACACATATGATTTTAGGACTACGTTCTAAAATCATATGTGTAACAACATTTAGGGACAAATCGAAAATGAAGCAGACCTATGCATCGATAAATACGAACATTTCTCAGCAAAGACGTACAATAGGAGGTCCTATTGAACGTCTTTGGACTTAGTTTAGGACTACGTTCGTAAATTATGAATACAATTACAAAGCGTCAATGACATTTATACTAACGAGCTAACGAAAAAGACTATGTGAGAAGGTTCACTCACACTTTGTTTAAAAGAGCGACAGAATCCTTATCTATTTTCGCTATCCCCTAATCCCTACAATATTGATAGATAGATAGATAGACGAGTCATAATTATTTTAAGGCAGACACTGGAAATACTGGGATACTTATTATCACTATAAATCAGCAAATCATGTATTGTATTAAAACAATGAATAATAAAGTGGGACTGAATTGATGGACATCTGGTTATTTTAATAAATACATGTTCAATTCGATATGCGTTGATATTTTATCATTCGTTCGCCAGAACCACGTTATACAAATATTAATTGCAATGCAAGGCCGAGGCCGATCTGTGGTTTAATTTACTCATACACACAATACAGCTGTTAATACATACAATCTTTGTATCGTCAAAGTAAAAGTAGTGATATCGTCTGCTGATTTTAAACTTTTTGTCTATTATTTTCTTGTCTTGAATAAAAATATATTAAAATAAAATTGGGCGACTACTTGAGATCAATTAAGACAATTTATAGCTTAGTTATTTCGCCTGTCAAAAATAACTTTATCCTCAAAGCTCATGGCGAGTTTTAGAGTAATAAATGTTATGTAAAATTTTGTAGACACTATTTAATTAGTATAATTTGTGCCTCTCTATAGTTTGACAGCTTCAAAATCCTCGTTCTTCCAAAGCCCTAAAGAATATACAGATTCAGTGCTAAAAGGGACTTGTAATTTGGTTTTCACGAAATAGTACGAGTGAAGTACTTAATCAAATAATCTTCCAAAGCAGACGTTAATTAAAAGCTTGTTGCCATAAAAACCAAAAAACAGCCTGTCATTTCGTCCAGCGACTTGACCTTAGGCGACACAATGTTTATGCTCGAATGTCAGATGAGTCAGCGCGGCGGCCGGCGAGTCGGACAAATGCCTACAATTAGTGAAAATGCGAAAACTAATAAGAGTGAAGTCATTTTTATATGTAGTAATGTGAGGACAAGCAACCTTGAGTAGGATTTGAGAACAACTCTGATATACTAAACAAAACAAAACAATACATAATATTAGGTAGGTAGCTATGACAAGAAAGGGATGCAGCAGGGGTGTTTATACTGATACCGATGTTATGATGAATAAAGGGTTTGTTGATAACGTATCTGTTTAACATAGAAGAATTCTTAATATGAATGACGAGCAAGCACCTCATCCTAATGCGGAATAGTATAGGCTTACCTATGGTGAAGATTCGATTTTACCCTGTAGTACTTATACTACAGGGTAAAGTCGAATCTTCACCCTCTTTTTACAACACGCGTTACGTATTAGCGGGTCTTTAAACATTTTTTTACGCGACACAGTATAACTATAAATCTGTTTATTGCTATTTGAAATACAGCATATGCGAATCTTCAGTATTCCAAAGGATAATAATGACTATCTAATTTTTGTTTTTGATCGCCGAGACGTTTCTTGGGGTTGTTTACTGGGTTGAATTTCTATCGCTAACTAACGCGCCATTGTCATAACATATAGCAGACTTTCTTAGAATGATCATACGTATGGCTTTATAAGGAGCTCCCCTTACCATCCTAGAATTGTCATTCTTATCGCGCAGAATACTAATGACATATACATGTAACTATCTCTAATACAGCGTGTGTATTTTATACGGGCGAATAATTCATCCAGCTATTAATATCTGATCCTACGAATCGTATAAGAGTCTCATTCATTAAATTGGTGGTGAATTAGGTGTAATATTTTCTAAAGTTGCAACCCAGCAGCAATGTATGCCGTCCAACTTGTTTGACATGACAAGTGACATGAGTGTCAGACACTCGTATGACGTGTAGATACTTATGTCTACGTTAATTGATGTATTAACGTTAACTACAGGGATGCAATACATTGCTGTGCTCAATTATTTTGTATGAAAAAAAAAGTACCTTAATTTCCTAAAGAAATGTATGTAATACAGGTTCCCTAGGTCCGATAGTTAATCGCATTAAAATATTAATAAATTAACATACAATAATTAATTCATTATAAACTTTAGAAGCCAATCTTAATTTCCACATGAAACAAATTGGTCGATAAGAAGCAGTAGTTATCTAGGTAAAAAATATAATAGGTATGGATCGATGACCTATCGATACTCTTACATTTGATTGATACCCAGTTTAATAGACGACATACTATAATCATACATTCCATTCATCACAGCCATCAGTCATTATTACTAAACCAGGATGCGTTGTAGATGACGAGAATGTGTCAGGTGACCTCCACAAATATGTTGGTATAGACTTTGTTATTGTTGTAAATGTTTTTGGTATACAGATGAGTAAGAATTTGAAGATTTAGACTGTTTCAAAGAATGAAACCAGGTTACTTAGATTGTTTGTTTACATTAGAATTTGAATGAAAGGTTGTCGGCCGAGTTAATTCCTACAGGGGATAAGATTTTATGGATAGACATGGAAGACTTACATGTCTGAAGTGGAGAATCTTCCACGTACCATTTTGATACAAAAATCCTTAGACTTAGATTAGAAGTCACTAGAACTCCGCAGGACGCGGTATCACAGTCTTCATCTCACTGTTTAATTGTAATCAGATAAATTACTGTTTACTCTCCGCACAATAATATGTATCAACGTCTCGCACACAAGCCGTGCCTCAAATCCTAATGCAAACTTGGCAATGTTGCCGACCAATTACGTCTCATTTCTCTCATAGCATCGGCAATTATTAATAGAATCCAGTATCCGCCAGGAGCACCCGAAGCTGCGAAACTAGCCGGCAGGACGAGGAGCCCAAGTCACTCTTACACTGTTGAGATGCGTACTCAAAAATACCGAGTGGTTAGGGAGTTACGATTGAGTTTCGTTCGTTGACGTTCGTGTGATTGCGCGCGAGTCGAGGTCGCGTCGGTCGGGAACTCCGCGCGTCTCCCGGCGCGTGCGCGGACTGCGCGGGGAGTGCGCGCGCGTCTCGTTCGGCCCGTTTTGGCGTGGAGGCGTGCTCGCGTCACCGCGCCCGAGAACAAAGTGATAACAAAAACTACAATAATTGACACTATTTGCTGTGTACGCCGTCTACGCGTCTCTAAGCGCCTACGTACCCGCCGGGCTATCTCCGCAAGTTTTGTTTTGCCTCCGCTGGACCGTCGCCAACGACGTCGATGCAGTTACGTTAGTACTACCGCTTTTGACGGAAAACAAACTTGCGAAGCAAGGTCAAAATCGTGTTGATATAAAAACGTCTCAAAATAAACCGAGCACATGCTGAAGATAGAGACGAATCGGCTGAAATGTGCACTAAATTTGAATTCAACCGATCTTGTATGAACACATTGATGAAAGCATTGAGCTCATCTCATCAAGAAACGCAAGCATAAAGCATTTTAATGAGGATGCTAAACGGTGCATAAAGAAAACAAATGGACTGTGGAATCTAATCTATCCATCATGATTTTTCATGAACTGGCCGCTGTCATCAAAGGTAACGGAATGAACTCCAACAAGAGAGTAAAAGAATAGGTCATCGAGATTACATAAAGATCAAACGCTGTGCAAAGAGTTAAAACGCTACAGATTCTGGAGAGTCTGACAGATCGTCAGACGCCTGACTAAAGTTATAGTGTCCAGCGTCCAGTAGGACTCAAAGTCAAGGCCCTTGCGTCTATTTCCGTGCGTGGCACATGCCAATAACGTCGGGACAGCACGACGCACTCATTGACAATATTACATCACCATACGTGAACATTTCACCTGTATGATTTAACACACCAGTCCGTCAACGCTGTGAGAAGAGAATAGCAAATAGAGAGAACATTCAATTATTATTGAAACTGCTAAAAGACTTCAAATAGATTAAGAGAAGAGACGAAAGTCAGGTGTTAGGTATCTTTATTTTCAGACTCGTATAGAAAATGACTTTATCTGAATTCAGTTCCGTGATAAGTAAACGATTTAAATTTTACAATAATATTCTGCTTCACATACTCTTTACTTAACAACCTGGTGGTGGTATAAACCCTTAAGGTCTTGGGTTAGAATCTCACGAGTGGCAACCACTGAGTTTCATAGCAACCACTATGCAAGGACATTGCAGGCTTGAATCATGTGATTGTTCGAAATAAAACTGATTCTATTAATCGGAGGGTAAGCAAGCGGCGGTTTAACAACCCACACGATAAGAAGCCCAAACTAATAAACCACAAAGGTTGTTAATCAAACCATAGTGCCTACTAAGATATTGGCACAGTTATTATAATACGTCATGGTCATAGAAACAAAGAACTTCAAAGAATAGGCAGTTAATGCAAAAAGGTAACACAGCAGTACCATGATAAGATAACTATTGAGATGCGTACTCAAAAACAACATCTTAGGAATTTAAAAGATTCGCAAATATGAAGACTAGCCAAGCAGCAAACGAACACAGAGAAAATGAAGAAAGAATGATAATATACGATTTGCCATTTTCTTTGCTCTGTTTCGTACCTGATAAAGTGGTAACAATAAGACTTCCTGGATAAGTTAAATCTAGCCGAATCAAGTCTTACAATGATTAATCGGAGAGAGAGCTAATCCTGATCTCGGTTATGCAGTTAACAAGCGCGGTTACACTCGTAAATCACAATACATAATAAAATATAATCCTAGAATTGATATTTGCGCGTACGCACGCTGAATACTAATGTAACGGTTAATTTTGTGCGGCTGTCGGCTATTATCTTGAACAATCATCTAACATCAGTTACGAATATGATGGGTTGAACGTTACCGAATACTACAATAGAAAATGTTTTATCGTCCAAATCATTGGACAGGCTTTCATCTCTTTTCAGACAAAATCAAAGACTCTCACAGGCACATTCAAACGCCCACCGCGTGTTTATGATAGAAAAGTACTCGATTCACCGATTTTCATACATTCGAAAGGAATTTTTGTATGAAAAACACGTAGAGGACGGTTAAAACGGACGGTGTGTATTTGTTATTTGAATTAAATACTTTCTAACAAGTTAAATTATTATAAGAGAAAAGTAGATCCCATTCAACAGTAATAGTTCAGATGACTTACCTATGATCGGAAAACAGCTCGAAGCCCGTTACTTGAATGAAAGAAAGTAAACAAATATCTAGCTATCTCGCGTATTGGTACAGACTCCTGAGTTATTTCTTTCAATTTGTATAATACATTACTGACATTACACGAATTCCAAATCCTCAAAAAGGCACAAACTTAAAACAAAATAATCTTTTCAGATTTTCCGCTCAGCGTTTTATCCCGTAGGTCGAAATTGACTGGTTCCCCTGCCCAAAGGTTGCAAAGGTTAGCGCGTGCTTCATTGTAATTACCAGACTTACCAAATCCTGGTGCCTTAATGCGAAGGGGTCCCGCAACGAACGAGAATATACCTGTCGCATCCAAACAAATGAGACACACAGCGTGTGTGAAAGGGAGGGAAGGAATCTCCGATTCGGTCGTAACGGTTGGTTTAAATTAGGCCCCCAGGATCGTACTACGAGTGTACGCCGGGCTCCGAACTACATTTATCGTGGGAGAGCGAAAATAATAAAGTTTGGAAGTGCACTTATGACTCCGCTTGTGTTGCTTTGCCACAAGTTGCTGTCGATGGGCGGAGGCAATCGCTTACCATCGAGCGATCCGTCTACTCATCTGCCATCAATCACATTCAAAATTAAATATCATTTATTTCAACCAAATTACAGGTCATATACAAAATAGAATAGTAAAATATATAATGTCAAATGTTGTCATTGCAGCTCGCGACACCCTTTACCGCTTTTGCCCAGTATTCCAGGGACGGACCATCATAGCGTTCCCAGAGTATCTTCAGAATGATATTGGTACTGCCCAGTATACGATTCCTTATCGAAACCACCTTTTTGCGTTACATTAAAAACTTAGACCCCAAACTTGTTTCTTATGTGAACACTTTGATATTTGCCAAAATTGACATTATTTGTGTTGTATTAGAATTTCCTGACATTTTATTATTTAAACTAAATTTTATATTTAATCAATTGTAATGTAATGTTTCCAAATATTTACACATCAGTACATCAAGAACCGATAAAACGAAATTGAAAGTATTCCAATGTAACTGACTAACTGTATACAAATGTAACATTCGTTTTGCAAATAAAGTTTTCTGATTCTGATTCGTGATTGTGCCCGCAAGTCAACATTTTTGATCATTTAAGGAAATTGCAAACACTCACCTATTGTGTAGATCGCTGGGCTTGGCCATGGTGAACTCCTTGGCGTGGACGTTCAGCTTATTGGTCGAGGGCGCCCCCTGCTGGCCCGGCGAGCCCTGCGCCGGCGCGCCGTCTGTGCGGACACCTGTACGTCAACCATGTGTCAAGAGAAAAGGACAGAGAAGAGGTTAGTGCGAGAGAGTGCCGGTTAGTCATGCCAAGAGTGGGATGTCAGAGTCGTGGCAGATTGTAGATGTTGATTTTACTTTAGTGGGCATGACGATGGCTGGCTGGATTCAGAATCCTGATTTCTGTTTAGTGCTTGGCTGGCTGTTTGTGTAGTGCACCTACCTATGGGAGATTATTTTGCTGATGATTCGATAAGTTCGTCTTAGAGAGAGGCAAATTGAAATAGCTGGAGTTTGTGAAGATCTATGTGACCTATATACATACGTACAGGGTGTGTCTGTGAACATTTACATCCCTATAACCAGGTGTTCTACCAACCATTCTGAACAACATTTGTTCAACGACTTTTCGAAATTCGTCGAACGTTTCTTCATGCGAATTTACAAAAGTGGTAGAACATATTTTGTTCATAATTGTTAGTAGAACAAGTGGATAAAAGGATGTAAATGTTCACAGATACACCCTGTCTATCGGCGGTAATGAAAAAAAATCGTAAGGAAACCTGCACACGAATTGTGAATACCTACCCACAATGGACAACATTTCATATTTTTAACATGTCCATATTGTTTTTTTATATGAAAATAGACATAAAATGAACAGACCCATATTTTTCCTTTTTTCAAAATTTGTCCATTTTCATGCATAATAATTATTAAAATTCTTTTTATTCTAAAAAGACGTAAGCGCCAAATGACGTCATCGGACGGCTGAATCAGCGATATTCCTTTGCTTATCATTGTTTTAATAAAAAAAAAGGTACTACTGTCAATGGTAAATAATACTACTGTCAACATTGTCAACGTCATTCATACATTCAACGTTGACAAGTTGTCTTTTTTTTTGACAGTTACATGTCATGGGTTTGGCATTTCGTAAATTTAAAACTATAATGTGCTAAGCAAAGAAATATTTTACATTCTGCCGTCCGATGACGTCATCTTACGTTTTTTAGTTTTTAATTTTTTTCTCAGTAAATAAGCAATATAAAAAATTAATAAATATATATTCGAGCAGCGGAAAAGTAAACAAAGAATTGGTATTTTTTGTTTCAGAGCTTAGCAATTTTGAAATGTTGTCCATTGTCAAATTTCTTAACGTGGGTTTAAGGTTGACAGCGCTTCTATGACTCCACTGGTGTCGCGGGTGTCTATTGGCGGCGGCAATCGCTTACCATCAGGCGATCCATCTGCTCATCTGCCACCTATCACTTAAAAAAAGTGCCATCATTTTACATCACACCAGATACACATTACACAACATCATGACAAGCCGCCTGCAGACGAGCGAGTGTGAATCAACGCTGTAATTGGGTAGCCTGGATCATCGTGCGTGACTCCCGGCCGCGGTCAAATGAGCAACTTTCATCTGCTCAGGCGCAGATATGAGCTGTATGTCCGAGCTAATGCAATCGTAATGATCTGTCGGATAGATACCTACCCATAGTCAAATAATGAATAGAAAGACACAGAACGGCACAACACAGGTGCCTAGGTACATCGCTAGCTAAACAGACTTCGCACACAATGTGTGTGTACAGTGATCTTGGCGTGTTTTGGTGATAGGTGGCAGACGAGCAGACGGATCACCAGATTGTAAGCGATTACCGCCGCCAATGGACACCTGCGACACCAGTGGAGTCACAAGTGCGCTGCCAACCTTTAAACTTGTCCCGCGTGACTGGTACCTACCGGACCTAAATAAATAAATAAATAAACGAATGCTTAGTAGATGCGGTAGGCCACGAGCTTCTCTTAATAATATCTTAACGTGCACGCCTAGGAGTTGACCATGGTCAAACGTAGCCCTTAGGTCAACGGACTCATCGATACATCGATATCAATGTCATCTATAGCCGACTTTGTGTTTATTATAGAACTCCCTGCCAAGGTATGTTTTCCCTGAGCACTATAATCTGGACAACTTTAAGGCAAGACTGAACAAGCATCTTTTAGGCAAACGAGTATCATCCTAGACCTCATCGTCCGCTTTCCATCAAGCGTTAGCCTATTGAACAAAGAAAATATTTTGTGATATCTATAGCCGACTTTGTGTTTATTATCGAAAATCCCTGCCAAGGTATGTTTTCCCTGATCTGGACAACTTTAAGGCAACAGTGAAAAAGCATCTTTTAGGCAAACGAGTATCATCCTAGACCTCATCGTTCGCTTTCCATCAAGCGTTAGCCTATTGAACAAAAAAAATATTTCGTGATATCTGACTCTATTATGTTTATCTACAACCTACCTGTGCGGATAAAGAATGGGATCAGAAATGGCGGCGCATCTATTCACTTCTCGCTCGCTCACTATTTGCGTCTATACTCGCACCCCACGAGTGCGAGTATAGACGCAAATAGTGTGCGAGCGAGAAGTGAATAGATGCGCCGCCATAGTGCGAGTATAGACGCAAATAGTGTGCGAGCGAGAAGTGAATAGATGCGCCGCCATTTCTGATCCCATTCTTTATCCGCACAGGTTGGACTATGTTCTATTCCCGCGACGGTGGTAGACGATCGGTAGCGCAGTGGTTACCGATGCAAGGGCGATTCTTGCAGGGTTCGGTTCCCACTAATTAACACAAATGATTGTTGAAGAAAGGAATTGGGTATTTGGTTATTTGTGGTACAGCACAACCTTGTTGTTACCTTATACTAATTCGGCCATGTTTCGCGATGAAAATTGCAGTACCGCGTCATCTGTGTAAATAAGGTCTACACACTATTACAAAAGATAACTCTATTGTACAAGTCATCGACCTTACAGAGTTGTCTCTTAAGGTGACACATCGACGGAACTAGCGGCGCCAGTAAATTTGGACCAGTTTTGATTATTATGAAACATTTTTCAAAAAAAAGTACAAGGGTTCATCAATCCATACAGGAAAGTATCAAGATTTTTTTGAGATGTATTTGTGTCATTTTATTTTCGTTCATATTGCCCAAAGTAGCCACTTTTAGTAATAAAAAATATGGTTACATACTTGAAGCAAGAAATTATGACAATTATGTCTCAAAAAAATCTTAGTACTTTACGAATTCACCGCTATACTTTTTTGAAAAATATCTCTAAATCGCCATAATTAGGTACTCAATGCGTCACCTGTAACTTGCAGACCAGTTGTTATGTCTGGAAAAATTTACTTTTCTACTAACTACATAAATATCAGCCGTGATGTCTAAATACTTAACATCCGATTAATCATCTTTCCATATCCATTACATACAAGCAAATGAGATATAGACAGATTGATATTGAACCCAATATGATGGATATTAAGGTGAGTGTTGATTAAGAAATTTGACAGACTTGCATACTTTATCGTGTAGCTGTCCGTACAAACCATGTCATAATTTTACGCGATTTGATTGATCTTGATACCTACGTGAAAATTAACATTTTTATTTTTAGATTACTACGTTACGACTCCCGGTCATAAAGTTTATATTTCGTCAATACGAGATATCCTCACGGACGGTGTTTTGTCTCAAGTGAATGTCTTTCCTCCTAAATGATACATCACTATTTGAAGATTTTAGACGGCTTTGTTGACAAACCTGGCTGCTCCGTGACTAGTGTAGATGCGGGTGGCGAGGGCGTCGGATTGGCTACCGTCACAGCGGCAGTCACGGCCGCCGGGGCCACCACCACCGGCGCCGGAGCCACAGCCACTGCTGGGGCCACCGCCACAGCCACTGCCGGGGCCACCGCCACCGACGTGGCCACCGCCACCGGCTGCCCCAACGACTGTTTCACGATACACCGAGACATTCCTACCGCAACCTATCGTAAAATCACTAAAATCCGCACGCATGACACGCAATCCACCGGCACAAACATACGACTGTCGGCGCGTTCCAAATATGAAGTTTTGTTTATTTTTAATTTTGGCGCCACTTTTGCGCAGTGACGCTCGCCAGCCAAGCACTATGGGCAGAGACAATAAATACCTACTCGAGAAATCGTAATCGTAGAGTGTATCGATTTGTAATTTTAGTTTGAAATGTGTGAAAAAGTTAGTTCTTACAAATAATTGTTAAGTAAGAGATCGTTATGAAAGTTTGCGCTCAATAAGATGATTAAATTACCTAAAAGATATTTTCTTAATATTCAGTTTTCTATCAAGAATACTCCTAATTTTTCCAAAATAGTGAGAGTTAAAATAGTTCAGTTTCTCAGATTTCGAGCTCCAGACTAGTGATAATGATTAAGACGGTAGGTATTGGTGATATGTGAGTTTTTATAAGGATTTGGCGCTTTTCTCGAATAGCAAATGTTTAATATTTTTTTAAATATAATTTTAGAAATAACTATTTGATTTTGCGCAAACGATCATGATTCTCAGTACAATACTCACCAGGTGGTCGGTATATCTCCAGTGTAGGCTTCCCTTTCGCGTTGGTCAAGATCATACTCCGCCGTTTCCCATTATTTGGAAACTGAAAGAGAAAAACTTAATTAGTAATAGGCACAGATCACTATATATGTAGGTAATAGGTAAGAATGAATAACGTAGAGTCTGTTAATAAAAGTCTATTTAATAGAGTATTGCCAGAAGTCGTAAGTCGTAAGCACAATCAGATAGTCATACCAAATACGTTCGACACTGGACATTCGGCTCTCTTTTTGCTTACCATCAGGCTGAGGCGAACTAAGCGAGTGTCACTTTAAAAATGCTGCATTATGCCCTCTACGATAAAAAGAAAATATAGACATAAATTGAGGATAGGCAGGACCAGGCATCAAGGGTATGATGCCCCCGTGGGGGCAATCACGAACCTCAGAGTCACGGAATAAGAGGAGAGGTAGGAGATTACAACTTTAAGACATTGACGTAACACTGTTCTAACACGAATGTTTTTGCATGTAACATGGTCACCTCACTACCAAATATGACATCGGGTCAGCCTCAATAACTATTACCTTTATCATAAGGAAGTAAATAGAGAAACTCATGGAATTAGAAAACGCGTGCTTTAAACGGAAGGTGTGTGCCCTTTTTGGAAAAAAACGCCCCAGAGTGTGAAAGAGATCCAACCGGCCCTCACGCAACTTTAAGGCAAGGCGCAACTCTATACGGGTGCGGTAGAGAAATAACGTCGCCCAGTACGTCACCGCGGTACTAACGGTTTCAAATATGGCTTTGTATGAAAAAGCTCAGTCTGGTTAGGGTGCTAGTCTGTGAAGAAATTTGATATGCAGCGTAAAGTTGGCTGAAGGAATGTGCTGTCACGTTGTATTATTTTGGGAGGAGAACACTGCTGCATCATCGATCGCATGTAATCACCAACAGATATATTCGACTGTGACTAATAGGTCATTTAAATCTGCGAACGCGGAAACCAGAATCATATTAGTAATTTTTATTTTTGATTATGTTGTTCATACTACATCTATCCTATCAGTCCTTCGGGGTGTCTTGAGGATGGGGGTTCTGGGCACTGGCTGGCTTCTTAAACTATAAATACGGTAGAGCCTGGATCAAACGCATTTGTCTCTCCATTTTCTCTTAGTTCCTGACCGGTCATGTTTGGATCGTTGGTTCATCATTCATTTCATTAATTCAATTAGAATGGCTGCGCAGACCACAGGTGGTCGCTAAAAGAATTTGCAGTGGTGCAAATGGTGGTGAGTCAGTCCAATTGAGAGAACCAACGAGCAAACATGATGCGACAACTAATACGGCGCAAATCTTGACTTCATCTTGGTGTTCACGACCACACAATCCATGACAAGATAAAAAAAAAACAAATGATCTGACAAGGACAAAAAGGTCCACTGTTTTAAAGATATCAATTCGATCGCGAGCGGGCTCCGAACGGACCCCGGGTTTCGAAGCGCTAGCAGGACGAGACCGGGAAGAAACGCTAAGATGATAAAAAACCGGCCAAGTGCGATTCGGACTCGCCCATGAAGGGTTCCGTAGCAGCAAGTAAGATATATGGAAGGTAAATCGCGGTTTACGGTTTATAACGTATTAAAAAAAACTACTCACTATATCTAGTTCAGACCAAGTTTCGTTGTAAGTTTTCATGATTATGTACATTATATATAATTTTTAGTTTTATAATTCATTTATGATGGAAGTTAGGGGGGAGGGGGGGGGGGGGCACAATTTAACACTTTGGGAGAATATCTAGCGCAAAGTATTATGTTTAGAAAAAAAATATGTTAAAAATCTCAACATCATTTTTAAAGACCTACCTATCCATAGATGCCCCACACGTAAAGGTTCGTCGTAATGCGGTTAACAAAATACATCTATTTACCAAGTTTCAAAAGTATAGCTCTTATAGTTTCGGAGAAAAGTGGCTGTGACATACGGACGGACACACAGTAGGACAGACGGTCTGACATGACGAATCTATAAGGGTTCCGTTTTTTGCCATTTGGCTACGGAACCCAGGAACTTTTTTGCTAACTTCAATTTTCTTCATTTAATGAAATTGTTCATGTTACAATATGTGAGCAAAAGAGACATAGGAAGTACAAAAAATGTGTACGAAATAATATTCAAAGTTTTTGCCGTGTATGTAATCTTGTCTGTCTGTGTAAACATGTATTGTGAACTAGAGGTTCCAAGAGCAACTTAGTGGTTAGTGTTAGCATAGAATTAGCAAGAATGACGTAACCTTTTAGTGCATTGAAATACACTGTACGCGATGTCCCTGTGCTGTGGTTATATTAAGAAAACATTTTCATGTAGTAGATTACAGAATTCATTTTCCTAACGTAAAGTTCCTGTTTTTAATATTTTATAATACGTAATTAGGGATACCTAACGATTATATGACCATTCATTTACCTAAGGAGTTAATACTCGTAAATTGATAATTGATTTCGAAAGGGCAATGATTGTAGTCAGTGTATCGTGCAGACATTTAGATATTGAAAATCTGTGGGTGGGACTTGAATCGAGTCGCCCACTTCTCAGTTTCTCAATGTGTGATATTCAATTTAATCGACAGTAATAGTAGGTTATTAATATCAGATTATAGTACTGTTGTTACTGAACAATAGAGACATTTCCTAGTGTTTGGTAACTATAGTTGGGCCAAAATAATAAGTGTCACACTTCAACAACATTCGATAACATAACCTTGTAACAAAGGTCATTAAATTTATCAATATTTCTATGTTAAAAAAGCACAATTTCTTCTCTTTCTTAAAAGATAACTTCATGATTTACTTTCTCTGTTTTTTTTAAATAATAATTCTCACAACATCTCATACATTGACCTGATTCCGTACTAAGTAGCGTAAGCACTTGTGTTAAAGATATCAGACAACAGAGGAACACAAATATATACTTAATACATATAATACAACCAGACACTGAAAAAACACAAGTGTTCACCGCACGAATGTTTGTCCAGGGTGGGGATCGAACCCACGACCTTTGGCGTAAGAGGCAGGGTCACTACCAAATGCGCCATCCGGTCAGTCAACTATTTTAGTTTAACTATTTATTAACTTATTAAATATTTACTTTTCTAGAGAATTGAACGTTGGTACAATGTTGTATCTGTCAACGCATTTTCTTTCTAGGGATGTACCGCAAATAATCGAATGAATACAATGTTAACCGTGTAGAAATATTCAACCATAAATGAAAGGCCACGTTCTGATTAACATTAAACGTATTATTATCTTGTTTAAAAATATAATACATTAATAACTTGGTAAAAAGAAAAACCAAGTATGGCACACAATACAACCTCTTTGATTTCGAAGAAAAAGAAATAAATTGGCCGAGGATCGACATCTAGGATCTGTACCTACTATTATCTTTCTTTTTAATAATTTTGATTGACATTTCTCCAAATAAAAGTTCTAATAACTTCTTTTTCATAATTATAGTATTCGATTTAAGTTTGTTTGAAGTACATATTGATTAATCACTTTAATTAATTGGAATTTTTTAGTAGGTCACCTCTCTATGAAGCTAAAATTAAGAAACGTCAAATGTGGTTTATTAGTTTAGCTCGACCATAAGCTTTTTATTTTGTGTCAAGTTGGTGGTCCCTGCTCACAATAACCTGACAGATTATTTTTTAAAGATATTAGACTTTTTAATTTTTATACACATTTTAGCCTGGACTAATTATTGAGTGACTGAACTGACCCTTACTGTAGGTAGGTACTAATCTATATTTATGTACCTAGCCTAAGTAGGCTACATTTTACTACGGGGCAACTAACATTTCTATGGGAAAACACAATTTTGTCCACACAGGCGAGGCTCTTATTAACAAAAGTAAATTAACAAAAACAATTAAATAACAATTAATTAATTGTTATTATATTCAAACTTATTTAAAAAAAAATATTTTGTTAAGTAGAAGTTTCTCAAGATATATCAAACTATTAGGCAAAATTTTCACATTACCTGGTTATGATGCATGTTGTGATGGGATTGCGGACGTATGAAGCTCCGCTCTCTCATGATGACACCAGGCGAGGCGAAGTCCTGCATCCTGTAACTCCGCTGGAGCTCGTTGCCCCCCATCTGAGTTTGCATGGCGCTCAAAATCTTGATGCCTTTGCTGTACTTCCACAGAAAAAAATACGCGCGTAATTTCCTTTTGTCAAGGTGACGGTTGTCTCCCGTTCCCGCGTTTTTCACAAAGAGGTCGCGTTCACGAAAAATAATACTCTTTGGTAATTATTGCGCTCTGGCATTCAGTTTCTTTACTTTTTCTATTTTTCTCACGTTATTTCTTTTATAAATTATTATTTCATAAATAATTTCATTTAATCAATTTAGTTATTTTAGTTTCTAACTATCTATTACAAGATTTATTTTACAAAATAAATACACTAGATGAATGACTAGTATTATAGTTACTTTTACAAAATGTCACACTTTTTTATTATTTTTGTTAAATATTTCTTCGACTATTTACAAATCAATACAAAATTTTCTATAAAAACGGGGCTATACACGTCAAAAATGCGAGTAGTAAACAAAGCTTTAATATTATGTAATTAAAAGTTAAAAATCACAATGTTTATTGTGACGTCACGTTAGAGATCACTTTTCTCTGATTTATATATGCATATATAAATTTACATTAATAGAAACACCATCTGTCGTGGCCGTAGACATAGATGGCTATTTTTCGATTTTTATTTTCGTTTAGCGTACGACTGCAGTACAAGAGCAGTGCAGGGGTGTGACAGTGCGATCTCTGTGCGTTGAGGGGCCGGGAGTAGGTCCGGCGCCAACTCGAGTCGTTTCGTCAGTGGGGTGAACTGGACCCCGAGTCTGCAACAAGAGAAAAATCGATTTTTTATATCAGAATAACTAGACATTTTGACCGTGGGGTTTCGGCATGAATGGGCCGGCTCTACCGGAGTAATACAAAGGCCTCACAGAATAGCGGCGTGAAGCAGCACTCCGCTGTGTTTCGCTGCGTGAGTGAGGGTACCGGACTCCCAATTCGGGGAAAGGGGGGTTTAAAGGTTGGCAGCGCACTTGTGACTCCATTGGTTTCACGAGTGTCAATGGGCGGCAATCGCTTACCATCAGGTACTTATTACATAAAAAATAAAATATGGCCACAATCACACCTCATGGTAAGTGATGATGTGGCCTGTGTATGGATGTGATAGAATAGTGCTCATGAAGGAACTTCTTTGGTAGCGTGGCCTCTACAGTTTGGACGTCACATACGACGAGTAACTCGCACGTGCGAGCTAGAAAGTAGCTCACATGAGAAGTCCAGTAACTGTCTACTAGCTAGGCAGGAGCTCGCACTGTGTATTAACCAGTCTATGATTCTCGTAATTGGTAACACATTAGCGATCTCTCTGATTTCGCGGATGTTCATGGGCGTCGTTTTGATTACTTTCCATCAGGTGACTCGCTTGCTCGTTTGTCCGCCTCTAGTATAAAAAAAATGGAAAAGCAGGTCAGCTGTAAAACTAGAGGATCCCCAGACACAAATAAATAAGAATGTAGTTAATTAAGCCAATTTAATATTATCAACCTCTTTTAAACTGGGAAGGTTTTTTACACTAACCTATTTCTCAAGTTTTAGAGATGTTTTCAAAGATTTGAACAATTAAACATGATTTTAAAAAGAGCGTAAGCTCAATTCATCGCAAATTAGACAATGAGGCGGGTTGGCCGTTTGCCAACTCCGCGTGAGAAGATGAAAAATACTTTAACGCGAACTTTGCCGCTTCCTTTTACAGTCTGTTCTGACAAAAGTAGTCAGAGAGTCTTCCAACAATACACCCAGACCCGAGAAATTTTAGTAAATATTGTTCCCTTAACTGAATCGACAGGGAATCGGGCTCGGGAAATTCCGCATTATGGGCATAGCTTGCGCCATCTAGTCGGTGTCTATGTTCCAGCCTTCTGGTCAAATTAGCCATCCCATTTTAAGCATAGGGCGTTCGTTAAACGCTGGCATCCATTTGTATGCCTAGGCCCATAGTTTTACAACTAAAATCTTAACAGCTTGGCGCACAGATTCTATGATTATTTCCGCTTTTCTCTACTGCAGCGCATCATAAAAACAAATATCGCGTCTGGAGAGTGAAACAGCTGTGAACGTTATGGTTCGAGAAACTCGTTTTTGAGTGCTTATAAGCAAAATTGAAGTGTAGTATTGTCAAATATCCCAACAAGTGGGTCTGAAAATGAACATGGCCAAGATGAAAATTATGTCGAATTCCCATGGTCGTACCCACTTTTGTAAAGGTTGGAAGCTCTACACTGGAAGTTGTGGACGAATACACATACCTCGGACAAAAAATCCAGCTTGATAAGAACTTCCAGAAAGAGGTCGATCGATCTCGGCTGGGCAGCGTTCGGGAAGCTACCCAGCATATTTTCGGCCCATCTACCGCAGTGTCTCAAGAGGAAAGTCTTTAATGCGTGTGTGTTGCCAGTGATGACATACGGAACCGAAA
Source organism: Marasmia exigua (assembly GCA_019059595.1). Lineage (NCBI taxonomy): Eukaryota > Metazoa > Arthropoda > Insecta > Lepidoptera > Crambidae > Marasmia > Marasmia exigua. The sequence continues at coordinate 13,819,254 of CM032472.1, forward strand.
CGTGGCCGCTTACAAAGTGCCGATCAAGAAAGCTCAAAGTCACCTAGAGAGCAATGGAGAGGACTATGCTTAGAGTCTCCCTGCGTGATAGTATCAGAAATGATGAGATTCGCAGGAGAACTAGGGCCACAGACATCGCCCAAAGGATTGCATGTCTCAAGTGGCAATGGGCAGGGCACATAGCGAGAAGAACGGGACTGCCGTTGTGGCGGAAAGGTCGTGAAGGCGTCTCAGCTATTTATATAGCGTCGCGTCGGAGGAGGCGTAGCAAATATTCATAAAAATTAACAATGCTTCATTCAGAATATCCGTTAAATATTTGGTAACGGCACTTCCCGTAAGTAATCAAAAGTGTTGTGTTGGGCCTTTGCTCGATAAAAACTCTATGAAGGCAGCCACAAAATCGAGTACAAGCTAATTAGTATTTGTCCATAAGATAATTGGCATTTATCCACATTTTACCTTGCGTAAGCGCAACATTGGTGGAAAATGGCGTGTGTTCCATGTTTTGAAACATCTCGTGCTGTAACGTGCGGTTTTCTGTCCAATCAACATTTTTGTAGCTTCAATATCATTGGCTTACGGGGCATTACAAATTACTGTTAATTGGTCTGAAAAAAAAAATCATTGTTTTACGTCTTTTTAACAGACTTCAAAATAAGGAGGAGGTTCTCAATTCGTCGGCATATATTTGACGACCCGATTGGAACAGTGGTAGTGAACACTACCTTTGGTCCAAGGGTTGTGGGTTCGATCCCCGTGAAGTATCTACAAACATTTGTGTGCATGAACATGTCTGTGTATTGGTCTGGGGGTTTTCTATGTATTATAAGTATGTATTTTACAAAAGAAAAGTATTATTGCGTATATATTTGTAATCCCACTGTTGATTCTGATATCCGTAACACAGGTGCTCGAGTTACCTATCTCGGAGTCAGATCAATGTATGTGATGTTGTGAAATATTTATTTATTATTATTTATTTATATTTTACGTGCTCTTGCTCGATATTCTTATTGCGCGAAATTAATCAGATGCGCATATTCACCCAGGTTTACATTTATGTAGTTTTATATAAAAGTACAAATTAAGGATTAATATTACTAATAGGCTTGCTCTTGGCTTCTCAGTGAACCGTAGAGTTGAGAAAAAGCTTACGACGGAACGAACCTACCCAGAAGCAACTATTCACTCTAGTTATTTTTTATTTTGAAGGAAATTGGCGCTGGCAGGTCGTTCCACCCTTGGGCAGTACCAAGTGCACATCACGAAAAATTAAAAAATAATCACAATACCTGGTATGGTATCTCCTCTTTAAGCTTCATTTCAAATGAATGCCGAAAACCAGTTTTCCCTAAATTAACTTCCTATTTAAGTATTTCGGGATCTTGCAGTTACTGTTACTATAAAAATATCAAACAGCATCATCACTTACACCCAAAGTTTATTTATTTTACATAGTGTATGCTCTCTTGCACAGGCGCATAGGCGTCGACGCACGCGCAGTACGCCGACGCCGAGTAATTGCTCAGTTCCTGCAGTGCACAGTTTTGTAAGCCAGCTCGGCCGTCGCTATGGGAAATATCGAAATGATAACCTAGTATTCTCTGAGGATATTTGTACATTTTCATGATCGAATTAGAGTCCTTATATTAGGGGCTCGAATCCGAGAATTACCTCTGGATTTTTTAAACCTATGTGAGTACCATTCGTTCGACGGGGAGATAATTTCTCAATTGTTAAGATAAATTCAACGTGTTATCATGATCCAGTTTAGTTCTCAGGTCAGACAGCAGTCGCAGATCATTGTAATTACAGATCGGTTCACGAAAGATGACCACAACAGGCAAGGGTCTACGTATGTAATCTCACGAAGAAAAGACTTAAGACAAAAAAAACACTTTCAATTAAATATAGAACGTGTTTAGTTTAAGTCCTTATAATGTGTCAAATTGAGAATGAGCCATTTCTTCACGAGATTACATGCGTAGACGGTCGTAATTTGCGGTCATCTTTCGTACTGTACCAGACTTCGCAAATCCTGTATCATGGTCCAAAGTGTATCGGCTCCGAAGCAACGGCTATGGTTGGAGCTAGGAATGACATACTTACAAGAGAAGTTGCCGCTATAGTAGGTCTTAATAAACAGGGTACAACAGGGCCTGATGGCGTATCTGATGGAGTGACTCACCGCTCTGTCGTTGTGCCGCCGGTCGTCGTGCGCTGCACTCGGTACTCGTTCACGTTGCTCGAATTATTTTCACTGCAACAAAAGAGAAGAAACTTATTAGTACAGTCAGTAAATTCCCACGTTGATAATTTTAACACTTGCTGCACCGACAATGCGTACAAGTTACAACTTTAAAATTTTGGTTTGGAAAAGACATGTACCTACATACCTACTCAATCCTCGTTTTAATTACCTTAATAAAGTTATTCGAAAAACTTAAAAAAAAATTGACTCAATAAATTTTCTAATAAGACTTCGAACTTCGACCAGTGACAACACACACACAGTTCGACAGTGAACCTTGGACTCCTAAATATAAGCTAGGCAGTTAAATTAACTAACCCTATATAGGGCAATAGGTCCCACAGAGTAGGTACTGTTTGAAGCACTAATCAAACATCAATCTCATAAGATTTGAACCGATTACTTCAATTGTTTCCTTAACTAGTAGTTTTTCTCCAGGGCCCAATGATTTTTTTCACCCTGTGGAATTAGGTAAGTACTTACTTATCAAGTTGAGTAAGTTGGAAGGAAACAAGGAGTTAGGTTGTTGTGCAACAAATAAATGACCATTTCCGTAAATTAATTATTCAAACTTCTTCCTCTGACAATGTTGAGCAAAAACATTAAGGGTCGATTCGAACAAACTTATTCCGACACTAAATCTATGGTATAGCGCTGTCATTCCATACAAATCTGACGTCATACCATAGATTTTTCCAAGGAAAAAGATTAGTCGAATCGGGGGTAAAAGTTCATGCAAATATACAAAAAAAGTAATACAAAAAATTCTTTATTTTTTAACAGTTACATTACAAGCGTGTGTGGGGTCCTCCTGTTAAGTATAAAATACTTGTATTAGGAGTAGCCGCTCCTTCCAGAGTCACTTTTAAAATAATAACACTTGTATTACATTTGGCAAAAAAATGCTTGACAATATGCCGATTAAATTTTGCAAAAAAACTAACTCATACACATTAGTGATCGACAATCATTTTTTCTGTCTCTCTAAGAGCGGGAGCAGCCAGAGCAGAGCATTCTTCTCTCGACTCTGCCAGCACTTTTAATTCCTTGTAGGAACATTTGCTTTTTCCTTAAGTTGTTGGACGTAATTTCTTCTTGGTCTCCCTCTTCTTCTTCCTCTCTTTCCTTCCACTTCCTCCTCCTTCTCCTTTTTTTTCAGTTTTTTTACCAGACAAGTCGATCGATCGTCAATCTATAGTATCGATCAACGTTAATCGAAGTTTCCTCACATCAGGTTACAACAATCTGTCGAAATTCCCAATTGATATTTAACCAAACGTGTTTGACATTAAGGCGAGAATCGACTGGTCAGTTTATTATACTTTGAAGTGTGGCTGTACGTACCTAGTATTTATTGATCGACGGATAAGGGTCAAATAACGAATTAATCTATGGCATCGATCGACGTTAACTGTTCGAATCTATAAAAACAAGCGATTGGCGTCGTAGAAATTATCGATACACGCCCTCTACCAAACCAACGAAAGCCGATGGCATCGATTGGTTGGTGTAGGCACCCTAATAAGTTAACTAGGTCTATGAGTAGGTCAGTAAATAAAATAAATTTAAATTATTTCATATATAATATCATCCTGCAAAGCCTTGTCGCACAAGGCTGTTATGGCCAAAAACGTATTCCTACAATTATTTTAGACTGTAGCTCATATTACTTGTATTTTCAGATCGTGTCGTTATCGTTTTTAATTAGCTGCATCTTTTTGACCATGTGGATTTTTTTATAAATTTGAAAACTGCCGAGAAATCGGTTCAAATATAATGAAAAAAACCTGAGGTTTGGCTTAAAACGTTCCCCGTCGTATCACCCACGATTTGCCAGCCCTCATATTAGCCGCAGAACTGACAGCCGTTGGAGCCGTAAAGTCCTTGAGTGGAGACCGCGACTCGGTAAGCATACTGTAGGACGCCCTGCGACAAGATGGGATGATGACATTCGAAGGCTGGCTGGTGTGGGCTGGATGAGAGTGGCCGAAAATTGGGAGCAGTGGCGTGCATTAGGGGAGACCTATGTCCAGCAATGGACGAGTGTGGGTTGCTGATGATGATGAATCAACTAAAAAAGTAAACTATTGCCGGAATCCTGGGGAACGCTTCAAAATCCTAAATAAATAAATAAATAAAATCCTGAGCTCTCAGGGCGAATTCTGAGATACGGTAACCCTAGCTGCAACATTGTTTAATTTCTTGTGTTTTCGTGTGCGAGAATTTGACTATTTCCCTCCCTCCCAATTTCCAATCCATTTTTAGCTTGATATAAACATTTGCACCTCAAAAGGAGAACATAGCATCACCATAAAAAAGTCATTCACCTCTAAAGTTGGTCCCGTCATCCTGAAGTTGTATATTCCATTTAAGGTGACGGGTAGGGCACACTAGCGCCGCCAATCGATTTTAATTTTTAGCTACAAAACCGGATTTTAAACAATTTTGGAGTAACAACCTCTTGGCAAACACTTATACTATTTATTAAATAACCATGCACAATTGTTGGGTCCGTTTCTGTACGTGAAAAATTGATAACCGCCAACAGCGGCTACTTTTAGCGTGAATATTTTTTTCTGAGACTGATCTGCCATCCTCGATGCTACCATCTCTGAAATCATCTGAATGAATGATTGACTGATCAAAGTAAAACTGCGAAACTGCTCTTGTCCTATCTGGTGCCTAACTTAGTCTAATTACGATGTGGGTAACCTTGAGGAGATAAGAGGAATACCATTTTTTATCAGTTTATCTTTATGCAAACTGCACCATGAAGCGTGCCTATATTTCAGTAACTAAAGAAAAGGCAATGGGCTATGGGAACAAATTTTTAAGTATGGTTTTAATTAGAATATTTTGTAAAATAGCAGGTAGTTATTTTTTAATTAATTTTCAAACATTTTGAATTCGAAGCGTATTTGTGACGTCATAAACACGCTTAGTGTTAAATTTTAAGCCACCCCCTGGATTTATAAAATAGCTAGCGTATCTAGGGGCAAGTGAAGGTCAACGCTATTTTATTGTAAATATTCTTGATCCAGTGGTTTTAAATTTTAAAAATATTAAAATATGTTATGAAATACAAATGCCTCGAAAAGGTTTTCTGATTAGAACCTATTTAATATTTTTTTCCCATACCCATATAAGTAATGACTTATACTTAGGTATAATCAGGTTATCTTGTCTTCAATTTCCGTACCAAATAATTATGTTTTGCAGTATCCTAAAAATATATTTAAGTAGAAAGTCAAATAGTAAGATATATGTTATGTATAACATACGAGTATTATGTTTTTGTCACACTATTGTGAATATGAACACGCGTATTTCGTTTTTGAGATTTTCATCATCAGTGCAGTGTACCTACGTACAGTCGCCTGCAATGAAACGTAATTACCTCGACTCTTACAACAGCGGAACAATAAAGTTCATATTTGAATGAAGCTGTATACTTATTAGTGCACGTGACTGTACAGTACAACCTAATCAAAATCATATTTATTCACAAGAAACATGGTACATGGTAAGGTGTTACATTTAAAGAATATTTCATACGTCACAAACCCTATGTGCACATGATTTGTTGACACTCGCTCGACAGTAGCGAACCTGAACAATTCAAAAATAAATATTTCTTCCAAAAAATGTTATCTGTAGAAATAATTTTAGCGCACCAAATCACGTTACACTTGTTTTGACGTTCTTTTGTTTTCCATTTTCCGTGCAACGTTTGGTCGATAAATATTGAATCACTACATCAAACAAGACAAAATCTACATTCATGTGCGGTCGTAGGCGGAGTCCATGACATCAGCTCGCTGCGTCTCACACACACACAACTTATTACTCACTACCACTTCCGAAGTTTCGATGGAAACTCAACACTAACTCCGGCGCATAGAGTGCTTTTTCTACTTCACCTGGATTCACCAATAGATGCCCAGTAGTAGCTTAGGCATCTGTATACATAGTCTGTAGTTCTAGGTCACTGGGCACGGCTGTGTTTTGTCTCGATCCATTATCGATCTCAGGAATTAATCGACGATGCAACGGGTGACATAATGATCACTATTTTTATGCTTTGTAAAGGTATGTTCACTTCTTTCATTGACGATAAGATTATTTACCAATTTTCCAAAATTGTTAAGGTGTAGAGGCAGTACAATGAGTTTTTTTTTATGTGATAGGTGGTAGACGAGCAGACGACGACGTACTTTGGTCAATAGGCCAACACTTGACCACAATCGCACCTGATGGAAAGCTACGATGAGGTCTAGGATGGTACGCTTTTGCCTAAAAGATGCCTGTTCACTCTTGCCTTAAAGATGTCCAGATTATAGTGGTCAGGAAAAACAGACCTCGGCAGGGAGTTCCATTCCTTAGCCGTCCGCATTATAAATGTAGAAGCGAATCGCACCGAGTGGATAAGGGGTAGTTCTACCACATAAGGATGAAAACCCTCGCCGCGTTTTGATCTTCCCATAAACAATCAGCTCTTTTACACAATACTACTTACAAGTAAGTCTGCAGAGTTTTATTCATCATCATATCAACCCACATTCACCCACTGCTGAGTACCTATAGGCCTCTTCTTTATCACGCCACTCCCTTCGGTCCCCTGCCAGCCTTATCCATTGTTACCCCACTGCCGTTACAATATCGTCGGACCATCCTACCGCGCTACACACACACACACACACACACACACACACACACACCCACAGGACGTCGCCCCGTTAGTGTTTTATTAATCGTTACGAATCGTTCCTATTAATGATGATAAAAAGTTAAGCATCTAGAGGTTTCTTTTTCATTTACAGAAGCCATACCAATACATATGTTTCAAACGAATCAACAGGAACACACCACAGTTTATTAACAACTTTCATGAGCTCATCAAGGAGTTCTTTGTTTCTGTTACCAAAAATAACACATTTCATTGTAATCAAACAGCCTTTTGACATGGGTAGATTGAATAGAATCAGTTAAATCGGTACCTATGTGGACGATGGTCATGTATGTACTTCTGGGATCATGCGAGTGGAAGATCTCATTCTCACTTAGTGAATTTTCGCGAACGTATCACCAGCGCGTCTTTTTATTCCGCAATTGTGGTTCCTTTACCTTTTTTTTTAGTGTAAGTTAATATACTGAAAATAGACTCAGGTTACAAATCCAGTGAGGTGATTTTAAATCCATATGTAGTTTTATGTATGCATAAGAGAAAGGATCATTGCTTAATGCAGTCTCGGAGTCAGGGTTCTTTCGCCCACACTTTTCCGAATTAGAATTTAATAGGAGGTTAGCATACTGCGGTTAGGCAGGGAACTCTGTTTAATTTTATGCCGTTAATGTTTTGTAAGACTTGTCCATATATCGCCAACTATAGAAAAATCGTCGAGATGACTCTGCTGCAGGGTGATCGCTATTTGATGCTTGCTTTTGTCTAAAAGGCATTATATAAGCTACTCTTATATGTAGGTATTCAAATCACTAATTAATCAAGTATTCACTAATCTGCAAATAATATGCCGCTAAGGCGTGGTGGACGGACAACCTCAAGGGTCAGGCAGAAAAAGTGTTCATAGAAAGAAAAACATATTCTCAGTTTCTTCTATGTTCTCGTATAATACCCGTATTTGGCCGGGGTGTATCAAAAAAACTTCTATCATACATTTTGGCTGACGCTCATGGTCATTTGCGTTGCCCTTCCAGCCATAAGGTTGTACAATCTGCCATATTTCCTCAATTGATAATGTACAATTGTTTAAAATCGATTTAAGGAATTCACCTATTTGTATACATTATGTAACTATCCATACAAATCTCTTCTGACCGACCAAACCAACCATCACAGTCAATTCTCAGAGATTCTCGTCTGACGGAACTCCTATAAATGATTCATCTATTTCTTTACGCACCAGCAAAAACTGCGAACCGAGTACCGTTCCCGCAAAAACAACTCGTTTGACAAGTGCGCAAAAAGCTAAGACGCGGCGATTTCCACGGTGAGTCTGTGTCACTGGTCACTGATACATATTTATGGTGATGTAATTACTTATTCCTGATTAGGTGTAACAATTAGAATAGTTTATAACGACAAGTTGCTAGATGTCAACAAGATCTATGATATCTATATTTATAAAAGAAAGACATTTTAGTTAGATACACTATTTATAACTCAAGAACGGCTGGACCGATTTGGCTAAAAATTGGTGGAGGGGCAACATAAAACCAGGAGAAGCAGGAGTTTAGACGACCCGTTTGGAACATTGGTAGTGAACGCTGCCTCTGGTGCAAGCGTTGCGGGTTCGATCCCCGCACAGTACAAACATTTGTGTGCATGAACATGTCTGTTTGTATTGGTCTGGGTGTTTTCTATATATTATAAGTATGTATTTACAAAAGAAAAGTATGTATATTAATCAATACATATTAAATTTGATTTCATATGTATTGATTGACCAATGTAGGTGGTACCATTTTGTTTTAGATTTATTCAAATACTTCAATAGCAAGTAAAAAAAATTGCATGCTGTTATACAGTTAAGTGTGTGCCCTACTTTACGTTATAAGATCATTTGTTACCACATTTACTGAAAATAAAGAACTTTGAACTAATTAATATTTAAATTGGAAGCAAGTCCACGTCTGTATCAAGCTAATCGGGAATGCTCTGTGCGGCTACAGTCACAGGAACTGAGGGCGTCGCAACGACAAACAATGGTTCTTTCAGGTATTAATTTTTGTATCGTAAGCACAATAATCCAATTGTATATTTGTAATCCCACTGTGGATTCTGATATCCGTAACACAGGTGCTTAAGCTACCTATCTCGGAGTCGGATCAATGTATGTGAAGTTGTCAAATATTATATTATATATTAAGCACATAGGATACTTCATCATCATCATCATCATCATCAGCCCATTTAAGTCCCCACTGCTGGGGCAAGGGCCTCCCTCAATCACATGAGGGGTAATTGCCATACTCACCACGCTTGGCAGACGGGTTGGCGAGGGTTTTGATATAAATGCAGAGTTTTCCTTCTCTGGGTGCTGATGATCATGCCAGCAGCTTTACCTTAGTCGCCTTTTACGACACCTCGGTAAGAGTGAGGGTACTTACTATCCCGATAATGTCAGGTTTCTGTGGAATACGCCAACAACGGACGAAGGCTAGTTTTAGATATTTATGAATTTGGCAGTTGCACTTATGGCGACCTCCTGCAGGCTACCAACAGGGCACTCCGTGTGCTAGGAGCACTAACCTAACCTAATTAATCGCCTTCGACACTATAAGAAGTGTGTGTGCCGTGTCGTCCCCGGCAGAGTAGAATAGGCCACCCCCACTCTTACCGAGGTGTCGTAAAAGGCGACTAAGGTAAAGCTGCTGGCATGATCATCAGCGCCCAGAGAAGGAAAACTCTGCATTTATATCAAAACCCCTGGCCAACCCGTCTGCCAAGCGGAGTGAGTATGGCAATTACCCCTCATGTGATTGAGGGAGGCCATGCCTTGCGGTGGGGACACTTAAATGGGCTGAAGATGATGAGATGATGACTATAAGAAGAAGTGCAGGAACCATCTGATGATTTTTTTTGTGGGAATGATTCGTATATGCTCAGAGAGAATGGACAATTGCTAGAGAAGATTATTTGAGGCAGTGTTCCTGCCACAAGGGATCAAATTGAAGGCGGAAGAAATTGTCTTTAATACAGCAACATAGTTAAAATTGTTTTAAGTAACACTTATTGCTTGTACGATTTGCCACCCTCGATCACCATTGTTTGTTTTTGGTAGCCCATTGGGCGATAATAACAGGAAAACCGCTCTGAGACATGACTTGCGCACCACCAATAGCCTCATCAACTATGGATGCCAAAGAGGGTGCGAAGTGGATAAATCATTGCAAGAAAGCAGACCCCGGGCTTCGACTGGCGGCGGATTGGATAATAACCAACTCCCAGATTGACGTTTAATTACTCCTGAATTTCCCAACACGAAAAGAATACAAATTAGATCATAACATAGCGATAAGACCGCCTAAATTGTACATTGTATCTCTGTATACCTAGCTTTTAAGTTTTGTTTGTTGTGCAATAAAGAGTATCTATCTATCTATTCAGTTAAAACCAATCAGGTGTTATTATTTATGAGTCCAACATTCCTTAGTAGTTAAGGTCCGGCGCACGGCGTCAGGGTCGCTCCTTCTGCGCAGCCCACACAATGCGCCCGCGCACGTCGCATACGGACCGATAGCTTGTAGCACGGCGTGTTTTATTCAAGCTCTTTTGTTTATTTACCGTCTGTTTACTGTCTCAGAGCTTCTAAAAGGGTGTATGGAGACATATACGGATAGATATTAGCACTTGTTAGCAAGAAGTGTTTGATTAAATCTCTTGTTTATTTACTAAGCTTGATTACTATCTCCGAGATTCTAAATAGGGTGAGTCCTTATTTGTTTAGAAACTGCTCAAGAATTAACTAGGACCTACAGACAAGACACAGCTACATCAGGTTTACATGCAAACTGCCTTTCTCAAATCATCATCGTCAGCCCATTTAAGTCCCCACTGCTGGGGCACGGGCCTCCCTCAATCACATGAGAGTAATTGCCATACTCACCACGCTTGGCAGACGGGTTGGCGAGGGTTTTGATATAAATGCAGAGTTTTCCTTCTCTGGGTGCTGATGATCATGCCAGCAGCTTTACCTTAGCCGCCTTTTACGACACCTCGGTAAGAGTGAGGGTGGCCTATTCTACTCTGCCGGGGACCACACGGCCTTATAAAAGAAAAGTATGTTTATTAATCAATACATATTAAATTTGATTTCAATACAGAACAAACTGATTGATAATGGCCGTTTTGGTAATAGTATGAGGTTATTTAAAAGAGTGTTAAGGTTTTTAATGGCATCCTGACCGCACTTGCCGAGCGCTACAACGGTCAGTACCTGAACCTTTGCAACATGGTTCATGTTTTTTTTTATATGAGAGGTGGCAGACAAGCAGACGGATCACCTGATGGTAAGCAATTCCGCCGCCCATGGACACCCGCGACACCAGTGGAGTCACAAGTGCGCTGCCAACCTTTTCCCCTTCCCGCCCATTGGGCCTCCTGGTAACCTCACTCACACGGCGAAACACAGCGCGGGCGCTGCTTCACGCCGGTCTTCTGTGAGGCAGTGGTATCACTCCGGTCGGGCCGGCCCATTCATGCCTAAGCGTGGCTCTCCCACATTTAAAAATGTACGTACATCGTCATGTACGGACTGACGTCAGAATACTGTTCTGATACTGTATAACCTGTATTTTTTAATGTCTGTATGGGGTGTATTCATAATGTCAATGTACCTATTCATTAATTGCAATTCTTTATTAGACATCTAATTTTAATTAATTTATTTTATGTAATTTTTTTGACATTAGGACTATGTGTATTTCTGTTTAATTTATACCTGTATTCCGTATTTTATTGTATATGATCCGCATGATGGTCGAAATAAATGTTTTCATTCATTTAAAGGGTCGGTAACACAATATATGCGAATCCTCTGGAGTTGGAGGCGGCAGGCACTCGAGACGCGCCGCACTCTTGTGTGCCCAAATCCCGCAAAATGCCTTTTCCTAACTAGATTGTGGTGCAAAATTCGATTTCACTAATTAGTTAATAATTGTAAGATTTAGTCACTAGGTCGTTACAACAAACGCTTTGATGTCTACGAAAGAGAGTGTGTAAAAGTGCCAATTTTTTTTTTTTGTTTAATAGCAATATCGTATAAGGAATTCATAAATTAAAAACGGCTAATCTCACACTAAAACCACCGAGTAATACGAGTGGATACTGTTAAATATTTCATTAATAATAATAATAATTCTCACAACATCTCATACGTTGACCTGATTCCGCTTGAGGTGCTTGAGCTACCTATCTCGGAGTCGGATCAATGTATGTGATGTTGTCAAATATATTATATATATTATTTCCACCATTACCTGTAGGTATGTAAATGCAACGCGAAAATCTTAGACTTCAGGATTAACTTCGGCTGGTTCCCCTACCTATCTAGACTGGCGATAATCTTTCAATATAATTACTAGACCAGAAATGCTGAATTTTGGTTCATGGTCCAAGGGTGCGTGACCCCAAACCAAAGAAACGGGATAATTGTTATGAGGAAGAAATACAGCATAGTTACAACGTATATTTCTACAAATTGAAAAATATCCTTATTAGGTGCAAATTACTCTATAGATATTAATATACTTTTTAATTTAATTGGACAGCTACAGAATTTGTGTGTTCCCTGATCATTGTAATCTGGATATATTTAAGGCAAGAGTAACATCCTAGACCACATCGTCGCTTTCCATCAGGTGCGATTGTGGTCAAGCTGCTAACCTAATAATCAATACCAGAATTAACAAAAGTTATATAAGAGTTTTTGCTACATATTGTCGTCTGATTTATAGATATCAATTTCTTTCACTCGAAATTGGAAAAATAAACTTGCAACTATCCAAGCGAAGCCAAAAACAAGTCTAAATTGCTACTATTTAGGTTCCATTTGTAAAAGCAGGTTACAACAATTGCAGCGTAGCGTCTACCGAGACATTGTAATGGAGCGTTGTATTGTACCCGAGCGGTTCTTAATTTCAGGGGTGACTGACCCCGCTCAATAGCTGAACGCCGCTCGCGCAGTGGCCAGTTACCCAACGCATAGCATAAGAAACAGCGCACGTAATGTTAGACTAGGATCCATCGCAATTACGCTGTGATGTACCTACACCCCCCACATGGGAGAATTCCCAGTTGCGTCCAAAGCTGTCGCTTCGGAGCCCAGGGTACGCTAGGATTATGATCCAGGATTCGGGAAGTTTGGTAATTACAATGTGATTGTTGCCGTCTGATCTTCGCAACCCTTAGACAGGGGAACCAGACCAACTAAATGTACAGTAGTAGCAGCAGTATCAGATTTCTACTATAAGCACGCGGTGAGGGAAAAAACGTTTTTTTTTATTCTCTCACCTGATGGTAAGTGGTGATGTGGCCGAGGATGGATCATGCCTGTCTAGTGACAGCCTATTCACTCTTTTCTTGAATAAGTTCAGATCATTAGGATCTCGGATTACGTGAGGAAATCAGCACGTTTCGGATAGTTTCTGAAACGTGTAACCATGATTTAGTGGCTCTGGTGTTCCCGTTAAAGGGTTGCGACGGTCAGAGGGCAGTCGCTTAATTGTACTCCCCAAAACCTGAATCATAGTTAGGGCACAACCAAGCGAAAAACGGAAAATGCGAAGATGAGTGCGAACCGATTCGAAAAGAAAAGATTACCTCGACTAGAACAGTCCAAAGCGTTAATACAGGCGTTCGACCAGAAACGAGCTGTAGAAATAATAAAACTGAGCAGAGGACATGTTAGGGCTCATTCGGACATTCGGGACTCATTCGGACTCTCACGGGCATTGCAAATTAAACAAGCACCTGCACAACATGGGCCTTTCAGATACCAAAATCTGCAGGTTTTCTCGCGAGGACGAGGAAACGATTATCCACGTCCTCGGCGAGTGCATAGCGCTGCACCACTGCAAAAGCCGGCACCTGGGAGCACACATGATCTCGGTAGACGAGAACAAAATGTCCCCTGTCAGCTCCATTCTCGGGTTTATTCTGGAACTGGAGCTACATGAGGTGCTGTAATAGGTTATGGGGCTGCCACAATAGATCTTCTACTGGTCGCAGTGGCTATGAGCCGCAATACTCACCCGATTTCATTCAAATAATAACGAACCGATTATGAACAATCATGACTATTAGGCAACTGACATATGCTATTTATTAACAGCCTTGTAAACTTGTGACGTCACAAGTCGATTAAAGATAGTGGGTGTGTCCATGGTGAATCCGCCAACCAAGGGACCAAGGGTTTTGGTTAGGGTCAGTATCCCACAGACAGCTTTATTCCCCAACATTTTATGTGATAAGGTGGCAGACGTGCAGACGGATCACATGAGGGTAAGCGTTGCTTCCACCCTTGGCAACACCAGTGGAGTCACAAGTGCGCTGCCACCCTTTTAACCGACGATTACTAAACATAAAACTACTTATTAGTAATCGGCGGAGCTCATAAACCCGAATGTTTGAATAAATTGGAAACGGTGTGGATGAAAAAATTGAATGATTTTCCTCAAAGTTGGCAAGAATGACTTTTAAAAAAAACTTAAAGTATATACATAATATCGAAGTAAGAATTAAGGTCTTTACAACCTGTGCGGATAAAAAATGGGATCAGAAACGTGTAACCATGATTCAGTTGGTCTGGTTCGCCTGTTAAAGGTTACAAAATCCTGAACCATGGCCTATTTAAGCGTTTAAGGGCTCCGAAGCGAGAGCTTTAAAAGCAACCAGGAATTACAATTAAGCTTAGAGGAGTGAGACTTTGATACTTTGGTTAGATCTACCTTCTCTTGTGGTAAATAATAATAATATCCTCCAACCGATTACGGCTACGGCGGCCAATCTCAACGATCAGCCACGTACGCAGGATATATTATAGTGCTCAAGTGTGTGCGCAAAAACAAGTGCACTCTCTATTCCCTTTTCCTCATGATCCGATGGAACACCAGCGTGATACGACCGGAGAGGGATCGGGCAGGACCAACGGCTTATGGCCAACAACTTCCAGAATATGGGCTTACACTAAGAAAACTTAGATACATTTTTGACCCGACCCGGAGATCGAGCCCGGGACCTCTTGCTTAGCCGTCGCTTTAGAGTGTGACCCACTAACCACTACGCCACTGAGGCAGTCATAATTAGAATGAAAGGTAGATTAAATTGCCATTACTTAGGTGAGAGGAGCTGATACATACCTATTACTAACTTAGATTATTATTATTATTGACAAAGAAACGTAATATTCCATAACCCACTAATGTAGGTAATTATAGGTTAAAACAAAAAGGTAATTATGCGGCCTGCCTACCACAAGTACATTACTGATAATAGGTAGAAGAGTTAATCTATGCGCGTGCGCATGATTCATCGCATCGGCTGTGTCTACTAAATGAAACTTTAGCAATAAACACATACTGAAAACCACGAGTGCCACGGTTCGGGATGAATGGACCGGATCGACCGGAATTATACCACGGCCTCACAGAAAACCTGCGTGAAGCAGCGCCTGCGCTGTTTTGCCGAGTAAGTGAGAGTACCGAAGGCCCAGGAAGGGAAAAAGGTTGCCAGTACACATTTTTTGTGATAGATGGCAGACAAGCAGACGGATCACCTGATGGTAAGTAATTGCCGCCGCCCATTGACACTCGCAACACCAGTGGCGTCACAAGTGCGCTGCCAACCTTTACTGTGTACTGCGTGTAATGGATCATCATTAAGTGATCCGTCTGCTCATCTGCTTTGTTGTTGCTAAAAATGTTGCTGTCTCTATCATGAAGTGGTCTTTAAAGTATGGCGCATGACCAGCTGAATTAATATTTAGCGGTTAATTTACAAACATAAACAAACGGCTCGAAAATGACTAGGCAAGTAACAAAGTTTTCTAGAGAGATGATGATGATTTTCTTGACTATACATAAGGAAAAAAGGACAAGGAATTAAAGGTGCTGGCAGAGTCGAGAGAGGAATGGAGACTACTCCACAGATAAGAGGGTCGCGAGAGAGAGATAGAATAGAGTCATCATCATCATCATCATTTCAGCCAATAGACGTCCACTGCTGGACATAGGCCTCCCCCAATGTTCTCCACACAGATCGGTTCTGTGCCGCCCGCATCCAAAGGATTCCCGCGATCTTCACCAGATCGTCGGTCCACCTTGTAGAATAGAGTAACGGAAGCCATTTCCACATTACTGCACCAATCTTTGATTATATCGAAAATGAATCTAAAGCACCAATAAATGAATTGAATATTGGCTTCAACTTGTAGGAAATACTTATTAATAATGCACATTGCACACATTATTTGTGCTTCGTTAAATTCGTTTTAGAAAACATCGCTTCACTGGTTCAAGGTGGTCAATTAACAGAACGATTTTATTTGTGGTTTAGTGAAACACTGTAGATTATATATTACGAAAACTGAAGCTAGATATCGAATATTTATGTACACGCCGGCAGAGTAGAATAGGCCACCCTCACTCTTACCGAGGTGTCGTAAAAGGCGACTAAGGTAAAGCTGCTGGCATGATCATCAGCACCCAGAGAAGGAAAACTCTGCATTTATATCAAAACCCTCGCCAACCCGTCTGCCAAGCGTGGTGAGTATGGCAATTACCCCTCATGTGATTGAGGGAGGCCCGTGCCCCAGCAGTGGGGACTTAAATGGGCTGATGATGATGATGATGTTTCGATCGTGGGAGAGTACGCTTCGGCATGAATGGGCCGGCTCGACCGAGGTGATACCACGGCCTCACAGAAAACCGGCGTGAAGCAGCACTGTGCTGTCTCGCTGCGGAGGCCCTATCCGGGGAAAAGGGGGTTTAAAGGCTGGCAGCGCTCTTGTGACTCCACTGGTGTCAAGAGTGTCCTTGGGCGGCGGCAATCGCTTACCATCAGGTGATCCGTCCGTTCATCTGCCACCTACCACATACAAAAAAAAGGTTCACTGGATAGAGACACACATTGGGTTTCCATATCTGCCAAAGGAGATCCTCGGACTTTCATAATATTTTTGGTCCAAATATGCCATATATATTGAAAGTGCCAGCCAAAAAGAAATTTTGCTGTATTCTGTCAGGAGGACTTGTTGTGCCCTTGATGTTCAAATGTCAAGATTTGGCATAACAAAAAATGATGTTTTTCTTAGTCAAGTCGCTGAAAATGTATGAAAATCATGATTTTTGAACTCCAATAAAACCGAGGATATTGACCCTACAGTTTTGGTGCTAACAGCAAAAAAAATCTGGCCGGTACTTGGACAAGAATGTCCTTTATTCAATCGACTTTCAACTAAATGTCAGACTAATTTTGTTTTTTTTTTTCAGATTGTAGTGGTACCGAACTCGACGTGACGCTGTCTGTCTGTACTGATCTAGCCAAAGTAAATCTCTTTAGTAATCACACTAAGTAAAACGTAAGTATAAATTATACGAAAATGTCTTTACACCATTAAAATTATAAACGCTCTGAGATCATAGTTTAATGACTTGTAACTAGACGTACTTACTTATGATGATACATCACATTAAAATCCCACCGGAAATATTTACGGCGTGCCATCCGCCATATTGCGGAATTTTCTCGCACTAATTTTCACACCATTTGCTTTATATGATAAATCGATTAATAACATCACTGATTCATCCCAGCTAATCGTAGTGAAAACGAGACACATCGATTCGTAGTTCGCTGTACAAATTGTCGGTATTTAGGCCATCGGAGCGCGGTGCGCAGACGCACACTGTATTGAGATCACAAGCATACACAAGAAAATCTATTTTTTATCTTCGTTGAAGCCATTAGCTAACATCACACCGCCCGGACAACAAATGCAGGTGCACTTTCTTTTAATTTATTTAATTTAGCGGTGAAATTAACGGCTGGTAGTTTAGGTAGGTATTTGACTTTATATCAGGATTTAGGTATACGCTGCTTTCTATTCCACCACTACACTTAAGACCATAGATTATACATATAATAAAAGAGACTTAAGATTACTAAACTAGAGTTAACGATAAAGTTATTTTCACGCGGGAAATTCGTTCGTGTAAAAAGGAACGGAGTAACACCCCCGATGCACGAAGCCGAAAATACTATTCGTAATTATAGAACATGTCGGAAATGCTTTTTTTAAATTTTGAGTTTACTTAATGATGTGAAGATAAAGACAGACAATGAGAATGTACTCACCAGAACCTTGCGCTCACATGTTACAGCGGTCGTTGGCGAATGTTTTCACTGAATTGATTTTGGTTCGTCGCCGCTGGTCGCTCGCGCAGATCCCGGTCGTGTGGCGCCCGCCCGGGCGGTGTGCCGACTGGCGCGGCGCGAGCGGCGGCCAGAGCCGCGGCCACAGTTGCGCCCGCGCACGGACCAAGCAGATATACCTACCAGAGCTGCGGTGCACAAGAAAATTAAGGCAGTAAAATCTTGAACACTTTGCTTAGTAGGTATAGAACAATAGAGAAACCTATAAATTTATGCATTTTAATGAAGGAATGGAGGGGAGTACACGATGGGTTACTGATCGATCAGTCAAATGTTGAGGTTAAGTACCTAAGAAATTGGCCGAAATACCTAATTTAACAAATTCGCAACGTACGATTGTTTGAATAACGTGTAAAAAGACAATTTCGAGATAATATTACCTTTGAAAGCATTCATGTTCGTTTCACGTAGAACTCTACATAGTTTTCTAATCGTCAGCCTCGTTACCTCCCTTGTAGGTACTTTTTTTTATAGAGAGGCCAATCAGGATGATCTCACTCCGCCTGATCCGCGTGAAATTCAAATATGAGGTTGAAAGGCACAAAAGAACTAACAAAGTACCCATTGAGTCTGCCATCCTCACCCTGATGGCCTGCTGAGATGCCGCTTCACGCCCCGCCTAAAAGACCCCGGATTGTATGAAGGAGGAAACACATGAGCTGGGAGGGCATTCCATGTCTTGATAACTCGGGGCAGGTACTTCCACATTTATCAGCGAGGACCGCCGCCGGTCTATTTTTTATTTAAATCATAGGCCGCATTTTAATTAGCAGATGTTCCTTCCTGCATCTTCTTTTTTTTTACTTTATGGCAGACAAACGAGCAGACGGCTCACTCACCTGACGGTAAGTGAATTACTGCCACCCATAGACATCTTGAACGAGCTCCCACAGCTACGGTGTTCCTTGATCGCTACGACATGTCTTTATAATAAGGTATGAAAGGTATAAAGGAGTTCTTTTTACATATCATCCATCCGTCTGCTCGTCTGCCACCTATCAAAAAAAAAATAGGCAGCGGTATGGCTGAGCCCCTGCATTGTTGATGTCTATGAGCGGTATGGTAAATGGTGTCCATTTACCATCGCATGAGCTCAGGTTCGCCATCCTATTTAAAAAAGCATTAAACATTTAAACAATTTCCAGCTAAAAGATGCAACACAAAACGTATATGTGGCCACGACCTTACCCACCTCTGTCCAACAGCGGCCCACTATTGTGCGCGCGCGCAGCGCCGCGGCGGCAGTACACCTCGTAGCCGTAGAGCCATTCATGCGTGACGATGTTTGCGGAGCACAGAGAAGTGACGACAACAGTAATATGGATCTAATGTGGCGAATAAGTTTATTTAGCGGATATGGTAATCTCCATTAAAAATAGGTAGGCAACCCTCTCTCTGATTTCACAGATGTTCATGGGCGGCGCTGATTATTTTCCACCAGGTGACCAGTAGTCGCCTCTAGCATAAAAAATAGTAACCTGAATCATGTGGCCACGACCTTACCCGCGTGTGTCCAACAGCGGCCCACTATCTGTGTGCGCGCAGAGTCAACGTTGCGAGTTGTCGGGGAGTGACGTCGCGCAACTACCGCGCGACGATGTTTGCGGAGCACAGTAGAAGACACAGAAACGTTAGGTACAACTTAGCTCAGAAAATAATCTATAGGGCACACTAGCAAAGCCAATTGATTTAAATTGTTAGCAACTAAACCGGATAAGCTCCGGCGTCTCGGAAAGTACTTTTAATAATTATAGGTACTTAACTTTTTGTTTGCTTATATGACGGTAATTTAAATTTCCGGTACAAACTTGAAATTTGAATTACCGCCATAAACGGCCACTTATGGCGTTAATCCAAATTTCGAGTACAAAAACATACGGAAAAGTAGTGCGCCATTATTAAATAAATAGTATAAATAACGCCCCGTTGGTCTAGTGGTTTAAGTACCAGGCCGTGATCTCGGGGTCCTGGGTTCGATTCCCGGGTCGAGCAAAGGTATGTTTCGAATTTTTCGAACATAGCTCGGGTTTGTGATCACCAATCCGCATTAGGCAAGCGTGGTGATTAAGCCTAATCCCATCATAGTAGCGATGACTTGATTTCTATGATGGAGGCCTTTGCCCTGCAGTGGGACAGTAATGAACTCGATTTCAGGCCGAGAGTAAAGCCCACGTACATAATGCACTTTTGTATGCTATTTAGGTATTTTTCATTATTTATTTAAGGGAAGCAAACGAGCAAGCGAATGAATGAATGAATGAATATACTTTTATTGCACTCAAAATAAAGTATGAAAACTTAAAACTAGATATTACAGGATATGTACAACGAAGGCGGCCTTATCACTATGAGCGATCTCTTCCAGGCAAGCTTTGGATAAAGGACACTTGTTTTATGAGGTGTAGGCGGTTGCAATCTCAAATTTAATATATACTTACACAGAAAGTTAAAGCAAATACAAAATAAAATAGAATATACTAATACATACAATATATATAATATATTGATAATAAACAATAATAAGCAACTAAAATAATAACAATGGATCACAAAGCAGACGACTGATTCTAGAGGAAGGAAGAGATGGAGTGAGAGGAAGTTGGGAAACAGTGGTCTCAAAGGGTCAGGAAATGTGATTTAATTTGGGCTTAAAGATGGGTAGGAATTGGATTGGCCTGATGTCAGAGGTAAAGCATCCCACAGTCGGATAGACTGCACGGTGAAGGATTGGGAGTAGGATTGAGATGAATGATGGGAGGGAACTTAAGATGAGAAGTTTGGACGAAGCATATGACCTCGAGTGGGCTGGAGAACTGGAAACGCTCTTGAGGAGAATCACTTGATGGTAAGTGATCACCGCCGCCCATGGACATCAGCTTCACCAGAGGGAGTGGAGATGCGTTGTCGGCCTTTTAGGAAGGTATAGGCTCGTTTCTCGCAATGTCGTACCGGTTCGGAAATACCACCCAGAGAAGGAAAACTCTGCAATTATGTCAAAACCGGTTGGCGAGGGTTTTGACGTGCGTCTGCCAAGCGTGGTGAGTATGGCAACTACCCCTCATGTGATTGAGGGAGGCCCGTGCCCCAGCAGTGGGGACTTAAATGGGCTGACGACGATGAAAGCGCACGGTGGTGAACCTCCACCCATCCAGATGTACGGGTGGAATACTAGTTTACGGCGTGTAGTACGGTAGTGAAATCCAGCAGCGGGTATTAACTCAAACAACTTCTCGGAACCCTATAGTAAAGGCGGTAAAAGACACACAGAGATGCGACTTCTCTCCGCAGGGCCAGAGAGTTTAAGCGATCAGTGATATTCTCGTTGTCGACTATTCGAGTTGCACGACGTTGACCGCGGTCGAAAGGGAGACCCTATTATTGGGGTGCTCCGGCCCAGAGATGGGAGCAGTACTCCATATGAGGCGAACTTCTAAAGAGCTGAAGGCGGTGGGTTGGCGTAAGATAACCATGTTGCACTGCCGAGGACACCCAACTTGTATGTGATGTATGTCAATTATTTATCAATTGTAATGTAGTAAAATGTATTTAATGTGATTAATTTCATTTGTTGTCTTTGTTTCACTTGTTGTATGATCTCACTTGGTCGTAATATAATTATTTTATTATATTTTTATTTATTTTATAATGAGTCTCTAGTATCTATGCTTTACCTTATGTTATATGGGGAAATCCGAGGGAAAGGTAAAGGTTGGCAGCGCACTTGTGACTCCACTGGTGTCGCGGGTGTCCATCGTGTGATCCGTCTGCTCGTCTGCCACCTATCACATAAAAAAATCTAGTTCCTAGTAGGCTTGCGTTTGAACTGAAATGACCGGATTTCATTCATCGTTTCAAATCTAGTTTTTCTTTTCTTTTAAATTCTTTATTAATTTCGTATGCGAATTGCGAGGTCGCAGTTGTAACAGATATCAACATAATAATAACGTAAGCGATAGGAGTGCCAAATATTTTTGTAATGTTTATTAGCAGTGACATCATTGGTCATAATGCCTATTGCTCGTCTCGATCTCGTCTACTTTTCTTGTAAAAGTGGCTTTATAATTGGCACGTCGCTTATTATTGCAACATAAAATAATCAGAGATTTAGCACATTATGTTCGCTACTTAGTACGGAATCAGGTCAATGAATGAGATATTGTGAGAATGATTATTATTTAATATTAATAATAATTTGGGCCGTGTGGTCCCCGGCAGAGTAGAATAGGCCACCCTCACTCTTACCGAGGTGTCGTAAAAGGCGACTAAGGTAAAGCAGCTGGCATGATCATCAGCACCCAGAGAAGGAAAACTCTGCATTTATATCAAAATCCTCGCCAACCCGTCTGCCAAGCATGATGAGTATGGCAATTACCCCTCATGTGATTGAGGGAGGTCCGTGCTTCAGCAGTGGGGACTTAAATGGGCTGATGATGATGATGATGATTAATAATAATTTAATATTAATAATATTAAATAATTAATTATTATTAAAATAATTCATTATTTTAATAATAATTAATTATTTAATTATTGTATTAGAAATAAGTCTTGTTCTATTCATACTTTATTACTAATATGTATTGTTAAATAAATAAATAATTACTATTTTTCATTTAGTTAAATAAGCGACACTCATGTGTAACCGTTTCAAGGACAAACTGCCAAGGTTTTTATGACACTCTTAATTTAAATACTGTTATTGTACTTATGTTTAAAAAAAAAAAACAGTGGCTTAGCTTTTATTAAAGAGAAAGGGAGGCAAACGAGCACGAGGGGCACCTAATGGTAAGGTGATCACCGCCGCCCTTGGACATCAGCCACACCACACAGGAGTGGAGATGCGTTGCCGTTTAGGAAGGCATATGCACGTTTCGTGGTTTATAAATATGCAGCGGAGCCGGCTTCACTGACTAAATATAAGTGGAACAATTACCAGCTTGACAGATCATAAATGTATAAGAGGGATCGCTACGAGTTACCTTGCATCATTATATTTACGTCTACCCAGAGGGCTTACGAAACCGTCCCGTAACGAATGAGAATATGTCTGTCGCATCCAAACAAGAGATGCACAGCGCCTGTATAAGGACGGGGATGAAAATTCAGTCGTGTTATCGTTTCGTTATAGATGGGCCAATGATACTCCAACCAAACATTACTTTAGCACCGTACTAAACTGAAGTGAGTCATTTGTGCTTCCACTTTAAACTAAAGTAACTCACTGTCATTGTTTGAGTTGTGTTGAGTTTAACGCGACTCTCAGACGGTGCAGTGTTAACTTAACAGCTATTAAGGTAATGAAATGACATCATTACATCGCAGCCTTTGAGCGGAGCATCATCTCATTAGTGGATGCTTAGGTATTATCTGCACACATTTACGTAAATGTGGGATTATGAGAGAGTGAAACGGAATGGAAGACGAATAGAATGGAACGGAGTAAGAGTGAACAGAGAACGAGGGAGCGGAGGGAATGATTGAGTTATCTATGGGTGTGAGACGACGAAAGACGCGAATAGGTTTGCTCTGCGATTTTATAAAATAAAGAAGATTGGAAGACCCTGAAATCGTGTTTACTTATCTCAAGTCCCACATAAATATCTTCGTAATCATTTTCCTCTATTCATATATTGTCGGTGAAATACAAGTTTCAACGCTAACAAATTAGTATTGGGCCATTACTCGACCCCATCTTTTTTTTTATACTACGTCGGTGCCCAACAAGCGTGCGGCTCGCATGATAGTAGGTAAGCGATCACTGCAGCCAAAGGACGTTTGCAACTCCAGAGCACCTGCATACGCGCTGCCAATCCCTTAAAAACTTTAACACTTTTGAAGAACCTCATGCTGTATTCCCCCGGGAAAATCTCTGATGGCAGCTCATTCCACAACCAGAGCGTTCGCGTGGAAATTCCTCTGAAAACGTACTGTGCGCGACTATTTGTGTTCCAATGTGTGTGGGTGGACTTTGAGAAATACCTTCCTAGAAAAAGAAATTATAGATCCGTGATCCAAGATCCCTTAAGAACAGTCTAAAATCCCAAAATAAAATTAGAAAAATATTTTTTCTTGTACGATTATAGGGCAAACAGGAAATTCAACTTCATCATCATCAGCCCATTTAAGTCCCCACTGCTGGGGCACGGGCCTCCCTCAATCACATGAGGGGTAATTGCCATACTCACCACGCTTGGCAGACGGGTTGGCGAGGGTTTTGATATAAATGCAGAGTTTTCCTTCTCTGGGTGCTGATGATCATGCCAGCAGCTTTATAGTACGAGAGCCCACGACCAAAACCATGTCTCATAGCAATACGGCAAAAACCCTATAAAATCGTTAGATTGTATGATTCTGAACCCGACTAGGCGTGTAGTAACGGTCGAAAGTGTAGCAACTGCGTGGGAGGCCATTTCTGCTGTGTCAATAAAAAAGACAGTCGGTATTATAGCAATACGTCTGATAATGAAAATGTACATAGATTTTATAATTGTATTACGAAAAAGTTTGTTTTCAGACATTTTGCGCGTAGCATATAGCCTGAGCGCATTTTTGAAAATGTCAAAAAATTTAGCCGACCTGTATCATAGCAATACGGATAAAAAAAATTTTCAACTTTTTGTATTGCTGCCAGGATTACCAAAAACCTGTTTTCAGACACTTTCAGTGTAGCATATACTCCCAAAAAACGAAAATAACGTTTCGGAGTCGCCTGACCGACGCACACTGGGGCAAGATACCCTTATTTCTGGCATTAAATCAGTTTACTGGCTAAATGGCTTTTGTAGTCACTAAATTGAAATAAAATGTTTTCGATGATTTAGAATCATTTATATGACTTTAAATACATAAATGTATGTTTTTTAGGTAATTTAACACAAATAATGAAACAAAAAGACGTAAACAATCGCTTATATTTTATTAAAATTATTCTGAACCTACTATTCTAAAGATATGCTAGCGCATCATCATCATCTTCATCAACATCATCTTCATCATCATCATCTTCGTCATCGATATGCGTATATCGATATTAAATGATATCTGGGTATCGAAAAGTTGTCTGATAGAGAAGGTACTACACTTAATTTGTCTGATATACATTTTTTGCACATGTGGACAACTTATTTTATCATGTCCAACAATTTTCAGACATATTGCTATGATACCGATCGGTCAAATTTGTTAACATTTTCAAAACGGTCTCAAAATTTAATGCGTTCACATTTCCGTCTGAAAATTGTTTTGTTCGCATCAAATAACCAAAATTTACTAATAAAAAAGATTTTCAGACGTATTGCTATGAGACATTTTTTTTGTCTCATTTTTTATTTTTGTTAGTGATTTTACGGGTTTGCGCTACACCACTAACGTCTGAAAAATATGTTTCCGGTATCTCAAAACTACCATTCAACTACAGTCTGCAAATCAGACATATTGCTATGATGCAGTTCGGCAAAATTCTTTGACAATTTTGAAAATTCGGTCAGATTTACCTTTGTCGCCTTTTACGACACCTCGGTAAGAGTGAGGGTGGCCTATTCTACTCTGCCGGGGACCACACGGCATCAACTCAACTTGACGTAAGTTATTCTTTTTCAACTCCTACACATTACATTGATAATATAATTGTGAAAGGCGTCTTATAGACGCGTAACTTGAGCAAACAGACCTTGTAAAAATCTAGACACAATAGTATTTTACTGTTTGCCTACATTTCGCACGAGCTAGCAATGTAGCACGGCTGTGTGTAAATTGTCGCGCGAATGTTGGTCCTTCGCGCCCGATACTTCTTAATGAAGCAATGAAACATAATGTACTGTCGCCCGCAATAAAATGTAAAACCTCGACTCTTATACGCTTACGTTAAGGTCCATATTTGAATGAGGCTGTATACATAGTAGTGCACGTGACTGGATATCGTTAGGTGTTATTTCGGTAAGGGAAAACTATTTTTAAAACAAAACTACACTCTTGTCCAAAAACAACTATTTTTCTCTCAAGAAACTGTTAATTTTGATCTATTTTTCTTCTTAGAAATAAAGTTCTTACCTTTAATAAGAATCAAATTAGTATGAAATAAAATAAGGAATACGGCATAATAATTTGAGCAGGGACAATTTTCTTGTTTCGTACTTTTTAGAGCGTGTTTTTTGGAAGTCGGGTTTTAGTTTTTAAACTTTATTTTTATTTAACATATTTTTAGTTATGTAAATAAAATAACATATTTGAAATGTGCTAAACAAGCTCTTTCATTTGATACCCCAAACGGTACATACCGTCAAGCAATTTTTTTTTCAGTTGCTTACTTGTAAGTCCCCTAGAGGGCGCTGTAGTCAATTTAACGTGACGTCATGTCGACACCTCATTTGTTCAAATATCATAACTAGTTTAGAAGTTATAAGGGAACAGATGAACAACCATACGTTTCGCTGCATGAGTGAGGGTACCGGAGGCCCAATCCAGGGGAAGGGGGGTTAAAAGGTAAGCAGCGCACTTGTGACACCACTGGTGTTGCAGGTGTCCATGGGCGGCGGTAATCGCTTACCATCAGGTGATCTGTCGGCTCGTCTGCCACCTATATCATAAAAAAAACATACATACATACAGGTGAAAATCATAACCGTTCTTTTTGCTTCGCCATAGTCAGTAAAAAACAACGATTTTTCTCTCAAGAAACTGTTTCATAATTTTGATCTATTTTTCTTAGGAAAACTTCCCTTTAATTGCGACGACCCATTTGAAACAGCGGTAGTGAACTATGCCTTTGGTCCAAGGGTTGCGGGTTCGATCCCCGCACAGTACAAACATTTGTGTGCATGAACATATCTGTTTGTATTGGTCTGGGTGTTCCCTATGTATTATAAGTATGTATTTACAAAAGAAAAGTATTATACGTATATATTTGTAATCCCACTGTCGATTCTGATATCCGTAAAACAGGTGCTTGAGCTACCTATCTCGGAGTCATATCAATGTATGTGATGTTGTGAAATATTTATTTAATTAGAATCCCATTAGTACGAAATAAAAAAAAAGTATTATATGTATATATTTGTAATCCCACTGTTGATTCTGATATCCGTAACACAGGTGCTTGAGCTACCTACCTCGGAGTCAGATCAATGTATGTGATGTTGTGAAATATTTATTTATTTAAATAAAACAAGGAAGTATTAGAATCGGTGTATATTCTAGAAACGTAACTAAATTAACTAAACTCAACTACTTAAATAAAGATAATTAACTACTTAAAATTAGGGAAATTAATATCAAATAAATTAAAATACAAAATAACTAAGATCTGCGGCTTTGGTGGTACACTAAAGGAAATGTTCACTATTGCTCATAAACGAAATACTGCGGAATAAGCCAAGTTAGCCAACTAGTTTACCTAAATGCAAAATTTTACTTACTAAGAGAAAATATTTTCAAATATATTTTTCGTTTTAAATACAATTCGAATAAGTGTAAGATCATAATTAGGGCAGTATCTTAAAAGGAAGTTCAGAAGTATTTTGTCGAATAATTATTTAACAGTTTAAAGTAAGATCAACAAAAAGTCACAACTATTTATATCCGTATTTGATATCAATGCGAATCACAACTGAACAATGTTTGATTGTACCATCGCTTGTTTGTGGCTAGTATAAAAATATTAAAATAAATTAAGTCCTCATTTATTTACTTTTTCCGCCATTCGCACATCCTCTATACTGTATCTGTTATTAAAAAAAATTCAAGACGATTTACAATAATTTTGCTAAAATTATGAACTCGAAAATTCTCTCGTCGATATAACTCAATGTAATATGAATAGCTCCAAGTCTTGATGTTTTAAACTTTTGTCATGTAGCACGCGTGCGATATAACTGGATGAATTTTAGTGATGAACAAATAAAAAAACTATGCACTTAAAAGAAAATTTTAAGTTGTTTAAGTAAGCAATACATCAAGTCTTATCTCCTCATAGTATAAATGTAGTAATTATAATTTCTATTGGCTTAGAAAGAAACCGTCTATAATTTCATATTCTTTAATTTCCTGTAACTTAGTATAACATTTATAAATACATACATACTGTTACTCTTATAACACAATAAAGGCATGCTTTCCAATTTTTTTCAGTTATAAATCACTATTTATTGCGGTACTATTGGAAATAGTTTTTAATACTAAATTACTTAAGTTATATTATTAAGTTAGGGTCGGCAGTCTGTCAATATTGTAGGTGGGTAATACAGCTTTTATATTGATTGCGTACTTGACATGTTTTTCATTAAGGTGACGGGTAGGGCACACTAGCGACGCCAATCGATATACATTTTTAGCTACTAAACCTGGATCTATTTTAAATAATTTCGGGGTTACAATCTCTCGGCAAACACCTATACTATTTATTTAAAACTTATAGTTAACATGTTTGGTCTGCTTTTGCACTTCGAATTTTGGATTACCGCCAAAAGTGGCCGCTTTTGGCGTGAACCAATTTTTCGCGTACAAAAACGGACCCAACATTTAGGTGTTGGTTCTTTAATAAATAGTAAAAGTGTTTGCCGAGAGATTGTAATCCCGAAATAGTTTAAAATAGATCCGGTTTAGTAGCTAAAAATTAAATTGATTGGCGTCGCTAGTGTGCCCTACCCGTCACCTTAAACATAATATTCATTTTCAGTGAATAAATAAATACACATTTTCTAATCTATAAAATTAGTTACTTTTTTAGGACTTGGATTTTTGGGTCAACTTGAATACTATGTATCACTTATTGATACGGATGAGCCCAAAGTATAATTACAGTCAGTTTTATCAGTTTAGTAAAATTCACAATTGAAATAATATTGCAATAAGCTAGATACCTACTATGAATTTATCTAACCTTTTTGTGCAAAAAAGAGAATATTATCTATTTTATCTACCGACAGATTAACCTACCCTACAGCGTATACTTTTATACATTTGCCGCTTATATTCTTAATAATTTATACACAAGCATTACTCTCTATTCAATGTTACACAAATTTCACAGATTCGGCTTTTTTACAGTCTACAGTGTACAATCGAGTCTATTATAAAAATATCTTTCATCACTTCGTATAGCTGTGAATATTATTGTGGGAATTTTTCATCTAAGTACTCACATAAATACAATATTGCATACAAGGTTTATACCAAGTCGTCTCATTTATACAAGCTTAATGTAGCGAATAATGTGTTCCACGTCTAGGGAATCTCAAACCATGCATAATACGTCGACTTTCAGTATTTATTAAATAATTTATAAATCAATGTACAATTTACTTCATTTGATAAATTCACTTTGAAACTTTTTTCTTAACTAATTTAATTTCGGCCGAAAAAAAAACGAGTTCTGTTAACTTATATTCTACAAAACAAAATGCATAAGGGCTACCTTAAATGAAAAATTGGTAATAGGCCTAAGTCAAATCTGTTAAAATATACATGTGAGATCTACAGTGCGACAAATATGTTTTGGCGTAAGGCCGACGTTGACAGAAGGGCGTTGTTTCATAGAAAAATGTCAAAAGACAATGACACTTCCTACGCCAAGCTATTAGTTCCGAATTGCGCCGTGGCGCGTGCGCCGTATCTTGTCGTACGGAAAAAGAAGCATACAGAGCGAAAAGTCTGTTTATCCGCTGGAGTAAAGATCCATTTTGTTTTATAGGCATTTTTTTGTGGAGATATGGCAACATTTAGTTATAATGTGACATTTCCTAATAAGAAAACATTACTTCCAGTTTTTGACATCAGCCAAAACAGAAATGTCACCAATACTATTAAAGTCCTACAATACGCCATTAATTTTTCATTTATGATAGTCCTCACTGATTGTGCAACTTTGTTTAAACAATTTCAGTCATGCAGAATTTACAATATATTACTATACAACAATGAGAGTTACAAATTCGTCTTTGTGTACCACAAATGTCGGTTATATCACTATTGGGAGGTCTATAGGGTTCGTAGAATTTGCAAGAGGAACGTATGTCATTAGTTAAAAAAAAAATTGCGCCAGACGATTCACACCGACCATCTAGTCTCAAACTACGGCCTGTCCGTGTACTATGAGTACTAAACATTTATAGACACAGACGTCATTTAGCACACCCAGCTCCAAATCAATTTAGATAAATTCGCCTGTTTCAAGTGTGCTTTCACCTACGGCTTCATCACCACTCATATTGAAATACATTTTTCATAAGTTAGTTTCGAATCCGGCTCGAAGGACCAAATTATGACTGATTATTTGAAAATTACATGTGCTGTGGTGAATCGCGTGTGTAAATTATAACAATCAACGCAACAAATATGGAACAAGTGTAAAGCCTCGATTTATTTATTAGAATAGTCTTATCTCGAATAAAAATTCGTATTATAAGTTGATAATCATGTTTATCTATCTAAACAGTAATATTAACTAAGATGCAGAAAGCGTAAATTAATTTTTTTTGCGATTTTCATTGACATAAGCTGAAGGTGTATGCCTCCTGTTTATGCTATGTTTGTCAATCTGGGGCAGATTCTATCCACTTTGTTCCTGCCAGCCTTTAGATATCGTCACACCAACGCTTTTAGAGGACAAAACTACAAATTTTGGTGTTAATTTGTGCAGTGAAGTTTCAGAAAGTGATTCTAACATAAGAATCATTGAATTGTATCGTTTTTAACAATTCTATTATGTGTCGACTGAGTTGTCGTAAAAACTTGCTTATATCTTAAGTCTTTAAAACCCTCAATTGCGTTTAAGTATCGGCGGAATCCGTAGGTTGATAAAACACTAAAACACCAGTGGTTGAAATAAGTGGGTACTTAATTATAAGTTCACTTCACATTGGCAAATTATCTTCGGGTACAGATTTTTTTTTTGTTCTATTTTAATCCACGATTCAGTCATTGGACTATTGAATGGATGCGTTGATTGATTGTGATACGCTTGTTGAGTGTGCCCTCCAATAAGGACACTCTTCCTGGTCCATTCACCCTATACTCGCTCCTGTAGCCTAAAAAGGCACAATATACTCTATATTGTGCCTTTTTAGGCGATTGGGATAATTTTGGGTTTTTAATGTTGCTACCAGGTCATCTCAACCATCCATAGTACAGACCAATCAACCTACAGACGCGCATACTGCAGTATTTTGGTCATGTTTCTAGGCGTCATAACGACTCGATAGAGAGGCTGGTCGTTCAGGGGAGGATAGAGGGAACGAGATCACGCGGCAGATCACAGATGCGCTGGACTGATCAAGTGAAGTCCGCAATAGGAAACCCCGTGTCAGACTGTACCACACAGTCTATAAATAGAGGGAGATGGCGAGAGATCGTGAGGAAAGCTGTGTCCGCCTCTAACCAACAAGGACGCCTCAACATGACCACGACTGCTCTGGCAAGAGCGTAGCGACAGAGAAGAAGGACCAGGTCTTTAGGGTGTATCGAGAGACGATCTAGGTATTTTTTTGCAGTTCATCGTATTTCCACCTTGACAGTGCCCATCTGTAGGTTTTTTTTTATATAGTAAGGCCAATCAGGATGACCTCACTCCGCCTGATGGTAAACGGCCGTGAAATCTAAATATGAGGCTGACAGGCACAAAAGAACTAACAAAGTACCCATTGTGTCTGCCATCCTCACCCTGATGGCCTGCTGTGATGCCGCTTCACGCCCCGCCTAAAAGACCCCGGATTGTATGAAGGAGGAAACACATGAGCTGGGAGGGCATTTGTTTTGGTAGGTAGAGCCATATAAAAATAAACAACGTAACCTTGTATCCTACGAACCCCACATTTGTACTAGCCGCACTCTGGCAGTCCGCGCACCACTGTCACTGGCGCCTAGTCGACGGCGATGACGTGTTCGGAGGCCGACAATCATTTGTTGGGCGCGGTCAGACCGAGAGCGGCTGATAGCAGTCGCACTACGTTCTTCTGTTCCTGTGAGTCTTCTGTAAAGTGAGGAAAATGCAGGTGAGTTATTGGTATAGGGAAAGGAATTAAGATCAAAGTCAGGTCGTTATACTCATAGAATGTGATAGAGGTTGACTTTAAAGGTGAGTATAGACTACAACATTTACTTGTAACAGAACAACGAGCCGCTCTATGATATGTTCTAGTGTATCATCCTCTTACGAACTAAACGTCGAGCTCGCTGGACTCTTTTGTTACAAACCAACGAGCATATTGGTGTAACATATCATTCGTAAGAACGTTACATTACACAGAAATGCTCCAGAAAATGTTGTAGTCTATACTCACCTTAAGGTGACGGGTAAGGCACACTAGCGACGCCAATCGATTTTAATTTTTAGCTACTAAACCGGATCTATTTTAAACAATTTCGGGGTTACAACCTCTTGGCAAACACTTATACTATTTATTAAATAACCATGCACAAATGTTGGATCCGTGTTTGTACGCGAAAAATTGATTACCGCCAAAAGCGGCAACTTTTAGCGTGAATCAATTTTAACACTGCTATTGTGTGTCGAGTGTTCGAAACAACTTGCTTGGACCTAATAGTGTCTTAAAACCCGAGATTGCTTTTAGAGTGATATTCTCTGAATCCGTAGATCGATAAAACGTAAAAACATTTCGTTTTATCGATCTACGGATAATTCGTAGTGAAACTGAACTAATTGTTTAAAAAAGTAACCCATGGTAAAGTATGGCCAAAATGTGTTTTTTGAACAATAGTTATCTTAACCAATAGTTATATTACAAGTAATTACGTCACTATGGACGCTGTCCCTTTATCTATTGGTTAGACAGTTAACTTTAGTTAGGGATTCGGCGGGTAGGTCTAAAACAAGCCGTGTGGGCTGATGCAATTCAAAGGTTTTAAATTAGTGTCTAGTGGTTCTTAGTGTACTAATTTGGTTTTTGTTTGTGTAGTGAAGTGCCGCAAAGTGATCCTAATAATAAGAATAGTTGGATAGTATCGTTTTTAACACAACTATTGTGTGTCGAGTGAGTTGTCACGGGATAACTTGCTTGGACCTATTAGTCTTAAAACCCGCGATTGCTTTTAGAGTGATATCCGATGAATCCGTAGGTCGATAAAACGTAAAAACACCGGCGTTTTATTGAGTGACTGTGACTTTGACAGTCTTCGTCTGTTGACTACCTACTTATTCTCAATAAGTTACTTGACATTGACAAATTATCTTCGGGTAGAGCCATATTAAAAAAAAATAGAACACAATATATTATGTGTGTATTGGTTGTGTTTACCGTCGGCGCCGGTGACGTGCTTCTCGAGGTTGAGCTTCTCCTGCGCGACCTGGTAGATGCCCTCCTCGATGGTGCCGGCGCTCAGCAGCCGGTGTATGCTCACCGGCCGCGTCTGGCCCATCCGGTGGCATCTACCGACAAACATTCACACAATTAGATACATTAGCCTACACACACACACATACACATATTTATGTTCTTTAAGTCTTTTTTAAACTGTTCGTTTTTCTTACCATATAAAATGTCATAGTGTGTTAAGGAAGAGTGACCCCTTCTGGCACAGATGTATTTGTATTCAAAAAATAAATGCAAACATATTTTTTTTAAGTCAAATTTTACTAGTCAAATTTTACAAACAACACTCTAAAAACAGAAATTCCAATACTTATTTGTTCGAACTATTAGCTCTGCGCTGAGGGAAAACATTGTCTCTCTCATTTCAAAACACGGTTTAAAATAAGTAGTGGGATTAACACTGAGAAAACCTGAAGAACTAGAATAAAAATTATTATAAAACTAAGTTGAACGTTATTTAGTATATCAACTATAATGCTTGTGGTCGTTTAAAACACCCTAGTTTAAAATGAGTACAAAAATAATAACCTCAAAATATCGATTCAGTAACCATAACAACTTATCCCTTTGACAGTTCATTCCATTTTACACTAAAGTTATTTATGAAAAAGTAGTTAATTAATTTTATGATGGATTTAATCCCAAAAATATAAGCGATTCCTATGCATATTACTTGGAAACCTTACTTAGGTCAATATTTTAATTTATTAAAAACAATTCTAAAATATTTATACTTCAGACAACAAAATAAGGTTATGCAATGCAAATGTCAATGAACGAATGATTGAATGATTTGATCAATTTTGACACTATCCTGCAGTACTAAGTGGTTTATGGTTAGTCGAGGATTTGTAACAAAAATTTAAGAACTAACACTATTCCGTAATATTTTATGAACTTGCTAGTTTAGGATTAAAAACGGTAACAGAGCAGTTTTTTGTAATAAGAGGGCATGAGTTCTGAATTTTTGAAATTGAAATTCTGGTCATCTGGTATTAATATAGGTTCAAGATATTAGTAAAATCCGAGGGGGTTCTATATTCCACACTGGTTTTTTCAAAGCTGACGATGATGATGCCTCACCTGTCCTCAGCCTGCATGTCGTTGTACGGGTTGAAGTCTATGTCGTGGATGATGACAGTATCGGCGGCTGTGAGGTTGATGCAGTTGTACTGGAGCTCTATTTACTCGCCTCGAGACGAGCGTACGATTCTACTGATTATCCTTCGACATACGATATTCCGCATTTTTGAAACGTTCGTCTGCAATGAGTGACCCCACCCACTCCTTGGTCGAGTAGCTTAAAGCGAGCGGTAGAAGCAACGTCAACATAGTTGTCATTGTTTTTACTGGTTTTTTGACAGTTGACACAATGTGACATTCTTTGTTTTTTGTGAAAAAAAAAACAAAGATTTTCATATTCAGCCAATAGTCTATGGTTTTTGCGCTCCGTTTCCAAAGCGGAAGTTACCGGTTTTTGTAAATTCTGCATGTCAGGGTTAGAATGTCAATTTACTGTATTATATTGGCAACATCGAAATCGAATGATTCGAAAATAAGGAAAATCGGTTTCATACGACTTTTTTTTTACTGTAGATAGGTAAGCGTTTAACCATATTTCACCTGATGGTAAGTGATAATATGGTCTAAGATGTAGCACGATTACCTAGAAGATACCTATTCACTCGCGCTTTGAAAACCCCCAAATTGTAGCCACTAGGGAACACCTCCTCAGGCAACTGATTCCACTTGGAAGGCAATGTGACATACGTCGCATGTGACGACGCTAAATCATACGAGTAAACCAAAAATAGATCTCCTGCTCTATTGCTGATGATGACGAGGCCTCACCTGTCCTCGGCCTGCTTGTCGTTGTACGGGTTGAAGTCGATGTCGTGGATGATGACGGTGTCGGCGGCCGTGAGGTTGATGCCGAGGCCGCCGGCGCGCGTCGACAGCAGGAACACGAAGATATCTTCAGAGTTGTACTGGTCTATTAACTCTTGTCTGAAAACCAACAAAAACACATTCATATAATATGGGAATAGATGCAACCTAGAGAGGAGTCATCATTATCATCATCAGCCTATCGCAGTCCACTGCTGGACGTAGGCCCCTCCAATGGACAACATTTCAAAATTGCTAAGCTCTGAAACAAAAAATACTAATTCTTTGTTTACTTTTCCGCTGCTCGAATATATATTTATTCATTTTTTATATTGCTTATTTACTGAGATAAAAATTAAAAACTAAAAAACGTAAGATGACGTCATCGGACGGCAGAATGTAAAATATTTCTTTGCTTAGCACATTATAGTTTTAAATTTACGTAATGCCAAACTCATGACATGTAACTGTCAAAAAAAAAGACAACTTGTCAACGTTGAATGTATGAATGACGTTGACAATGTTGACACTAGTATTATTTACATTTGACAGTAGTACCTTTTTTTTTATTAAAACAATGATAAGCAGAGGAATATCGCTGTATTCAGCCGTCCGATGACGTCATTTGGCGCTTACGTCTATTTAGAATAAAAAGAATTTCAATAATTATTTTATGCATGAAAATGGACAAATTTTGAAAAAAGAAAAAATATGGGTCTGTTCATTTTATGTCTACTTTCATATAAAAAGACAATATGGACATGTTAAAAATTTGAAATGTTGTCCATTGTTCGCCACTGTGATCTATCCATGGCTTCTCGCATCCAGCTCTTGCCAGCCATCCTGCGCATATCGTCCCCCCACCTAGCCACAGGGCGCCCTACATTACGTTTGCCAAGACGCGGTCTCCACTCCAGAACTCGTTTACCCCATCGGTTGTCGGTTCTGCGGCTAATATGGACAGCCCACTGCCACTTAAGCTTGCTAATCCGGTGAGCAATGTCGATAACTTTGGTTCTACCGGAACCGATTGCAATTCACGGTGCCGTCCTCGAAGTTGTTCAAAAATACGTATACCTCGGGCAGACTTTGCAATTGGGTAAAAACAACTTCGAGGATGAGGTGAATAGGAGAATCCAGTTAGGTTGGGCAGCATTTGGAAAACTACGTCGTGTCTTCGTATCGTCGATACCACGGTGCCTAAAGACGAAAGTCTTCAATCAGTGCGTCCTACCCGTCATGACATACGGAGCCGAAACGTGGACACTTACGGTACGGCTGGTCCACAAGTTAAAGGTCGCTCAGCGGGCTATGGAACGAGCAATGCTCGGCATCTCTCTTCGAGATCGAATCCGAAATGAGGTGATCCGGCAGAGAGGAGTGATTGTAATAAATCAGAATCGGAAGTCACCTTTTCACGCCTGAACATATATTGTCAACATTTTACTACAGAAATTGACTAGATCTTGAGGTACGACCTGACAAATATGGCCTGTTCTCGCTGTCCACCCCCTTCTCTGTAATGAGAAGGGGTTAACAAGCAAGGACTGGACAGAGGGAATAAGCCACAAATACCTGATCCACATCACCTATCACACCCTTCATCGTCACTTCTACACGGCTACCACCAATTTGATCAACAGTCATGTTACTGAGTTTTTGAGAACAGTTTTGTTTTTATATTTTTTATGCGGACTTCCAAGTCATAAAACAAATGTTATTTAAAATGGTTGGCAAAAGACGTGGTTCATGGGATTTAAATATTTATCCCCTATTACGAATACGTTATTTCTTTCCTCTACCCAAAAGCTGTCTGGAAGAATTCGCTACCTCATTGTACTGTCTGTTGTTGTTATTTTATCATACTTACTATGTTTTCTGTGCAATAAAGAATATATATATCTATATACCTGTATAGGGCCGTGTGGTCCCCGGCAGAGTAGAATAGGCCACCCTCACTCTTACCGAGGTGTCGTAAAAGGCGACTAAGGTAAAGCTGCTGGCATGATCATCAGCACCCAGAGAAGGAAAACTCTGCATTTATATCAAAATCCTCGCCAACCCGTCTGCCAAGCGTGGTGAGTATGGCAATTACCCCTCATGTGATTGAGGGAGGACCGTGCCCCAGCAGTGGGGACTTAAAATGGGCTGATGATGATATACCTGTATTGCACGTTATACCTGTCGGTGAACCTTGGCGGCGAGGTAGGGCTCCAGCACGTGCAGCATCACGGTGCCTGGCGCCAGTGCCTGGTGGTGCGGACGGTACCTGTCGGTGACGGCGGTGCTGCCGTCCAGGCGCAGGTAGCGGTGCCCCCTGGCGGCGAGGTAGGGCTCCAGCACGTCCAGCATCATGGTGAACTGGCTGAACACCAGCACGCGGTGCCCGTCCGCCTTCAGCCGCGGCAGCATCACGTCCAGCTTCTCGAACTTGCCCGAGTCGAGGATCAGCCGCTCGGGGATCGAGAACGATTTTATACACTGCAAAGGTAATTATTGATTGTTTATAAAGAGTATCAATTTTATAGAGAAAGACATGAGGCATAAAGGTAAACCGAAACAGCGAAGCACTTGCATGTTTCGGATAGTTTCTTAATAATTTTGGATTCCTACAATATTTGAGATAATGATTCTGGACGTGTAACCGCGATCCAATTGCTCTGGTTCCCCTGTCAAAGGGTTGCGAAGCTCCAACGGCAGTGGATTCATTGTAATTTGTCAGAATTCCTCAATCTCTCCGAAGCGCCAGTTTTGATCGCAACTGGAAATGACACGCTAAGTCGAGAAGGATTGTTGGTCCTTCGAGCCTGACAATGGTAGTTTTATGAACCACATAGGCTTAGTGTTTCGAGTTGAAGCCAGATTACCGCTGTCTTTAAACCACTTAATTACTATCACTTCCAGATTTTCTTTTATTTAAGTTGCCTTAGGTTTTTTTTCCCAGGGGAAACCGGCATGGCCGTCACCTTGCTACATGTGGGGAAGAAGGTGGTGTGTGGGACTCAAACCCTAACTAATGCTGAGCAAGCCACACCCCAGCAGTGGGTACGCTCACGTACTCCGTAAGCCCGTTTGGTCGCCTCTTACGACAGGCCGGGAAAACCTTGGCAGTATTCTTAAACGCCCCTAGCCAAATGGCGCAGCACTTGGACCCCTTGTCCAATGGACAACATTTCATATTTTTAACATGTCCATATTGTTTTTTTATATGAAAGTAGACATAAAATGAACAGACCCATATTTTTTCTTTTTTCAAAATTTGTCCATTTTCATGCATAAAATAATTATTGAAATTCTTTTTATTCTAAATAGACGTAAGCGCCAAATGACGTCATCGGACGGCTGAATACAGCGATATTCCTTTGCTTATCATTGTTTTAATAAAAAAAAGGTACTACTGTCAAAGGTGAATAATACTAGTGTCAACATTGTCAACGTCATTCATACATTCAAAGTTGACAAGTTGTCTTTTTTTTTGACAGTTACATGCCATGGGTTTGGCATTACGTAAATTTAAAACTATAATGTGCTAAGCAAAGAAATATTTTACATTCTGCCGTCCGATGACGTCATCTTACGTTTTTTAGTTTTTAATTTTTTTCTCAGTAAATAAGCAATATAAAAAATTAATAAATGTATATTCGAGCGGCGGAAAAGTAAACAAAGAATTGGTATTTTTTGTTTCAGAGCTTAGCAATTTTGAAATGTTGTCCATTCTACTGACTAGGTTCTGACCGAATATTATAACTAGTTGAATTTTTAACTTACACTATGATTTAATGTGAGCTGATGCAGCTGGAAGTCCGACAAGCACATGAGGTCCTCAAACGCGTACTGCTCGTTCTTCTCCTTGTAGCTGGGGTCCCGCGCCAGCCTGGCTGCCATCTTGCGCACGGCGTCGGCCTGGTAGTGGTACCGTAGCAGCAGGGGATGGTTGGCCAGTTTGCGCATGTCCATCATCATGGACATGCCGCTTTGTTCTGTTGTTGCGTGGATCTGTAGGATTAGTGTGATTTTTGAATAAAAGTATGCTGTTCTACTGATCAGTCTACCGTAAGCCCATTTAAGTCCCCACTGCTGGGGCACGGGCCTCCCTCACATGAGGGGTAATTGCCATACTCACCACGCTTGGCAGACGGGTTGGCGAGGGTTTTGATATAAATGCAGAGTTTTCCTTCTCTGGGTGCTGATGATCATGCCAGCAGCTTTACCTTAGTCGCCTTTTACGACACCTCGGTAAGAGTGAGGGTGGCCTATTCTACTCTGCCGGGGACCACACGGCCAATGATCAGTCTATAGTGAACGTGAACATCGACGATGCTGCCAACTGGTGTCAATAATTTGAATTTTACTTTCCCTGTTAGATGATTATTTTAGGTGTGTTTGGTCTCTATCTGCTAAAGAGTACAGGGACCATATTTCTTGTTGCCAGTCTTGCCACCTATAGTTACTGCTGCACAATCCCTTTAGGAAAAGGGACTAGTGGATTCATATCCATCATAGGTATAGGTTTAAAATATCTTCAACATTTGATCAATTGAACTATAGCATATGGCAGTTCACAAAAACGGCATCAAATCTATAGATTCAAATCCATCTGCATAGGTCTAAAATATCTTTAACATTTTGATCAATTGAACCATAGCATATGGCAGTTCACAAAAACAGCATTATATAAAGCAACATTACCGGTAATCAATTTCAACTTAGAACATTCATTACAGCTTAAAATCTTTATTAACCTTGAAGATTTGTTTCTGAAACTAAGTTTACATTTTCACTTATCCTAAACTTTTTACATCGATTTACTCCTTAGAGCCAGGAGTCTAATTCTCGTGCTCGTGATATTTATTTTCATACGACATATATCACTAAAACATAGTTTTTTTGTATGGTTTTCAGGTGATATCCGCCATGTTTTCAAAATATCACGAGTACGAGAATTGGGCTCCAGATCAGTTTACAGGTCTTGAAGCTTGTCCCACTTTTGCTGGACCTTATGATTCATTTGACTTGCGTTACTTAACCTCACTCAAAAAGGCTGGGGTATGACGTAAAGCATCTTTCCTAGACATAATTAGCTGAGAACCCTGCAATGAGATCCTTATACGTCTGTTGTCTCTCCGACATGGGACACAGTTCCGTATGGTTGGTCTATCTTATAACACATCTTGTTTCAGTCATCTCAGCACGATCTATGATCAGATAAATAACTATAGTCGGATTTTTATACATACATATTTTGACGACCCGATTGGAACAGTGGTAGTGAAACGGCTGCCTCTGATACAAGGGTTGCGGGATCGATTCCCCGCACATACAAACATTTGTCGTGCATGAACATGTTTGTTGTATTGGTTGGGTGTTTGATATGTATTTATAAGTTGTATTAAAAAGAAAAAGTCTATATGTATATATTTGTAATCCCACTGTGATTCTGTATCCGTAACAAGGTGCTTGAGCTACCTATCTCGGATTCAGATCAATGTATGTGCTTTGTGAAATTATTATTTATTTATTTATTATTATACATTCCTCATACATATGCAAAATGTATAAGCATTTGCATATCTGTCAGTTTACTTCGTCTAATTCTGATCTAGACATCTTTAAGGCAAGAGTGAACAGGCATCTCCTAGGAAAACGCGTTACATCCTAGACTTCATCGTTACTTTCCATCAGGTGAGATTGTGGTCAAGCGTTAGCCTACAGTTCATAGTAAAAAAAAAAAAAAAAAAATTAAAAATCCGATTATAGATCTGGTCGAAATTTGGGGTACAACATAAGACATCTTACCGTGCCATCATTAGCTGAGAACCCTGCAATTAGATCCTTATACAACATCTGCTGTCTCTCCGACATGGGACACAGCTCGGTGTGGTTGGTCTTCTTGGGCAAATCTTGTAGCACGTCCCTTTTAAGTCGTCTCAGTACGAAGGGCTTCATGATCCTCTTGGCTTGCGTTATTTGGCTCTGTTCGAAGGCTGGGACGTCGTCTTCGCCGTTTTCTGCTTTCTTTGTCGTTTTTGATTTCTGAAAATGAATTAATGATATTCAGACAAACAATCCAGTTGAGATAAAATGAATATGTACCCATGACTTATTTGGTCTGGGTGACCTGCCTAAGAGTTGCGAAGGTCAGGCGGAAGTCGCTTCATTGTAAGAACCGTTCAACCGTTGGAGAGCCACTCTTCGGCATGAATGGGTTGGCTCTACTGGAGTGATACCACGGCCTCACAGAAAACCGGCGTGAAGTAGCATAGTGCTGTGTTTCGCTGCGTGAGTGAGGGTACCGAAGGCCCAATCCAGGGGAAAGGGGGGGTTTCAAGGTTGGCAGCACACTTGTGACTCCACTAGTGTCGCGGGTGTCCATGGGCGGCGGCAATCGCTTACCATCAGGTGATCCGTCTGCTCGTTTGCCACCTATTACATAAAAATAAAATACCAGAATTACCAAATCCGAGGTTGAGGTCGATGGTTATACACTTTGAAACAAATTGAAAAACTGTTTCCATGGCCATTTTATACTTTACACAGCTTTGACATCTTAAAACACACAATGTAGTAGTGAGTCGACAACTCACCACATTTTTCTGGAACAAGCTCTTTAGGTCGTCTGTTTTCCCTGAGAACATGTGCGGCATCACGAAGCACAATAGAGACATCAATTCTAGGAGATTGTTCTGAAGAGGGGTCCCTGTCAGTAGAAGACGGTGTTTCGACTGTGGAAAGAGCACATTATGGATTTTTTAAATCGGCAAAATTCATACATTTTATGTTAATAATTGTAAAAAGAATAACTCTTGAGAGTGTCATTATGAAGGGAATAAATGTAACAGGTTATTTGCCTGTTTAAAAACATTTGCACTGCAATATGATGTCGCTTAGAAGGCTATGACGAAACTGAACGTCAAATTGCATAAGTTTAGCATGTTTAACGTCAAATTTACCAGCCACAAAAAAAAAGGTTTAACAGCGACCATTGCCGACCGTTTACAATCATATGACGCTACGTTGAAAAATAATATTTTTGTCACAAAACTAAGGCTCTACAATTATATGGGCGCATTCATAAGTATCTTAACCGTTCCTAATTCGCAAGCTCTATTCTATGCCCTACACCTCCATCAAGTGTCCTTTACCCAAAGGTTGCCTGGAAGAGATTGCTCATACTAATAAGGCCGCCTTCGTTGTACATATCCTGTGATACCTAGTATTAAGTTTTCTTACTATACTTTGAGTGCAATAAAAGTATATTCATTCATTCATTCATTCAAGCTGCAAAATATTTAGCAGAAATGTTTTTGAACCACTGAATTTTCCCGCTCGCGCAACTATAACATAAGGACGCAAACATGTATGTATATTAAGTTACGATGGAGCTGGCATGTATTTTCAATCAAAAGCCCCCAAATAAATAAAGAATAAAAAATAAATAAAAAAAAGGCTCTACAATGAAACATGATTTGCGACCGAATCTTCATCCCCGTTACAAGATCTGCGCGCCTGTTTCATTTACGGTATATTACTTTTTTTTTTTGCAATCAAAAGACTTCTCAATGATAGAAACATCGTTGAAAGAATCACTTGATTCTCATTTTAACTACCTGAGATATCACAACTTTAAAATCACATTATTTTGGGCAAACCCAAAACGCTCCATACAAATGGCTACTAAGATGTGACGTCACACGACAGTATTTTGTATGCATTTCATTTGAATTTTGTATGGTAGCTATATCAAATGTTTCGTTTATGTCAATGGTTCTATTATAATAGTTGGTGCAAATTGTATGGATTATTCAATGGTATAATTATTTTTTAATAATTTCATACTTTTAAAATGGACTTGCCCATGAATCTTTGAATGACCATAAAACCGGCTAGACGTTATATTTTTAATTGAGAATTTTTGCCATTGGCACATATTGACCTATATTTTGATAAAATATTTATATTTTGTAAAATCTTGAGCTTAGTCATATACCCTATTGTGTTGTACCTTAATTTTGAGTAGGTTATTGTTGTACCTTAATTTTGAGTAGGTTATCGTATCTCTGCGTGGACATATTCTTGAGCATATGCGCCTCGTCGTATATGACGTAGTGCATCGGTGTGATGCGGAACATCTTCCGTTCCTCCGGGCAACTGCTCACCATCGTATACCTGAAATTGATAGATTGGGATGTTGATTTGATTTCTTTCAACTCGTTTGTATTGGATTTTTTAACTAAATCATCATCACGTTTACGTGATCTCATGACATATCATGGCGAAGAACCCTCACTTTTTTATGTAAAGTATCAGCCTGTCCCACTCCAGGGCAAAGGCAACCATCATAGAAACAAGTTATAGCTACTATGATAGGATTATGCTTAGTCTCCACACTTGCCTAATGCGGATTGGTGATAACAAACCTGACCAATGTTCAAAAAATTCGAAACGTACTTTTAGCCCGAGATCGCGGCCCGGTAATAAAACCACTAGACCAAGAAGGCGTTTTTTATGTGATAGGTGGAAAATGAGTAGACGGATTACTTTATGGTAAGCGATTGCTCATGGACACCCGTAATACCAGCGAAGCCAAGTGCGCTGCCAACATTTCTAACTCACTAAAGTGGTGAACAATGCCCTATATTGTGTGCAAAATTCGATATAGATGGCGTACTGTTGTCCGATTTCAATAGCATTAGAGTCCAATCACGGTTATTTGGCACGTGAGAAAAGTAGGAATTAAAACAGTTTTGACATTAACGCATAGAAAAAACGTTGTACAACGCCCTCTTTTCAATGTCACTGAAGTGCCTTTTGATCGTGTCATGGAGCTAGAAAACGCGCGCTTTAAACAGAATGTGCCATTTTCGAAAAAAAAAAACGTCACAGAGTGTGAAAGAGATCCAACCGGCCCTGACGCAGATTCCATACGGGCGCCATTTTTTCCGTCCGTTCCGTTCCATAGAGAAAGAACGTCGCCCAGCACGTCACTCCA
Organism: Marasmia exigua; assembly: GCA_019059595.1. NCBI lineage: Eukaryota > Metazoa > Arthropoda > Insecta > Lepidoptera > Crambidae > Marasmia > Marasmia exigua. The sequence goes on from CM032472.1 coordinate 13,863,659, forward strand.
GTTCTAACGGCTCCGCGCAGTTTTTCGAGTATAGCTTTCTACAGTCTGTAGGAAGCATGTCTACGGATTGTGGTCAGTATGTAGTTGTTTCGTTCGTCAAATTGACATTTTGATATATCACGTTCAGAAATAACGTTGTCAGTCCTATCCTATAGTACGACAACTGACGAATTTTTCACACACGACAGTCTCCATTAGAAAGGCCTGAACTACAATATTTGGTTCCTGGTATCTATGTCCACATAGCTCAAATTTGAATGTCGATGGAGACTGAAGCGCGCTTATCACGGGACTGCTTTGGTGGCGCGAACTCTTAATTGTTTCATTCGTAAATTTAACATTTTGATTTATCACGTTTTTAAATAATGACACTAGGTGGCTGTAAATCCTATAGTACGCCATCTGGCCGATTTTTCACGCGCGATAGTCTACATTAGAAAGGTGTTATAATAAATAACAATAAATTTCATATCTACATATTTACAATATGTATGTAAATTTAATTTATAAAGCGCCATCTAGCGTCGTTGCGTGGGACTGGTTGGTAGCACTAACAGATTATGTCCATAATTTATTAGCCGGTTCTTCGCACCGCCGCTAGATGTTGCCGAGGGAGAAACAGCACGGCCTGCGTGCCGCCATTTTTTCAAATTCACTTTTTGGCTACGACTCGAGCGAGACGAAATAAATAATTCTCTCATAAATTCAACAGGTATTTTTCTCATCACCCCCGACTCCCGCAAACAAAAGGCCTATGTCCTGTTGACAAGCTGGTGATGATGATGATGATGATGATGGTGATGATGTAGACTCACGTGGTGAGCACGACGTCGAGGTTGCTGAGGCCGCGGGCATACTCGATGCGCAGCTGGCGTCGCTCCTCCGGGTGTCCGTAGTACTTGCTCACGCGCAGCGCCGGGCACCAGCGCGCCAGTTCGCCGCTCCAGTTGTCTGCCAATACACAACCATTTTAATATTTATTACATCACTATAGCTTTACCGCTACAAAGTCGACCTTCCCGTAGTCCGCGTGAAGCGGAATACGCTTGACCAATCGTAAAGCGTATTTTCTCTTTCGACTAATCAGCGAGGAGCGGAGTATGCTTGCCTAATCGAAAGAGAATTCAAAGAGAACTCTTTACCTGGGAAGTCCCAATATCACTGTTATTAAGTTATTATTATTATACGCAAAGGGCATTGTAAGCCTTATGACTGATATTGAGCTCATGTACAACTGTGAGTCAGAGGAGTCAGCGATGCGTTGCCAGATTTTTAAGAATTATGTTCATCTCTTGAAGGATGAATCGACCATCGATTGGGTGTGATGTAGGAATGGACGATGTAGGAACGCTCCCTGTAATAAATGCGGCAAAGAAGGCTGAGGGAATCTGGACTGACGAGTCTGCCAGGATCCCGGAGAGTCTTGTATCACCACTCACCTAGTGTAGACGCAGGCACCACCACCAGGTGCGTCCCCCTGGCCTGCCCCGTCTCCTTAAGGTGCGCGAGGTACTCCATGACCTGCTCCATCTGTCCGCCAGGACCCTGGAGAGTCTTGTATCACCACTCACCTAGTGTAGACGCAGGCACCACCACCAGGTGCGTCCCCCTGGCCTGCCCTGTCTCCTTGAGGTGCGCGAGGAAGGCGATGACCTGCACTGTCTTGCCGAGCCCCATCTCGTCTGCTAAGATCCCCGATACGCCTTGCTTGTGGAGAACTGCCAGCCAGTTAAGGCCTACGAGCTGGTAAGGGGCTAGTTTTAAGCTGCAAATAAACAACAATAAATTTCAGAATACATCATACATCGACCTAACCCCAAAGCAACGTTAGGTAGTATTTTTTTTATTTTAGTCGATTTTTTTTCAAGTCAATTCTGCTGCGTTAGACTGGCAAGAATAGCCAGAACTTAACACACTTTCATTACGTTAAATCACCTCCGATTATGTCAGAAATTATGAGATTCACAGGGAAACTAAGGACACAGATATTGAATAGTCCAAAGAAATAATAAATTTTCCACAACATCACATACATTGATCTGACTCCGAGTTAGGTAGCTGAAGCACCTGTGTTACGGATATCAGAATCAACAGTGGGATTACAAATATATACATATAATACTTTTCTTTTGTAAATACATACTTATAATACATAGCAAACACCCAGAGCAATACAAACAAACATGTTCATGCACACAAATGTTGTAACTGTGCGGGGATCGAACCCGCAACCCTTGTATCAGAGGCAGCGTCTCTAAAAATACGAACCTCAAGTGAGATATATATTGGGGCAGAAAGGTCACAGCCGCGGTAGGTGCCCCACAAAGTGGACCAACGACCAGGAGACCTATTTTTGATTTACTTGTATGACTTAGCGTCGTCGCATGCGACGTAAGTCACATTCGCCTTCTAAGTCGCATGAAGCCAGTTTTCCTTATTTTTGAATCATTCGATTTCATTGTTGCCAATATAACTTGGTAAATTGACATTCTAACCCTTCCATGCAGAATTATACAAAAATTGGTAACTTCCGCATTACAAATGGAACGCAAAAACCATAGACTAAAGAAAATCTTTGCTTTTTTTGTCACAAAAAACTAAGAATGTCACATTGTCAATTTTGACTAACCCGATGGCGCAATTGGCAGTGACCCTATCTCTTACGCCAAAGGTCGTGGGTTCGATCCCCACCCTGGACAAACATTCGTGCGATGAACACTTGTGTTTGTTCAGTGTCTGCGTGTAATATAATGTATTTAAGTATGTATTTGTGTTCCTCTGTTGTCTGATATCTGTAACACAAGTGCTTAAGCTACTTAATACGGAATCAGGTCAACCTTTGAGATGTTGTGAGAATTATTATTATTGTGTCAACTGTCAAAATCAGTCAAATCAAACTTTTGAAATTTATAATATTTTGTTTATGCTTGTTGCTATTTAGACGTTGCTTCTACCTTTAAGCTTCGTTGCAGACGAATGCTTCAAAAATGCGGAATATCGTATGTCGAAGGAAAATCAGTAGAAATTGTGCGCTCGTCACGACGCTAAGTCATATGAGTAAATCAAAAATAGGTCTCCTGGTTGATTTCGCGAGACTTCCTTGAATGGACAACATTTCATATTTTTAACATGTCCATATAATTTTTTGATATGAAAATAGACATAAAATGAACAGACCCATATTTTTTCTTTTTTCAAAATTTGTCCATTTTCATACTCAAAATAATTATTGAAGTTCTTTATATTCTAAATAGACGTAAGCACCAAATGACGTCATCGGACGGCGGAATACAGCGATATTCCTTTGCTTATCATTGTTTTAATAAAAAAAGGTACTACATACTGTCAAAGGTAAATAATACTAATGTCAACGTCATTCATTCATTCAACGTTGACAAGTTGTCTTTTTTTGACAGTTGCATGTCATGGGTTTGGCATTTCGTAAATTTAAAACTATAATGTGCTAAGCATAGAAATATTTTACATTCTGCCGTCCGATGACGTCATCTTACGTTTTTTAGTTTTTAATTTTTTTCTCAGTAAATAAGCAATATAAAAAATGAATAAATATATATTCGAGCAGCGGAAAAGTAAATAAAGAATTGGTATTTTTTGTTTCAGAGCTTAGCAATTTTGAAATGTTGTCCATTCCGGGCGGCATAGGACCGATCTGTATGGAGGCCTCTGTCCAGCTGTGGGCGTGTCTTGGCTGCAAATAATGATGATGATAAAGTGACAACCTAGAGTCCAGTATCGCGGGCTGCTTGAGCCTGCCGGCGCCGGCCGCGACCGCCGCCTCGAGCTGCTGCGCGAGCCCCACGCACTTCTTCATCAGCCGCTGGATGTTGTTCCGAGTCGTCAGCAGCTCTTGCGTGGAGTTCAGTAGCTCTGTACTTAGCATTTTGTTGTTGTTGAACTTTTCCACCTGGACGAAATTAGATTTGTTGGTAAATTATCATCACCGCCACCCTGAGGGCCTAATTTAAGGTGACGGGTTGGGCACACTAGCGACGCCAATCGATTTTATTTTTTAAGCTACTAAACCTGTTGTATTTTAAACAATTTTGGGGTTACACCCTCTCGGCAAACACTTACAACGTGGGCGGATAAAGAATGGGATCAGAAATGGCGGCGCATCTATTCACTTCTCACTCGCACACTATTTGCGTCTATACTCGCACTAGTGGGGTGCGAGTATAGACGCAAATAGTGTGCGAGCGAGAAGTGAATAGATTCGCCGCCATTTCACGGTAGTATTATTTATTAAATAATCATGCACAAACGTTGGATCAGTTTTTGTAAGAGAAAAAATTATTCACGCTAAAAGTGGTCGCTTTTGGAGGTAATCAATTTTTCTCGAACGCGTTGGACCCAACATTTGTGCATAGTTATTTAATAAATAGTATAAGTGTTTGCCGAGAGGTTGTAACCCCGAAATTGTTTAAAATAGATCCGGTTTAGTAGCTAACAATTTAAATCGATTGGTGTCGCTAGTTAGGGCTACCCTCCGCCTTAAAGGAGACGTTACGACCGAATAAGAATTCCCCTCTTTTTCACACGCGCTGTGAATCTCCTTTGTTTGGATTCGACAGGTATATTCTCGGGACGGCTTTAAATTAAGTCACCTGATACGACCTGCAAACCTTCAAGAAAAGAGCGTACTTCTTTTTTAAAAAGGCCGGCAGCGCACTTGCGACTCCTTTAACGTTGCAGATGTCCATGGGCGGCGGTAATAACTTACCATCATGTGATACGTCTGCTCGTTTGCCCCCTATGTCATAACAAAAAACATCCTTAAAATCAGAGTCGTCTAGGAGGGGAGGGGGTTCAATTACACCTGTTGACTATGTCATGGGAAAATAGTAAGATATTTTTAAATTGGGCTTGCTCTTGACTTCACACTAAATTCTGAGAGTAAAGTCCTTTTTTTCGCGCCATCACTTGGTCCGCATAGTTCCAAAGTTTACTAATAGATGCCGCTGAGTACCGATTACATCGCGCAAGTGTTGCTAGCTTGCAACTTTCGCATCAACCGTTATCTAATGTCTAAAATTGATTCGATGATTATTTACATTGCGACTTTGCGATTTACGTAGGCAGCGGCACGACTATGCTCCGGCACTGTTGATGTCCATGAGCGGCGGTTACTATTTACCAATAGATTGGTCGCATGCTCGTCTGCCTATTTTTCCCAATAAAAAAATATATGGGAGTAAACATACCATATCCAGCCACCCTTTAAACGGCCTCTGAGATATAATGGCTTCTGCCTTCTTCTGCGAGCACCCGCTGAGCAGCGAAAGCTCATTGAGGTTGCTATTGTTGAGGAAGTCGAAAACTTTCCTCTTGTCACCCACCAGGTCATCGTTTATCTCGTTGTCTGAGTCCTCACTGAAACCAAGTGATAGTGTGCAGCAGTGGCAACTAAAGCAGTAGCAGTGGCAGACCTACGCTTCGGCGAATGGGCAAGCTCGACCGGAGTGATACCACGGCCTCACAGAAAACCGGCGTGTAGCGGCACCGTGCTGTTTCGCTGCGGGAGTGCCCTCACTCACGCAGACCCAGTCTACCAGAGGTAGGTAGGTAGGTAGGCTGCTGCCAACCCTTAAATCTTGTGACTCCACTGATGTCGCGGGTGTCCATGGGCGGCGGCAATCGCTTTCCATCAGGTGATCCGTCTGCTCGTCTGCCACTAATCACATAAAAAAGCAGTACCATTGATACTTTTTAGAGAAATGAAGTCTTAAACCAAAAAAACGTCCACGCAGGCATTGCTGTCGGCAGAACACAGTCGAACATAAGTAAGTAGTTGGTATTAATCTACTCATATAGTTTTTTTTTTTTAGATTTTTGCGTTGCATTATAACTATAATGTATCAATACGGGGATTAATACGATATTTATTATGTGAAACAACATTTTGCACATCACGGACACAGTCCGCTCGTGACCACGGCTGCTGTAACGTAGCCGAAACGTCGAGCCAAATATGTGAGTACACAATGTTGTTTCACATAATAAATAAACATTATAATTAATCTACTTACCCTGAAGTTAATATGGAATTTTTCTCCAGGCAATAAAGATGATTGAACATAATTAATCCTTTAAATGATACATTTTCAAAGGGACTAGGAGATCTTTCACATTACCTGAGACATTTGCAGCTCAATGTTTGTTCGAAAAGCTGATAATTTCATACTATAAACGACAGCGCGGTAGCAGCGCATGGAAATTGTGCTGCTATTTTTATAATATGAAGACATCAGCTGTTAATGACACTGCGCTGCTAACAACCTAATGTGATAACTCTTAAAGTTTTAAGAAATAACGCATCCTGCCTGCTTAGGAATAAATTGCAAAAATTGCTATACCAATAATAAAGTTACTCTAAAACCATTTTCCTCACCTGTCATAAACCCTATCATCTTTTCCTTTCTTGACTCCATAATCGTCATCTTCACTGCCACTACTGCCCCTTCTAACCCTCACACTCTTTGATGCATATGGCTTCCTCACCACAATGGTCCCATTGGCACCTGTGCTCTGTCCACTGGTGACTCTGACAATGCCCATGTTACCATTAGGGCGTTGGACCTGGGTAGACACCCCTGGACGTGTTAGGAATGTCGTGTGTTTTTCATTACTCTCTGGGTCCACCTTTAGCAAATCATCTCTGGACCGTTCCTCATTCCATTGATGTTTTATTAGAGTATTTTTAACAAGCTGTAAATAAAAGTCGGAGTCAGATCAATGTATGTGACGTTGTGAAATATTTATTTAAAAAAGAAAGAGAAAACAAAAATTAATAAAAAAATAGTTTGCATCCTAAGCTATCTGGCTGGAGCAGAACTTAGAGATTCAGGATTTGGGAAGTCTGGTAATTCTTTATCTTAACACATAGATTTGAAAAATGCATGCCTGGATTCGAACCACAATATGGAAGGCAAGATTCTGACCCACTGAGCAACCACCACTCTTATTCCATACCCTCAATGCATCAGGATTAAAAGAATTGACAAGATAAGGAATAGAATAGTAATCATACCACTGCCGGACAATCTGGAAACATTTCCAGCATGTTCCTAAAGCGGCGTTCCTGCACTGCAGCTGTCAGCTCAGTGATAGCAGGCTTCTTCGGTGGGGTGGGGGCTTCATCTGAGTCTGAGTCTTGAATTCTTATTCTTTTGTAGACTACTGCATTATTTCTGACCACTGTGTTCGTTGGGGCAACCATCCTGATCACTTGTTCTATAGAAAACAATTTATACTAACTATATTAATTATTTTTGATAAAACATAATTACATCTAGCTAGAATAAAAATAGTTAAACATTGTATGTAGAAATCATTAGGGATTGTATAAATGTAACATTAATTAATGCAATAGAAAAGGTAGTATGTAATGAAAAGAGGGGTAGAATACAAATACAAAATAATTTATTTCATCACTTAGGTATAAGTAATGTATAATGAGTTTGGACTCTCATTTTAAGCAATACTTGCTTGTGTGTGGAAGAAAATGTAACCAATAGAGTAATGAGTATAAATGTAAGTGGGTGGAGGAACAAAGGAAGACCGAAAACGAGAGAACGAGAATGGGAAAAGAGGCAGATGATTCAAAGATGAATGACAGGGACATATGAAAAAGGAAGACATACTGAGCCGACCCCAGATAACCTGGGAAAAGGGCAAGAGGATGATGATGAAAATGTAGTATAGACCATAGAAAATACATATATTCAAATTTCTTTATTCAACTCTCAGCTTCTTGTCAACATCAATAGAAGAAATTTAACAGATTTTAGTAACCCAACATTTGTCTGCCTGTATCTACCTTTAATTATTATATTATATTTGACTTGTAGTAAATGTGTCTATCGAAATTTTATTTTTTTAAAATTACTTACATAAATTTTAAAGTTAGAAACATGTTTAAAATCAGATTTTCCTAACTAAACTTGTTTACATTTTTGCTTTTGTTTATCATGTTAGATTTATTGTAACGATAGTTTAAGTCTATTCTGAACTAAAATGTTTGTTCTAAAGTTTAAATAAGTCTATCTTAGTGCTGTTTTTAATTGCAATTAGTGAAACTGTAAGTCTATTATTAATCATATTTTTTGTGCAAAGTTTGTAAATGACTGTTTGTTTCCAAATAAATAAATAAAAAAAAGACTTATATTTCTCAGAAATTCCAATTAAGTAAGATTTTGTTAATTTAGCTTTATTTTTAAATTTCAATTCAATTATTTTATGCAATACATATATGATTTGAAAAATTAGGTTATTAATATTTCATTAATTGCTACTAAGACTTACAGCTAAATGTCTTGCAGGATCTTAATGAATATAGAAGTCTACTAAAATGAATAGCAGGTGTCTTCAAATATCATTCCCACATTTAATAAAGGTGACACAATACTAATAGGAATCTAAGAAATGTTTACAAAAGTAAACAAACAAAATTGAATGAATAAGAAGAAATCTGAGTCTGCAACTAATTCTTGACAAGTTGCATTTAATCTTCAAAGTATATGTCTGCTCTAATAGTTACTTAAAAAGAGATTAGATTATAAAAGACAGACTTATGGTATCAGTTGTGCATTTAAGTCATTCTAAGGCAAAAAACTCATGATATTGCTATTTCAGTGGGTAAAACTGATAATGCAATCAAGTGCAATAAAGAATAGGTATCCATGTTATTATGTATTTTGTATCATGATTACCTAAATCATATAAGAACAATAAAACAGAATTTCAACTAATACAGGTTAATCAATGATAGGTTCAAGTAAGTAAAACTTAAAAGCAAGAGAACACCAAGTAAATTTAACAACGTGTATCGAATGAACGAATGCAGAGTCATTTCTTCATCTAATAGAAAGATAAATACAATATTGTATGTTAGCACTCATACCGGGGACTCGCCTGGCTCTGTGGCTAGAGATTATATGTGTGAAAAAAAATATTATGGCACAAAAACCGTAGGGAAACAAAAAATGAAACCTTGAAAAAACGAGGGTCACTCGGGACGTACGCAGGCCTCCTCGTGGTGGAGGTGGACAGTGTCAAAAACATGTGCTAAAACTGACTCAAGACTTAAAGTTAAAAAAAATATACAAAGTAACTCACGGGAATTTGATGAAGATGCAATTACTGTTACCGAATCGTTCGAGCCAGGTACATTAGGTTTTCTTTGAAACCTATACTGTCTCAAGTAACTTATCATACTAGGGCTATTAGCGTCCGACATTATGTCACTAGAACGATGGGAATGTTTAGAGTTAATAGATCTAATCAATACACGAAATTTCTTTGATAAATATTGCAAAAGTTTTACGTGAAAAACGTCAATTAACGAGAGCAATGCGCGAAGACAACACTACGGCCATTTTTATCCGCGATACTGTAATTATAATTTTATAGCCAATCACATCTATTATGTAAAATGTCATTTCCCGCAAGAACCAATAAAAACCAAGCACAAATTGTAAAAGCCAATAAAAAATAAGAGTAGCACAATTGCCCAATCGAAAATACTTTTATAAAAAAAAAGAGGTAGTAGAGAGGCGGGCAAATAACAAAATTACGGTTTTTGTCAATTGAATGTTCAATTAATATAAGCCAAAGAGAATATCACCGTACCGTACCGTATCAAATGAAAGAGCTTTTTAGCACCTCTGAAATATGTAAGTTTATTTACATAACTGCAGATATGTTAAATAAAAATATGGGTATGAGGTAAAAGTAGGTAGTCGGGTTATAGTTTTTAAACTTTATTTTTATGGTACTATGATTATTTTTTTTTTTTTTAATTGTACTATTCATGTGACGTATGTACCAAATAAATGCTTATTCTATTTTCTATTCTAATATGATTGATTCACATCCTGAAATATTAAGATTAAATACTCATGATATTTTTTTCTTTACGTTTATGATATTTTCGGATAATATCGGAAATTGTAAACTATCCTCTAAAAATTCATTGCTGCCACAACACAGTTTCTGTCTGTCAGATTAATAGGTGCGGCCATGTTGATCTGAAGCGAATAAAATTGAGTTAATTTGCTTTTAGGGAATAAAAATTGACACAATATGCCCAAATGCGACCTCAAAACGAGATACTTCCCCGCGACTTTCGCCTGGACAATGCTATTGGGCACAACGTCCTTATTTTTTTACTATCCGTAAGTATGCATTCTCGTTGATTGGGTACAAATTCTCATTTTTGGTTTGACAACTTTCACAGAAGATTGTGAGCTTGTTTCTATTAATATCTTGGTGCTGTACCTTTGCCCTATGCTGCAGGGTATCAAAAATACCTTCTGTATAAAGGTCAGTGCAAGTTTTCGTTATCAGTGCCTGGTGTAACCATAATTGAGCCATGCCTGCTATTGTGAATGTCATTTAATTATTGTATTTACATTAACATTTTATCAAGCACACGCCTATCTTGGGTCCAAACAGATGCCTAGTTTCTGAGTAAAGGGACAATGAATCAAAGTGTGCACTGAATATGTAACCAGTGTTCAAAACTATAAACAAAACATCTATCATAATGGGACAGTGGAATGACTCAGGGCTTGTATTATTTTTTGCTTGACAGGAAATTTTATTGTTGTCTGTTTCTTTATTGGATACTGTAGTTGAAGTTTGAATCTGTTAAGATTTTTGGTTGATATTACAAGCGGTGGTGTTTTTCTATTACTTTCCCACACACTCATTCAGAAAAGTGAAGATTGTTTGTACTTTTAAAGTTAAGATATGACAAAATATATACGTTTATTTTGATTAAAGTGGACTCCATTTGGTCTATTGTGCATTTTAATTATGTAATAATTAATTGAAATTTTTTAAAGCAGTTCTATAAATTGCTGGAAGTGCTTTAAAAGTTTTCACATATTTCCTAGAAACTTATCAGTATGTGTACAGTATCTTGACATTATCAAACATTTTTTTCTATGTACTAAACACATCATGCATCTTTGTTTCACACTTCACATGTTTTTCCTTGCCCTACAAAACTAATAGACTATGTGAAATGGATGTTAATTGAGTCTTAATACTTTCTATTACTTTCTGTATTCAAAGACATCCAATGAGGAAACACAGATTCTTTTAATTTGTTTTCATAATTCCAAAAAAAATAATGAGTTAGTAATTAGTGCCATCTGAGGGCCTGTTCTAGTGCACTTAACATTGAAGTCTAATTAGAGATTTATATGGACAAATGTATGAAATATCTAATGCAACATCAATGTTGAACGCATGAGAATCGGACCTCTGGTGTGTAAGCTTGATCCAATGTGCATTCTTGCACTAAAATAATGGATACTGACAGATACATATTCATGTAGCTGCCTGCTTCTTAGGTTCTTACCTTTTTTTACATACAATTTCAAAAAAAGAATAGATAAATCTTTATTTAAATAGAAAGTGCCAGTTAAACTGGTTATCTATCAGTAAAAATACCAAGTAGCAAATATTTAGGATTCATTTACTTATATATAACTATATATATGATGTAACTTATGATCCATTAATTTCACCAGACTATCGCATTAAGCTATGACAGCCATTAATAATTTGGTACTTTATATATAGTTAGAAATTGAACTAATCACGCTAAGGGTGAAGTTCACCAACTTATCAAGCAGCAGTAATCACACTTTAACCATGCAAGCACCAATGGACATAAGCGCGGTTAAAGTGAGATTATCATTGTTTTAAAGTTGATGAACTCGGCCCTAAGTGTGTCTTGACAACTTATCATTTACCTTTTGACTTGGTTTCGAAATAAAGTTGCAGTACAAATAGTTTATTTTTTATCATGATTTGTTAAATAGAGATGACATTTTTTTGTAGACCAGAAAAAGTAAATTAATGCCAAATAGCTTAAATTATACCTAAATTTTTGATTACCTATCACTACATTTCACCTAACTACCACAAGTTAGAGTATTATTTAACAAATTCAACTATATTTCTTATTATCATTATGTAATACCTTCATTAAGGTGACCGATACCATCCATAACATGCTGGTCAACTAAACTTGGTTACATGAATAAACAACCATTAAGTAAAGAACAATTAATCATCATATTTGTTTGTTAATAACAGTTTCCCTTGGCCCTTACTTACTTAGCTAATCCTTCACATGGTTCAGGTCTTATTGTCTGATCAATTAGTCATGTACTGCATTGAATATTAAGTATTAAGTTACTGTTTTTTTAATTTCTACAAGTGCCTAGTGATATCATCATCCTCCTGTCCTTTTCCAAGGTTATCTGGGGTCGGCGCAGTATGTTTTCCTTTTTCATGTATATCCCTGTCATTTGTCATCAAATCATGCAGAACTTTTCCCATCATGTCATTCTTCACACAATCCATCCATCTCTTTACGGCCATCCCCTGTTCCTCCACCTACTTACATTTACACTCATCACTCTTTTGGTTACATGTCATGGTTTGGTTATCTTTATAATTTAATTAGATTAATTGAATGGTAACGAAAAAAAAAAAAAAATTCACAATAAGCTCTTGGTTCAAGCTTGGTTTTGAAGGCAGTCCCTTGACTGTGTTTTATGGGGTTGATAATGGGTGCTAATACTGACAGTAGATAAGAAAGTATTATCATCATAAGGCAAAGTACTCCCTAAGTGAATGAAGCTTTAGTCTAAGTTCTACCATTTTTTGGTCTCCCCAAACTAGAAAATGGCCGTGTGGTCCCGGCAGAGTAGAATAGGCCACCCTCACTCTTACCGAGGTGTCGTAAAAGACGACTAAGGTAAAGCTGCTGGTATGATCATCAGCACCCAGAGAAGGAAAACTCTGCATTTATATCAAAACCCATGCCAACCCGTCTGCCAAGCGTGGTGAGTATGGCAATTACCCCTCATGTGATTAAGGGAGGCCCGTGCCCCAGCAGTGGGGACACTAGAAACATTGCTTCAATATTATGTAAAGTTAAACAAATACCTGCGTATTTTACGAAACAAACATTAACGACTAGTGACCGCCCGCGCCTCGTATGCATGGGGTTAGGCAGGCCCCCTTTTACCGCTTCAGGAGTGGAGATTTTTTATGTGATAATTGGTAGTTTCGTAAAATCTGTTGTGACGATTGGACTGTATATAAACTGGCGATGTTCATAAAACTACCAAGATATCAGCAAAACAATGGTTTCAATTGACAACCCGATTGGAACAGTAGTAGTGAACGCTGCCTCTGATTAAAGGGTTGCGGGTTCGATCCCCGCACAGTACAAACATTTGTATGCATGCACATGTTTGTTTGTATTGGTCTGGGTGTTTACTATGTATTATAAGTATGTATTTACAAAAGAAAAGAATATATTTTATATATTTGTAATCCAACTGTTGATTCTGATAAATCCGTAACACAGGTGCTTAAGCTACCTATCTCAGAGTCAGATGTGCATGTGATGTTGTGAAAATATATACACCCTATAGAAACCTAACTGCCAAACTTTATGTTTGTAGGTGTTATATTTTCTGAAATCATAGAAGACTAAATTGTTAATATGATATATTGTTTCAGATGTCAGTACTATCTCCACAAGCACCCATGGGTACCAGCATACCAGACCGTCATCACGTTTTTTGTTTTGGCCAATTTTACACTGGCCACTTTCATGGACCCGGGAGTTATACCAAAAGGTGAGTATAGTTTTAAGTGTATATTATGTATATTATATTGACATAAAGAACCATATGGCCTACAAAGAAAAAAATGAGGATAAAACAAAAACAAAAGAGATTCGTTCGTGAATTCTGTTTACCGTGGGAGAGCCACGCTTCCTCATGAATGGGCCGGCTCGGCCGGGCTCGACCGGAGTGATACCACGGCCTCACAGAAAACCGGCGTGAAGCAGGTCTCTGCTGTGTTTTACTGCGTGAGTGGGGGTATCGGAGGCCCTAAAGCTTAGCAGCTCACTTGTGACTCCACTGGTGTCGCGGGTGTCCATGGGCGGCGCAATTGCTCACCATCAGGCGATCCGTCTGCCACCTATGACATAAAAAAACTATATTCCTAGTTGAACCACTGTGCTTACTGTGTTTATGAGAAGCAAACAAACTGCTAAATATTGTTGATATAATCGAATAGGTGCATCTACAACGTAGATTTTTTTAGCTTGCCCTGTGTGTCAGTATTACTGATATATAATCTTACATGTGAATTTTGACCTGCTTCCCATGAAGTGGTTGAGAAATCTGATACAATGCAATACTTCAAAACGTATACTTTTCGTCGTGTCATTATTTAAAAACTATTATAATTATTATAATGGCCGTATGGTCCCCGGTAGAGTAGAATAGGCCACCCTCACTCTTACCGAGGTGTCGTAAAAGGCGACTAAGGTAAAGCTGCTGGCATGATCATCAGCACCCAGAGAAGGAAAACTCTGCATTTAAATCAAAACCCTCGCCAACCCGTCTGCCAAAGCGTGGTGAGTATGGCAATTACCCCTCATGTGATTGAGGGAGGCCCGTGCCCCAGCAGTGGGGACTTAAATGGGCTGATGATGATGATGATTGTAATTAGACGACCCACTGGCGTAGTTGTAAAGTGTGATGCCCAAGCACGAATGGTTGGACTCCTTGTCGGGTTCACAAAAATAATTATATTTTCTGAATTTTCCGTGTCTTGAGTGTGCGGGAAGAGGCTATAGTTAAATAGTTTTTAATTACTAGGACTACCTTCATTTGAGATGAGAACTCGTGGCTCGCCCTCACTTCGTTTCGATACTTAGAGTTCCAATTGTACCCATAGATGGCGCTGGGCGTCGAATACATCGCGCAAGTGTCTCGCGTTTTCGGTTTTCCTATAAGCCTTGTCGGTGTTTATCTTTTTATTAATTGTATAAAAATGATGCTTCCTTCAAGAACTTCCGGCCTTTCTTTAGAACGCGATTTATCGCTGACAGTGTTGAATAGACTAAATATAGTGTAATATTTAAATGACTTCGTATTGGCGATAGTCGCATTCATATTCGTTTACAAAATTTAGTTTACTTGTAATTGCGTCCTCCTTCCGACTTTTTTATGTCCTCCCGACTAAATAAATAATCAGAAAACCCCTTCCTGCGGCACGGAGGACAGCAAAATTTTCTTACTCTGATCCGATTTCTCCCGACAAATTGCCAATTGCTTCCAATAGCAAAATACGATCTGACAACCTTATTCGCTCATATTATCGGAGGCCAGGACTCACTATGGGTCGCTGCACCAACCTAGTTTGTTAGTTAACCCTATTCGTGGCCCTTGATGACAAAGATCAAAGATCTGAATCCTGGACCATGGTCCAAGCGTACCCCGGACTTCCGAATCGACAGCTTTGGACGCAAATGAGGAGGGTGACATCAACGACAGTTGGCTGTGGTTAAGAAAACGGTACAAGCCCCTATTATATCATATTCCTAACAAGATAAGCCATGACCAACCACAACTACACGTGGCGTGAGACTGGTTGGCTATCGGCCAGGCAGACGACATCTATGTATCATTAGAACGTACTTCTGAACACAGACAATCGTGTATGTAGTACATAGATCTATTAGAGTTAAGGTACACAATGTGTAATTCATCGATTAAAGACTAAGAATAATAAAAAGTACAAAACAAGAAAATTGTCTCTGCTGAAATGATTATGCCGTATCACCGTGGTCGTATCATCCCTCATTTACTGAGGATCGTGGGTCACCGGATTTGTACTATCACAATCCCAATAAACACAGCTTAGATTAATAACGCCTAGAAAAATAGACTTCATTCAAACGTGTCGCCTGTGAGGCCTGGACACTGACCCTTAAAGAAGAGACCGAACTTCTAGTGGCAGAACGAAAGATCTGGAGGAGGATACTGAGACCTGTACAAACAACACCGGATATTGCCTGGAGGAGGCTGAAAAACAGGGAGCTGGAAAAACAGGTTGGCGAGACTAAAGCGCATCGACTTCGTTGGCTCGGCCATCTCTAGAGAATGGGAGAAGATCGTGCAGTAAAGAGAGCGTATCTGAGAATTCCTATTGGGCGAAGGCCAGTCGGCCGTCCAAGATACCGCTGGAAAGATTAGGTCGGATTTTCGCGGACTTTGAATTGTGGATGACTGGTAGGAAGTGGCGCCGTACCGACCGGAATAGAGACTCTAATCATCGAAGGCCAAGACTCACTATGGGTCGCTGCGCCAACCTAGTTTGACTTAAACATGTCATCGAAAAGCCTCTTCAGCTACGTAGAGACATTGCCAGTTTTAGTGTTCTCTACCGCCTCTATAATGGGGAATGCTCTGATGAGTTATTTCAACGTATCCCATCCTCCCCTTTCCACTTCCGAACAACACGTGCTGGACAACGTTGCCATCCGCATACCATCCAGAATTCCAGACAATGGCGGCGCGCATCAAGAGACATGGAATGCTCTCCCAGCTCATGTCTTCATACAATCCGGGGTCTTTTAGGCGGGGCGTGAAGCGGCATCTCAGCAGGCCATCAGGGTGAGGATGGCAGACTCAATGGGTACTTTGTTAGTTCTTTTGTGCCTGTCAGCCTCATATTTGGATTTACGGCCGGTTCAGGATCAGGCGGAGTGAGGTCATCCTGATTGGCCTTTCTATAAAAAAAAAGGCAAAAAAGGCGTGATCTTTGCTTCGCCGACATACACACGAACAAAACATTAATGTACTACGCACGAGCAGCTACGCCGTTTTGGCGTAGTTTCAGATGCCTCACTTATGCTACGCGCTCACGGTTTTTAGGAGTTTCAGTTTAATGCCCAGTTGTAAGACAAAAAAGGTGACATTGATATCGACGAGTTCGTTGGTCTACGCGTTAATTGTTAATTTCAGTATCTTAAGTTTATGCTAATAATGAGTTCACCCGAATGTTATGTTTTCATTCGATTAAGCTGTTTCTGACAATCGAATAAACATTTCGAATATCTGCTCGTTGGAGTGAATCATTCATATTCGCTCTCGCCCTTCAGAGTAGGTACAGTCACACATCAAAGTATACATATCGTATGCCACATTGATTTTATTTTATTATTATAATGAATCTGTTTTGCTACAGTAGGTGTAGGTAATTAACATATTTTGAAATGTGCTAAAAATGCTCTTTCATTTGGTACCCGGTACCGCCAAACAATTTTTTTTTAGTTCCTTACTTTTAAGTCCCCTAGAGGACGCTGCAGTCAATTTAACGTAACATCATGTAGCCTATAACCAGAAGACAATCAAGACGCTTCTAACGACATCTCATTTGTTCAAATATGATAACTAGTTTAGAAGTTAAGAGGGATCAGATCAACATCATCACAAAAGGAGGGTTATAATTTTGACCTGTATGTATGGTATACAGGTCAAAATTATAACCCTCCTTTTTGCTTCGCCGTAGTCAGGTAAAAACTGACAAATTTCTTTAACCGATTCTCAACTTTATGTCAAATACGTTTGGTGTAGTATCAATTGGGGAATTTTGACAGATTGTAGTAACTTGATGTGTGGCTGTCTCTACATTTTGGCTACATTGGTTACAATGTTACCACATTCTTCCTCCATGCGACCGGTCTATTATGGCGATGAAGGTGGTCTATAATAGTTTTTTTTATGGGATAGGTGGCAGACGAGCAGACGGATCACCTGATGGATGGTAAGCGATTGCCGCTGCCCATGGACACCCGTGACACCAGTGGAGTAACAAGTGCACTGCCAACCCGTTACCACCAGGTTTTGTCATTCTACAATTGAGATAAGGTTGAAAATCAATGAAATAAATGATGTCTAGTTGCCCGGTAAAGGGTTAAAACCACCTTCCCCCTGGATTGGGCCTCCGGTACCCACACTCACACAACGAACACAGCACAGTGCTGCTTCACGCCGGTTTTCTGTGAAGCCGTGGTATCACTCCGGTCGAGTCGGCCCATTCTTGCCGAAGCGTGGCTCTCCCACGGTCAAAGTTGGCCCGACAATCTTTGTTAGTAGCCTCATGTAATTTGTCTTTAGTATTGTCAATAATGACTAGTTTTTCTTGATGAAACTCGTTACGATTAAGTAAATGTGCTCAATGATTGTTGCCATTGCGAAGTCCTTAGAGTCATTTTGTAATTAATTACATAAATAAAGTACCTGTTAATTACATAAATAAAGTACCTGTTAATTACAGGTTACGCTAAGGCATGGCTAATAACGCCCTGTTGGTCTAGTGGTTTAAGTACCGGGCCGTGATCTCGGGGTCCTGGGTTCGATTCCCGGGTCGAGCGAAAAGTATGTTTCGAATTTTTCGGACATAGCTCGGGTTTGTGATCACCAAACCGCATTTGGCAAGCGTGGTGATTAAGCCTAATCCCTGTATAGTAGCGATGACTTGATTTCTATGATGGAGGTCCTTTGCCCTGCAGTGGGACAGTTTATAGGTTGATACTACTAAGGCATGTTAAAAATGGATAGTCTTTCGATAAACTATGAAACCCCTCCTCATGTTAGCGTGTAATTCTCAGTTGCGTCCAAAGCTGGTCGCTTCGGAGCCCGAGGTACCTACGGACCATAATCCAGGATTTGGGAAGTCTGGTAATTACAATGAAGCAACTGCTGCCTGACCTTCGCAACCCTTAGTTAAGGAAACCAGACCAACTGGATCACGGTAACACGTTAAGAATCATTAAGTATTCTTACAATTTTTGAGATTATATTCGAGACGTAGTTTTTGCTCTTCTTTTCGTTGCGGAAAGAAAGGTACTCCGCAATATTCTGGGCCCAGTAAAATTACAAGACGATGGCTGGAGGATACGCACAAATGTCGAAATAGAGAAGATTGCAGACACGCCTAACATATCGGCGAGACGAAGGCGCATCGTCTTCGCTGGCTTGGTCACCTCGTGAGACTGGACTAGCATCGTCTCGTGAAGAAAGCATACCAGAGCCGACCGATGGGCCGACGCCCAGCCTAGCCTAGGTATCGCTGGATGTCGTCTAAAATGATCTGCGAGAACTTCAGGCCGGTGACTTACGACAAGTAGTGCAGGATCGATCAAAGTGGCGTTTTCTTGTTTCGGAGGCCAAGACTCGTTTCGGGTCACTAAACCAGTGGAGTAAGTGAGTAAGTAAGTATATCCGAAACGTGTCTTTCGTGAGTTTTCCCTCACACTCACCGCCAAGCTAATAGTAGAAATATGCACATAGATTTGAAAATTCCAGAGTTGCATGCTCGGATTCGAACCACGACCCCCCGTATGGAAGGCGCGTTCTTATCCAGTGAGCTACTATTGCTCCCCAGTGTTATTATTACTAACTAGACTGCTCCCACGGCGTTACTCACGCAGCTTTAGTCTTTATTACTAAAGTCTTCATTCAAACTTCAAATCCACGCAACAACCCCTTAGGGGTTGAATATTCAAAAGTCACTTTTTTATTCAAAACGGGTGCCCAAACATCAAATTCTAACTTTTAAACTGTCTAATCCCCCATACTGCATTTCATCCTCTAATTTACCCCCTCAAAGGGTGATTTTCCGAAAACGTTTAAGTGAATTACTTTTTATTTTAATTATACCTTCCATGCAAACTTCAAACCCATTTTCATCCCCTTAAGGGTTGAATTTATAAAAATGTTACAGCTTGTTAATGGTTTAAAATAAGGAGAAAATATAAGGATTTTCAAGATTCTTACTATAAAATGGCTTAAACCACTATACTGGCATCTCGTCCCCTATTTTATCTTTAACCTTCTTTTACATAAAACGTTAAATAGGTTACTTTTTATTTCAAATTATTAGTCTAAATACAAATGTTCACATTTTTAACATCAGAAAGATGGCGGACTTTCATACAAACTTTTAACCCCCTTAAGGGTTGAATTATCAAAAATCCCCTTCTTAGTGCTCACTTTCACTATTAAAATAACCCCCGTCCCAAATGTCCAGTTTCTAGGGTCAGTAGTTTAGGCTGTGTGCATTCCTAGTCACTTAATACCTTAGTCACTCAGGTTCTCCTTTTATATATATAGATAGCATCTAGCCGAATCCGAGTGCACTGGACACAAAATGTTACCGTTATTCAAGGATCTTTAAAACACACAAGCATTATTTAGATTTTTCTATCGCAGACGGCATTGGGTTGAGAACCCTCTTCAAAGTAACAAAAAGTCGTAATCGCCTTTTGGGTGAAATAAATTCCCGGAAAATATCTACTTTTGTCCCTAATATATAATTCAAACTCATATACCGTTCGGGGAAATCGGCTCAGCATATAGGATTATAGTTGGAAAAGAAATTGCGAAATACGCGTATTTGATTTTATTTGTGAGATACAAGTATATTCTTTACATTAATTAAGGTGACGGGTAGGGCACGCTAGCGACACCAATCAATTTTAATTTTTAGCTATTAAACCGGATCTATTATAAACAATTTCGGGGTTACAACCTCTCGGCAAAATCTTATACTATTTATTAAATAACCATGTACAAGTGTTGGGTCCGTTTTTGTACGTGAATAATTTTTTGCGTACGCGTTGACCAAAATTGTGCAGGTTATTTAGAATTTGTGTTTGTGAAGTTGTAACCCCATGTTAAATAGATCCATTTTGTACTAAAATTAAAATGATGACCGTCACCTTACTGTTATCTGAAAGTTCAGTTGCTTATAGCAACATTAATCACTGCCTTAGGTGACGAACATTTTATTCCCTGTACGTACGACACTTCTCGACCTGAACAGGGAACCAGACCAAGTTAATCATGGTTACGCATTTCAGAAACAACCCGACGCGTACAGGTTTCCTTACGATGAATTCCCTCGCCGCCGAGCTTAAGGTAGAAATACGCACATAGATTTGAAAAATCCGTAGCCGGCGTGTTCTTATACGCTTACCATCTTATTTATGTAGATTCCTATTTACTTAAATGGCGTAATAACTTTTACTCTCTGTAGACTCTTGGAAGGTCCATAACGAGTTAATTTGACTTTCATGAGCTCATCTTGGTCTAAAATGAATAAACAAGTGGCTATTATGAAGAAACAAATTTTGACTTCGTTGGAAGAGTGACGGAAGTTTTCATCAGGCGTATCTTAGTTAAATCTCTTGAAAGCGTTGTCCTACGGGAGCTAAAACCGTGAAAACTTAAAATAATGCGATATTGTGAAAATATAAAAAATGTACACGACCTTTTCGATATACCGTGTTGAGTCATGTCATAGCTAATAATTTCTTTCTACTTTAAAAGTGTTCTTTATGAAACCACGTCAGATACCCACCCAGTTTAGCGTCATCCAGTCCGTGCTGTATTCTTGGCGCCCCAATCTTTGGCCCTCAAATTGGGCCGAACTATGGGAGTCTTTGTCTTCGTCTCTCCTGTTGTGCCAGCCATAAATCCTCCTCTATTTTGGATATTTTCACGATTCACTTACTACCATCGTCGTCGGGTTTCGAACCATTTTTTATTCTGAGGGAGAAACATTTTAACGTCATCTATCATTAATTAGTACTAATTTTAAATATACGGTTGTAGGCAGTGGACTGTTACTTGGTGATGACGATGATGATGATGTGGTTGTTAGTGTACGTGAGTATAAAGTTGGGTCAGCGCCATCTGTCGTGTTAAAATCGGTCAGTTTAAATCTTATCGCTCCGCGTCGCACGTTCATCGCGATAGTATATCGCTGACATAGGACTGCAGTATCTTCTAAAATAGGGAATGCCCTATATTCACCAGATAAACGATCTGGTCGGACACAATTTGATTACAGCGAGAGCCTGACGAGTTAATTTATTTTTGCATGTACATACACAATAGTTATCACTGTTTTAGTAACATCAAAAGTGTTATCACACTGATAACAGACATAATAACGATCTGTGATTAATTCATACAAACTGCTCGACAATTAACATCTAAATATACAACAGTATTAGAATGTAAATATTTATATTACAACGGTTTTGTATTTAATTATGTTCTAAGATAAGATGATGCTTGAATTTATTATTACATATTGCGGCAGGAAAATTTCTGGGGTGTTTGATTTTAATATTTTATGTATGTCGGTCGTCACTTCGTTTCGGGATATTAGTTCCACTTTATACCAATTGATGGCGCTAGGTGTCGATTAATGTACACTACAGACAGTATTCGGTACCTTACCAAAGGTCGGAGACCCCCCAACTACGCCATGTCGGGAGGACCTCCCATCCAGTAGGAACGAGCACCGAGCCGAGACGGGCATAAGAAGACGCCCGGGTAAAGGGTTTACCCCAAACCTCGAATCGCACCGAAGTGCGAAGATGACAAGATAGATAGAGTATTCGATATAAACTTAAAAGTTTTTTTTTAATATAGGTATAATGGTGTAAACCCAGGGTTCTCAGGCGACGGTCTTCGATGGGAGCGTGTGTTATGCTGAGATGAATTATACATGAAGGTTTTCATACGATAAGTTGATATTTCTACTGTATTTGCCTTTCTTTTTGCTTACTAGAACTCAGTATAAATAAATAACACACTTAAAAATTTCATTTCGTGTTCAGGCGGGACTCGAACCCACACCTTTCACAAACCGGGTGAATGTTCTACCAATTAGACCACTGAACGCGTTATTAAGCCGACGAAATTTGTAAGTGCTTGATTCGACATGAGCTGTCGATAGTCTCATCAATATTGTAGGTATATTTACAATATCCAGTGGAAATATTATTACAAATATTTTACCACCAGTTAAGATATGACTGTTAAATCAATAGTTGATATTTTTTATAGCAAACTTTTGCAATTTATTCTTAAGTAAATAACAGACTTAAAAAATTCATCTCGTGTTCAGGCGGGACTCGAACCCACACCTTTCACAATCCGGGTGAATGTTCTACCAATTAGACCACTGAACTAATTGCAAATGGAAATGCCTAAAATAGTTATCGGTTTTTGTCTGTTTTTTCCATTTTAATGGTTGCTCGCGAAGTAATTGGAAAATGAATTCGTGGGAGGCGCTTGCGCGTTGTTGTCGCGTTGCCCCGAGGGATACCGTTTTCTAAATGTCGAAAAAGGGCATATTTTTAGATCCAAACTTTTTTCTCATCCAAACTTTTATAATAGTCCTCCCATATTCGAAAAAAAAAAAACCATTTCTACGAAAAAATCGCGAGGAAACCTGCACGTTTCGGATAGTTTTTGAAATCGCAGTCGCTTTATTATAATTACAAGACTCCCCAAATCCTGAATCGTGGCCTAAGTGTATCCTGGGCTTTTGACGCGACCGGAAGTTACTCGCTAAGATGAGGAGAATTATTGTTCCGGGGATGTAAAAATACTCTGCCTGCCAATAGTTTGAGACCACCCACATCAAGGAATGAAAATGAAATTAAACTTAAAACACATCAAACATTTTGTGTGTTATTCATTTCAATGTGTCATATGCTTGAACATGCTAGCAAAGGCCGGGGCAGAGAGCCCACTACTCGGACCGGAACCAATAAGTGGCGTTCCAGCCTGCATGGTCAGGTTCGAGTTAAAAGAGTGGGAGCATAAGCAAAGCACTGAATTTTGGAAAAGACTACCTCGACTAGAACAGTCCAAGGCGTTGATACAGGCGTTCGACCGGAAACGAGCTGTAGAAGTAATAAAACTGACCAGAGGACATGTTAGGGCACTCGGACCCTCACGGGGCACTACAAATTAAACAAGCACCTACACAATATGGGTTTTCAGATACCAAAATCTGCAGGTTCTGTCGCGAGGACGAGGAAAAGATTATCCACGTCCTCGGCGAGTGCATAGCGCTGCACCACTGCAGTAGCCAGCACCTGGGAGCACACATGATCTCGGCAGACGAGATCAAAAGCTCCCCCATCATCGCCATCCTCGGGTTTATCCTGGAGCTACATGAGGTGCTGTAATAAGTTCTGGGGTTGCCACAACAGATCTACTGGTCGCAGTGGCTATGAGACGCAATGCTCACCCCATTTCATTCAAATAATGTTAATGGCATACGCTTGAACTAATCAAAATCCATCTACATTATCGATTGGTTCCCTGTACAATACAAGTATTTGTAGATACAATCGCAAACAAATATCACCTATTTCGATCTTAAATACCTACTCTGTATCGATGTTCCCATGAAATGTTACAAGGCTGAGCAGAGGGCCTATTCTCGAACACTCGACATTGAAGTCGATTGTAGAATTTAGACATTTCATACATTCGTCCATACAAATCTTTAACTCGACTTCTATGTGGAGTGGTCAAGAATAGGCCCTGGACTGTTTACATTGTGGGTCGTGAATTTTTGTTTTGTTTTGTTTTTGGGATTTACCACAAAATGTAAAGATGCTAGGTGCTGCTAGGCGGCCTTGTAAACGGAAGCTTTTGGTTTCCTTAAGGTGACGGGTAGGGCACACTAGCGACGCCAATCGATTTTAATTTTTAGCTACTAAACCGGATCTATTTTAAACAATTTCGGGGTTAAATATGAATTGGTTTCACAGAAAATATATTTTTTAAAAACGGAAGAAAATCGGAAAAACTGATTTGATTACTTGTAACTCGTATTGGACCATTGCAGTATTCTACCGTTTTTCTTTCATCTGCAAAGCCCTCATTCTCTCGTTTATACATCGCCGAGTATAAATCTAACGCGAAGATAAACGTGTGATATTTATAAATAATATCCGGATTACAAAGTCAACAATCACACACATATCACGACATATCATAGCTGTGCTTCGTGTGGTTATCCACAATACAAAGGGAATACAGTAAAGTAGCTACCTTAGGAGAGTATGCAGAGCAATTGTAATTACAATAAAAACGAATTGTTGATATCGTTCTGGACAAGGTTTATATTAAGAATTTAAAAACATATAAAAGAGAAGACAACGCTTGTGAAAGGGACGGAAAAAAGATAAATATTTATAAATAAAGTAAATTCGTTTTCATAGAAGGCCCCCAGCGTCATCACGTGTGTATTCGTCTATTTCAAAATACCAATCCATTTTAATAAGTTAACAATAAACCCAATCACAATTTTACTAACGTATTCCTTTTTAAGAGGTCGGCAGCGCACTTGTGACTCCTCTGGTGTTGCAGGTGTCCATGGGCGGCGGTAATCGCTTACCATCAGGTGATCCGTCTGCTCGTCTATACATCTACGACTATTTATACTTATAAGTTGGATCATTCGCAAATCTACTTGAGTGTACAATCTACATCAGGCGATTTTATATTCTCGTGTGCACCTACGACAAAGATCGCATTAAAATTAATGTGTGGTCGTCTTGGCAATACACAAGCAAATATGCTCAACGAATTCACAAGTCGTGTTAACCTACAGCTGGGGTTCTGCGCTTTTTGCAAGTCTGAATCTTCAAGGAATAAAGTATCTACTATGTACAAACTCGGACCTCTGACTCTGCATGTTTGTATGAATATTAGATGTAAACCTAGTTTATTTGGGGTCTAGTACATTAATAGCAGCTAATACTGACAGAATGAAGTTGCCCATTGGATCTCGATTTTGGTAATAGGAAAGTTAGTCTTATGAAAATTCTTATTCTTCTCGGTAGAAATTGACATTATGGATCAGCGGTAGATTACAAAATATTCGTAAATGTTAAATTGAATAGAGTTATTTTGAATTTTGAAATGATTACGAACGATATTATTGGCCAATGTGCATTGTGTTTGCAATGTTTCTTTTTCTTTATAATATACTTAATGATGAGTAACCAGTTAGTCCCTTCTTTCAAATCCACTGATTAATTTGAAAGAAGACAGAAGCGAAACCAAGTAACTACGCTGTTATAATAAACGGATTAATTAATTTTAAAATAGCTCACTGACATTGATTTAAGTATACAAAAAATATATTCTATCTTATCATACGTTGTAAATTTGACATTATAGTGTGTTTATTTGTGTTCTGAAAATTCGAAATATCATTGAGATCAGTTAATAGGCGTGTTTTCTAGTAAAGGCTGGGTTTTAGCCTATGTTGTAATCGTAAGTGTGCATCAGTGGTATAGTTGAGATAGGTACTGCCTTTATTTACTTAGTTTATTTACGCTAGTGGGCGTAATGTGTGTACCTTGTTAGCAATGACAGGTATAAAGACACTTTTAAACTGTTGAGCCTATAGAAAACAAATATAGAATCTATATTTTTTAAAGTTTATAGATCTGTGGGCACTGATTTATGCTGCTTCTTCTTTATCTATCAAACTAGTCGCCCGCCCTCACTTCGTTTCGGGACATTAGTTCCACTTTATACCCATAGATTGCGCTAGGTGTCGATTAAATCGCGCAAACGTTTCGTGTTTTCGGATTACCTATAAGCGTAGCCGCTGCATGTTCGTTTTACCGCTTTATAAATAGTATAGAAGTATAGATAGATATAAAGAAACAAGTGCGCGTCTGACCCCTACCTCATAAATACATCAATCTCCTCTAAGCATCTGATTTCTTTGTGACTTGATGCATGATAAATGGAGCACAATTCTTCAATGTGAGATTTCCATACATTCGTCAATGCTAATTCGAAATCTATATGGTGTCCCGAGAATTGGGCTCATAATAATATAATAAGTTAAGAGTCCAATTTTTAACACTTTCACGATGTGAAGGTCGAAAACAATCAGCACACTTAACACATTGACGTCCTCCTCGTACACTTGTTACTAATGAGGACGTGCAAAACAAAGACGGGCTTAAGAGCCTTGCGGCTCTTAAGCCCTTAAACTCGCTGTCGAAAATCTTAGTAACTAATTTAGATTGTTACCCCAAGATACTAACCTGCAAGTTTAAGATCTTAAAACAGTTTAATGGAATCAAATTTTAGATACTGTGGGAGAACCACGCTTCAGCATGAATTGACCTGCTCGAACTTAGATTCCAAGGCTTCACAGAAAACCGGCGTGAAGCAGCACGTTACTGGGTTTCGTTGCGTGAGTGAGGGTACCGGAGGCCCAATCCGGGGGCTTTAAAGGTTAGCAAGCAGCGCACTCGTGACTCCACTGGTGTCGCGGGTGTCCATGGGCGGCGGCAATCGCTTAACATCAGAACCGTCTGCTCGTCTGCCACTTATCACAAAAAAAAAAACAAATTTTGGAAAATTAAGCATCCGTTAATGAATAGGATTACGAAGAACTAAGAAAAATATTTAAAATCGCAAGTGGTTTCAGAAGGATCAGTTAAAATAAATAAAATATAAAATGAAATACAAGACTAATGGACAACCCCTAACGGAATGGATGCCTTGACATCGCGTCCGTTGTAATTGCAACGTGGGCTCTCCCTTTGCTTGCCATCAGGCTAAGGCAAATCAATATACTCTGTCACAATTAAAAAAATGTCCTAAGCTTTTTACTGCAATGTTGTATTTCATACCTAGTCATTGCATGCATGCATCAGACCGAAATAGAACTAGACTTATAAATAAAACCCTTTTAGTCTATGACTAAGCACGTAATATGATTAAAAAGTAAGTCACTTCGACATTTCGTCGGTACTCCAGTAAATCACGAAATAAATTACATGGGTAAATCGACCCTTGTTGTTAGATAATAGAGTCGGGTTCCCTTTAACTAGCTCTTGACATTTGAGTCCAATACTAGGGTTGCCGCAAACCACAAACCAAAGGTCTTCTCTGTGTGTTTTGTCTTGGAAATGGAATAATTTATTGTAACAGGAGTGTTTAACAGTAGAGATTTGAGCTCTGATAGAAGGTAAAACGGTCCCTTTTTGTAATCTCATCTGGCTCAAAGGACTACAATGCTCCATCCAGCCATTATGAGCCGTTATTTAATTATTTATTGGTTTACAGCTTAATTGTTGCTATGAAAGTATTATTAATCTGGCGTCGTAGCCAGTAAAGTAGTTTGATAAAGCTCTGGAAACGTTTTAACCTATCTACAAAGCTTTTCATCCGAAATTATCTAATAACCACGAATAGACCTAGTTAAAATAAGAATGATTAGTCATATATGTTTGTCCATAATGCTATCATGCCTCAACCGACGAACCGATTTTGATTAAATTTGCTATAGAGATAGACTAAACCTCAGGACACTGCGAAAATAGGGCTGGAAGCAAGTAGTAGGCATTGGATATGAGATATTTATTCTTCTAGTTTAAAAAAAATCAACCTATGTTCGCATTATGCCAGTTGGTAAGTCCAAAATCATGCGTTGGAAAAGATTTAATCATAAATAAGTTATCCTTTGTTGCAAAAAAAGGCATGAATAGTTTTTTTTTTGTAAAAAATATATCCTATATTAAAAAATAAATATATATTTCAACGTGGGACGCCAGTAAAATGTAGTATATAGTGTAGTGTAGTATGTAGTATAGTGGGTGCATCGTAGCTCTAACTATAAATTACACAGGGCTTGGCAAGCAGCCCTAACCAATAAGCATTACTTGGCTACAAGAATCCTTTTAATTAAGTTATCGGATTCGGTTCAGTCATTTCTGGTAGACTTTGATGAGGTCACGTGGCCTTGCCTGTTTCTCTTTGAAGGTGCCTTAGATGAGAAAACCTATAAGTAGTAAAGCTATGTTGATATAAGCTGATTACAGGTGGTTTAATTATTATCCTCTCAACTGTGGATGTCCCGGAGCGGGACGTTGACAGTTAATAACAAATATCGCTATACTGTGGAAGTCCCGCTCAGGGACGCAAAAAATGCTGACGATTGCGGTTCTAAAATATGCCTTATTTTACGGTTTTTATTTTAACGTTTCATGTTTTGACGTTTGAAAACGGGTAAGGGGTTTACAATGAGCTTTTTCGACAACTATTTAGGACATCTGTGGTACAAAAAAAACGAAAAATCTGTTAGAGAATCTGTGACTGATTCTACGAATTTTTACGCAAAACACTAGTAGTATAAAAAATGTATTGAAACATCTTCTTTGTCGTATTTATTTTAAAATATATGTAATAAATTATGAAAATAAATGAAACATCAGTCTTTTATTTTTTTATTAATCAGCAAATATAAGTCGAACTTGTAAGTAACCCATATCTTTTCTCAGAGTACAGAATAGAATAGAATAGAATAGAATATTTTATTTGTGATAAATGTGGTATTACAAGGGTGTTATATATAATAATTTGCTTCTCACACTTAGCTACACAGCAATAGCATACAAATATTAGCACATTACCTAATTTTACAAAAACCTTATTGGTCTATACGTAAATACAATAATTAATTAATGTAATGATTCTACAATTATTCAATACACATTATATTTACATTATATTATTTATATTATATCATTGCTTGTTAAATATAAGAAATCATGCAATCGATGTCATTATGTCTCAAATAGTCGTCAACTTTGTAAAATGTTTCATGCAGCAACCATTTTCGTATGACATGTTTAAACTTTGGGAATGACAATCTTTTTACTGTATCGGGAAGTTTGTTATATATTTTTATGCACATGGCGTAACAGTTCTTTAAGTAGCACCTTGTTTTAGGAGTAGTTTCCAGTACCAACCTAAAAGGATTTCTAGAGTTAGTCCTATAGATGTTCCTCGCTTCAGTGAAAGTGTCATAATTTAATTTCACATATTTACATATCTCGAGGATATAGAGGGATGGCACCGTCAGTATACCCAGTGACTTGAAGTATGGTTTGCATGAGGTATCCGGCGATAACTTGCATATAGATCTGATACACCTTTTCTGAGCGATAAGCACATTCTGTATATCTACACTGTTTCCCCAAATTATAATATTGTATCGGAGTATAGATTCAACGTAAGCAAGGTAAGCTACAATAGCTACTTCTCTACTTGCTAATGTTGTGAGTTTATAAAGGGCAAATGAGAAACTACTTACTTTATTACATAATTTTTCTACGTGTAGCTTCCAGTTTAATTTTTTGTCAATGATGATGCCCAGAAACGTCACATTATTTTCACTTTCAAGGGTTTGTCCATTAAAATAAATACCAACATGTGCGTGCTTAAAATTGTTAAAATTGATTAATTTAGTTTTATTTATATTAATTATTAAATTATTATCATTCAACCATTTATTTGTCAATGTTAAAGTTTCTGTTATGTCTCTATTATGATCGTCAATAGTCTTATTTTTGTCAGAGGTAATAATGATCGATACATCGTCTGCAAATAAAATCACCCTGTGCTTTAGGATGTCCGGTAAGTCGTTTATATAAAGCAGGAATAACAAAGGGCCCAAGACACTTCCTTGTGGAACTCCAACCTTATTAGTTGCATAGTTAGACCTATATGTTTTTACTAAACCTTGAGAATCAGTTCGCGATATTTCTACACACTGTTGTCGATTACTTATGTACGTTTGAAGCCACCTGAATGCTGGGCCCCTAACTCCCGTACATTCTAGTTTTGACAGAAGAAGATTGTGCGATACTAGGTCAAAAGCACTCTTCATATCAAGAAACAAAACGGATGTTAATTTACGTTCGTTGACATTTTTTAAGATTTCCTGAACCATGTGGAATGAAGCGTGTGAAGTTGATTTGTTTTTTTGAAACCCGTATTGAGCTTCTTTTATTATCTTATGTGTGTTGAAGAAAGATGTCAGTTTTTGGTGCATTACTTTTTCAAATATCTTGGATAAGACAGGTACAAGAACAATCGGGCGATAGTTCGTAACATCCGTTTTATTCCCTTTCTTGTAAAGGGGCCTAACTATAGAAGTTTTCAGTTGTTCTGGGAAGATGCCAGCTTCTAGAGAGAGGTTGATGAGGTAGGCTAGTACTTCCCTAATATTTCTTTTACTTAGTTTTAATATTTTGGTACTAATGCCATCATAGCCCTCCGATGCTGTATTATTTAGTGATTCTATTGTTTTCTCAACAGTTGCAGCATCCACTGGAGATAAATAAATAGAGTTACAGTGTCTATTCGAGTTTGGCCTATATCTGGTATTATCCATGTTCGGTTCCTTCCTGTCAATAAAGTGATTATTAAACATCGTAGCGATCGATATCGGGTCAGTAGCCACATCTTTTCCTGATAATATTTTAGAAATATCAGTATTCTCCCTTTTAGAGTCATTATTTTCGTTTTTTATAATATCCCATGTAGCTCTGCATTTATTTTTATTCTGTAGCACATGTTTGCTGTTCATATTTTTCTTGGCTTTAGCTACACACAACTTTAGTAATTTACTATATTTAAGATATCTGAATTTATCATTTACACTTTTACTCTGATAGTATTTATAACGATGTAAGCGTTTTGTGTTACAGCTGTTTTTAAGACCTTTCGTTATCCATTTATATTTATTTAACAGGTTTATTTTGACCTTTCGTAATGGAAAGCAAAGCACATACAGAAGTCTAAATAATTCGTAGAACTCCTTGAATGCTTTACCAAGATCTTTGTTTTCATAGACTTGTGACCATGAGAGCGCAGAAAGATACATTTGAAATTTTTCTATATTTTCCTTAGAGTAGTGTCTTCTAAAAACGAAAACATGTCTAAATAATGTATCTTTTTTAGTGACTGGCAAACTTAGGATCTGTGCCATATCATGATCTGACAGCCCCAAAGGCATTACCGAACCTTTTGCATCTACTGAGTTGCTCAGTATTATATCTATACAGGAAGAACCTCTAGTTGATTCATTAATATGCTGTTGGAGATTATGTGTTTTTAAAATGTCATTCAGTCGTCTAGTTTTGGGATTATTTAGATCTAACATATTTATGTTCAAATCACCGGCTACTACGATCTTCTTTCTAGGATATTTAGTGATGTATTTATATAGTACTAATTCTAGTCTATCAAAAAAGAGGTCAATATTGGTTCTGGTAGACGTAGGTATCCTGTAAAGACATACAACTATAACATTGCAGGTTGTTAGGTTTACGGCGCAGTGCTCAAAATGTAAATCCATGGACATATCCATAAAGTGAGTTATTTTTTCATACTTCAAGCCTTTCTTGGTTAAAATACAGACACCGCCCCTCTTTGTGCGCCTTGAAAAATGAGAAGCTAGTACATAATTTGTAAAACTTATATTTCTTTCATCTCCACTTTTCACAAAGGTTTCAGTGAAACAGAGTACATCCGGACTGGTAGTTTTAATGTTGGATAAAGTAAGTTCAATTAATTCCGTTTTAGAGATTAAACCATGTATGTTTTGATGGAAAATGGAGAGATTATTCTGAGTCTTGGATACGAAAAAACCTATTATCGCCATAGTTATCAATATTAGTGCTATTACAAATGTTTTTATTGGGGTTTTTATTTATTGTCGAAAAATAATAAGGTATGGTGCCCTTTTTGGGCAAGTCAACAGCTGCTCCATGCTGCTGTTGTGACAATAAAGGGAAACATTTATTTATTGTCAGATTGCGTGCATTTTTAAATGTCAAGAATTTACGTTTGTACTCATAGTAGTCAATTATATAATTAATTTTATTAGTTATTAATTTGATATACAATTGAATTGAGTTGTATTGATAATAATTAATTTTATAAATATTGATAAAGGTACAATTGTCAAAATGTTTTAACCATATTTCCATGCAGGCATATAGTTTTGTCACATTAAAATGTCGGTTAGACTGTATAGGTACAACTATAACCGAGGCTATGCTTAACATATTGATTGCTATACAAAGATTGGCGTGAAATTTATGTAGATCAGTATCATGTGAGCCAATACTTAAAATTACAACGTCATCAGGGGACAATATTTTCTTTAGTTTTTCACAATAACTCAAGAGGACTGAGCTTGTGCCTTCAGTAATAATGGTAGCTGATATTTTGTATTTGTCGTTCCATGCTCCAGTTCTAGAGTTGATGAGAGAGTATGCCAATCCTCGTATTTGTTCATCACCTAGGATGTATATGTTGTGCTGTTTTTCCCCTTTTATAGTGTCTTTAGTGGAAAAACTTTTTGTGTATTGGTTATTTAGTAAGTCACGGCATTGAAGTTTTTCCTGGAGGTCGGTTATTTGTTTGTTCAGGTTGTCTATTTCTGTTTTGGCAGATTCAAGTGATTTTTGTAAAACAGATATTTTTGTCTGCAGATTTGCACACTCTAGGTACGTTCCTTTGGTAGATTGTGAGCTACGTGGTGTGCAGAATACCGAAGGTCCTAACGAGTGCCTTTTCTTGGCAGGGATATTTACGAGCTTTTGTGGCGATTTGCATAGATTTTTAAGCATTTCTATTTCAGTACTTAGTTTTGTAACGGATCTTTTCAACTCATTATTTTCTAGAATTGTATTTTCTAGCTCCGTTTCGGTTGAGCTGAGGTCGCACTTCAGTCGGTTTACTTCTTCCCGTAACTCATATTCTGTAGCCACATCATTTAACATAGTTTGCTCTGCGCTTTTTGAAAGTCTGTCCCAATTTAGATATGAGCTCTCTGTTATTTCGTCATCTATCAAAGGGCTGAAGGTCAAGTCATTTGGTGTTATTCGTTTAGCTGGTGACGAAGTTACTTCGCTTGCTGGTGGGGTATATTTTCTTTCCAGTTGTTGGTTTGTCTCGACTCGTGGTAGTACGGTAATATCACTTAAAGGTGGTGTGTTAACTTCGTTTATTTGTATTGGCTTTCTCCTTCGCTCAGTTACGTAGTTAATTTGATCCGTACAAATCTTTGTGGTTTTGCTCTGTGTTTTACATCTTTGACAAGTCCAATTTAGCCTTTTGTCAATTGTTTTGAGTTCATGTAGTTTTTTAGAAAGCCCTATACAGTCAAACTCGTAGAACTTTTTACATTTTAAACAGGCTACAGTTTCTTGTTTCTCAGTGTAGGATTTACATTTGTTGCATTGTACTTGTGGTGCCATCTTTTGATTACTTGTTGAAGCTCTTTGTCTTGAGAAAGTAGACATTGTACTATCTTAGAAAGTAGACATTGTATTTTTTCCGCACAAAAATATTCGAAGGAACCATGCAGATTAGAACCTGCGTCGCTTGGTATCGTAGCTCGAGCGCTTAACCGTTGCGCCAGCTGGAAGTTGATGATACGGGCGAAATTCTTGACCAGTTGATTATCGCAAATAGTCGTTGTAGACTTTGTGTTCGTTGTATTTATTTGAATACAATGTTATTCACCAAGTGCCCTCACTTAGAAAAGTTTTGATGAATTCACTCTTTTCGAACTATAAACATCAGAATTTCTTCATTTTTGAAAGTTTGTTGTTAAATTCACCGATTTGTTCCTTTTAATTCGAATTTTCGAAAGATTGTTTACATTATTCACCTTTGTTTGAACTGGGAATTAAATTTTTATGTCACTTGGAATTATTTCAAGAATAGTTAGTCACTTTGCTTGCAAACATTAAAGTACAGTTGAAGTACAGTTCCAATTCAATTCAAAATCAGGTGAAGTGTGAGTAATTACTTGAAGAAATATGTTTTATCAACAAAAATATTGTTAATAATACATATAATCAAGCAGATTCGGCGAAAATTGGGTTTTTCTAAACCTCTGCCACAAAATTACCCCTGTCTGTGGAGCGTCCCTGAGCGGGACCCACGGCACGTCAAAAAATGAAATTTGACAGTTGGCAGTATTCCACATACGAGAGGTTAAGAGGTTTATTCACATTTATTTATTTTTTAATTAATAATAATAACATTTAATTTATCAAATTCTATTTAACATTTTCTTATTATCATAAATGGATTAGAACATAATTCAATTTATTATAAGTTCTTCTTTGTACCCACAGTTCATTCTCATTCATTCAGTTCGTTCTTTGTACCTACAGTTTTACTAATGTATACTAAAGAGAGGGGTCTCTTCTAATACAGGTTTGCCAAACTTAAAAGAAGAGGCCCACACAATGTAACAACTACCTGTAGTTAACAATAAAGTTTTTTGATTTTGATTTTGATTTGATTTTTTGATATTTGTAATGATTAAACAAATAACAGGGGCTATGCGATTTTTTAGTAATGTAGATAGATTTACTGCACCAAAGTTAACAGATCGTAATATATACTAGTTATATACTTATACAATATACATTTTTTTTTCGATTAATTACTTGACATCAGCAGCAAATTCCGTTATTTTTTCAAATCAATTTTCAACTGTATCGGGCGCAGACTAAATTCAAAATTGTTTGCGCTATGTATATTGACAGATTGTCATTGCCTGGATGGGCTGATATCAACCGGAAGCGGGTCATCAATTAGCTATTAATAAAAAGGTAAATCTAACAAATAGCGGCAGCGCTTATAGGTAATCCTGGGTAATCCGAAAACGGGTAACGACGACGCTTGCGCGATGTAATCGACGCCTAGAGCCATCCATTGGTATAAAGCGGAACTGGCTATGTAATCTGCGCCTAGCGCCATCTATTGGTATAAAGTGGGCCAGTCGTAGAAGATATTATTGTGTTCAAAGTTGTCGTCCCGATTTTGCCGGGACAGTCCCAATTTAGACGTCCCGACGGTCTATCGATTATGTCCCGATTTTGGACAATATGCGATAGGTTAAATTAATTCGTTCACGAGTACCCAATACAGTCACGCGCTATCGCGCCATCTACGTTCTTCGCCTTCTCCCGCGCGCGAAACCTAT
Source organism: Marasmia exigua (assembly GCA_019059595.1). Lineage (NCBI taxonomy): Eukaryota > Metazoa > Arthropoda > Insecta > Lepidoptera > Crambidae > Marasmia > Marasmia exigua. Next base: position 13,899,221 of record CM032472.1, read on the forward strand.
TTATGTAGTCTGTGGCTTAGCTAAGATACGAGTATGTGCCAGTTGTACTATGCGGCGAGTTTGATTTTTCATTAAGTTGAATGAAAAAATTACATTCGTTGAGTTCAAACTAAACCAAATTATTAAAAGCGGCTCGTAACAACAAGAATTACGTATGGAAAAATTTATTATATAAAATAAATACAAAAAAAACACAAACTGAAGTTCTCCAATTGTACTAAATTTTGTGCAATAAAGTTAAAAAAAAAAAGTTTTTTTTCCATAGACTGTCTCACATGGGTCATATTTTGATTGTCCCAAACTCCAAACATCTCTGATGCATGCCCGATTTTTTTTTGCCCTAAAGGTGGCAACCTTGATTGTGTTGGATGGATGAATGCTCGGGGTCGGGAATCACAATTCCCGAGCATTCATCCATCCAACACACATTTTGTCACCTTGTCTTTTTTATATATCTACACTAATGTTGATGTCAATTCTATAATCAATGACAAGGCTTCGGAACATGGCATCGCAAAATTAAATCTCGACCCAAACGAAGTGAGGGCGCGCCACTAATTGTTATATAAAATTTAGGGCTAGATAAACCTAATGTTTATCTAGTCCTGTTAAAAATAAATTTAAAAATAGGTATTTATGTAATCATTTTTTTGATTCACCCTAACCTATTTATCGAGGGCATTTTCTAGATGAACACAAACATTTTTCTCCAGGTAACATGGGGTCTTATCTTAGAAAACATCACCTCCCCATACAATAATGATCAGCTGTTTGGTGCAATTTGTATAGCATTAGCGATGACTTGATTTCTATGATGGAGGCATGTGCCCTGCAGCGGGACAATACATATACACCGGGATTTTCAAATACCCGAGAAACATCTCGGGGGCATCATAACTTATCAAATTAAGAGTAAGAAGTAAGTAAGTAAGAATATTCAAAAATATACGGTCCGTAGGCATTTTACTTTAGATTTTTTTAATTTACAATTATATTCTTATAATGATTGGATGGTGATTCCGATCAGCTGTTTCTTAGATTTGGTATTACGATTTTTTTTATTTACTTACGACCGGTGTGTTGAAAGGTTGAAAGGCTTATAACGAAACCCAATTACTGTCGTGATTGGTTCTGACGAAATAGTAGAAAAGGAAAGAGTTGGTCGGTTTTGATTAAAGGGGACCCGATCCCGTAGCTGCTAGGCCAGTGAGGCTATACGGGGTGTATTGGTACGATCAGTGTCAAAGTAGCTTAACACTTTAATACCATATCAAAGTAACTGTTCTGCCTATTGTAGGCAGTTTCCAAGGGGTTCGTAAATAATGTTACTGCGACATGGTACTAAAGTGTTAAGCTACTTTTGATGCTGACCGTACACACTAATTTCAATTTCCGGACTGTCTGTCTGTTTGCTGAATAAAATTTTGATGGAAAGGCCATTAAAACTGGCTAGTACGAGTGCAACAAGCAAGTCAAGTATGAGTCGGCTCCAAAAAGATGTATTCAAGTTAGTACCTTGTCACAAATATTATACCTTCCGTGTAAGACAGTAAAAGTCTAACTAAGCTTATTTAATTTAAGTATTTAAGTGTACATCTTTTTGCAGCTCGCAGTACAGTCGCCTGCAATGAATTGTCAACACCTCGACTCTTAAGGCGGAAAAATAAGGTTTATATTTGATTGAGGTGGTATACTTATTAGTGTATGTGACTGTACCTCCACCACAAAGCTGAGGCTGCGGTCACATCTCGGGTTCGCGGCTGGATCCGAGTGTAATACCCAAAGTTTATGCCACGCTCTCGCGGCAAAGATATTACATTTGCTCCGAATGTAACTTAGAGTAGTGTTGCGACCAGTGTTATCCACTCGAGTTATTATAAATCTTAAATTGAACACCACTCCAAGGCTTTGGGTTCTGGATTTTTACATTTTGGCTCTCTCGTTGCGCCTTTCAAAGGCTTTTCCTCGGAGTGTGATCTGAGGATTTTTTCTATATCGTTTTAGGGTCACTATTTAAAATCGCTCATCTCCACGCCTGGATAATCTCCATCCTTAACTGGAACCAATCTCACCCAGAATGAGTACGAACGACGAGGGCTGCTTGTCGGCTCGAAGATTTTCCTAACGCACTTGTGGATTTTTCATTTTTTTTTTATTTATAAACGGTAGACCAGGATTTACATTTTTTATGTATGTTATGGACTTGTTTGTACCAGATGTCAATAGCTTCACCACTAGGAATTACCACTTGCGCACAAGTCCTGTTCCCGTCTCGCAAAAGATAAAAAGAAGTTCAAGAAACTAGCGGCCATCCACACTGAAGAGGCACCCAAAGAAGAAGAAGCGTACCTACCTCGTACACTAGAAGCGAGATTCAGACGCATGAAGATCACCCCGAGTGACTAAAGTGGAAGTCTACCCGGGATTACCAGACTTGCCAAGTCCTGGATCATGGTTAAAGCGTACCCCGTAAACGAGAATAGAACGAGACAATCGCTCTGTGGGCGAAAAGTTCTTGCGCAAAACATTCTGCTGGGTCAAACGTTCATAGGTCAAACGTTTTTGGCGAACCGTAATAAAATCGTCGACTAATCCTTCTTTATTGGAATATGCTGTCGTCGAATCACTCTTGTCGGCGAAACGTGCTTAGTAAAAAGGTTCTGTCGTCAAGTTGCTTATTAATGAATAGTTCTGTCGGCGAAACGTTCGAAGTTGAAAAATGCAGTCGTCGAAATACCCGATAGAGAAAAAAATTGTCGGCGGCTCATCCGCCAGAGAAACGTCTGTCAGAGTTAAGTTTCAGAATCGAAACGGATTTAGATTCAGACGCAAGAATATCACCCTGAGTCACTATTGTGAAAGTCAACCCGGTTCACATCACTAGCACAACATTATGCTAAAATAGCCTTAAGTCGACGGTCACGGACGACTTCTCAGACGTCGTCAGTGTCGTCTGATGATATAGTTGTCCTTTGAACTATTAAGTTTATGCGTTTATGAGAATGTTCTGCTATAAATAATGTTAATATGAAGAGTACAATGTATGGATTATATCAACATCATAGACCATTGGTTCTTTGCCTGTCATTCCCGAAGTGCAAAGCTTTCGATTGGGAGCCCACAGTCCGCTTTTCTGCTTAGAGCGATGGTTCTGAACGCGCCTTCCATATGGGGGTCTTGGTTCGAATCCGAGCGTGCAACTCTGGATTTTTCAAATCTATGTGCCGTATTTCTACCATAAACGCGGCGGTGAGGGAAAACAGTGAGGAAACCAGGACGTTTCATATAGTTTTTGAAACGTGTAACCACGATTCAGTTGGTCTGGCACCAATCATAACTTTTTATAAAAAAAAAACTGAAAAACGGGTAGGTTTTTAGATTTTTTTTTCATGTTCCTAAACGTTGTCCAATAAAGCACAATTAATTATGGAGTAGTAGCATTTAATAGTTACTTTACAAATTAAAAAAAGTTGGTATGGGAAATACAACATCTAAGAAAATAGCCATATAAAAATAGGGTACATGACTAAGCTCAAGATTTTACAAAATATAAATATTTTATCAAAATATAGGTCATTATGTGCCAATGGCAAAAAATCTCAATTAAAAATATAACGTCTAGCCGGTTTTATGGTCATTCAAAGATTCATGGGCAAGTCCATTTTAAAACTATGAAATTATTAAAAAATAATTATACCATTGAATAACCCATACAATTTGCACCAATTATTATAATAGTACCATTGACATAAACGAAACATTTGATATAGCTACCATACAAAATTCAAATGAAATGCATACAAAATACTCAGGTGTGACGTCACATCTAAGTAGCCATTTGTATGGAGCGTTTTGGGTTTGCCCAAAATAATGTGATTTTAAAGTTGTGATATCTCAGGTAGTTTAAATGAGAATCATGTGATTCTTTCAACGATGTTTCTATCATTGAGAGGTCTTTTGATTGCAAAAATAAAAATAAAAATGTCATATACCGTATTTCATAGGTAAAGATAGATTAATATTAGGATATTAACACTGTCTTTAAGTAAGCAAAACTGTTAATTGCCTGCTCTATTTGTAATCACAAATGTTTTACTCTCACAAACGTTTCAATCTCAGAGTTGGGAATTCGATCAGGAATTTGTAATTGACTGACCGCACAAACATTGCTTTGACTCGACTGCTAAGCCTCCTATTGACACGGCCTCTTAACCCGAACTTTGTCGATTGGATTGGCAATTTCCGAAACCAATTATATGATAAGATTGATGAATACGATATTTATCTTGTTGGTTATCCCCACCCAATGCAATTAAAATCAGGTTTATTCTAATTTGGTACAATATGCGAACTTAATGTCATACAGAAAGGTTCAAATTTTAATAATAAAAATATTTACGACTTACGAGGCGTTTTTAAGCTCAATGTTTTGACTTTAATTTAGAGTAGACCTTTTTAGATTAAGTCCATTATGAACCTATTTACTATAATTCCTTTCACAAAATATTTTTATTTATCTGTAATGAAACGTTTTAATTGATTTAATCAGACGTAGATAGCTATATTGCTCTTATACCAAATATTCTTTGTATGACAGTATATTTCTATTGTACCCGAGTTAAGAATATAATTGTTTTAAACTTTCATGGTCACTAACATTAAAATAGTTATTTATGGTAGAAGTCCGTAAATAACTATTCTAAGGAATATAATTCTCTACCAGTGAAAGATAGATAGATAGATATTCTTTATTGCACAAAAATAAAATACAAGCATGATACAACAGCAACAGACAGTACAATAAGGCGGTTTTATCGCTTGTAGTGATTTCTTCCAGATAACCTTTGGGTAGAGGAAAGAAATATCGTATTCGTAATAAGGGAAGGCAGTTGCACTGCCTTGCCGTAAGTAAGTAGTAGTAAGTAATTTAACAAATGAAATTGAGAATGGCAGAAATATACATTATTTTATATATTAATATTATTACATTACATAAATAATAATAAACAATATATACATAGATAATTTATAACAAAAATTCAATAAAAATATTTCTTATAGATAGGTATAAATGACCAGAGAGCAGACCACATAAAAAAGGGAAGAAGAGACAAGGAAAAAACAGTGTACCTATTTATACATAGAGATAGGAAGTGAGTTTTGACACGGGACTTGAATATAGGAAGGGATTGTGATTTCCTCATTGGGAAGGGGTAAGGAGTTCCAGAGACGAATGGATTGAACAGTAAAGGATTGTGAATAGGATTCTGAGGAATGAGGAGGGAAGCTAAGATGGAGTGAAAGTGTTCCCCGAACGCTATGATTTGTTTGTTTTCATGAGAAAAGTGAGGAGAATGTTAGCCAGACAATCCACGAATTATAATATATATAATATACCTACATATTAAGCGACATTGTGACAAAATGTCACACTTATCATAAAATCCTATAGTTACATAATACCAGACATACGTTCAAGGCCTATCTGCTTAATGTTGCGACATATTAGGTCACCATCATCTAACGCCCGGTGAGGTTGCGGTCAAACGCATGCCTCTAATCCCATTATATAAACATTATCGCAAGTATTCAAGGCGAGCGGCACCGCTAACCGCTATACGGAATACAATATTTATGACACCTATATAGTTAAGTTGAAATAGTAGTATAAGTCAAAATCACGTTCATGGTGTTAAGTAATTAATTTATGAGTGGGGTGGTCTAAAGTCGGTGTGTTATTTCGTTTTTGAAATAGATTCATTATAATCATTTCTTTCAGCTCCACCTGACGAGGACCGTGAGGATGACTTTAGAGCGCCGTTGTATCGCAGCGTCGAGATCAACGGCATCACGGTGCGCATGAAATGGTGCGTCACGTGCAAGTTCTACCGGCCGCCGCGCTGCTCGCACTGCTCCGTCTGCAACCACTGCATAGAGGTGAGGCTCAGTCGCGTCCTTCAGTTAACACTCAGTCCCTGTAGCGTCGTCAACGACGTCACGCTCGAGTACTACCGGCCGCCGCGCTGCTCGCACTGCTCCGTCTGCAACCACTGCATAGAGGTGAGGCTCAGTCGCGTCCTTCAGTTAACACTCAGTCCCTGTAGCGTCGTCAACGACGTCACGCTCGAGTACTACCGGCCGCCGCGCTGCTCGCACTGCTCCGTCTGCAACCACTGCATAGAGGTGAGGCTCAGTCGCGTCCTTCAGTTAACACTCAGTCCCTGTAGCGTCGTCAACGACGTCACGCTTGAGTACTACCGGCCGCCGCGCTGCTCGCACTGCTCCGTCTGCAACCACTGCATAGAGGTGAGGCTCAGTCGCGTCCTTTAGTTAACACTCAGTCCCTGTAGCGTCGTCAACGATGTCACGCTCGAGTACTACCGGCCGCCGCGCTGCTCGCACTGCTCCGTCTGCAACCACTGCATAGAGGTGAGGCTCAGTCGCGTCCTTCAGTTAACACTCAGTCCCTGTAGCGTCGTCAACGACGTCACGCTTGAGTACTACCGGCCGCCGCGCTGCTCGCACTGCTCCGTCTGCAACCACTGCATAGAGGTGAGGCTCAGTCGCGTCCTTCAGTTAACACTCAGTCCCTGTAGCGTCGTCAACGACGTCACGCTCGAGTACTACCGGCCGCCGCGCTGCTCGCACTGCTCCGTCTGCAACCACTGCATAGAGGTGAGGCTCAGTCGCGTCCTTCAGTTAACACTCAGTCCCTGTAGCGTCGTCAACGACGTCACGCTCGAGTAGGTACTACCGGCCGCCGCGCTGCTCGCACTGCTCCGTCTGCAACCACTGCATAGAGGTGAGGCTCAGTCGCGTCCTTCAGTTAACACTCAGTCCCTGTAGCGTCGTCAACGACGTCACGCTCGAGTACTACCGGCCGCCGCGCTGCTCGCACTGCTCCGTCTGCAACCACTGCACTAGAGGTGAGGCTCAGTCGCGTCCTTCAGTTAACACTCAGTCCCTGTAGCGTCGTCAACGACGTCACGCTCGAGTACTACCGGCCGCCGCGCTGCTCGCACTGCTCCGTCTGCAACCACTGCACAGAGGTGAGGCTCAGTCGCGTCCTTCAGTTAACACTCAGTCCCTGTAGCGTCGTCAACGACGTCACGCTCGAGTACTGCCGGCCGCCGCGCTGCTCGCACTGCTCCGTCTGCAACCACTGCACAGAGGTGAGGCTCAGTCGCGTCCTTCAGTTAACACTCAGTCCCTGTAGCGTCGTCAACGACGTCACGCTCGAGTACTGCCGGCCGCCGCGCTGCTCGCACTGCTCCGTCTGCAACCACTGCACAGAGGTGAGGCTCAGCCGTGTCCTTCAGTTAACACTCAGTCCCTGTAGCGTCGTCAACGACGTCACGCTCGAGTACTACCGGCCGCCGCGCTGCTCGCACTGCTCCGTCTGCAACCACTGCATAGAGGTGAGGCTCAGTCGCGTCCTTCAGTTAACACTCAGTCCCTGTAGCGTCGTCAACGACGTCACGCTCGAGTACTACCGGCCGCCGCGCTGCTCGCACTGCTCCGTCTGCAACCACTGTCCGATTGACCTAAGATCACTGCGGTCCCAGAAGGGGAGAAACGCAATAATATTGGGTTGTTCCTATATTATTGCGTATCGAATGAGATAAATAACTTGTAGGGAGTCAAGCATCGTGGCGCGGTGGAGTACAATGTACCTAGCCACACGCAATATCCGCGCACATCTCGCCAGATTCGACAAGTATAACCTTCGTGTTGATATTGCCATGGGAAGGTGGAGGGTTGACCTATGACCATCGTCAGCTGTGCTGCCCTGCTCTCAGGTTTACGAGGGTCGGCGCAGAATGTCTTCCTCTTCTAAGACCATTTTTATAATGTGTCCTTGACTTTGTTCCAGACGTTCGACCACCACTGCCCGTGGGTGAACAACTGCATCGGGCGTCGGAACTACAGATTCTTCTTCTTCTTCCTCATATCCCTCTCCATACACATGCTGAGCATATTCGGCCTCAGCCTCTACTACATCATGAACAATAACAAGACTCTCACGGAAGTGGAGTCTATTATGTCGTATCCTTTTTGAGTTTAAATTGAGCTTTTATGTTTGAAAAAACTTTGTATGTATTACTATTAAAGATAAGACATGAAGATATTGATCATGTCTGTGGTCGTCAGCGCTGGTGCCAGTGCCACGAAGCGTGGGAGGACTGGGAGGGTCCTACCTTGGATGAAGCCTACTTTCTCTTCCCTCTAAAAAGTTAACGTCTGCGAATCGGTGTCGTTTCCGCTCTCTTTTCTTCATCGAATCATCCCCCCCTGGATGATGCAGAGATTTTGCCGCTGCCATCCCCCTTCCCCCGCACCCACTACGCTACGCTACTGGTCGGTGCAAGTACACAGTTCGTGTGTAGTAATAAAACGAACTCTCATGTGTAGTAATAAACGAAGACCCGGCATCTTTTCTTAGCGTGAACAAGGAATCTTGGGCTAATTATTGCACCTTTGTTGATTTTAATTCCTATAACACAAGGGCTTAAACGGTTTTAGATCTGTGTATTTGATAATGGGATCGCGTGTGAAATATCCGCTAGATGGCGTGCCTGGCCTGTGAACCGAGGTCCAACTTCAACATCATTGGCTGATTTATTCGTTAATTGACAATTTGACATATCACGTCTAAAAATACCCAATCACCTTATAGATGGAACTCAGGCCTATAATACGCAATCTCTTATAATATCAAATCTGCGTTATCTTGAAACAGTGACATCTAGCGGCTAGCTTGCACATTAAGTTGTCCGTAACTTGCTATTATTATTGTCAACCTTAACTCCAAAAACAGAATGATAATAATGGGCATAATCGTACTCCTACCGTTATTCTTCTGCGGTCTGACAAAATCTTGGCTTCTGAAAGGTAGATGGCTTCTACAGATAGATGTACCTAAATGTATAAATAGCGCCATCTTTCGTATGTTTATCCAGTTAGCCATCATTGCATACATTTAGGTCTCTACCAATAGTAATCTACCCTATTATATTTATATAAATATGTGTGTAAATATGGTTTTTTATACTTAAACTTATGCCAGGTTTTTGATTTAGGCGCGGAATATAAGTTATATGTTTGGCAATGAAGCGTATTTTTGTATTAGATTTAAGCAAGTTATTATATACTTACTTTACTATTTTTTGCTTTGATTTTGTAGTTTTCGTAAATATTTTTTTCAATATTTATCCTAGTCGTTTCATCAGGATATGATACAGTACATAGCATGCAGTAGTTGTAGAAGTGTGTATAATAGTGTAACATAGTTGAGGCATGTGGCGTTGGCATGCTCCCCGCAACCGTAGTGGGCTCACGCCGCCGACGGACCTAGTCGCATACGTTCAGACCTAGGCCGCGAGTAGATGTTATCTCACCTTTAAGTTTCGCTACTCACGTGGAGTTTTAGCGGGTACTGTGGTGGATTTTTACAATGGGCATAATCATACTCCTACCGTTATTCTTCTGCGGTCTGACAAAATCTTGGCTTCTGAAAGGTAGATGGCTTCTACAGATAGATGTACCTAAATGTATAAATAGCGCCATCTTTCGTATGTTTATCCAGTTAGCCATCATTGCATACATTTAGGTCTCTACTAATAGTAATCTACCCTATTATATTTATATAAATATGTGTGTAAATATGGTTTTTTATACTTAAACTTATGCCAGGTTTTTGATTTAGGCGAGGAATATTAAGTTATATGTTTGGCAATGAAGCGTATTTTTGTATTAGATTTAAGCAAGTTATTATATACTTACTTTACTATTTTTTACTTTGCTTTGATTTTGTAGTTTTCGTAAATATTTTTTTCAATATTTATCCTAGTCGTTTCATCAGGATATGATACAGTACATAGCATGCAGTAGTTGTAGAAGTGTGTATAATAGTGTAACATAGTTGAGGCATGTGGCGTTGGCATGCTCCCCGCAACCGTAGTGGGCTCACGCCGCCGACGGACCTAGTCGCATACGTTCAGACCTAGGCCGCGAATAGATGTTATCTCACCTTTAAATTTCGCTACTCACGTGGAGTTTTTAGCGGGTACTGTGGTGGATTTTTATAGTGTAAATAATTTTGATTATATCGTATTTGTAAATATTCGTTAAAAAAGCGTAAATGTAAGTTCTGAACGAGACAAGAGTCCGAGGGCGACGTCGCCGGTCGCGCGATCGCACGTGCAAACGCTTCGCCCCGCAGCTCCCTTCTCCTTCTGTCCGTAGGCCGTACGATAACGATAGCATGCACATTAAGTTGTCCAAAACTTGCGGTTATTATTTTCAACCTTAACTCAAAAACAGAATGGTAATAATGGGCATAATCGCACTCCTAGCGATACCCATCTTCGGTCTGACGGGGTTCCACATGGTGCTAGTGTCCCGGGGGCGGACCACCAACGAGCAAGTGACGGGCAAGTTTACGGGCGGGTACAACCCCTTCTCGAGGGGGTGTTGGTACAACTGCTGTTATACGCAGTTTGGGCCGCAGTATCCAAGGTGAGTTTAATGTTATATCATTGATTCCTTTTTACTGGGGCCCAATTCTCGGAATCCTGGATTTGAAAAAATTTGGTGGATTTCGAAAGAAAACCATACAAAAAAATTTAATTTTAGTTATAGATACGAGAAAAATCACAAGCACGAGAATTGGGCTCTTAATGAGCAGTTTTCCAGTAGGTATTTTCGGGTGGTTCCTAAAAGCAACACCAGATGACGATACTTGTTCAGTAATACTTTGTAGTTAATATGTATTTTTTAGTGCCATGTACATTTTAAATTACAGATTGTGATGCAAAATGGAACTTAATACATATTTTACTTGTTTACTTTTTATCTTTATTTTCTTATGGGTAAAATAAAATTAAATATGACAGGACTGTAAATGTCATGATGATGGTTGGTTTATCAAATATTTCCCTATCATAGACAATCCTGTCATATTTAATTTAATTTTACCCATAAGAAAATAGAGATACAAAGTAAACAAGTAAAATATGTATTAAATTCCATTTTGTATCACAATCTGTAATTTAAAATGTACATGGCACTAAAAAATACATATTAACTACGAAGTATTAAGATATTTAATGTAATAAACCAAAAACAATGTTCCTAAAGTTAAGGGACCACATGAAATATCATACCACACCTAACATTTACAGGGACTGATTGCGCCATCTAGCGAATCACTTGGAAATTTATAAATACGTACTGGAAAACTGCTCATCGAAATAGTTTAACAAGTTTATCCTCTACTACGTTTTTTTACACAAGAGTATGTGTGTAAAGAAAACAATAGAATTTACTGAAATTAAAATTAAATACTCAGGTTGATAATCCCTTGGAGTTGTGAAAAAAAATCTATTTAAATTACAGAAAAAGCGATTACAATCTTATATTTTATTAGCTTAAATTTGTAGTTTTTTTTTCTGTCATGAATGGCGATTCGTCTGCTCGTCGGCGTGTGCGTGTTTCACTTATAACCGATTGTGTTAGACAGTTGGTGGTCTGTCACGTTCAATAGTAGTCTAGATATTGAAAAAATAGTTTAGAACATAAAAGCCACCGCTGCAGGATGCCTCGCAGCTGAAATGGCCCTGAAAGTAGAAACGAAGCATGAAGATTCCACATCTAATATACCGATGGATGGAGAAGTATGTCTACTTAATTAATATTGTAGAACATTTCGGACTGGTCGGTTTTACACACATTTTTAATTACCAATACGTAGGACGTTACGTTATTTATATGATGACGTGATAGTGCGTTATTGTTAGCGTCAATGGTCGCTAACTAAAATATACGGATATGCTTAAAACTAAAACTTATAATAATGTGCAATCAATCAATATTTGATGACTACCTCAGTTTGAAGTTGTATATGATTTTTTCATTCTAAGATTGGTAAGAAAATCTGTTCTCTCAGCTATTCACTATTGGGCGTGTGGCGAGATGCCTCGCCTTAAAAATTTTTTTTTTTCACCAGCAACCTAATTTTTATTTGGTGTTCTACTTATAATTATGAACAACTTTGCCTATGGTACGAACATTGAAGTCGAATTAGAGATTAGTGTGGACGAATGTATGAAATCTCTAAATTTGACTCCAATGTCGAGGGCACGAGAATTGCCCCCCTGGTGTCATAAAAAAACTTATTTGAAATTATGACTAAACCATGTTAATATTTGGCCAAAAACCAAAAAGTCACCATACCCAATCGTTCCATACCATAACCTCATTCGCCACTTGATTCCAGCCTAGTCCGGCCGTCCAAGTATATCTACAAGGGCGGCAAGAAACGACGCGAGGCTCTCGGCGGGCCTCACTCTGCGTCGGCGATATCCACAATAGCGACCGACACGCAGCATCAGGTAAAGACGTACACGGCGGACAACGGGACGGCGCACCGGGCCGTCGGCGCGCACGCGCACTACAACAAGGTGAGAGCCAGACGCTTGCGCTGTCATGCCTGAGGCACGGAATAGTGGACACACAACGCCGGCTGTCTGTAGCGAGCTTAACTGGCTACAAGTACATACATTACAGTGATCTTCACTATGGTTCGCCGCTAATGACAGAGACAGACTATACGGAGAGTGTGCGGGAGAAATACGATACGATAGACTGCTAACGCGTAGGTCGAAGTACTCTTCGATATCAATGTCAGCTAAAGTCGACTTTTTGTGTCTATATATTTAGTGCCTGATGGCGGTTTTAGAGTGACGCTGATCAGTTCTCGTTTGCCCCTATCATATAGAAAAAACCTTGACCGTCAGTGCGAAAGGGACGCGATAGTGTTTTGGTCCGAGTACGCAGCGGTTGGCGTTACTCCAAAACGTAGGGGACGTTTTGGAGTAACTATAATAACATACCCATTTTTATGTAATTTCTGACGGTCAACGCATCTCTCAAGGCAGTTTTAGAGTACACTGACCGAGCTTCTCAGACAGAGGTTCTCAACTGACTGGTCAACGTCAAAACTGTTAATATAACATCATATTGATCTGTCAGAGTTGACGATCATAGTATTCAGAGTGCGATCAGCGCCACTCTCAAATCAGCCTTAAACTGAAGGGGGTTGCTAAAGATATTAATTCGATTTGAAGTTGGTTATGCCCCATTAGAGAGTTATAAAGGGGGAAAAAATATACCACACTGGCGGAACAGATTGTGGTAAGTGATACCTGAAATGATAAAAAAGTTGTTGTTTCTATGAGGTTTATATCTTCATCTTACAAGTCAGATTATGTCGCATCAGTAAAAAGTGGCAGTGGGACATACAACATTTCATTGCATTGTTTTTTTGGATAAAAAACATCCTAAAATACGTCACGTATTTATAACTTCCTATTACTATAAACATTAGATCCAACTCATTGTCGGCCAATACTTTTTACACTTAAAAAGTATTTATAGATTTTTTTTCAAGAAATTATAAGCATTTTGAAAGTATGCAATTGGGTCGATATTAGTTTCAAAAGTAACCCCCCTAGCGGCAAGACGGATGGGTACGCTTGTTTTTTCAATCAACATGGTGAATGTTTTATTATAAATGTAATAATTCGTTAACTATTTCATTATAAAAAAAAATATTTGTTTCCCTTCTAGGTAAAATGACAAGTAATTTTACATAACCACATCAATTAAGAATTCACCAAGTTTTATTGGACCAAACGTACCTAGTCCTTGAAACATGTGCTAGTATTGTAAGCTATGAGCTAACATTGTCGGTAAACAGTTGGTGCATTGCAACGAATATTTTCCCACGTTCGATCGATACCTTGAAGGTTTGTTTGTGTGTTATGTTTACCAGTTAGTAATCATCATTGCAATGCGATACTGAGAGGGAAATAGAATGGGCGTACCCAGTAGCCAACACCATTTAGGGCATACGCTAGAAACCTCAAAAAAACAACGGGAAAATGGAAGAGGTGTTTCGGGTAGCCGCACAGTGGATCGAAACTGAAAAAAGAGTGACTTAGGAAGCAACTTACCTTTTTTTGCCTCTTTCTTTATGGCGATGGATATAACTTATTATTCTAAACAATAAACGTCAAATAATTTTTTTCCTAAACTCAATAGTTTAGCTACAAAAAAATATTGTTTCTTTTTTTTGTATGAAACGGACAACATAATAACTAATTCTGAAAAAGTGTGAGGTGATCCCCCACTAAAACTTATTTTCCCTTATTCCTAGTGTTTTATTATTGTGCAGTACAAACATGCAAATAAAGTTGCAAGGTTTTGAGAAAAATTGATTTGATTTTTTTATTAAAAAAAAACCTGTCGTCTTTTATGTTTTTTGAGTTTTTCTGAACTTTGTAATTAAACAAGGCACATGATTTTATACTTAAATTTATTAAAATTTAATAATGATGTAAAAAAAATCGATGGATTTCTGAAAATTTGCATCATTATCTATTATTAAAAGAGGAGTGATTTTCAAGTAAGTAAAGATGGGGTTTTAAACGTTAGTTTATTCGATGGAGTTATAAATTCTTATGGATGAGACATGGGTTCAAGGCAGACTCATTCGCTCGATGGTATGAGATATAATTGATAGCGAACATCCAGTTACTTATCATTGTGCAGTATTCCGATGCTTAGAAACAACCAATGACCCTTATTATAACTAAGGGTGTTCGTTATATAAGGTAGCACGATATTTAATACTTACATCAATTTATATTAATATTAAGTGTTATTAGCATGAACAGGCAATACTAATATAAAGAAATATTAGTATTTATTCAACGAGGTCATGCATGTAACGACAAAAGTTGAAATAGCGCCATCTATTGAAAGTTTCGTGTACCGGACGGTCACGGAACTATCGAATTTTCGAATTCGAAATAAAGAGGTAGTTTATAGATTAAATTAAATATTTCTCAACATCACATACATTGATCTGACTCCGAGATAGGTAGCTCAGGCACCTGTGTTACGGATATCAGAATCAACAGTAGTATTGCAAATATATACATATAATACATTTATTTTGTAAATACATACTTATAATACATAGGAAACACCCAGACCAATACAAACAGACATGTTCATGCACACAAATTTTTGTACTGTGTGGGGATCGAACCCGCAACCCTTGGACCAAAGGCACCGTTCACTACCACTGATCCAAGCGGGTCGTCATGATGAGACCCAGCACAATTATATAGGTAATCGTTTGTTGTAAACGTTTGTATATGTATCGTAATACTTTTAATACAATCTTCTGGCTGCCCATATCCCCTCCTCCCCCCTCAGGGGAGGGAGGAGGGGGTTTTATGTCTCAGGGTAGCTTCTTCCCCGAGGAAGCTTCAACCAACCCCCCAAAAGAAGGAGAAGAGAAAAGAGAGTAAATAAACTTGAAAGTGGAAGTTGGGGCGATCGCCTCACCTTGCCCAACTAATTATGGGCTGGCTGGGTAAGCCCTTTTATTTCAAATAGCCTTCGTAATATGGGGATATCGATCGAAAGACACACTTAAACATTTCTGATAGTTTCGCAATAAAGTATGTCAAAATAATATGATGGATAGCGATGTGAACGTAAACAGCAGGAAATATTGAAAAATATTAAAATAGGGCACGGGTTAGGATTATTTTCAATAATATTTAGATTGTCACTTCAAATATTAAGTAAATACTAATTATTTGTATTGAAAAATGTAGTGTATTTATTTTACGGACGGTTAATTCAAATCTTCGCTATCCGATACATACACTTGTAGTCATATAATTAAGAACGATATGAAGTTCTAGAAGATTTTATCATATACAGAGATGAATTTAAATCGTGTCATATACAGAGATGAGTTTTACTCAGAAGGTAAGAAACTAGTTATGTCATAAAATAGTCACATAAATAGGAATAAATAATATAATCCCACATAAATAGAGCATAGTTTCTTAGGAATAAAGAATATAATCGCTTATACTGGAGCTGGACAAATAATAAAGAACGATTGATTGAACTGCTCGGAAATTGTTTTCCATGACACTTACATTTAAAAAATCACAATGTGTGGCGCGGAAAATTTTAAACCAATTGAATTCATTTTAACTAAAATTAATAGTTAATAGCATATCCACGGCTTTTAATTACTGCTTTGCACCGGCGAGGGAATTTGACATTTTGCAAGAGAAATAGAGTACCATTCTTCGAAACAACATCTTAAAGACTCTTAAATTTCCACACTGTGTAAAGTAAAGTATCAGCCTATAAACTGTCCCACTGGGGGGCAAAGGCCTCCATCATAGAATTCAAGGCATTGCTAATATGATGGGATTAGGCTTACTCATCACGGTTGCCTAATGTGGATTGGTGATCACAAACCCGACCTATGTTCGAAAAACTCGTAAGATATTTTTGCTCGACCCGGGAATCGAACACAAGACCCCGAGATCGTGAGCCGGTACTTAAACCACTAGACCAACAGGGCATCTTTGTGTGCAGTGTTTTTTGCTGGAATGGGACACATCTCAGTGACACGATTTAAATAAAAAAACTTATAGAACTTCAAATCGTTCTAAATTATATGACCACCACTGTACATTAGGGGACATATATAAACGGGGAATAAAGGGAGGGAACATTCCCAACCGTCGTCTCCCCCAACCCGTATATTATCCCGCGGGCGAATGGGGCCTGTCGCGTGTGAAAAATCCGCTCAATGGCGTACTGTTGAACTGTGTTTCCACTTCAAAAACATTGTTTGTTTTGACATTCATTTTAATGTGATAGGTGGCAGACGGATCACCTGATGGTAAGCGATCGGCGCCGCCCATGGACATCCGCGACACCAGTGGAGTCACGAGTGAGCTGCCAACCTTTAAACCCGCCTTTTCCTCGTATTGGGCCTGCGGTACCCTTCACTCACACAGCGAAACACAGAATAAACGCTGCTTCACGCCGGTTTTTTATAAGACTGTAAGTGATACCACGATTATTCCGGTCGAGCAGGACCATTCATGCCGAAGCGGTCAGACATATTGTAGATTGAACTGAGTTTTATAATTTCACGCGCGATAGTTTCCCAAAGTGAGTTAACCGCCCAAATTATAGTATGTAGTTTCTATTCATTTCATTCACAAAAAAATTGCACATTTTCAATATGGCTATTAGAGTAGCATTTTAGCAACAGCCATAATAAAATAACATCTCACACGCTTCAATAGAGATCAAAGTTGCTTACCACCACCCATCAAGCAGTAGACTTCACATAGTTATCATGCTTGTAGAGCAAACGATTACATACCTTCAATTCACGATCATAAGTTCTATTTTAGCACTCGCACATGTATTTTTGTGACCTTATAATGAGTGAATTGAAGACATGAGTATGTCTGGCTCTCTACTATACTCTAAACTCTAACACATGTTTGATTTTATTTACGTAACAGGTATTTGTATACTGGACCTGGACCTTTTTTAGTATTTATTAACTAATAGACACCTATTTCATTGGCATTTACCATGTTCACCGGCTTACAAAATTTATTAATCAAATACTTTTTTAAATTTTATCTCGTTTTGTAATGTTATTACACTAACTTATTTAAATAATTTTCAGTACTTCCTAATAATAATCCTTATTCAATAAATATTGTTTAGAAACTGAAAAACAATATATAACTTAAAATTACCATATCTTCAAATGATGTATTTTTAAAAATCGACTACTTGTGAATTCTGACCAAAGGGGGTACGTTCCATAATGGATACATCCAAATTAACATTACGTTTACGAAATGTTGTTATAAAAATATTGTTCTCTTTTTTTCAAACTTAGAGCGATGTTAGTGAACCTCTGAAGGCTAGAAAATTAATAGCTGGTTCTTATTGTGTTTCCTTTAAAGCTGAATTCTCCAAAGACAGCAAAGCTCACTAAGATCACTCTAGCATCCGCTAGATGGCGCACTGTATCAACAATTTCACGTCACGTCCCTATAACGTTAATTTTACGAACTAAACAGCCAATGCTGTCAAAGTTGTACCACAACCGAACGCCATCCATCGGATTTTTTACACGTAATAGCCCCCATTGCTGACAGTGAACTAAACGTTATCTAACAATCGGGGTTCCTTATAACGCAACAGCTGTCCCCCGGGCGGGAGGAGCACGAGGGTGAGCTGGACGGGCCGGGGGCCTCTCAGAGCGCGGACTGCGAGCCCACGCCGCCGCAGCGGAGGGCGTCCGCAGCAAACCTGTTTCCGCCACCGGCGCCGCACGCGCCGCGACCCATGCACTACCCGCGACTTAGTCCACTTGCCAGGAATACTAGGTAAGTGAAACGTCATCAAGATCTAGATGGGTTGTGGTTCACTACCGTGCGCTTTACCCGGCATTGCCAGCCTCGCACCTTCTCATTATCGACTCAACATCCCGCAGCGGTATTTCAGACCGGTACTTAATAAGTTTTTAAGACATCATCCTAAAAGGCTCTACATTTCTTCTTACTATTTACCACCAGGCTCGCTTGCTCATTTGCCTCCATTACCCTTGGAAAGAATCAGCGTTTCATTCCCGATTGCGTCCAAAGCTGTCGCGGCAACCGAGGCAGGCTAGTAACAATGAAGCAACTGTTCTGACGTAAAATACTTAAATGAAACCAAACTAACTGGTTTGTGATGATAACACGTTCAGAACAGAATGATCAACAATCCGAAACGTGAAAATTTCCTGACTAATATGAATATCATTCGATTCCAGTCACGGCGGCACTACGACTGCGGGATACCGAGTCGTCATGGAGCCCCTCCGATACGACACGGGGTCCAACGGCGGCGCTAGGCCTTCGCCCACCATGCAGCAGAGGATAAAGGCGCTAGGGGTGCCCACGCCACTAGCAGTTAACAGCCCTGTTAGGAGGTACGTAGTGAGAATAGTATATAGGGAGGGTGAGCGGGAATGGAAACTGCAATGGAGGTTTGAACATTCGTTCCCAAAAACCTGATATCTGAGATAATATTGAAGAAATCTGACAAGAAAATCTTCGATGATTTTATATGAAAGGGGTCTTGTTTGCGCCGGTATCTAAGCCGAAATTCCTCAAACTGTGAAACAAATATGTGCATATATAAAAGGTATTTAATTATGTGATACCAAGACGTTTTCAGACAATTACTCACCAAAGAAACAAAAGTGAAATACGTTTAAATTTTATTTTAAATGTTACAATTTTGGAAATTTAAATTATGTAATTTTAAAATGTATAAAGATTAATAATAACTAGGAAAGTTTTGGACCTACATCGTTGTTTCAATTTCTGCTCAGAACTAAATACAAATAAAATTTTCAAGGAAGTTCCATATATAAAATGTTGGGTGTTTTTCACACTTCTCAAGTTTACACTATGCTTACATGTTTATCAAAATTTCATATAAAGGACAATTGGCGATTTATTTACTCAAGAAAACAGAATGTTTCGAAATAAACATAGGTATTTATGATTTTTCCATTTGATCATGGCCTCTTCCCATCACATTAACCGACTAAAATGTTATTGAAATTAAAACTGTCCCGATTCCCACACTGAAACTGCATCGCTTCTATGTTTTTCTTTGAATTGAGTGTTTATTTGCATGTAAAATGGTTTGCCTAATCACGAAATGTTTAGCGATAACTTTTTTTGGAGACACTAAGTGTTATTTTCTTCAGTGGTGTAAATTTCGCTTCATCGGTGTCAAGAGATTTGCTTACATTTGATCTGAATAACGAAATATTGATATATTTCGTTGAGAATGTTTATAAATTTATGTAAATTACGATTTTTTCCTTAAATTGAAATGTAAACAAATCTACTCATGAAATGTTATTTAGAGGTGTATGGTTGATTGCGTAACTGATCCCTGATCGAAATTAAATGTAAATGGGCCTTTATAATTTAATGGAAGCTGAGCACAATATGTGAAAATGGCATTAACAATTTCATCATAACATTTTCGTACATGAGAACAATTTATTTACATAAATTATTATTTGCGTTTGCTTATATAACACATTGCAATATTAACATTGCCCTAACATAAGATCTTTTGGGTTGAATCAATTCACGGTAATATGGAATTGTGTTCAACTATCATTGAGAAACGATAACGAAATTCCCTTTAAATGTTGTAAAACTATACTCAGTGTTTTGAAACTGTACAATATTTAAACACCTCGCATCCATTGTCGGATTGTCGATTTGTAAGAAGCTAACTAACGTCTACAAAAATACTCTTTTAACACTACCAGTTAAGATAAGATCTTTTGGGTTGAATCATTTCACGGTAATATGGAATTGTGTTCAACTATCATTGAGAAACGATAACGAAATTCCCTTTAAATGTTGTAAAACTATACTCAGTGTTTTGAAACTACAATATTTAAACACCTCGCATCCATTGTCGGATTGTCGGTTTGTAAGAAGTTAACTAAAGTCTACAAAAAATACTCTTTTAACACTACCAGTGAGGTGTTAGTCAACAAGATAGTATTATGTTCATCTTAATATTGATAGGAGACCGACGATGGACGCAGTGTCAGTACAGTACGACTACAAAACAACTAACAAACATTCATATTGACTACATCATTTAAAAATCATATAAATCTAGCGCAAGGGTTCCATCAAATTCCCATTAGCCAATTAAAGTTCTGAGTATAGTGTATTTTACTGCCAGATTGTTTTCTTTTATATTGATTATGCATATTTTGGTTTTAATACTTTACGTAAATATCTTGGAATTCAAAAGATAAATTAATGGATTACTAACTACTGCCTTATTAAGTTAATATATTTAGATGATATTACTAACGTTCATTAAAACCTTCAAATTCATTAGGTAAATTGAGTAGTGTAGTTTAATAGCTACCGTTTCTGAGAAAAAAGTCCCTATTTGTCGTCGTACTGTATGGAGACAATATAAAATGTGACCGTTTACCGCTTACCACGCGGCAGGTGGACCTAACGCATAGAGCCGACGTGTCGACGGTAACTTGTAATGTCATTGTTGTGTTTGGTTTTTGTGTGTTTGTTGTGAATTAGCTTGTTTTGGTGGGATTTATAACATCCATATTATATTTAAGTAACAATTACGTCTGTTTTTTTTTCAATCATTGATTGCTGAGCTTTCGGAAGAGAAGAGAACAATTTAAAGTACAGACTAAAGAAATTGGTGTAGCTCAATATTGTAACGCTGTTCAAATCCAACCAACGCAAGCTGTAAATTAATGTAAATACAATTTTATTCATGTGGCTGCACTGTTGATCTTATGCTAAAATACAAGTCGAGGAATACCTCCTTGATATTCCTATACAATTTCTTATAATTTTCAATTTCGTGGTTAATTAATTGAAATGATATTTTTTGAATATGCTTAAATTAGTATTAATTTTCCTATTTTAATGCTTTTTGTGCTTCGTACCTAGATAATATGTAAAATATTGTAGACATGATTAGGATGCGTCATTCTACATGTTTCTTTGAAAAAAAAAACATTCTACATAAAATTCTTTGATCAACAATATAGAAACAAAATACGGAGGTCCTGCAGTTAGAGCTACAAAATAATGAAATGCACTACCCGGCTTTACATGTTATTATATCCGATATGCTTAAGGGGTTACTCTGCTGGGCAACTAGCTATTTTGGCGTTTATGATAGGAGAGCGCTCTGCTATTTTGGGGTTGCGTTGTGTATATGACATCTCGTTATTTAGTTCTATATTGTTGATTGTGAGATCTACAGTGTATAAGTTATTCAATAATTTTATTTTTGGAGAAATAATGTATCTTTCTTGGCATTGCTAAAGAATGACACTGCCTATCTAGCCTTGTTTTAAGTACAAACAGCATTATTTTGAAGCAAAATTCAGCAATAAAATCTAAATAAGCATGAATTGGTATTGTCTAGTCGAGTAAATACCGACTATAAGCGTAGCATAAGTTCTGTCGAAGTAGCGTTTTGTCGAAAAAATAAATAAGTTTGTTTAATCTAGTATATTTGTTATATGGATAAAAGTAGTATTATAAATTGGGGTTTTCTATTTCTACTGGTCCCAGTACATTACAATAAATTACTTACATTTCATAATATTACTTTCGTATCCATAGATCAAATGTTCATATTTTATAGCAGTGTTTTAGTCTGCATCTTTATTAAAATTTGGTTTGGTAGAAAAGAGCTTAAAATCTTTATTTTGACTGAGTTGGTTGCAAAACATCATTTTGTAAATTTGATTGGAACTTGCATTCTCTAGAAATGAATTTTATACTGCTATAAAACAACTAGAATCTGGTAAAACATTTTATTTACCTGAGATTTGGACAAAATGACGATACAGCTCTAGTTGTAATTCTAAGATCCGCATACATTTAGACGACGAAACTTATACTACGTAATATGATTACTAAACATTTTATAATATTTTTATTTGCAAGCTGTTGTGACAACGGCGGTGGGCGTAGCGCGACGCACTATACAATGGCTGGTAACGGGTACAACCGGTTGCCGATGGTCGAATTATGATCATAGGCCCGGATTTAAAATGGTAAACTAATTTCAGTTCTGTGTTTGTCTGTGCATCTCATTGTCCCAGGCTTACGCGGATTCTGTACGCCAGTTTCTTTATTTGTAATAGGGTAGATGGATGTTTTATTGGAATCATGCAGTTTATTAATAAATATAAGAATGACTCACAATGTATGCAGTTCTAGTAGATTCTACAAGAAACATAAGAAATTGTTTTTCACACTGAAACGTTTATATTGCTTTAGAAAAAGCAACGGGTCATGCGTGACACTAATTTTTAAGTTTTGCCATCAGTCAGCACAAACTTGTCCTCTGATAAGTAGATGTTTATTTAATTGATAGAAATGGGGTGAGCCCTGCGTCTCATAGCCATTGCGACCAGTAGATGATCTATGGTGGCAGCCCCGTAACCTATTACAGCACCTCATGTAGCTCCAGTTCCAGGATAAACCCGAGAATGGAGCTGATGGGGGAGCTTTGGATCTCGTCTGCTGAGATCATGTGTGCTCCCAGGTGCTGGCTTCTGCAGCGGTGCAGCGCTATGCACTCGCCGAGGACGTGGATAATAGTTTCCTCGTCCTCGCAATAGAACCTGCAGATTTTGGTATCTGAAAGGCCCATGTTGTGCAGGTGCTTGTTTAATTTGCAGTGCCCTGTGAAGGTCCGAGTGAGTGCCCTAACATGTCCTCTACTCAGTTTTATTATTTCTACAGCTCGTCTCTGATCGAACGCCTGTATCAACGCCTTAGACTGTTCTAGTCGAGGTAGTCTTTTCCAAAATTCAGTGCTTTGCTTATGCTCCCACTCTTTTAACTCGAACCTGACCATGCAGGCTGGAACGCCACTTATTGGTTCCAGTCCGAGTAGTGGGCTCACTGCCCCGGCCTTTGCTAGCACGTCAGCGACTTCGTTGCCTCTGATATTGCAGTGTCCCGGTACCCAAATTAGATTTACGATGTTGGCATTGCCAAGCTGGTTTAGGAGCAGGACACACTCGCGAGTTTGGAGTCAAATTCACAGGATGTTAACGCCTTGAGGGCAGCTTGACTATCTGAGAATATGAATATCTTCTTATTCTGGAGATTCATTTGCAGACTCTCTTGGACACAGCCAATTATTGCGAAGAGTTCTGCTTGGTACACTGTGGTATAGCGACCCAGGTTGGCGAATTAGCGTATTCCGAAGCGATCATTACAAAATCCTGCCCCGGATACGCCTTGCTTCCAGGAACCATCCGTATACCCAACGATGTCATTCTGCTTAACATTTCCGGGAGTTCCAGCCTCCCAGTCTTGTCTACTAGGCAACAAAACTGAAAACCGCTTATCGAAGCGGTGTTAGTAGATGTACCTAAATGTATAAATAGCGCCATCTTTCGCATGTTTATCCAGTTAGCCATCATTGCATACATCTAAGTCTCTACTTATAGTAATCTACCCTATTATATTTATAAATATGTGTTTAAATATAGTTTTTTTATACTTAAACTTATGCTAGGTTTTTGATTTAGGCGAAAAAAATATTAAGTTTAATGTTTGGCAATGAAGCGTATTTTTGTGTTAGATTTAAGCAAGTTCGCTTGGGGTATTTTTAACTTTCGGCCATTGTAAACGTATGTCGCGCAATCGTCTCTTCGATGTTCTACGTGGACAGTGCGTTAAAAAATTTAATACATCTATGTTCTACACGCAGTTATATGGAGAAAATGTTGAAGGAGATGTACAATCTCTATAGCACTGCCTTTGTTGGACAACATTACATCCTATTCTGATGAAAGGTTTAATTTTGAATTTTGATGAATATTATATACTTTACTATTTTTTGCTTTGATTTTGTAGTTTTCGTAAATATTTTTTCAATATTTTTCCTAGTTGTTTCATCAGGATACGATAAAGTAAATAGCTTGCAGTAGTTGTAGAAGTGTGTATAATAGTGTAACATAGTTGAGGCATGTGGCGTTGGCATGCTCCCCGCAACCGTAGTGGGCTCACGCCGCCGACGGACCTAGTCGCATACGTTCAGACCTAGGCCGCGAATAGATGTTATCTCACCTTTGAGTTTCGCTACTCACGTGGAGTTTTAGCGGGTACTGTGGTGGATTTGTATAGTGTAAATAATTTTGATTAGGTATATCATATTTGTAAATATTCGTTAAAAAAGCGTAAATGTAAGTTCTGAACGAGACAAGAGTCCGAGGGCGACGTCGCCGGTCGCGCGATCGCACGTGCAAACGCTTCGCCCCGCAGCTCCCTTCTCCTTCTGTCCGTAGGCCGTACGATAACGATAGCGAGGGCTCGGACGAGCTCGCGCGATTAAACCCCTGACGTGAGCGCCGGCCGCAGGTCCAACCCCGGCACGCCGACGCAGCCGCGCCGGCCTGACTTCATCGGCGTCCCGCGCGCGTCGCCGCAGCGCCGCTTCCTCTCCGAGGGCGAGCTGCTGCGCGCCGAGCCGCCGGCGCCGCACCGCCCCACCGCCGACGACATCCGCGAGCTGGCGGCGTCCCCGCAGCGCGGCAACTACCTGTGGGCCGAGCGCGCCCCCGCGCCCGCGCTGCACCACCCGCCGCGCGGGGGCGTGCCCGTGTTCCCGCCGCAGCCCTCGCCGCTGGCGCGCCGCCGCGCCCCCGCGCCCGCGCCCGCCCCCGCGCCCGCGCAGCCGCGGCCGGCGCGCCCGCTGTCGTTCGTGCGCGCGCTGGAGGTGCAGGACCAGCTGGACGCGCGCGCCGCCCCCCCCGACCCCCCCGACCGCGCCTCGGTCTACGACTGCAACTACGAGATCTCCGTGTGAGACGCGCCCCCCGCCGCACAATCGACCGGTCGGTGCGGACATTCGATCGACCTGTCAATTTTTATATCCCTAGCGTTGAGACCCCGTTTTGTATCCGGGATCGCGTCTCGTGTTACCGCTAGTGAGGTGTGATTAGAGTTTTTTTTATATTGTATGTATATTTGTGAGCGGCTCCCGTCGTCGGTTATGTTTAATTGTGAATATGTTGAAATGAGTGTACATAGTCCCCCAGTGTTGTGATTTCGAGTTGACATAATAATGTTTGAGTTATTGTGAGTGTGGACGCGTGCGTGTCGCTGTGAGTATTCCCTTCGAACTGTTAATCACTTCTTTTAGGTTCCTTCGACTCGAGTCGAGAGTTGGAATTGACTGATCTGTTAGTACGCCTCGATTTTCCTTTAGTTCGATGTTTGCGAGCACACTGGAGACGTTGTCGGGTAACGCGCCCGGCTCCGGGGGAAACAGTCGGGGAAGGAATGATGAACGCGTATAAATGTGCCAAATATTCAGTAGACGCATAGTTTAGTTAGTGCCCTGTTCAATTTTATTTCATTTTGACGAAAAATATTCCCCGGTTTTGGATATGATATTCTTAGACGCCTTTCGCAAAAAGACGAATATGTGCAACACAACTGAGTTATCGTAAGTTATTTTTGACCGTTTTATATACAATACGATAAATATAAATATGAAAAGTATAGCTAGTTTTTCATTTCCAAATTATACAGAACATTCAGATCACATTTGCAAAAATAGGATAGGAAAATTATACAAATTTAATTGCACTATATTGAATATTTTTGCATAATATTAGTTATTCAATTGTAATGTCAATGAATAGTAAAGAATGACGTTTTCCCGAGTTAGGTTGAAGTGGTGTGTGATTTTGGTTACTTAGCTCCGTCCTGCAAAAGGCATCTTTTCAAGTGTAACTGAAAAAGGTGCCAAACATAAGTATCCAATGTTTGATCCAAGGTTGTCACACAAACAGTTCCTTATTTGTCTATTATTTCACATTTGGCCAATGTTTGGTCAAACTTCTTTTTTTAAGTTTTTTCTTGTTGGATTTTTGTTTGGGTTGTGATAAGGAAATGGAAGGGTTTAGATCGAATCTCTTTAAGGAATGTTTACCAGCCTGTGTTGCCAGGTAAATAAAATAATTGGCAACGATGGCCGAATCTGTTTGGACTCAAATTTTCGGATTATAATGTCTGTGTGATCCTTCTGAGATGTTTTCAAATATTCTTTCTTACTTTCTTCATTGTTGACCTACAATATTCGCGTGAGATCATTTCACAGTTTTATAGGTTCATCATTAGGTTGGGAAACTGAATGAACTCACGCGCATACTGAATAAGTTGATATTTCGGCAGTTGATTATTCAATATTTTGCTTATCACTTGTTATTTTTTACGAAGCAGTTTTGATACTTCAAATAAAGTTCATCTATTGAATTACCCCAGAACATTTGTTTTGAAAAATAATTTTAATTATTTGTCACTTTGATGGGATTAGATTATAGGGATCAACGCCCACACGATGAGAAGAATTAAATTACTTAATTTTTATTTGAAGACATCAAAACTGTTTGTATGTCAGATCTCACCTCACCGTGTCTTCTCAGCTACGTACTACGGTTGTTAGGCTTACATGAAACTTTATTCAGAGTTATATAAACACAAATGCGAATTGACACTTGATGTGAAACACAGAAAAATGGGGGATATCGCGCATGAAAAAAATCGCTAGATGGCGTGAATTGTACTTAAGACATGGAACTAGAAACGCGCGCTTTAAACGGAATGTGGCGTTTTCAGAAAAAAACGTCATAGAGTGTGAAAGAGATCTAACCGGCCCTGACGCAGAGTCTATACGGGTGCGATAGAGAAAGAACGTCGCCCAACACGTCACCCCAGTGCTAACGGCTTCGCGGAGTTTTTCAAGTATGGCTTTCTATGAAAAGGCACAGTCTGTTTAGGGTGCATGTCTATGACTTAAGATTCAACTTCATAGTTATTGGTTGCTTTAGGGTCGATTCGACCAATCTTTATCCATGGATAAATCTATGGTATGACGTCAAATTTGTATAGAGTGACAGCGGTATACCAATGGTCGACTCGGCCTCTTGGTCGTGTGCTTTTGACATGTTAAGTCAAATGAAACCAATCAAGCACAAGGACCTTGTCTACATACCGCCATCTGGGATTTTTCATTCGCAGTAGCCCTCATTGTCACGAGTTGAGATTAACTATGTAAATAAATATTATGTATGTATGTTGATGACACATTGTATGTAACGCAATTCTTATTATATAGCATATCAAGCGATGGATGTTGAAAAGTTTATAAATATTATTGAGTGTGTAATTTATATTGAAGATTATACCAAAAATGGTTTTGACAGTTACATGCCTGGTTTTTTAATGTGGTTATGTATGAAGATTTGTGATAATCTGCATATCATTTTTATCTTCATTTTTACATTGTAATTTCATACTTGTTTATTGAATTGTAGCAATAACTAGTCCGGTCCAGAACAAAACAAAAGAACAAAAAGTGGAGTATCTTAGATTTTATTGAATTTCATGTGCACAATTATGATAATCAAAATAAAAAATAAAATAAATAAAAAATATAATCTGGCGACGAATTTCTAGTTTGCTCACATGGTAAACTACGAAATTTATATTTCAATCTATCTTTTTATAACATTTTAATTAATCGTGTGTTCAGCAGATTAGGCTAGACCTAGAAAAATACCCTAAAACAAGAATATAAGTAATTAAAATTATTGAGTCCCATTATTTGCCCCTATTTTAAGGTATGTCCTGTCGAAACAGTAAGTTACTTTATTCTATGTACAAAATCACGAAGCTAGACCTTAGCATGTATTTGACAAAACCTACCAACGTCTAGTAGATATTCTACATTGTATATAATACAGCGGCTTGATATGTTGTATATCACAATAACTGTCTTCTATTCATTAAGTTAAGGTTGTAAATATCCTGCAGTGTAAACATTACTAAGGACAATTTGTATAGAATGTGTAATATTAGTATTTTGTTGTGAATGTTGTAATATTTATGTATATTGATTAATACGTTTATTTGTATGTTTGTTTCGGTGCCAGTACCTAGGTAATCTGCAGTTAGTACCACTAGAGGCATATCAAGAGTGCAATGGATTGTAATAGTTCGGATGGTAAGTTTTGCTTTCACCAACATGGGATTGAGTTATGACAACTAACACTTTTACACAGTCTATCCGTATATGGTAGAGCGAGAGACTCCCTGCTTTTATCTGTCTCCGTGGGGACGTTCAAGTATTATTTACACCCCTCCCCCCTCCCCTCCCCCCCCATGCTTACGCAAACATTTTTCGATTTTTTTGTCACAGCTCGTCAACCCTACTAACCGTATGCATTTATTTGTAGGTAATTCCCCGAAAATACGTTTCGTTTTCAAGCAAACAGAATGTGAGGGTTGCCATTTGTGTCAAAAAGAAAATAATTATCGATGACGTAATCATTATCTAGACTCCCCTACCCCCCATGTCATCCAAAATAAGTAAAACAAAGACCCCCCCCACCCCCATACTGCTTACATAATACTTGAACGGCCCCCGTCTATTAGTTTCCATGTGGGTCAGTCCTGCCGAGTTCGTTCACGTACTAAACTTTTTTTTAAGTTGCGTATAGTAACATTATATATCTAGATGGCGCTTTCTTGTTGGTGAAGGTAAAGCTGTGACTTAGGGCCGGTTTCTGAATTGAAAATATGAAGTTAAGCACGATTTGCGCACAAAGTTTGACAGTTGAAGTATGACTCAACTGTCAAAGTTCGTGCTCAAGTCGTGTTTAACTTTAAGTTCTCAATTCAGAAACCAGCCCTTTGTCTGTTTCCAAGCGAGGGTGGGTCCAGCCAGATAGGCACGCTCATGTTAATTAAATTACGAAATTTAAAACGTAGTTTTACATAACCAAATTGTACTTACTGCCCTGATCAAATTTAACTATTTTTGTAATAATGAGGACTATCGCGTTAAAAGAATCCGCTAGATGGCGCACTATAGGACTAAGGTTCATGAACAAAGTGATTGGTAATTTTGGACGTGATATGTCAAAATGTCAATTTGACGAACAAAACAACCAACCCTGTTGAAGTTGGACCTCAGTCCAACAGCGCGCCATTTAGCGTATTTTTATAGCGCTTATTAGAAAAGTCTATTCATAGAATCGGCATTAGTCCAAAGGTGATGAAACCTTAAGTCTCATATCTGGACTACACCCTTGCAAGTTACAGAATTAGACGACATGAACATGGTAGAGTGTACAAACATTGTGACTTTAATCTCCAGACTTTTAGGTACAGTTTACGGCCTATTGTTGAAGAAATGTGCAAATATTTAGCTAAACTTTCACTTGTACAGGCAACTCGGTGAGATTTGAAACTTTTTTGTTAAATTATTTTTTTGAAATTAGGCGCACATAGATATGCCATCTCGCCTTGGCCGACTCATATGATTCTGTTTTAATAACTAAGTAAATAAAAATTTGGTGAATATTATATTAATTCGGACACAAAAAAATGTTCAAGTCCCACTCTGTTGCCCGTAACTGCTCACACATTCCGTTATAGATAATATAGTTCGTTTTAGTAGATTCTGTAATTATGGCACATTGTGTTCGGATAGGGTGTGTACTTAAACTGTGTTAAGTCCTGTATTTGTTGATTCTCTTAAGCTTCGCCGGCGGATTGGGGAAAGAAGCTCTACCCAAGCAGGTTCCTAGCAAGAATGGGCGCTATCGCGTGTAACAAGCCTCCAGTTGGCACACTGTTGGACTCAGGCGTCTTAATTTAAAGCCGTCGCGTAATGAACGAGAATAGTCTGTCGCATCCAACCAAAGGAGACACAGCGTGTGTGTAGGGAAACTCCGATTCGGTCGTAACCTCTGCTTTAAATTAGGCCCTCAGATCCAACTTCTTTTTTTTTTTGTAATGGCTGCTATTGCGTTTGCTTATGCCAAACACATTTTTTTAACTCTGCCAATGTCGAGTGATTAACGAGACACGTTTTAAAAGAAAAATTGACCGGTATGGATGAGATTAAATTCTTCAGGATATTATTTTAATTTGAGTCAGCATCGGATGTTTAGTGACATGATACGTCAAAACAACCATCTTGTTGGACCTCAGTCACACAGAGCGCCATCTAGCTGATTTTTCACACACGATAGTCGCCCATTATCAAAATATGACCCAACCAATGGGCCATCCCATCTGATGATCATACTCCACAAAAAAAGGTATTGGAAATTTTGGTATTACATTTTTTGGAATTTAATAAAAAATATTATGAAAGATTAAACTTATTTTCCATTCTGCTCGAACTTAGTATTTAAGGCCCTCCTTCTTCCTTTACCTGTTCTATTTTTACAAAAAAATAATTTACAATTTCCTTGTCTTAAGAAAAATGTGATTGATTGATTTTGTAGGCTTAGCTTTTATTGATTAGGTAGGTATTATAAGTTGATTTAGTGAGTATTTGACAATTTATTTGTTGAGAATACTCAATAACTGCCCTTAGTGACGGGTTGGGCACACTAGCGACGCCAATCGATTTTAATTTTTAGCTACTTAACCGGATTTATTTTAAATAATTTCAGGGTTACATTCTCTCGGCAAACACTTATACTAGTTATTAAATAACAATGCACGAATGTTGGGTCTAACGCGTGGTCCTAACCAAAGTGGCCGCTTTTGGCGTGAATAATTTTTTCTCATTGATTTTCATCATGACCAAACATTTGTGCATGGTTATTTAATAAATAGTATCAGTGTTTGCCGAGAGGTTGTAACCCCGAAATTGTTTAAAATAGATCCGGTTCTGTAGCTAAAAAATAAAATCTATTGGCGTCGCTAGTGTGCCCTACCCGTCACCTTAAGCATAGGGTAGATTGTAAGTCCCTAGACACATCTCGCATTGGTGCATAAGCCTACAGCTCACATTAGATATTTCGTGAACAAAAGTAGCTCTTAAAACGGAACGTAAATGTGATTGAACGAATTTAACAGAAGCTTATTTTCCCAATCCTCGCGAAAGCGTGGTCACCCGTTTCATTAGTGTATCCATTTAAAACTTTCAGTACACACACACTTCGGAAAATACAGAGTTGTATCGGTTAACATTTTACGTCCCTTCAAAACGTCTTCTACCAACCATTCTACACAACATTTGTTAATTCAACTTTTTATACTGCGTATAAAAAATTGAACTTTTTTTGTTGTCGTGAATAGGTAATATAGAAAGTAAAAAAAAAAGTGATGAATTGCCAAAAGTCCTAGAACAAACGTTGTTCAGAACGGTTGGTATTATAGAACTGATGATTAAAGGGTTGTTTGTAACTTTTTACCGACAACCTGTATGTACTGGAGACTAAACTACGTACCAAAGGCAACGCAAAACTGTTATGCGTATAAGCAGCTTGACGCTGTCACTTCTATGGTTCCTTATTTGAAATTCCGCAAGATGGTGTAACGGAGGCATACATTGTACTCCATAGCTATTAATTTGAAGACTTAATTCGTATCAATAGTTTTGACATTGATTTAGTTGAACAAGGTACAATAAATGCAATTATATTTATCCAGATCATTTTTTAAAGCGATAAGTACTGGAGCCCAATTCTCGTCCTTGTGATATTTTGAAAACATGGCGGATATCACCTGAAAACCATACAAAAAAAAATCTTTTAGTGATTTAGGTCGTATGAAAATAAATATCACGAGCACGAGAATTGGACTCCTGATATCCAATTGCTCTAGGCTACTTTACGCCTTTGTTACGCCTCATCTATATTACGTTCTCATATTTTTTAATTTGATTATGTAGTACTTACTACCCTTATTTGACCCTGTTTATACGGTTGGCCCTCCCAACGTATTTTAATAAGTAAATTAATAGGAATAAAGTCGATTGTTAATGTTATCGCAAAATACACGCCATCATAAGGATGCAATAATTACTATTAGAAATTGATGCTCACTATAAATTCATATAAAATATAGAAAAAGCTATAAACCACTCGTAATTTGTACAATGTTTTAAAAAACATTATTAGTTATACAGCAGCGTTGATATATTGAGAACACAATATTTTTATAACAAAATATTGTAATTTAATATTGTATTGTGTATGTAATTCGTTTAAGGAGCATCAAACAGTGGATATAAATGTGGACATTCCTTAGTCATCTTTGTACTTTAAATGTTACGAATTAGTGTCCAAAACGCTGATTGCAAAGAAATTTATCATAAGAATAGATTACGGTGTGTTTAAACAAGCAACTAGTTTCTGTAATTCGTTAAAACAGCTCTACATAAATACAGGGTGTTCCGTTTAAACCGTTCAATTCTGCAATCACAGCAGCAAAGTTAATTTATTTTAAGAGACGATATTAGAGCATTAAACTGTACATGGATTGAGAAGTGTAGATAGAAACTAACACTTTAGTGGCCCGCCCTTGTATTTCGCATTAGTTCCATTCTGTACCAATAGATAGCGCTGGGTGTCGATTAAATCGCGCAAATGTTTTTGTTTACCTATAAGCCTTGGTGTTGTCAGTAGAATTTATCTCTTTATTATTAGTATAGAATAGATATAATTATAAAGTATCTGAATGATGAGTAGTAGATCAGTAAGTATTTACGAAGTTGACGCACTGTAGTTATATGCTGGTTTGCTGACTAAAAATACCTACACGCACACGACTATGAATACCTACACGCGCTATTTAAGTCCACCCATCATCAGAGCAGCGTGTCGGTTTCGTCCGGCGCGCACGGGACCATAATCTAGGTTTTGGTAGTCTGGGTTACACAATTTGAGAAACTGTCCAAAACGTAGGTACCTACCTGCAGGTTTTCACGCGATGTTTTACCTCGACACCTAGCTTTGCTAGAAATACTTCGCACAAACCCCCTTATTACAAATCGCGAACTAAAGATAGTCCCTGGAACAAGATTCGTGCCAGCCCCTTTTAACATTGCGTTTTGGATAGAGATGACATGAGTTTTAGTACGGCAATAACTTTAGAACGCGATTTATAATAAGGTGGATAGACATGAAAAACTTTTCCAACTTACGTCCTACCGCTTTGAAGGCGCGCGTTCTTATCCATTAATCTTCCAGAGTGCTCACTTAATTTGAGTAGTGGATAAATAATGTCAACGGTTAGACGATACACCCTGTACTTGATTGAAATTTGGGAGATATTGCAAATAGCGGGTGAAATACACATAGAAACAGATTGTGTACTTGATTGAAATTTGGGAGATATTGCAATTAGCGGGTGAAATACACATAGAAACAGATTCTGAGCTGCGACTCGAGAAGACTAACATTATTTGGTAGAAGCCTCTCAAGTCGTTAATATCTACCTGTATGTTTGTGACAGTGTTTTATTTTTGTATTTTGATAAATTTTGTGTAAATAATTTTCTTATTTTATTGATATTAAACTCAATTAATCAAATGTTTTGGTTTTATTTCTTATACTTCATGCACATTGTCTACTCGCGAGAATGTTTTATACATAGTAATGTATAAGCATTGGTTCTTGGAGCAATACAGTTTATTGCTCTAAGCTTTCATTTGTTTACTAAAAAAACGTTACGACTTAGGAGTAAACTGGTGATTTATTATTGGTTTTCGCTCTTATGCCATGACACATGAAAGTTCAAAATCTGGTGGAAACTATTATACCACTGACCGATTAAGAGTTAAAGCAGACGTTACGACCGAATCGGAGTTTCCCTCTCTTTCACACGCGCTGTGTGTCTCGTTTGTTTGGATGTGACAGGTATATTCTCGTTCGTTAAACTCACAATCATAGTGCGTTTGAATTAATCGGTCGCGAATTTCGATGCAGACCATCGGAACATACCCGTTTAGCCCAGTGGTTTGTGCGCCGATGGAGACGCGAGGGCCGCGGGTTCGATTCCCGCACCAGCTCAAACGTTTGTTGATGAAATAGATATCTGTATTGGGTCTGGGTATTTGTGGTACCGTCGTGGTTTCTGGTTTCCTTAGTACAAGGGAAAACCATAGTTCGGGACCAGGACTATGTATGCGGTGCTGTGTCAATATATTATTCATTTAAGGATACTCGCTGTGCATCTTCGTAATAACGCTTTATTCATTGTTTTCAAAGCCGGGCTGCCTGTCCTTCGAAACGGAGCGAGGCTGCGGAGCGCTCGAGCGGTGAGCGAAGTGAAATCCACCTATAGTATCTGCATAAAAACTACGTTCCTCAATGACCAAGGTCATCCGCTTCGGATAGCATAGAGTAAGAGATAAGATTTGAGGCTACCTAACCGATTATTACGGTATACTTGGTTAGGTAGCCTAAAAAAAATTCTTCTCTAATGTAGAAAAATCGCTAATCTAACCATTTCATTAATTTAATAGAATGCAAATGAGAATCCAAGTCACGAATTTTAAAAGCGTATTTGACATATGTCAAACGAGGAAATATTTTTTATGGCAACACTGTGTCTTTTTATTGCCGACGGGTAAAGAGAATGTGAGTTTCGGAAACTTTAGTGAAAAATATCCATAATAATCTTAGCCGAATAATAATTTATTCGAAGAAAAGTTTTATAGGCGCAAAAATAGTGAGCCGCAGTTTCTAAATTTGTACAGATTTTCCCTACTTCGCCATAATGTAGTGGATTAAAACCAATGTTTTAGTTTGTGATGTTCTGGTAGTTTTCGGTGGTTATTATCTATTTCTCTAAATAACACCACGAGTTAATACTCAACACTAGTGCAACGAGTCCGATTTGATTGGATAATAAACCTGTAGTGCTTGTAAATTTTTTGGTGAATATTCCAATGTTTTGGTAAGGTTAGTTTTTGTTGTTCGCAGATCCATCAAAGATGGGTAAGATTATGAAACCAGGAAAGGTCGTACTGGTCCTAAGTGGCCGGTACGCTGGCCGCAAGGCTATCGTAGTCAAAAACTACGACGAGGGTACGTCTGAGAAGCCCTACGGACACGCTTTCGTCGCCGGCATCGACAGGTATCCCCGCAAAGTCCACAAGAGGATGGGCAAAAACAAAATCCACAAACGCTCCAAAGTAAAGCCTTTTGTCAAGGTAAGAATAAGATTTATTACTATTTTGATGCACTAGAAGTACCTAATCCTAACCTAGAATGTTTTAAGTTGGAGAGGTATAGATTTTATTGTTTAGATTCGTGTTCAATGAATTTAGTACTCCTTTTAATGTTTACTAATGGTGAGCTCTATATGTATGTATAGCAATCAAAATTTAATTTCATACAGAAATAATCTTATGATTTAAATATGTTATTTTAGGTAACTTAAAGCATAATTAGCTTCATCTAAAATTATGTTAACCAAACTTACTGACTACTACCTGGAGATTTTGTGACCTAATAAGTATGTTGGTTTTATTTATATCCCATACATACTTTTATTTATTTAATTGATAGATTCAAAATAATTTTTCTTAATTTCAAATGCTATATATGTATAGTCTAACTAAAGAAACTGATACCAAACCAACTATCTCTATTCTATGAATATTAATGGTTTTAATGTCTGGTATTTTAGAGTAAAAGTAATTAAAGTAGGCATGTACTATCCGTGCGGATAAAGAATGGGATTAGAAATGGTGGCGCGTGGAGCCGGTACCGTCAGCATCCACGGTTTGAAAACTTATAACTGACATTTTTCAGTATAAAATATTGTTACCGTGGAAACTGTTTTGTTTTTTTTTTAAATAAATGTTATTAATTAAAATACTATTTATGTATGAGTATGTTTTATAGGTTTTATTATTTTGGAGTCTTTTTGACTGTATATAAAAAATGTATGAAAATTATTCAGATTGCAGGTTAACATAATGATATTATCGCATTTATAAACGAATTTGTTCTCAAGTAAATATATATTTACTAGCGGTCCGCCCCGGGTTCGCCCGTGGTACATACATAGCCTATTATAACGTACCTTTCCTATGGTGAAAGAATGATTGAAATCAGTCCAGTAGATCCTGAGTTCATCACGTTCAAACAAACTCTTTAGCTTTATAATATTAGTATTAAATATAGATTGCGTTAGAACAGTTTATGAGTTATACAGTTGTAATTTAATTACATTAATTTCATGTACTATTCTTTATGCACTTCATAACTTTTAAAATTAGTATCTTGAAATAAAAGATTGTAATAAGTATATCTTAACTATATCTATATCCTATTGTAACTATATCTTAAAACACTATCTATACTCAATAAATAACTAACAAAACAATTATTTAACATACAAATTTACAATAAACTATAACAACAAACAATAACAAATGACAAAATAACGAAAGGTTCAAAACCGCGGAAAAACTGAGAACGCGTCTAGCTCACAAAATTACGAAACCTGACTGATGCGACTGGGAAGGGAACGCAGAATATTTTTTTTGCAGTCAGTACCCACGAGTGCGAGTATAGACGCAAATAGTGTGCGAGCGAGAAGTGAATAGATGCGCCGCCATTTCTGATCCCATTCTTTATCCGCACAGGTAGTATGTATTCAAAATACTTTCTCTTTGTTTCAGCTTGTGAACTACAACCACCTTATGCCAACCCGTTACTCAGTTGACTTCAGCTTTGAGAAGTTCAGCGCTAAGGACCTGAAAGACCCCGCCAAGCGCAAGAAGCTCAGATTTAACACACGCGTGCGCTTCGAGGAGCGATACAAGAGTGGAAAGAACAAGTGGTTCTTCCAGAAGCTTAGGTTCTAAGGTGTACTTTTAAAATAAATGTTACTTACGTAACTCCAGTTTGGACTTTTATTTTGGTAAAGTTACTTATTCACATCATTATAGTCCAAATGTGCCGTTACATAGTTATGAAATTTAGATCCACAAAGCATTATAACACTTGTAAGATAGGAGATAGATAGAAAATATTTATTCAGAAAACAAAAACTTATGACTACATTTTAATCTTACATAGTTTTGTGCTGAACAGGTGTCCCTCAGCAAATTGCCAAGACATAGATAATGCTGAGGCACTGGTTTTCAGGGGCATTTAAGCAATCTCATCATATCAACCTTCAAGTTAAGGTTGCTGGCAAACTGTTGCAGAGTATCTTAGTGTGTTGCAGTTTTGTCTGTTAGCAATCACATACCATTTTTTTTTAATTTAAAGCCTATTCTGAGCTGAGCTAGATGAGCACAAAATAATTCCACTTCACAGATGCCTTTCAGGATTGAGCAACCCATTTGCCATTTACATTCTCTTGCTGTTGCCCTAGCTAGACTTTACTTCTCTTTCTCTATTCTACTCAATCAGCATTGCCAATCGTTCTGCTTGAAACTACTAAATCCCACCCATGATGACTTCTTTTCTATACATTAATTTTATATCAATACTAGCTTTTGCCCGCGACTTCGTCTGCGTGTAATTCGAATAAAAGCAAGGTCTTATAGATATCTTTATAAATTATAGCCTATGTGTTATTCTGATCTATAAGCTACATTACTGTAAAGTTTCATTAAAATCCGTGCAGTAGTTTTTGCGTGAAAGAGGAACAAACATCCATCCATACATCCATCCAAACAAACTTTCGCCTTTATAATATTAGTAAGGAAGTAAGGATAAGGATTAGGAGAACATCACAATCGCATTCCTAGTCCCAGAAATCTGGCAACACTGGAGCCCGATTTTTTAGACTAGGATAGAAACAAAATAAAATAAAAAAAATCAGTATAATAGTTTTATTTTCAATAAATTATTTTATTATAAGCACTCTAACTTACATTCACAAATTAATATAATGTAGTTATAGCTTTACATACAGAAATGGTATAAATTCTATTCAACATGAGATATATTTCAAAATTACTAGTCCCTTGTAGCTGATTATGGTAGTTCGCTGGCACTAATGACAAGAATAAAATGATTTGCTGATTTTAATTTCGCTATCTAATATGCCAATAACTTGTGGAATGTTCTGTGATGATGATTCTAACATTGCCACTTTAATACAAAATTATTTCATACACCACTTCTATTAGAATTCTAACAAGCAGTTTTGCTTAATTTTATCAAAACCACTATTGCAGCAACTGAGCATCGGCAATGGGTCCTGCAGCTTTCAGGGCCAATCGTCAACACGGTCTTGGCGATATAATAGAGCAAGAGCCCAAGACGGCCAGACTTTCAGTACAAAGTAGGGTACTTTTTTAACCACCTTCAGATAAAGATAACGGAAAGTAACTAGTTTTAACCGGTGTCGGAAACGTGTACACAGAAACTATCAGCTTTCATAAAATGACGAAGTCTGGCCATCATGGGTCTTTACGCTATAACCTTATGCAGCTAGCTAATCGTCATGATATGACGCAAGCTTGGCATCATAAGGTCATCCCGCGAAGAGCTTGGTGTCGCACCATCACAGCATCACGCAGCGAGCTTCGCAACTCGCTCGTCGATCTTCTTGATCTCCCGCTGGAGGCTGTCCACGTTGTGCGCGAACACCTCCTGCACACCTTGGAGTAGCTCCTTACTGTTCTGCACGCCCATAGCTATGGAGCTCTGCAGCGTTTCTAGCTCGGTTAGCGATTTGCCGAAGTTGCTCGCTGGGGATAATACATTTAATCATTATAATCCTATGTGGAGAACATTAGGGCAGGCCTATGTCCTGCAGTGGCTGAAATAATGATTATTATAATCCTAAGAAAATGCTTTTTTATGTGATAGACGGCAGACGAGCAGACGAATCACCTGATAGTAAGCGATTGCCGCCGCCCATTGACACCTGCAACACCAGTGGAAGTTCTAACCCTCAAACCTCACTTCCCCAAATTGGGCCTCCAGTACCCTCACTCACTTGGTGGAACACAACACTGACGCTGCTTCACGCCGATTTTCTGTGAGGATGTGTTATCATTCCAGTTGGGCCGGCTATATATGTTGTAGATTTAACTGAACAATAATTAATTAATAAGTTCTAAAGTTAGGTTCTAGTAGTTAAGTAGATCAGTTTAACTTAATTATAGCAACTAGTGAGCAAAATCCAAAATTTCTGAAATAGTACTGAGATTTTTATATTTGTAACTGAACATGTTCTTATGAAAGTTAAGTCTTATCCACCCATATTTTGGTTTCCATAGTGTATTTATTTTTATGTATTTACCTTGATTGTGTAAAGCTTCCAGGGCTTCCATACGCTCCAAGATTTCGGAATGTGATATGCCGTCTATTTGTTTCAATAGTTTATACAATTCGTTGATCTGGAAACAGAAAAAATTTGGCTAAGTTTGGCGGAGTGATTTCTTGCTGCTCCCGCTGACGATGCGGAAGCACAAAACTCGTAGGAGATGCTCTATTCTCATCTTAGCGTGTGATTTATATGTGGTTGCGTCCAAAGCTGTCACTTTGGAGCCCAGGCTTCACTTGGGTCATGATCAATGATCAGAGTAGGTAGAGGTACTTTGGGACTTGCGATTTTTTTCAAATAATATGGAAATGCCTGGAATCCCGGGATCAAAGATATACTTTATACTATTAGCAGTTATTTTCGTTCATACATACGAGCATTAAGGTGACGGGTAGGGCACACTAGCGCCGCCAATCGATTTTAATTTTTTAGCTGCTTAACCGGATGTATTTTAAACAATTTCGGGGCCACAACCTCTAAGCAAACACTTACAATATATATTGAATAACCATGCACATTTGTTGGGTACAAGGCGTACGCGAAAAATTGATTCACGCCAAAAGTGGCTGCTTTTGGCGTGAATGATTGGCGGCGATAGTGTGCCCTACCCGTCACTTTAACATCAGCCTTACGATCTTATTCACAAAGGCTTTGTGATACCATGTTAATTGAAAAAAGTTATATTTGTTCTTTCGAAATTGTGAAAGTAACAAACTGTAAGTAAATATGGTGGTATTGAACGTTTATGGATAAGACCTTACCAGACCTAAATATTTAACTTTAAAATAAAAATCTATTTATTTTAATCCCGGGATCATAGTCGAGAGTCCCGGGGCATGTCCATATTAACATCTATGTTTGCGGTCAATGAACCCAAATAGCTCTACCTACTCCGATCATTGGTCATAATAATTCATCTAATCATCATACTTATTGTCATCATCATTATCTAAGCGATTTGTCCCGGTTGCGTCCTACAAAGTCGCTTGGGAGACCGGGGTCTGCTTAACAATAATATCGCATTTTTTGTTACTGGTGGGATTTGTAAAAAACTTTTTTTTATAGTAACACAATATATTGGCTCTCCTCAGCGTGTTGGTAAGCAAGAGAACAAGAGCCCACGTTGCAATAACAACAGAAGCGATGTCAGGCATCACCTCGATTGGGACTGACATTTTTTTTTTTTTTTTTTTTTTTACTGTAGATAGGTAAGCGTTTGACCATATTTCACCTGATGGTAAGTGATAATATGGTCTAAGATGTAGCACGATTACCTAGAAGATACCTATTCACTCGCGCTTTGAAAACCCCCTACATACATACTTTGACATACTGGCCAGCGAGATGCTTCTTCACGCTTCGTTTGCAGGAATCCTCCCTTCCCTTGTAGGAAGGAGGAAATACATGTGAAGAAAAACAAATTTGTTCCTCTTTCCCCCGTTTAGTTTTTGACGACCCGTTTGGAACAGTGGAAGTGAACACTGCCTCTGGTGCAAGGGTTGCGGGTTTGATCCCCGCACGGTACAAACATTTGTGTGCATGAACATTGGTCTGGGTGTTTTCTATGTCTTATAAGTACAATGTATTTACAAAAGAAAAGTATTATATGTATATATATGTAATCCCACTGTTGATTCGGATATCCGTAACACAGGTGTTTGAGATACCTATCTCGGAGTCGGATCAATGTATGTGATAGTTATTTACGGGATTGCTACCATGTCGTACCTTATTTTTGAGTATCCGATATTTCGGCGCTGTTGCAAGCGCCATGGTCACGGAGTAACCATGTTACCATGTAACCATGTTACTCCGTGACCATGGCGCTTGCAACCATGTTACCATGTAACCATGTTACTCCGTGACCATGGCGCTTGCAACAGCGCCGAAATATCGGATACTCAAAAATAAGGTACGACATGGTAGCAATCCCGTAAATAACTATTCTAATGTTAGTGACCATGAAAGTTTAAAACAATATAATGTATGTGATGTTGTAAAATATTAATTCGTTTCCCTCACTATTGTGGCAGGGCGTTGCGACCCGGTGGGGATATTCGGGGAAAGTGGAATACGCCAGCGCCTCCTACACCTAAAGGTTTCAGTGTTGGACACTCCATCCTCATCTCTGTTCCCTTGCCTCACCTTGGCGTCGGTGTCGGGGTCGTTGGGTCGCACGGCGGCCTTGAGCGCGTCGACGCCGCCCAGCAGCGCCGCCACGCGCGCCTCCGCCGCCGCCAGCTCCCCGCCGCGCACCAGCTGCGCCTGCGCCGCCAGCGACGCCGCCGCGCCGCATAGTGTCGCCTGGATGGTTCCAAATAAGATAAATAGATATTCTGCACTAGTAGCCCGCCCTTCAATTCTTTTGTTTTTTTTTATGACAAAGGTGGCAGACGAGCAGACGGATCATCCTGATGGTAAGCGATTGCCGCCGCTCATAGACACCCGCAACACCAGAGGAGTCACAAATGCGCTGCTAACCTTTAAACTCCCCTTTCCCCCCTAAATTGACATTGGGCCTGCAGTACCCTCACTCACGCAGCGAAACACAGCACATGTGCTGCTTCACGCCGGTTTTCTGTGAGGTCGTGTAATCTCTCCGATCGAGCCGGCCCATTCATGCATAAGCGTGGCTCTCCCAGGATTAAGCGTAGCTCTCCCACGGTTAAGTGTGGCTCTCCCACGGTTACACTTGGCGTGCACGGGACTTTGAATGACGCCCTGGTGCATGAGTTTACTAGAATCACTTTTTTTTATATACTACGTCTGTGACAAACCAAAGCGTGCAGCATTACATTTTCTTCAAATTTAGATACTTTTTAGACGAAATTGTTTAGTTAATGTTGATCAATTCATAATTTTTCATGCCAGAAGTAAATCTTAGAAACAACATTTTTATGTGTGTACACACAGGCAAAGTAAGAAAACAATTCCATTTTAACATTTATGCTAATTAACTATCATTCCCAGATATCTTACTGTACACAAATCTAAACACACCCACCTCTCCAGTAACTGCTTGCAATCTTCGGAAGGCTTCTTCGTCTCTCACACCGGCTACTTGTTCCAATTTATGCAGTCTGTAAAAGGTAGACCATTGTTAAAATATGCTACAGTGCTTTAGTAGGTGGTGCCAGGTAATGTATAAAATCTTGCAGAAATAAGAATACTGCTTAAGCTTTCCAAATGAGAAGCGCGAAGCTCAAGACCATTCGAGATGGCGGAGCACTGTCGACGCCCTTTGCCTCACCTAGGAAGTCAGTCAAAGTCTCACAAAGAGTAACATTGTTGCATGTTACCTAGTTCATTTTGCACACCTGCATGCAGGTTGAATACTTGTACCTACTATTTTAGTATTGAGAACTTTATAACCTGTACTCTGGGAAATGGCCTGAATTATGATGCAGGCTCTGTCGGGAAAACATCTGAGTGAGTCTAGGATTATTATATATATTTGAATGTAAATTGGTTAACAAGTCGTCAAAAAATTAACTCAGAATGAGTGGGGAAATTCTCCTTATTTGAATGAATGAATGAATGAATGAATGAATGAATTTATTGACATAATAATAAAGCATACAATTTCTTAGTGACTATAGATACTTCACTAGGCTCACAGGCCTGTATCGAGGTATCTAGTAAGTGACTACAATTTAACAAATCTTACGAACTAAAATCTTGTAGCTTCGGTTTATTTTACATATAAAGGTAACGACTTTGGTAACAACGAGAAGAAATAATGATAATAAGAAACTTTATGATACAACAATAGGACAATATAACTAGGGCTATAAAATGGATGTGTGTACGTGTGTATGTGTGTGAGTTTGTTTGTATGTGAGGAAATGTGGTTTGGATTGTGATCAGCATGTCATACAGGGAGGATTTGTTCAGTTTCTATGTACGATAGGTCTATAATTTAATAGTACTAATATGACTCACCTATGTTCTAATTGAGCTATCCTTGTGGTTTGTGCCAGGTTCACTTCTGGTTTAAGTTTGAGGTGAGCTGTCACTAACTCGCCTTTCTTCTTGCCATTCACTGTAAGGTGTTCTCTGTAAACAGACA
Organism: Marasmia exigua; assembly: GCA_019059595.1. Lineage (NCBI taxonomy): Eukaryota > Metazoa > Arthropoda > Insecta > Lepidoptera > Crambidae > Marasmia > Marasmia exigua. The sequence continues at coordinate 13,942,868 of CM032472.1, forward strand.
TACATTTCAATCAGTTCTGCATTCATATTAATCATCTAACTAATACCACAAGTTGACCAATGACCACATCTTAGTAAGTTTGGTATGATTCTGGCAACATTTCCAGTACAGCAACAAGATTGTATTGGATTTAAAAATAATTTTAAACATAGAATAGACTTAATATCTGAAATTTTCCAACTAGGTCAACTGTTTTTAAGTTCAACTACAACAACTACTACAACTTTTGAGTACCTAATAGTATGTAATGTTCAAAATCTGGAATAGAAGAAAATTCCTACACCTTGATGAACAGTTCTTACTTTAATTTCTCTGCTTTGGGGTCGATCTGTTCACCCTCTTCGAGTTTCAATTCCTCCAGTAGTTTTTTAGTAGTGTTAATCTGAGCTGCCAGTTTTGAAAACTCATCCTGCAATATAGATAAAATAAATAACACAACTTTTAATAAAATAATGATAGAAATTATGTAATTTTCTTATTTTCTTTTACTGTTAAATTAGCTAAAAGTAGAAATGAATTTTAACCCTTAATCGGACAGTGGTAAAATAGTTCCCACCAGATTTTGAACTTTATGTGTCGTGGCATAAGAGCGAAAACCAATGAAATTTTTCACTGACTCATATCCAATTAAGGGTTAAGATCTACAGCAGCTCTGGTGTTCTGATGTGCTGATGTAATAAAAACTAATTTGTAAGGAAATAGTGCCGAGTAATAGATATAGAAATACCCTTTCACTCTCAGTAGCTTTAGTCTGCTGCTCGGTGATTTGCTCTAAGAGTTCTGAGAATTCGCAGCGGAGTCTGTTGTAACGCTCGAGGGGTGTCTCTGGTTCACCTTCAGCTGCCAACTCCCATTCACCAGCCCTATAATCAAATCCAAAAATTTTTTACCTTAATAAAAGCAGTGCTTATGTTATACTTAAGAGTTAAATTAAATCACGTACCTGTATCCAATTCTAGTCTTCCGGCTCAATCTATCCGAGAAATCAACAGTTCCGGTCAAAAATTTGCCTTTGAATTTATTGAAAGAATCCTTCACAGACAAGTGTAGCTGCTCGATACATTCATTCTCTTCTTCCTCAGTAGGCTCAGGTTGATCAGCTTCAGGCAAGTCACCAGTTTCGTACACGTCCGGCTGATCATAGGCCTGTATAATACATTTTAATATATTCACAAATTGTTGCAACAATCGATAATATTACAAAAATGTTTAGACCTATTGTACTTACTATACCAGGAAGGTTTTCGTATTTAGGGTCAGCCATGATTATAACAGTTAGGTTTATTAAAAAAATCTGTTAGAATTAAGTTTTTTTGTCAATTATTTGGGCCGTACAAAATCGACTTAAATTGAAATATAAATTTTATTTGGGCAGAAGAATGACGTCATTGATGTCACAAGTTGACAATTTATTTCGACCATTATGACAGTGAGTTTTTTAATAAGTCTTCACATAAAAAGGAATATCAATCGTAGAGCCAAGTGGAAAGCTTATATTTATTTTGAAGACACATTAAGACTTCATAATGAGTGGACTGTACGTGGACCACCACGTACAGCCAAGGAAACAGAGATGAATACCAATTCATGGCCCTGATCAGACCGTGCCTGCCTTTCCTGCCTGGCTTACATAAAACAGCAGATGAGAAATGAGATGAGAATGAGACAGAGAGAGAGAGAGAGAGAGAGAGAGAGAGAGGTTCTACTTTAGAAGCTCATAGTTAGCCCCCTAGTTTGTATTAGTCAGCTGTCATTGAAAAAGTTGACACGGGACACGTCATCGTTGACTTGTGAAGGTGTTCCATTAACAACCAAAAAATGGAATATTGGCATGTTATTAGAATATTTGATACTTTTACTATGGGTTTGCATGTATTCTTTAATAATTTTGAAACTAAAGTGATAAAATTATCAAATACAAAATGACAGCTGTCAGTGCGGGTGCTTTCTCAAATCTCTTGTACGTCATTCTATATGATTCTGTTAATGAGTCACTGATATTTTCGATTATTTGCCAACTACCTTTATCTTATTTCACAACGATTCATCACAGTTTAGGTGGTTTATATTCCTCGTGCTGGTTAGTCCCTCGTGTAGTGTACAATCGTAAACCGCAACCATGAGTCTTCAGTGGACAATCATTGCGACGTTCTTGTATACCGAAATAGCAGTCGTGCTTCTTCTTACGTTGCCGGTGGCGAGTCCTTCAAGATGGCAAAAGTTTTTCAGGTCGAAGTTTCTAGCATACATAGGAAGTCAAGCGTACATCTACTTCTTCGTTCTGGTGGGTGTTTTGGTGTTGTGCCTGTTAGATGCGATCCGTGAGATGCAGAAATACTCAGATATTCAGGACAAAGGTGAGCATCAGCATTTGGACGCGGAGATGCAAGGCAATATGCGCTTGTTCCGCGCGCAAAGGAACTTCTACATTTCCGGTTTTGCTTTGTTCCTGTTGGTGGTGATAAGGCGTTTGGTTCAGATGATCTCGCAGCTGGCTACCATGTTGGCGCAGTCGGAGGCCAACTTCCGTCAGGCTCAAAGCGCTACTACTGCTGCTAGGAGCCTGTTGCAGAGGCAAGGCGAAGGTGACGAGAGCAACAAGAAAGAGATGGATGAATTGAAGAGTAAGATTACATTATTGGAGAAAGGAACTGCTGAGGGAGCAGAAGGACAAGGAAGCGATGAAGTCTCAAGCGGAGAGTCTGAACAAGGAGTATGACCGGCTCGCAGATGAGCACAGCAGGCTGCAGAAGAAGATTACTGTCTCAAGTGGCGGGGATGACAAGAAAGATGATTGAATCATGAAGTGAATTATTTAGGTTGTTTGCTGTATTTATTGTGGTGACCTTGTACCAGGCATTTATTCAATGGTTACAATAAGGGAATGAAAACTCAATTTTCATAAATATTGTCATAATCATCATTTAAGATTGTATAAGTAAACATTTTTTACTATGGATGGCTTGTCCATAATTCTAATTAATTGATGTTACTTATTGCATAATGTATTTGCCTAATAAGCACTTTTTACTCTCCATTTTATTTTGTCACATGCAAGTAATCCTTAGTCATCTAAAATCAATTAATTCATTGTTCTTAAATTATCTAGTCCAAGGAATTCTCAAGCATTATTGCGATGTTTGTCTCTTTTCCTCTCAGTACATTTAAAATAATAGTGAAAAGAGACAAATTTTGATTGTAATTAGTCTCATAGACTTAAGACCCTTATCTTGTTAGTAAAAATTAACATTCATTTTGTTTATCTTATCCTGTTTATCTAATGAGCACAGAAGTTTACAAATATCAACATAATTAGTATTTTTATCTTTTTTTTCTGGAACTGTTCAATCATTGAATTTCATTGAAAAAACCACTGCTGTTTGTAAGTAATAAATTAAATCAATTACAGCCAAATTAGATGTACATGCTTTTACAAAAATATAAATTAAACTGTGAATGTTTTTTAATTTTATTGATATTCTGAATACCTTTTAACCACAGCTTTTAACTATTTAATAATACTTTTAAATAGTGCACAGCATTTAAATAATGTATACAACCACTTATAATGAGACATTAATCTTAAGACAGATGGTAACTATGTGATAATGATAAGTGTGGGACTGATTAATGTTACTTCTATTATTGGAACGAACAAGCTATGTACTGTTTATGTTATTACTAAGATAAGATTATTTATTCTAAAATCAGTCAAGGTGAAATTAATGTTCGAATAAATATTGTTACTTCCAAAGCTCATTATGCAATTATGTTAATATATAAACTTGTTTGTATGTTAGTCATCTGTTAAGAAGTCATGTTGTTATTTTTATGTATGAAGTTTGGTTTTCTTCCAAGATGTCTTGATGGTTTTTTGTGTTGAGTCACATGAGTGATGAACCCATTCAAGGAAGGTTATTGAAAGTTATCTCTTTCATTAGGGTAGAAGGAAGACTTCCTTTCAGATTTGATCAATCAATCTGTTTTGCAAGATTTGTAAATTTAGCTCCAAAAATTACTAGATCTAAGTGGATTGCAGTTTTTCATCACATACAAAGGAACGAAAGAGAGAATAAGTGCGGAAAAGGGAGTCCACTTTACATTAATGTGGGTGCAGTATGTAGGCTGTTTTGGACACGTCATTTGCATGATGCAATATCTAATTAGCCTTCACAAGCCAGACAAGATATACACAGTCATACAAAAAATGTTGGTGTGCAAGAAATGAGTACTAGATTGCAAATTCTAATACCTATGTATGAAGTATCTATACCTCTTTTGTTTGGGTTTATTGTTTAAGTGCTAGTTAGAAAATACTAACTTCCAGACATGTAGGTGTGGTATTTAATTTGGTCCATGGGTTATTTAATGTAGAATAATAATCTAGGCATTTTGTGTTTTGGATAGTTTTTCTAACCTGGATTTGTATTTAAAGGTGTGCTATTACATGATGATATTTTGATATTTAAAAGATTTTTTATTAAAATACCTACCTTTTCGTAACCAAAAAGACAAATAATTGAATAGGTTTGGTGTGCAAGTGAAACACTGAAATTAATTAAATATTTTTTTTATTTTAATAATTTGATTTTTTTGTACACTCACAGTACCTACTTACCTATATAAATGTGATAAAATCTGGGTATAAAAATTATAACAATACAAGTCATCAATTAAGAAATTCATGATAAAATTAACAATAACAATATCTTTAATACATTAATAAATACCAAACTAGGGATATTACCAAATCATTCGGCCGAATATAACACGAGATTTTGTCATAAAAGAAAGGCGGCGATGATAATAATATCAGTAATACAATGTAATAAGTATACATGTAACTTTTATTATTTCTCTGGCATGATACTCAATAACGTTTCTGGTAAGTAGAAATTATAAGATCCAAGTTTGTCCATACATATTGACTTATAGTGTAACCAAATCCCAAAAGTAAATCAATTCACAATAACCATTAAACTGCTATGGATTTATAGTTCATCTCTTAAGGAGACGTGGTATCTATCGTTCTCGATGAAGCCCAAGCTGTCCCAGAAGGACTTGTGGCCGAAGTCAGAGCTTGTCTTCATCTCGTGCTTAGTGGGTGAAGAGATTTCCAGGTAGTTCAGTTCTGCTGCGCCAGCAGTCACTGGCAGCCACGTCGGGCCTGTGCTGGAGACTCTGGGGACACTGTAACAAATATTATATAATGAATAAATGCACCAGAGAATTCATACTGATCGGTTAGTCTCAAACTAAGTGGTAGATGGTAGCTCAGTGGATAAAAACGGGACGTCCCGGGTTCCAAATCTGAGCATGCACCTTTAGATTAATTAAATCGATGTGTCTAGTTACTATCCTTCGCTCGGTGAGATATTACGTCAATGGTCTGGAGCCCTCTTGTTGGTTTAATCTAAGTTTGGAGCCGTGCTCGTGATAATTATTTTCTTACGACATATATCAATAAAACAGTTTTATTGTATGGTATCCGCCATGTTTTCAAAATATCACGATCATGAGAATTGGGCTCCATGAGCCCAATTCTCGTGCTCGTGACATTTATTTTCATACGACATATATCACTAAAACATAGTTTTTGTAAGTGATATCCGCCATGTTTACAAAATATCACGAGCACGAGAATAGGGCTCCATGTCAGTCAATAACGTACTTTTTAACGATTTTAAACATGAGAGTAGTATGTACGTGAAGCGATTGATATAAATAATTATCAGAATTTCAATCGGGAGGACGGGTTTAAATTATCATCGGCGTGGAATCCAGTGATTGACAAATGGAAACCTCGCAATTTGCCTCTTCGAACTACTTCTAATCCGGATACCGTGAGTGTAGTGTATCGGAGTGATATCACTGACATTTTATTTAGTGGCAGTGTATTAAATAACGAAAATGGAGGGTATCCGGAGATTCACAAGCCGGGCGTAGCAGACGACACCGTGCACCTCCAGTCCGCTTGTGGCCACGACCGTTATAACACGGTCGAAACGTAAAGCTGTGAGTACGTATATGCTACTACGAGTATGTTCTTACATATAAAAATAACCGCGTTTTATCCCGTATAGGTACATGAATTATCAATAACATACTTTCCAGGGTAGATCTACGGGACCGCCAACTTCCAAGCTCCGGACTGACACTTTAAAACTTACAGAATAACTGGAGTAAGTATTGTCTCGACTCGGGAATCGAGTCCGAGATCTATAGCGTAGGAATCTGATTGATTACCAAAATTAGTTACCAAAGTTGAAATATGTCAGTCTTACCCGGTAGTTGCAAAGCTGTAGACCATATCAAGAAGGGCGTTTTTCATTTTCTTGTCCTCCGTTGTAGAGAAGTCCAAGCCAGGGAATTTGAACATCGCTAAGACGTCGTCTGCGTGGCATACACCTGCAAAAATATTAAGTAGGTCATCAGTATTATCTTAGCGTTTTGTCCGTTGCGTCCCAAGCTGTCGCTTCGGAGCCCGGGCTCCGATTACCTGCTTCGACTCCTCCATTTCGTACGGTAGATAACTAATTATGTAGGTATAGGTACCATGGACTGGTTCTGTCGCGAGGACGAGGAAACGATTATCCACGTCCTCGGCGAGTGCATAGCGCTGCACCGCTGCAGAAGCCGGCACCTGGGAGCACACATGATCTTGGCAGACGAGATCAAAATCTCCCCCATCAGCTCCATTCTCGGGTTTATCCTGGAACTGGAGCTACATGAGGTGCTGTAATAGGTTATGGGGCTGCCACAATAGATCATCTACTGGTCGCAGTGGCTATGAGACGCAAGGCTCACCCCATTTCTATCAAATAATAATAAAAAAATACCATGTACTGTAGGTAGGTATAAATAAAAACCTAGCAACGTAAAAATTAGGATGAATGTGGCAGATGCTCAATCTCGCCAAAGCAAGAGAGCAATAAAGGAAATGCGAAATGCTCAGATATTTTTGGTAGAATTGAACGCTAATATATTTTTTATGCTGACTGTATTTAGCTGAGTAGGTAATTAACATCGGCACGCACAAAAATACACTGGTCCCTTAGCAATAACAGTGAAAATAATCAAAAGTTAACCAGCTGGATTCGCGCCTCCAGGGACCCATATCAAGAGAGGAGGTCATGATGGAGGAGGTGTGAGTAACCACCTGCGTTAGCTACGTCACTGTCTCTAGGAACAAGTAGGGCCCCAAATCTTGTGTGTCTAGGGCCCCGATGCCTCAGCCCTTAATAAGACATAAGTCAATAAAAAATTCCATTGGTTTTCGCTCTTATGTCATGGCAGATACGAGTATAAGTTTCAAAATGTGGTGAGAACTATTTTCCTTTCAATATTTTCCATGTATCTGTGAACATTTACATCCCTTTAACCACCTTTTCTACGAACCATTATGAACAACATTTCTACGACTTTTCGAAATTCGCATAAAGAATGTCAACTTTTCATACAAAGTCGGTCACGTGACTGGGTCATTTTGTATGGGGAGTCGAAAAAATTTTCGATGAATTTCGATGAGTCGTAGAACAAATGTTGCTCGGAATGGTTGGTAGAACACGTGGTTAAAGGGATGTAAATGTCCACATATACACCCTGTAGAACCTTAGCGCGAACCGGACGTTACGACTGAATCGGAGTTCCCCTCCTTTTCACACGCGCTGTGTGTCTTCTTCGGTTGGATGCGATGACTATTTTCTTGTTCGTTACGGGACGTCTTTGCCCCAACCCAATTAATCACTCCAAGGCCCCTGGGAGTGATTAATTGGGTTGAAAATTTTCAAAGGTAATTTCTTATGGAGATGTGTTATTTACCGTAGTTATCCTGGTTGTCAGCCATGAAGTTTGAAAGGCTGACGGAGCCACGGTGCGAGTAGCGGTACACGTAGACCGGCTGCCCGGAGCGCAGGGCGTGCGTCTGCGCAAGGCGGCCCACTTCCGAGCCGAATAGACGGTCGCCGAGGGCCTGAGGAGCAGAATTTAATTTTACCTACTTATCAGATAACAGCACATTCATCAAACTGACCCTTATTTGCGTAGGTACTTAGCTACCTAAGCTCTATATATTATGTTTAGTTAGGAGGTATCATCAGAAATATTTTCCTACCGGCCCCACCCGCGCGGATTGCACGGATAGGCCGCGAAGATTAAGGTGTTCTCGTGGTCCATCCCCCATGAGCGTTAATGGAAATGCCCCGAAGTTTTCAGTGGGTACGCCCTTTGGAGATCCTCTTAGGAGAGCCACACTTCCTGGCCGTTTCTCAGCGGCCGGGTGTGCATAAGGCGGATCGGCCACCGGCGCCGATGTCAGCTCTCTTCGAGCCGGCAGTACTTCCTCCGGAAAAGCAAAAAAAAGGTCCTACTTGAGCCAATACAAGTGTTCATAATACTAATGCTTATCATCGAAGTGGGAATCAAACTCATCACAGGAACCCCGTTGCTCGTGAGATGCGTGTCGTTTTACCTGGTGAGCTCTACTTAGGTAGCCTATTTACCTAATGAATGACCCACCTGTACAAGCTGAGGATACGTGGCCTGGCTGACGGGCTTGTTGTTTAGGTACTTCTGCTTGATCTGAGCCGCCACCGAGGCGCGCTGGTGCACCGGCAGGGTGTCATTGTACTCGAAGATATAGCTGGCGAGCTGGTCCCAACGCGACTCCAATTCTTGCAGTGCATTCGGGTCCCTTTGGTAGGCTGAAAAGGGTAGATTGAAGTCAGAATTTTGAATCTAGTGTAAAACTAGGGGAAAAGTTATCTAGGATTGAAAAAGAAGTCCCGCGGTAAAACTTTGTACTTATTTCAGATTTCTTGTTATGTTTTAATCACATAGACATGCACCCTAAACAGACTTTGCCTTTTCTAGAAAGCCATACTTGAAAAACCGCGCGAAGACGTCAGTACATACTGGTGTGACGTGCTGGGTGACGTTCTTTGAACTTCTTTCTCTACCATATAGAATATGCGTCAGCGCTGGTTGGATCTCTTTCCGTTCCGTTCCGTTCCGTTCCGTTTAATGCGGGCGTTTTCTAGATCCATGCCTGATCATGGAAAAATTTGGATGTTGATGGCCACTCAAGAGCGGTATCTAGACGGCAATTTAGTCAAGCCAAGGCTACACTCGATTCCCACGACCCGCATTAACGTAAACTAATTAGAAAACAATGGTTTGGGCGGCCGCTGCACGTCTTTACCTCATCTATTTTCCTCCAAGATCAACCTTGGCAGACCAATTTCTTTCCTGCTTATTTTACCTCTACTTTTCGTATACCTAACCTCTAGAGACCCTACGTACCTACTCGTACGGGTCCATAAACTTCGGTTTTTGCTTCTACATACATTTAGTCCATGTTTCTACCTAGAAGTGTACTCACACGATGCCGGTCCGCATGTATTTTAGTGGACATATAAACGTCTGGGAAAGTTGGAGATTTTTTTCTATTGATCGTATGTAGAGTACATTAAGATATAATATTCAAGTATTTATTTGCAAACTAAGTGTACAGTCAGCGTCAGATCATGTTACCCCCCTGCAGTGGCAAAATAGCACTTGTGCCCCAGACATAAGGACGGTCCAAAGGTCAACAAGGGTAACTCGACGTGACGCCGTGTGTACAAAGATGGTCTTACAGCTATTATTACAAATGTACCTACTTAGGCTATGACTTAGCCATCCTTTTTCGGTATTGCAAATAACTAGAGCATTATTAATAAAGGAGTTATAAAAACTATCATATAATATTTGTACTGTAGTACCTAAGTTTTATATAATTTTACTATTGGCTTCTATTTAGATATTGATCAAGAGAACAGATGCATTTAATTAGCAAGTAAGTAGATATTATCTTTAGTTTTTTATTTAACGTTCTGTATTTTTTTTCATATCTAATGTCTTGCGGCAATCTGTAGGTATAGGTATCATTCGTATGTGTATTCGTATCTGTATTCATTCCTATTGGATGTTCTGTTGATATAAAATCGCATTCTATTAACTTATCGAATAATGTTAAAAAACTTATTAACCATGATTTTACTCTCTGCCTTAAATAATAAAATATGTACAAAATATGACTGTGTCAAACTAAATTGTCCTTAAAAAAGGGTGTTTTACTTTTCGTTTTAAATTACATATTTAGTTAAGTAGTTTTTACTTATTATGTTGAATTACTTTAACGCGCTTCTGTTAGTCGTTTGGGGGCCAGGAAGGAGCCTAATTCTCGTGCTTGTGATATTTTGAGAACATGGCGGATATCACCTGAAAACCATACAAAAAAACTGTATTTTAGTGATATATATGTCGTATGAAAATAAATGTCACGAGCACGAGAATTGGGCTCCTGGAGCCCATAAATAAATCAATCCATAGATATGTACCTTAATAAACCGTACATAATCCTTTACATTTTAGATGTAAAGGTCTGTTTTAACAGAGCGTAGGAAGTCGACCAGGCCAGCGGTAGAATCGGATTATGTAACAGAATATTTTAAACCTTGAAAGATATTTATTAAGGCAGAATCTTGCGAACGGCCGCGTATTATTTATTAGGCCAAGGCATGAGTTAATAACGACCTTTCTCCGGTTTTGTATTTCTAAGATAATTTAAGATTAGGCTGTTATAGTACCAGATTGTAGATTTAACATAAAGGCCTTTATTGAATCGGTTTAGTCAGTTTAGTTTGAAAATAGGTACGAATGGCACACATCAAAGTGCCTACCACAACAAAACTGTAATTTTTTTTCATTCGATTCTCACCTTAAGGTAACCCTTACTAGCGACACCATTCGTTTTTAATTGTCAGCTACTAAACCGGATCTATTTTAAACAATTTCGGGTTACAACCTCTCGGCAAACACTAATACTATTTATTAAATAACCATGCACAAATGTTGGGTTCGTTTTTGTACGCGAAAAATTGATTACCGCCAAAAGCGGCCACTTTTAGCGTGAATCAATTTTTCGCGTACAAATGTTGGGTCCGCATTTGTGCATGGTTATTTAATAAAACACACCTATACTAACAAACACCTATGCTATTTATTTCATACTTAGTAAACTGTTCGGTCTGCTTTTGCACTCGAATTTTGGATTACCGCCAAAAGTGGCCGCTTTTGACTTGAATCAATTTTTCGCGTATAAAAACGGACCCAACATTTGTGCATGGGTATTTAATAAATAGTATAAGTGTTTGTCGAGAGATTGTCACAATGTAAAAATCGACTGGCGTCGCTAGTGTGCCCTACCCGTCACGTTAACAAACAATCATTTATTTGCAAATAATTAAGTGTGATACAGATTAGAATCTTATAAAAATGGTATCTCGTTTATGTATTCAGCCTGCAAGCAGGCGTGTAAATAGTGTACTTAATTATGACATCAATTAAGATTCCTTTGACACAAAATTGTGTCATATTTTTTTCTTACAAGCATAGAATAATTTTATGCCTACAAGTAACCATTTAGATTCCTTCTTAATTTGTTATTATTCTGGAATAAGTCCACCTAATTATTTAAATTTAAAACATTTTATATATGTGTGTGCTTCTGTTTGTAACCCACACGATGTTATTTTACCCAAGAGTTATGCTTAAAAATGTATTTTTTATATTATTTTCCCATTTTTTATTTCTGTAGTGTAAGGTCCTACAAATAGGTCTTACCACAGAGAACTTCGAATGCTCTTACAACTTGAAATATTTGCATGCTACAATTTAATGGCTAAATAGGTTTAAGCAACATGTAAATTTACAACATCTACATTCTATGTAACCACCCTATTTATTGGCAAATAAAGTATTTTGTATTTTGTAATTGCTAAAAGTGGCCACTTTAGGCAATAATAAGAATTTTGGTTACTTGTACGAAGGTAATGTTACACAAGTACATACTTCCTACATGTCAAAAAATTCTTCTTCATGGATTCAACTTTAAACTTTTTAGGGTTCCGTAGCCAAAATGGCTAAACGGAACCCTTATAGTTTCGTCATGTCCGTCTGTCCGTCTGTCCGTCTGTCCGTCTGTCACAGCCGATTTACTCGGAAACTATAAGTACTACAGTGATGAAATTTGATGGGAATATGTGTTGTATGAACCGCTACAAAAATATGACACTAAATAGTAAAAAAAAGAATTGGGGGTGGGGCCCCCCATACATGTAACTGAGGGATGAAATTTTTTTTTTCGATGTACATACCCGTGTGGGGTATCAATGGAAAGGTCTTTTAAAATGATATAAAGTTTTCTAAAAAACATTTTTCTTAAAGTGAACGGTTTTTGAGATATCAGCTCTCAAAGTCGTAAAAAGTATGTCCCCCCCCCTCTATTTTTATAACTACGGGGTATAAAATTCTAAAAAAAATAGAGGTGATGCATGCTAATTAACTCTTTCAACGATTTTTGGTTTGATCAAAGTATCTCTTATAGTTTTTGAGATAGGTTGATTTAACTGTAATTTTGGACTTTGCTGCTACGGAACCCTTTGTGCGCGAGCCCGACTCGCACTTGGCCGGTTTTTTTAAATGTCTCATAATCGCCGCAGTTAATACAAATCTACGAAAATAAAATAAAATAAAATTACTTACTATCCGTGCGGATAAAGAATGGGATTAGAAATGGCGGCGCGTGGAGCCGGTACCGTCAGCATCAACGGTTCGAAAACTTATTTTGACGTTTTTCAGTCTAAAATATCGTTACCGTTGAAACTGTTTTGTTTTTTTTTTTAATAAATAAATTAATGTTATTAATTAAAATACGATTTATGTACGAGTATGCTTTATAGGTTTTATTATTTTGGAGTCTTTTTGACTGTATATAAAAAAGTGACTGTGTATGAAAATTATTCAGATAGCAGATTATATATATTTAACGATAAACGAATTTGTTCTCAAGTAAATATATATTTACTAGCGGTCTGCCCCGGGTTCGCCCGTGGTACAAACATAGCCTATGACTACCTAACGTACCTTTCCTATGGTGAAAGAATGATTGAAATCGGTCCAGTAGATCCTGAGTTCATCGCGTTCAAACCAACTATTTAGCTTTATAATATTAGTATTAAATATAGATTGCGTTAGAACAGTTTATGATTTATACAGTTGTAATTTAATTACATTAATTTCATGGTACTATTCTACATGCACTTCATAACTTTTAAAATTAGTATCTTGAAATAAAAGATGGTAATAAGTATATCTTAACTATATCTATATCCTATTGTAACTATATCCTAAAACACTATCTATACTCAATAAATAACTAACAAAACAATTATTTAACATACAAATTAACAATAAACTATAACAACAAACAATAACAAATGACAAAATAACGAAAGACCACGGAAAAACTGAGAACGCGTCGGACTGATGCGACAGGGAAGGGAACGCAGAATATTTTTTTTGCAGTCAGTACCCACGAGTGCGAGTATAGACGCAAATAGTGTGCGAGCGAGAAGTGAATAGAAGCGCCGCCATTTCTGATCCCATTCTTTATCCGCACAGGTAGTAGACACTTTAATGTTAGAGATCCCAGGCCTTCGTTAGTGTATTTAGGTTTCAGGCCATTACGTCTTATTGGGGCTATCGACAAGTTTCTGGACCAGCGCCAAATATCATCGTAGCAGCTTGTAGCGATAAATTCATTTCAATGAAAATTAAATTAATTTTCGACGTGACTTTCGGCATTGGATTACCTACTCAATCCCTATCCAATAAGGGGTCCCACACGATAGGGCCCGCATAGCTTGGAGGAAAGTGACTAGCTTTTTATTAGGTGATCACATCATTACTTGCAGCCAGCCAGAGACCCTCCTCAAAGGTGATACGAGTGAAGAATGACAGCGGGAGCATGTGGCCGGTCTTAGCAATTATGTAGGGGAACTGCGTGAATAAGGGGTCCCACACTATAGTGTCCTCATAGCTTGGAGGAAAGTGACTAGCTTTTTATTAGGTGATCACGTCATTACTTGCAGCCAGGCAGAGACCCTCCTCAAAGGTGATGCGAGTGAAGAATGACAGCGGGAGCATGCGGCCGGTCTTAGCAATTATGTAGGGCAACTGCGTGAATAAGGGGTCCCACACGATAAGGCCCTCATAGCTTGGAGGAAAGAGACTAGCTTTTTATTAGGTGATCACATCATTACTTGCAGCCAGGCAGAGACCCTCCTCAAAGGTGATACGAGTGAAGAATGATAGCGGGATCATGCAGCCGGTCTTAGCGACTATGTAGTCGAACTGCGTGAAAAAGGGCCCTTTGCGGTAGAGCCCTGATACTTTGGAGGGAAGTGACTAGCTCTTTATTAGGTGATCAAATCATTACCCGCGGCCGGCTACAGACACTCCTCCGAGGTGATACTAGTAATGAGTGGTAGCTGGTCTTAGTGACTATGTAGGGGAATTGCGTGAAAAAGGGCCCTTTACGGTAGAGCTCTCATACCTTGGACGGAAGTGACTAGTTCTTTGTTAGGTGATCACATCATTACCTGCGGCTGGGTAGAGGCCCTCCTCAGAGGTGATACTAGTGATGAGTGGTAGCGGGTGCATGCCACCGGTCTTGGCGACTATGTAGGGGTATTGCGTGAGGAACGGGTCCCTCACCGTGGGGCCCTCAGCGGTGGGCGTGAAGTGGGTGAAGTAGGCGTGTGGTTTCCAGTCCTGGAATGAAGAAGTTGGGAATAATTAGGGTGTTTCTCTTCAATAAACGACCCTATACCTAACACTTGTCGTTATCATCAGGTCAGTTCATTCTTAGTCAACTGGTAGACTTTGGCCCTATTTCCCACTGGTCTAAGCACTAAGGAAATAAGCACTATTATTAGGCTATATGGTAGTACTAGTATTATAATATCTGTGACGGAAGGTACCTATCAACTTCATGTTTTTTTTTAAATAAATATTTTACAACATCACATACATTGATCTGACTCCTAGATAGATAGCTCAAGCACCTGTGTAACGGATATCAGAATCAACAGTGGGATTACATATATACATATAATAATTTTCTTTTGTAAATACATACTTATACTACATAGAAAACACCCAGCCCAATACAAACAGACATGTTCATGCACACAAATGTTTGTACTGTGCGGGGATCGAACCCGCGAACCCTTGAATCAAAGGAAGCGTTCACTACCACTGTTTCAAACGGGTAGTCGGAATGCTGCTATTACTTACGACTGACCCGATGGTAAGTTCCTGCCTCATAGGCCTGAGGCCGAGGCATACTTAGGAGAAAAGGTGCATGTGACGAACATTTATGCTTTTTTCTGTGACTTGGTGTAATATCTGTTAAGGTATATCTGTGTTTCCTCTGTTGTCTGATATCCGTACACAATGAAAAATAGAAGCGGGTAGAGAATCATCACTCGAAATAAGGCTCTATATCTCAATATAAGTAAACAATATAAATAAATATTCTACAACATCACATACATTAATTCGGACTTCTGATAGGCAGCTCAAGCATCTGGTTTACGTGGAATAATATACTTTAGTAATGTACGTGGAATGTTAAAGTTATTGATGCAAATAAGAAAAAGAAAGGTCACCTATAGGTAAACTTAATAGCTATCTCATAGCACAGAATAAATATATTAATAATACTTAGTAGCATGTTTGGACTTAAGCATTTTAATGAGGGTTTTCGCGTGTGAAAAATCCGCTAGATGGAGTACTATAGGAGTGAAATGCATATACAATGTGATTGGTTATTTTTAAACGTGATCTGTCAAAATGACAATTTGGCAAACTAAACAACCAATGTGGTTGATGTTGGACCTCAGGTCAACAGTACGCCATCTAGCGGATTTTTCACACGCGAAAATCTTCAATAGAGCATGCTCAAATATCGCACGGCGGTCAATTTTTAAGCATGCTACCTGTAGTGCGAGTGGAAGGGGGAGTGTGGCGGAGTACTTATAGCACGTGAAAACCAGGTTTGGCATGCTAATAGATGGCTAATAGCATGCTTATTGATAGCAAATGTGGACAGTTCATTATGCATGGTTAAAAAGTATGCTGCAATTAAGCATGTGTAACAGTAGCTTAAGGTGACGGGTAGGGCACACTAGAGACGCCAATCGATTTTAATTTTTAGCTACTAAACCGGATCTATTTTAAACAATTTTGGGGTTACAACCTCTCGGCAAATACTTATACTATTTATTAAATAACCATGCACCAATGTTGGGTTCGTTTCTATACGCGAAAAATTGATTCACGCCAAAAGTGGCCGCATTTGGCGGTAATCAATTTTTTTATAAAAAAACGGACCCAACATATGTGTATGATTCATTAATTAATTGTATAAGTGTTTGCCTAGAGATTGTAACCCCTACCCAGTCCTACCCGTCACCTTAAGGTGACGGGCAGGGCACACTAGCGACGTCCAATCGATTTTAATTTTTAGCTACTAAACCGGATCTATTTTAACAATTTCGGGATTACACTCTCTCGGCAATCACTTATACTATTTATTAAATAACCATGCACAAATGTTGGAACCGTTTTTGTGCGTGAAAAATTTATTCACGCCAAAAGCGGCCGCTTTTGGCGGTAATCCAAAATTCGAGTGCAAAAGCAGACCAAACAGTTAACTATAAGTATTAAATAAATAGTATAGGTGTTTTCCGAGAAATTGTAATCCCGAAGTCGTTTAAAATAGATGCGGTTTAGTAGCTAAAAATTAAAATCGATTGGCGTCGCTAGTGTGCCCTGCCCGTCACCTTATACTTGAACTCTAAATGACTTTTTAGATAAAATACTTTTAGCCGTTTTTCACATGAATGCTCACGGGAGCTGTTCATAAAAGATACCAGAAAAGGTTACTTAAAAATTAAAGGTAGGTATCTAGTAAAAGCTATATGAGAAGTATAAGAACCTACACTTTAATTAAATACCTATTATAATAATCCTCCAATCGATTATGGCTACGGCGGCCAATCTTAACGATCAGGCACGTACGCAGGAAATATTATAGTGCTCAAGTGTGTGCGCAAAAACAAATGCACTCTCTAATCGCTTACCCTCATATTCCGATGGTACACCAGCGTGACACGACCAGAGAGGGATTGGGCGCAGGACCAACGGCTTAACGTGCCTTCCGAGGCACGGGGGTACAAGACCGCCAACTTCCAGACTCCGGGCTGCCACAAAGAATTTCTTACCGAAAACATAGGTACAAATTTATGGCCCGACCCGGGGATCGAACCCGGGACCTCTTGCGCTGCCGTCGCTTTAAAGTGCGACCCACTAACCACTGTGCCACCGAGGCAGTCAAAAATACCTCCTATAGGAACTCTATGTAATGCGGATGGATTGTTAATGAAAACGGGGGCCGACGAGTAGAATGAAAATTGAAAACCTATTAATCTATTATACCTACTCTCTATCTAGAGATGTGAAGCGTGTCATTGAATATTGAAGGGCTTATTATAACTAAAATACGATATCTCGCTGCAGACTGGGAGAATAGGCTAATTGACTCGTACAAAGAAAAATTTGATAAGTGTTGATTTTGTCTACTTAGATTTTTATGTTTTTTTTATGCGATAGGTGCAGACGGATCTCCTGACGGTAAGCGATTGCCGCCGCCCATGGCACCAGCCGCGACATCAGTGGAGTCACAACTGCGCTACCAACCTTTAATTCCTCCCTTTTCCCCGGATTGGGCCTCCGGTACCCTCACTCACGCAGCGAAACACAGCAGGGTGCTGCTTCACGCTGGTTGTCTGTGAGGCCGTGGTATCACTCCGGTTGAGCCGGCCCATTCATGCCTTATGCATTCATACATTATGTAGGTACTTAGATTTTAATAAGTAGTATATAAAAATGTACTACTTATTTTATGTTTGATCGGATACGATAAATAATTGATAAATTATTGAGGATTTTTAATCTATGTTTTTTTCCCAACGCCGAATATGTTATCCGCCATTGTGGTGAGTAAGTACCTATGGTAGGTAACGTCTTCAACATTATTCAAGTAAATCACTTTTGCTGAGTAAGTAGGTAGGTACGTTGCTATACGCTTCTGTCCAAAAACAGTTTACAACACAGATCAATAAGTTGTACAAGTAGAGTAATCACTTAATTTCCTCTTCACAAAGGTTGCACAGAATAATACATTGCTTAGTACGAAATATTTACATAGGTTAGGTGTTTTCACTTAGCAAGTAATCACTACGTGTACACTTATTTACCATTGTGAGAGTCTACAAACCAGACTATCTTACTCTATGCCACAAACTAAGACAAAGATACTACGCTGGTGTCCTTGTCTATATTATAAATTATAGGGTAATCCGTAGTGATCTTAGACGGGACAATTTAACACGGGACGTGGTAAACCGCAGATTTAGTTTTCAAAAATTCTGCCAAAAACCGCGGGGGAAGGGAAGTTTAGTGATGGTCTAGATATGAATAAGTAATGAATTGAAATGATGATGTTTGTTTACGAACATTGATGAATCACTTGCTCACAGAAGCGAAAATGCAGATAAGTAAGTAGTAGAAAAGTTATAATTTAATACCGCGGTAGCCAAAGTCACCAAGATGGTGAAAGGGTTGGATTGTTGAAACAGTCATACAGCCATTTAAGTATTTAAGTTTCTGTAATGCCTATATTTTGTAAGTTGTCTATTTTGTGCAATAATATCTATACAGTGTTTGCTGTTTATTCTAGTAAAAATGTGATATGCATTTAAAGCTGTGCGTTAAATTTGCTAAATATTTTTTGTTTGAAAGAATGTACTCCTGCCTGTCACCATGTCAGAATCTGATGATGAAATCTTAGGCAAACCGAAGTGACTCTTTAATAACCAATTGCAAATGAGCCGGGATAGCTTTTATTGTTGTTTCTTGTATTTATTCTTCAATACTTTTCACAACGACTAGTATCTTTTCAATGCATTCGTCGTTCTGTCTCTTTTCTTTCAATTTCTATTTTACCTCCTTCTAATACAGTTGAGTAAATAAAAAAGCCCATCCATCTGTACCGGTAGTAACATAAAAAAGTCAAATAGTCATTAATTATTAATTCTTTCTATCAGTGTCACAACACTAATCATGATCGTGAAATATCGTCTCAACGTACCACGATATCGCATATTGTCTTTTGGGGTTATTTCTGTCGCAAAATATGTAGATGAAAAATATTATTACTCTGTGAAATAACGTTTATTTTATAAAAAAAAAAATACTTATGCGTGATTTTTTTTTTACTGTAGATAGGTAAGCGTTTGACCATATTTCACCTGATGGTAAGTGATAATATGGTCTAAGATGTAGCACGATTACCTAGAAGATACCTATTCACTCGCGCTTTGAAAACCCCCAAATTGTAGCCTCTAGGGAACACCTCCTCAGGCAGCTGATTCTACGTTATAACCCCATTTCACTCTTTTAGGAGTTACATAAAAAATCCTAAATATTTTGAAATATAAAAAATGCCCAAATACCAATTTTCATGACTCTAGCTTTAAAAATTACCAAACTTTCATCCGGAGTTTTAAACCCCGTTCACACTTTTTAGGGGGTTGAATATCGAATATGCTGAAAGTACTGATATCAATTTTGTATGAACAGTGCAAATACTAATTTTCACGACTCTAGCTTTAAAAATGACCAAACTTCCATACGGTGTTTTAACCCCTGTTTACCCTTTTTAGGGGGTTGAATTTAAAATATGCTGAAACTACTTATATTAATTTTGTATCAACAGTGCAAATACCAATTTTCAAATTTTCATGACTCTAGAATCCGACTTTCCAAAACTCTAACATCAAAAATGACAGACTTTCATACTAACGTTAACCCTCCTATTTGACACCTTTAGGGGTTGAATTTTTAAAAACCCCTTCTTAGTGCGCGCCGACATAATAAAAACTATTCATGTTCAAATTTTCATGATTTTCAGTCTAGTAGTTTCGGCTGTGCGTTGATAGATCAGTTAGTACCCGCCGAGGCGTTACCTCTTTATTAATAGTACAGATAGATAAAGAGATATGAAAGTCGTAGCAAGTGTAAAGGTGTGTCATCATAAGACAATGTACATACGGTCGGGAAACGAACATCGCTTGCACGCACGCACTAGTCCGCACGACACAAAAATGGTCTCATTTCAACATTGCTCACTGCATTTAAAAAAAAAAAACTATGCAAGCTGCAAGCGATTTTTGCTCTTAAGCGAGAGATTCCTCGACCATACAAGTAACTAATATTCCATTCCAATTTATATGTCCTCCACTAGAAGTAACTACCTCCTACTATTTTAATAATACGAGCGAGCACATTCAGCAATCCAATGAACGAATTTATATGCAAACGTCTTACAATGGAACCAATAGGAGTTCTAAGTAGGATTGCATCGTTAAGGCACACTCAACCGGTACTCACTGGCTCATAATAGCATAGCTGGCTCATGATCAGAGGATAAGTGGTCCTCTAGAGAAATCCTGTCTATTGAGAGTTCAAAATCCAGGAATTCAGTGGTAGGTACTGAATTTAGTTCAAAAATAAGTCCTCGGGTCGGGCGCTTGCCATGTTATCTGACTTTCTAGGAACTAACAAGTCTTGGGCATAGAGAAAGGTAATGATATTCTGGGCGAGGGGCTTTATTCATAAACGTTTTATAAACATTTGTTAGCTTAAACGGTGCTATAGAGCAGTTTTGATGTTCGGAAAAAAAAGTCATACACTTTGTTCGAAAAAAGAGTAAAAACAAAGGTTTAATAAAAAACATAAATACTCGTTAAACCTTTGCTAAAACGGTGTGCTTATAAAGCAGTTTTCTTTCTTTCTTTCTTCTGCTCTCTTGTTATCTTTCTCTACTTGTTAGCTAAAACTGTCTTAGTATACTAAGACAGTTTTAGCTAACAAAGGTTTATAAAGCCCGAGCGCTGATTAATATTTAAAAAATTACTCAAGAATATTTTATAATAAATCAATATTATTTTAGATGTAATTCTCTGACGTGTGCTTATTAAAATTTCATAGTAATATATTTAGTATTGTAAACTGTTAGTAAGTGAGTTTATAATTCTTATATATACCTATACTATTTATAAAGAGGTAAATAAATCCTTCAGACAGCGGCAACGCTTATAGGTAATCCGAAAATACAAAACGCCTGCGCGATGTAATCGACATCTAGTGCCATCTATTTGTATAAAGTGGAACTAATTTCCCGAACAAAGTGAGGGCGGCTACTAGTGAGAAATAAATGTCTTTAATCATAAAAATTATGTACGTGTTATAGTAATAGTTACTATGCAAAGTGCAAGTATGCGATGACCCGATTGCAACACCCAGCGGGCTTACACGCGCCGCCAGCAACATGATCGGCGCCGCTGACTCTGCAACTCATTGACGTCACGCGTCACCGTTTACCCGAATTAGACTTTTATTGAAAATAATGTAATTCACTTTTGATTCTAGCATCGGTCAAGTTAGGCATTAAGTTTAATTAAATAATTTTTGTTTTTTTTGGATCCTCCGGCTGTGACCTTCGTAATTTACGTCAAACAAGCTTCCATGTTTTGTTATTGTAGTATGTAGATCGCGTAGTAAGCATTTACGTGATGTTTGCGTAAATCGGGGACGCGCATGTAACGTTCGGTGCTGACTAAGTAATTTATTCAAGGTTATCGATACAATGTATTTGTGAATTAATCAGTGCACGACAACAAAACTATAAACATGTGTCTAATTTTATCTCGATCAATTACACCCTACTCCGGACTTCGCATGGCGACCCGTTGTTGGAAGAAAGACGTCTGAGCCAATCTGAAGAAATTCTATTACTACTGAAGATGGGAAAAACAATATCAAAAGAAGAAGTCGTCGTTGCACAGAATGCCAATGGAGAAGCGTCCGCCAACACAACATTAGCTCAGACTCATTAAGCTAATCACACCATTTAGACCCTACTGATCGTCGCGGTCACCCTAATCTCCGCTGCCGTCGCCTTCTACATCCTGAAAAGACGCCGCAAGAGCGCTATTAACACCTTGAGGCAAGAACTGAACGCAGTCTCTATAGACAATCTCGCTCGTCCATCAAATTAAAATAAGAAGAAGGAAGAGTGGTGTCCAGGGTATGCCCGGCCCACATTCAAGAGGTGTCCAGGAAAACAGCTGTTTTAAGGGTCGGTGAACTCTCTTAGAGGTATCTATCATTGGTCTAGTTGCCTAAGACCCTTGAGGGTTTTAAGCACCTATATCATTCGAAAATTTGATTAATGTTAGCCAATTAAAACTGTATCTTATCAATTTATAAATAGGGTACCAAATCAGTGATTATAAGACATCAATTAATTTGTAAATCGACCTTGCTCTGTAGTATAGAGTGTACACACTTAATTATCTATAACCTAATTGGAATACAGCTAGCAACAAAGTATAATTATACGGGACTAGCGACCTGCCGCGGCTTCGCATGGGTGCAATGTTATGAATGTATTTTATTAGGTATTGTACTTACCTACATAAAAAAACTTCCTCTTGAATAATCTCTATGTATTAAAAAACGTATAACGTATCAAAATCAGTTGCAAGCCAGCGTAGTAAGTAACCCCCTTATTCCAAATCGCGGACTAAGGATAGTCCCGGAACAAAATTCGTGCCAGCCCCCTTTATCATTGGGTGTTGGAACGAGATGACATAACCTTTAGTACGGTAATAACTTCAGATCGCGATTTGTAATAAGGAGGTAGATAAGTATCTAAGTAAAATCAGTTGCGTAGTTTTAAAGATCTAAGCAAATATAGTTGTTTCATAACAGGTATTGTGAATGAAGTTCATAGCATGTTAGATCAACAAATTAAGCGAAAAAAAATCGGTTTCATAATATAGAATATACGTATGAGTTTTAAATGTGGGAGAGCCACGCTTTGGCAGGAATGGGCCTCCTCGACCGGAGTGATACCACTGCCTCACAACACCGGCGTGAAGCAGCGCCTGCGCTGTGTTTCGCCGTGTGAGTGAGGTTGCCGGAGGCCCAATGGGGGGAAGGGGAAAAGGTTGGCAGCGCACTTGTGACTCCACTGGTGTTGCGGGTGTCCATGGGCGGCGGAATTGCTTACCATCAGGTGATCGGTCTGCTCGTCTGCCACCTCTCATATAAAATAAAAAATCCACCCGGCAACAATGTATGGAAAAGCTGAGCTTTTTTTCGTTTATTTTATTGATCTAATATGCTAAATGGACTTTATTCACGATAAGTACCTATTATGAGATTTTCGGGATGTGAACGATAAAAGGGACAAGCAGACAGCGAACGTGACTTTGTTTTACTTGTACTAAGTATTTATTGAAGTCCGATACATTAAGCATTTAATGTCAGATCATAAAGTACCTTGACATAGAAACGGCAAAGTACTTTAGCTGGAGTTATAATAGAGCGCAATAGGCCCAAAGTCATCTGCATTCTATTCTCTTCTATTTAGAGAAAACGCAACTGACAACTACAAACTATTTACATTTTATCATTGGCTAGTCGACGTGAATAGGTAGAAACCACCAGTCGCCTTGACCCTTGGCAAACCAGTATACTCACCTATTAGCTATAGCATTAGCGACAGGTCAGACGACAAACCAATGTTTAGCTCCTTCTATCGTAAAATTGATTCAAACGGTTCGGTGGCAACCATTTTGGTAACATGTCACGGAAAAGCATTTCATTATTTCTTTTGTTTGTAGTTTGTAAAAAAAACATTTTATTCTATCCGATCTAAAAGAAATCAACAATAACGACGAAACTATTCTTAAAAATGAAAGTTTAGCTAAAAGTCAATTTAAAAACAAGTTGTTCTCTACGGGTGTTCCTAAAAATGTTAGCAGCGAGCCGGGCTGGATCGCGATGGAAATTAGCTACGCGAAGAGGTTGCCAGCCTTTGGTTCTCCCGTAACATTAAACGCCGTCAGTCACTAAAGGTTTGACGTGTGCGTTCCGATGAAGTCGGGCCCCATGGACACATACAAAAGACTAGACGGACTGGGAGGCGACAAAGACCAAACCTTGCTCACTTTTCTCCGTGATAGGACTATTACTTACTAGGTACCTAATCAAAGACTTCGTCTTTCGTTCTTATCGTGCAGGATAGGAACATAAGAGACATTCTTTTAAGGCTTTTTTTAGAAGACTCACTCAGTGACAACCCCCAATAAATTTATTCTTTAGTCATAAGAAATTTGACCGAGCTGTAGCCTACAGGGTCGGACCCTTTTAAAGTCACGCCAAAAGCGGCCACTTTTAGCGTGAATCAATTTTTTGCGTACAAAAACTGACCCAACATTTGTGCATGGTAATTTAATAAATAGTATAGGTGTTTGCCGAGAGATTGTAACCCCGAAATTGTTTAAAATAATTCCGGTTTAGTAGCTAAAAATCGATTGGCGTCGCTAGTGTGCCCTACCCCTCACCTTATCTGAGCTGTAGTCTTCTCAATTGGATTGTTTCAACCAGGTGTTCGTGTGTTATTATAATCATTCTTTTGACACGCTTTTTGTATCTAAGTTACCTGCTAGTTAAAATAGAATATCCAGTAATATCCAAAGTGATACGTACAAACATCTCTGTCTGCGCATCAACGAGGACCTCAGCGGGGCGGTACTTGAGGCAGTCGATCATCTCACGCGTGGTGCTGGTGGGGCAGCCCACGATGCTGGCCAGGCCTCGAGCCTTCTGCGCGGCCTTCACTGCGTGGGTCCACGTCGCGAACGCTGAGCCGCTGAATGCGATACCTCGGGCGAAGTAACCTGTAATAAAGTCATCCCACGGAGTGAAGTTTCAAGGATGGTTCTGCGCTTCTAGGCGGATTTAGCCTGGCTAAAATTGCAACACACAACGGGTTAAGTCTAACTTCGGAAATAGGAGTCCACATTACATTAGGGATGTAGGAAATAGTAAAAGTTGCATGTCTCTGGCCGCTGCTGGATGAATGAAAAGGTGTGGTTTAATTTTTTCAAGACATCAAGAGATCGATCGTAGCCCCTTAGAATATGGTTTAAATTTCAACTTCGATACCATCACGCGTTTCCGAATTAAAGGGTCGTGGGACACACATACGGATAACAAAGTGACCTTATAAGGGTTCCGTTTTTTATGTGATATGTGGCAGACGAGCAGTTGGATCACCTGATAGTAAGCGATCGCCGCCGCCAATGGACACCCGCGACACCAGTGGAGTCTCAAGTGCACTGCCAACCTTTAAGGGGGCTTAAAGGTTGGCAGTTCCCCCGGATTGGGCCTCCGGTACTCTCACTTACGCAGCGAAACACAGAACAGTGCTGGTTCATGCCGTGTTTCTGTGAGACCGTATCCCATGAATTTTCCATTTGTTTAAAAAACCGTCGACAATCGGAGAGCCGCGCTTCGGCATGAATGGGCCGGCTCGACGGGATTGATATCAAGGCCTCACAAAAACCCGGCTTGAACTAGCCTGAGCAGTATATGGCCAAGACAAAATTTATCTGAGCTCCATTTCATTTAAATTAACACCTAAGATTTATTTTATTATTCATGATAGGCTCTTCTTTTGGCTTCATACTAAACTCTTGAGTTGATAAGATATATGGAGCGAGCTTAGGTACAGACAGCCAAACATCAAACTACTTACAATTTTTCAAAATTGTAAATTAATAAAAAAAAAAATTAAACCGAACCCAACCTGTTTGAAATTAAGGTGAGTACTCGTATAGACTAAAGAAATTGGCAGTTTTGTATAGTTTGTGATGTGTCGTAAAATGTGCCCAAAGTGGTAAAATGTGACCCCCCCCTCTTACTCCCCCTCCCTCCTAACTTCTATAATTCGACTATTGCTGAGCGGCCGCCTGTTTGGCACATACAGGAATAATGTTGTCCTACTTTTCGTTATTATTTATGTCTAGGTTATGTTTCTTATTAAGTTTCCTTGTTTTGTATTGTGCCAAATAAAGTTATAATTTATTCATTCATAATAAAAGAATTGTAAAACTGAAAAAACCGTAAATCGCAATTTACCTTCCATATCTTACTCGCTACTACGGAACCCTTCATGGGGTTTTGTGTGAAAATCGTAGTCCGACTCGCACTTGTTCTGTTTTTCAAGTATGGCTTTCTATGGAAAGGCACAGTCTGTTTAAGCTGCATATCTATGCTTTCATGTTATCAGTGGTGTGCACATACCAGGGGCCGGCATCCTAAGTATATGGCACATACTAAGATGTGTGCTAACCTTTATGTTTAAGTCATTGGCCGGAGAATAAACGAGTCTCGAGTGCAGTGTAATTTTAAATCAACAACAAAATGTACAAACTAAGATAAGTTAGTTTGTTCGTCTGTGAGTAATGTTTGTGAATCTTTAGCAAACATTTTGTTAGGTTGCTATTGTTAGAATGTTTATTTGATATGAATGTTTATGTTTATGTATTCTTGTGAAATTCTGAAGGAGCTATGAATAAAAAATAATTTAAATAAAATAGGCATCGTTTTACTGGCAACAAATAATAAGTACAATCTAGGTACATTCGGATCACGGTTATTTGGCACGTGGCAAAAATCGGAACTAATACTGTTTTGACATTTTCGCATAGAAAAAAGTTTAAAAACTAAAACCCAACTGCCAAAAAATACAATAACAAGAGAGATATCCTTTTTAAACGAGTTCTTTCCGAGAGTGAGTGACGGTACCGGAGGCCCAATCCGTGGGAAGGGGAGGCTTAAAGGTTGGCAACGTACATGTGGCCCCACTGGTGTCGCGGGTGTCTGTGGGCGGCGGCAATCGCTTACCATCAGGTGATCCGTCTGCTCGTCTGCCACCTATCACATAAAAAAAGTAAAATACAAATGAGATTGTATTGCATTAGGTCACCTTGTGTGGTTGTAACGGACCGGGCTATTGAATCAGGTTAAAACATGGTAATGATAATGTTAACCTTTTTAATTCAAACAAAAATGACCGTTTAAAAGTTATGTAAATACTGATAACGCAAAGATTGATTTGTTTTTTTTTATAAATAGTTTACCGATAAACATTTTGTACCTATGAATTAATGTTCACGGGACAAAACGAGAATATTTTTATAACATACTCGCAGTAGCATCTACTCAAAACGTGATAGAGTAGATGAGAGTCTTTGAGACCAACATTAAATGAAATGAAATAAAATGAAATGAAATGAAAAATATTTATTCGGAATAATCATAGGTACATAAAAAATGTTAATATGGTATTGAGTTCCACCACAATAAGTTAAGGAGTAGAGATGGGCCGAGTACTCGGTTACTACTCGGTACTCGGTGTACTCGGCAGTTTATTGATTACTCGGTACTCGGCCGAGTAACTCGGTAATGATTTTTTGTAAAGACACAGTATATTGGCTCTCCTCAGCCTTATAGTACCTAAGCAATAGGAGTGCCCAGATAGATTTGCAAACACTCTGAAAACATGACCTGTATGGAAGGCGGTTATTATCCACTGAGCTACCATCGCTCGTCGGCTTACATGATATGTTATATATAAGCATTAATTAATTTGAAACACAAATATGAGACAAAATAATCATTTTGGTAATTCTGGAAGCTTAGAAGCAATAGTTGCGTTTTACACGCAACCGGAAATAAAGCTGCCTGTCCACCGAAGCGGAGAGATGCTGCAGAGCGGTAAGTGTGGGTAAAATCCGCCAAAAGTGTTATATGAACTCCGTTTTAAGCCAGCCAAAGGAAAGCCCTGTTGTAATAAAAAAAATTTTTTTCAAGCTTTTTAGTGTCTCATTTTTGGCAGCACTCCCCCCCCCCCACTTCCTTCTTCCACCCCCGCCAAATAACTAACAAATTAATTGTGAGTACAGTATTTTTTTTTTCATTTTTTTTTATTAAGGCGACAAAAAATTGCACACATGTAGCGCTATAAGTGATGTACTAGGTAACAATACTTAGTGTGCAATCAGCACCGCTGTCTACAGATTAGGCACATACATGAGAAAAGGGCAATAGAGAATAAAGTTCAAAGTTCTTTTGCAGTAAATGTGGTAACAAGTGACGTAAACTAGAGCACACACTTAACTGTATAACAGCATGCAAATTTTTTTTACTTGTTATTGAAGTATTTGAATAAATCCTAAATCAAATTGGTACCTACATTGGTCAATCAATACATATTAATCAAATTTAAAGTATTTAACAATCATGTCAATTCAATAATTGTATTAGGACATTTAAAATTTGAATTCAAAATATTCATTAATGGAGTAAAAACATTTTTCAATTAATACCGTGCGCAGTTTGTCCATAAACTTGTGGTATGGAAATTCTTTCAACTCATCTGGTAAATGGTTAAATATCTATTACACACATTGTATAGCAGTTTCTGCGGCATAATATCTGTTTAACTGTGTGGCATCACCAAGCCATTTGGGTGCCTTGGATTGAAAGTACAGACTTCGTTCCGTTTTTTAAAGAATAGGGGGTATTTTTTTACAAATTTGCTTATTTCCAAAATATAGATACTGGGTAGTGTTAATACTTTCAGTTCAGTTTGCGATACGTCACAGATTGCTCGAATACAACGTTTTTGAGCTATAAATAAGCAGGTATGAAAGCAGTAATGAAAGCAGTAATGAAAGAGTTATCCTCCAACTCCTTACCGTTGAGGAGTTGACCTTCCATCATCAGCAGAGCCATAAAATTAATAGAATCAGGTGTAAATACTGGTGCAGTTTTGAAAAAAGATACAAAAACAATTGAGGGTTTCCCTCAATTTTTCTAGGATCCCATCATGAGTATAATGTATTAATACGGGGATTAACACGATATTTATTATGTGAAACAACATTGTGTACTCACATATTTGGCTCGACGTTTCGGCTACGTTACAGCAGCTGTGGTCACGAGCGGACAGTCCGCTCGTGACCACGGCTGTACACAATGTTGTTTCACATAATAAATATCGTGTTAATCCCCGTATTGATACATTATAGTTATAATGCAACGCGAAAATCTTAAAAAATCCCATCATAAGATCCTGATATCCTTATCATGGTACTAATCCGGGACTATCTACATTCGAACTAAAAAAGAATCATCTAAATCGGTTCATAAATGGCAAAGTAATCGGCAAACAAACATAAAAAATATATATATGTATATACATGTCGAATTGAGAACCTCCTTTTTTTAGAAGTCGGTTAAAAAAGATGAAAAAGAGACTGTCTATGTCTACATACCTTTAGACCATGGCGAGAGGTAATGGTAGTGCACACTGGCGCCGCCAGCGGAGCACCCGGTCAGGGTCACGCTGTTGGGGTTCCCGCCGAACATCATGATGTTGTGATGCACCCAGCGCAGGGCGAAGGCCTGGTCTTTGAGGCCGGCGTTACCCGGAGCCTGCTCGTCGCCAGAGCTCAGGAAACCTGGGAATTGAAAAGAGGGATTAAGCCTTAACCTTCTTATTACAAAACACGATCTAAAGTTATTGCCGTACTAAAGCTCATACCATCCCGTTACACCACGCAATGTTAAGGTGACGGGTTGGGCACACTAGCGACGCCAATCGATTTTATTTTTTAGCTAGTAAACCGGATCTATTTTAAACAATTTCGGGGTTACAACCTCTTATACTATTTCTTGAATAACCATGCAAACACTTATACTATTTCTTGAATAACCATGCAAAAATGTTACGTGTAGTGAAAGTGTAGGTGTAGTCATAATTAAATAAGAGCTTTCACGTGTGAAAATCCGCTAGATGGAGTACTATAGGAGTGAGGTCCATAAACAATGTGATTGGTTATTTTTAAAAGTAATCTGTCAAAATGTCAATTTGACAAACTAATCAACCAATGCGGTTGATGTTGGACCTTAGCCCAACAGTACGCCATCTAGCGGATTTTTTACACGAGAAAGCCCTCTCAACAGGGTTGAGAAGGTCAGACAATCGCTTATTGTAATTACCAGACTCCCCAAATCGTGAATCATGGTCTGAGCATATCCGGGACTTATACGCTTAGATGAGGAGGCGAGGCCACATCCGTTGGCACTGCCATAGCCCGCGAGATGCTTCGAAATGCTTTGAAAGATCAAACGAAGCGTGAAGAAGCATCTCGTGAATCCATATTTAAATTTAAATTTAATTCAAATTTAAATTTATTTCGGACCAATTTAAATTAAAATCCCTAGAGGGTTGGTAATAAATGACTTATTATTTATTGTTAGTATTATACATAAGTGTGCGCATAAAATGTTTAATAAGCGGAGAGTTATAATTCTCCGCTACTGTTTTCAGGATGCTGTTGTAACTACCCCTCAACCTTTTTAGAAGAGACGCCGTTTTCTTCCGTATTATAGCGTGAAAACAGTAAGTTGGGGCTTGCGCAAACATTTCCGACGCGGAACAATACCGAGGCAATCCCAACAGCATCCTAAAACAAATATTGTAGGGCAGATTAACACATGCGCTTGCAACGAGTTCCATTTCTTTATGTATTAAGTACTTGACGCTAAGTGGAAAGCGCAATTTCATCACATACGAATGAGAGTCTCTAGTCTCTAGAGCTCTTAGCTAACTAAATTTACGAGCAGTACCTACTGTCATGAACCTTCTTTTATTTTTCAAATGTGCAAACACTAATTAGGATATAAGCCTAGTTTTAAGTGTCTAATGTAACCATTGTATTCTTTACCGACTTACAACCTGTGCGGATAAAGAATGGGATCAGAAATGGCGGCGCATCTATTCACTTCTCGCTCGCACACTATTTGCGTCTATACTCGCACCACACGAGTGCGAGTATAGACGTGTGTGACAAATAGTGTGCGAGCGAGAAGTGAATAGATGCGCCGCCATTTCTGATCCCATTCTTTATCCGCACAGTTTGTATGTCTGTTGTGTTGCCAATAATAAATAAATAATTCCATTTCAATAATAAATAAATATCACATAACAGCACATACGGCGTCACGTCGAGATACCCTTGTTCACCTTTGGACCGTCCTTATGTCTGGGGCACAAGTGATATTTTTCCACTGCAGGGGGGTAACTTGATCTGACGCTGACTGTACATAGGCACTCACAAATATATACTTAGGTAGGTACCTACTTACACCCAGACACTCGAAACTCTCGACTGTTTTTTTTTTATAAAGGCACAGTATATTGGCTCTTCTCAGCCTGATGGTAAGCAAGAGATTTCGTCGTTCGGGATTCGAACCCATGACCTTTGCTGTATGAGGCAGGTTGATTATTTGTGTTATCGGACTATTCTATAATAATATTGGCAATTCCAATTTCAATGACAGTCGGCCAATTTTCCATGATTGGACTTTCTTTAGTAAAAATAACTTGAAATAGGTTTCTATGATCTAAATGAGACCCCATAAGAGAATACACTAGAGAAGGCGCTAGTCCTAGAAAATAATACTTATTGCTATCATTCTGTGGTGGTATGCCCATTTTATTTGGCAAAAGTTGGACGTAGGCGAGGTCAAACGGACTGCTCCGTCACAGAACTCGCCTATAAATCAAAAGCTGCGAGTAGTGTTTTCTTATGTGGCTACTTCCTGCCAGTCATCTAACAAGGGTCCGCGCAAGTCTTTTTCGACTTCATTTTTCCAACGGTATCTTGTATGGCTTACTGGTCACCCATTTTATTGAGTAAATCTCTAAGAAACCCAAAGGGAGTACCTCGCACCGCGTGAGATCCCTGGACTGAAAGAGCAGGTGCCTAACAATGAACTAAAACTCACTGGTGCCTTACCAGAGTGTTGTCTACTCAGTGCCAGGTTTTCGGGCTAATTTGAGTCCCAAAAAGGGCCAGATTTTGCCAATATTTTAAAAAAGGATAGCTTTATTGACTAATTATTTTATCGCAAATTAATAAAAAAACAGCTCAAATGTTTAAGTCCTCATCAGAAGATTCATCGTCACGCAAGATTTTACTTCAACTATTATTACCTGACCTTATGTTTTACTCTCTTTTTGTTCTGACGACGTTGTGGTTGTGACTAAGTCCTGTCTATTTCAGGGACAGGCTTGCTTAAGGTGACGGGTAGGGCACACTAGCGACGCCAATTGATTCGGTAAACTCGGCAAACACTTATACTATTTATTAAATAACCATGCACAAATGTTGGGTTCGTTTTTGTACGCGAAAAATTGATTCGCGCCAAAAGTGGCCCCATTAGACGGAATCAATTTTTCGCGTACGCGTTGGACCCAACATTTTTGCATGGTTATTTAATTAATAGTATAAGTGTTTGCCGAGAGGTTGTAGTCCCGAAATTGTTTAAAATAGAACCGGTTTAGTAGCTAAAAATTAAAATCGATTGGAGTCGCTAGTGTGCCCTACCCGTCACCTTAATACAAATATTATAATCTTTTTGGGGCTAGATATTTTAGAGGCTGGATAAGCATAAAAAGGGCTAGATCTAACCCCGAAAGGTCTAATTGGCAACACTGTGCCTAACGCATTTTCCCTTCGCAACCAAAAATAAAAAGATTCCCGTTGTTACCTAGAGGTCCCAGCCGGTAGTTCATAGTGACGATCACTACATCGCGGTCCATAAAGTTCTCGGGGCCATAGAGAGAGGAGCTGCCGTACATGAAGGCGCCCCCATGGATGTACACGATCACCGGCAGGTTCGAGCCCGCGTTCAGGTTCGGCGTGTACACATTCACGAAGAGACAGTTCTCGCTTCCTGGGAAATATTAAAAAAAATCTTACAACAACTCATGAATGGCATGGCTATTGTGTCACATCAGATAACAGGCAGGAGAATTAAGGTCACAATCAAAGGATTGCATGTCTCAAGTGGCAATGGGCAGGGCACATAGCGAGGAGAACAGACGGCCGTTGGGGTGGAAAGGTCCTCGAGTGGAGGCCACGTACAGGAAGTCGCAGCCGTGGCAGGCCCCGTACAAGGTGGGCCAACGATCTGGTGAAGGTCTCGGGAATCCACTGGATGCGGGCGGCACGAAAGGCCGATCTGCGTGGAGAACATTGGGGGTGGCCTATGTTCAGCTATGTTGGCTGAAATGATGATCATTATGACATACTTATAATACATCGATATGTATTTAAGTATATATTTGTGTTCCTCTGTTGTCTGATATCTGTAACACAAGTGCTTAAGCTACTTAGTACGGAATCAGATCAACGTATGAGATGTTGTGAGAATTTATTATTATTCTTTTTTTTTTTTTATCGTCGGTCCACCTTGTGGGGGGCCTGCCACGGCTGCGACTTCCTATACGTGGCCTCCATTCGAGGACCTTTCCGCCCCAACGGCCGTCTGTTCTCCTCGCTATGTGCCCTGCTCATTGCCATTTGAGGCATGCAATCCTTCGGGCTATGTCTGAGACCTTAGTTCTCCTGTAATTATAAGTATGTATTTACTAGAAAAAGTTTTACATGTATATATTTGAAATCCCGCTGTTGGTTCTGATATCCGTAACACAGGTGCTGGAGCTATCTCAATGTATGTAATGTTGTGAAATATTTAATTGATTTTTATCAGAAAATAAACTTCTTCCAGGGATATCTCACCTAAAACTATCTTGTCGAAGGGGTCGTATTGCAGACAAGCGGAGAGGGACTTGGTGGCGTCCCATGTGCCCGTCCACGGCTTCAGCTGCTGCGGCTCCTGTGGGGTAGAAACTAATAGTAGGAATCATCACAGTCAATCAGCCGTCCACTGCTGTACCTATGTAGTATTTTCTTAAAGAGAGCCTACCATCCTAGTCCTAGAGAGCATTTGCCACCGGTTTACACCAGTCATCTTTCTTAAATCATCAACGCTAGGTACGTGGCAACCACTCCACTACAAAATACATACACACAAAATACATAGGCCTTTCGCCTTGTCCCCACAGATCGTATAAACCTGTGGTCATGGTTGGTAGATTGGGGGTTTTTTTCGCAATTCTGGGGAAAAATAATGTTGTTGATGAAATAGGGAAATGTTTGGGGGACAATTACTCTAGTGATTATTATCAGCGTCATGGCCTTTGTCTGAGCCGTGACTTAAGCTGAGTGAGGGCCATTTACAATAGATGTGATAACACTATTCATTAGGCGCTGCCTGGACATGATTGAGTATGTTTTTCTTTTTATTTGTATGTATTTAATTTCGATCAAGATGGCCTCTTCCGTAAAATGGCGATATAATAAATTATAATTTAAACTTGAGTGGGTTGCTTTGTGAAAACGGGGGCTGATTTGTTCTTAAGTAAAATAAAAATGGGACAATCTCTTTAAAAAAACAAAAAAAAATATTTTTTATTAGAATAGTCAGACATTTGGCCACAATCTCACCTGATGGTAAGTGATGACGTGGCCGAGGATGGATCATGTCTGTCTAGTAACAGCCTTTTCACTCCTTTCTTGAATATGAATATTTTAAGTTTAAAATTTAAAAACTGTATGCTCAGTGTTGTCTAGAATAATAAATGTTTTCCTTCTTTCTTTATTAATATTCATAGAGTACTGTTATTTACGTGAAAGTTTATGCTTTGACAGGGACGCAAAATATGATCTTTGATCAATTTTTGTAATGAATAAATATTAAGGGTTTAAGCTGAATTTGGGTGTTTTCCTTTTTGAGTCGCGGGGGAAACGCGCTGGTGGATTAAATTTTTCCTTTCTCGTCATAGGTACCTATCTGAATTGATTATCTAAAATCTCGAGTGCCTACGTTCTTCCCTTATTAAATAGGTACCGTACATATCTACTACTTCATGTCTCTAGACGTACTGATGAAAGATGGAGTAGACACGTTCTGGAGTGGAGTGGTCGCTACGTGGGGAAACGCAGTGGTCGACGTCCCTGCGGCGCGATGGACTGACGATTTGAGAAAGATGGCTGGTGTGAGCTGGATGCAGATTGCTCAGGACCGGGTTGGTTGGAGCTCTTTGGGGGAGGCCTATGTTCAGAAGTGGACGGCGATAGGCTGATTGATTTATTCGACTGAAAGAGATATGCCATCGAAACCTCCCGAATTAAAGGGGCGAATCGAGTTTATTGTATGATTGTTTAAAATTAATTAACGAAAACACAAAATTTCACACTAGTCATCCACCCAATTAGCATCAGCATAATGTAGCCATATTTGCAGTTAATAATTACAGACCCTGGGAGAGCCACGCTTTGGCATGAATGGGCCGGCTCGACCGGAGTGATACCATGGCCTCACAGAAAACCGTTTTCGCGTTTCGCTGCGTGAGTGAGGGTACTCGAGGCCCAATTCGGGGAAAAGGGGAGTTGAAAGGTTGGTAGCGCACTTGTGACTCCACTGGTGTCGCGGGTGTCCATGGGCGGCGGCAATCGGTTACTATCAGGTGATCCGTCTGCTCGTCTGCCTACCTATCATATAAAAAACAATACAACAATAGATCTATAGTATTTAAAACCCCTAAGTTTCTTGCAGACGTACCTACATATTCGTACTTCAATAGACGCAGACGTACGACGTAAAGACGTACGGATCACTTGAACGCTAAGCGATTGCCACCAGTGGATTCACGAGGGCGGTACCAACCTTTAAATTCCTCTTCCCCTCCGATAGACCTCCGTTACCCTCAGGCATTAGGCGAAACCACGTCCCCCCATATGGAAGGCAAGTACTAAACCACTAAGCTACCATCGGTCTACCGTCTTTGTAGGAGCTAGGTGCATCTCCCTTATTTAATTGATCCTTAGATTAAATCAAAGATTGATATGTAGTTTTGTTGTATGATAAGGTTGGCACCACTGTTTGTGAAGCATTTTGCCGCAAATTGGCTGGTGAACTCACGCATCGAGTAGCAACCAATTTGCCAGACAAACCACATTTCACATGAATTGTCGCGATGCTACGTATATGTCGGTCCGGTAATTGGCATAACGTACTTGGACGACGCTGCGAGCAATTAGCGGGACCGCATCCATCAAACGACGGGTCACAATACAACGATTAATGGGAATTAGTACGTGTTTTCAAGTTTCTATGAGAACGGGCGTAGCTAGGTGTCATAGAGTAACTTATATATGTTACCGGCCAAACCCTATTATTTGTCCTGAAATCGGGTATGGCCGATAACATATATACTAAGATAGATACATCAGTCGGCTAGCCAGTGCTAGCGCCATCTAGAGGAAAACGACCAATACTTAACGGCTATATAGTACGGCCACCTTCGAGAATCAGTCAGGGAGACGATTTGTAGGGGGCGCGCTATGCGGCCTCCTTGCGGCAGTTGGCCGAAAATATTTTAGAACATTATGTTTATTTCAATTTTTCCGTCACTTCACTATTGACACTTCTTCTGCACAAATTTTCTCTCGCGTATTATTTAATTATTTTATGTTTACTTATCCTTTTGTAAATTATTTCTCTTGTAATATACACTCTGTTTTCTCCTTTAATTAAACTTATCATTTCGCCTTCCTTTCAGCTCAATCTTTCAAAACTTCCTCGCGATAGTTCATTTCCGTGGGCTGGTACAGTCAAGGCTGAAAATTAATTAGTACCTAGGCAACATAAACACTGGAGGCCCACAGATTAAATGAAATATTAAAATATCAGAAATAATTTTACTTGCTATATAACAATTCCCAAAACCTTCAAGATCTCTGGTATAATTCCTATACTTTTTTTAATGGCTAACGTGGGCAGGCGTCTTGAAGGTCATTGTTTGGGAAACACGCTTTACTAGTGCGATGTATAAGTGCATAGTGGCATCTACCGAAACAACGCCGTAACCATCTGCTTGATTGCTTTTTATCTACTTTTACAAGCTCCATCTAACGAAAACCGCTGAACTATTTTTCCCACACTAGAGAAAAAAGTACTAAGTAAAACGACCCTGCTAGGAGTTCCGGATCTGGACCCATCCTGGAATGCTGTAGATCACGCTAAATAAAACACCATAAATATGATATTGCCACCGTCGTAAATGTTACCGCGGGAAATCACGGCACGTAGATCCTACACGAAGAGGCCCCTTTGAGACAAAATAATGAAAGTGGGGATGTGTATTATTATTATGCATCAACCTCATAAGTACTCAGGGGATATTAATTAGAAGGCAGTTTAATTAACGACGCAACGGTAATTGTATCAACGTGCTTAAAGCAAGCACGTGTAAACTATATTGTGTACAGACTGCCACACATTAAGTTACTGCACGTTACAAACGATAACAGCTTTAGCCGATCCTTAATATTCAGTAATTGTTGGCGACCAGCAACTAACCTCCTTTCAATATTTATGATTTTTGATATTTGTTTTTTTCTATTCTTCTTGTCAATTAAAACAGTTGCTTGAAAAAAATACAAAAAAAAATATAAATAGTTGCTGGGCGCCAACAGTAATAGAAAGTTTATTTTTAATATTGACTGCGTTGATCAGAATAATAAAATAGGGTTTTTTTGTGACAGATGGCAGACGAGACGGATCATCTCATGGTAAGTGATTGCCGCCGCCCATGGACACCCGCAACACTAGTGGAGTCACTAGTGCACTGCCAACCTTTAAACCCCCCTGTCCCCCCGATTGGG
Organism: Marasmia exigua; assembly: GCA_019059595.1. Taxonomy (NCBI): domain Eukaryota; kingdom Metazoa; phylum Arthropoda; class Insecta; order Lepidoptera; family Crambidae; genus Marasmia; species Marasmia exigua. The sequence continues at coordinate 13,980,382 of CM032472.1, forward strand.
CCTCCGGTACCCTCACGCACGCAGCGAAACACAGCACTCTGCTTCTTGACGCTGCCGGTTTTCTGTGAGGCAGTGGTATCACTCCTGTCGAGCCGACCTATTCATGCCGAAGCGTGGATCTCCCACGGTTAAGTTTGATATCAAAGTAATTCTTTTACCAGCGTTTTTGTAATTGAGAATTGTATCGATATGCCATATCAAACAAATAAAAAAGTTTAAAAACTAAAACCCGACTACTAAAAAAGCACGCTCTAAAAAGTACGAAACAAGAAAATTGTCTTTACTACCACTACTGTAGCAAAACAGATTCATTATAATCTATACTATTAATAAAGAGGTCATGAGGTAGCGCTTCGGCGGGTGACTGTGCGATATATCAACGTACAGCAGCGGACAGGTCAAGCTATACAAAACTGTCAAATTTCTTCAATCGATTTCGAACTCAATGTGTAACAATATAAGGTTTATAATCGAATGAAGAAATTTGACAGTTTTGTATAGCTTGATGTGTCCGCCACTGTACAGCCGAAACTACTGGACCTAAAATCATGAAAATAGGAATAAGGGCAGTTTTTATTATCTAGGCGCGCACTAAGGGATTTTTAAAAATTCAACCCCTAAAGGGGTGAAATGGGGGTTAACGTTAGTATTAAAGTTTGACATTTTTGATGTTAGAGTTTTAAAAATTCGGATTATGGTTAATGATAAATAAATAAAATTTAGCTGTTTCAGTTTCAATGGACAACATTTCATATTTTTAACATGTCCATATTGTTTTTTTATATGAAAGTAGACATAAAATGAACAGACCCATATTTTTTCTTTTTTCAAAATTTGTCCATTTTCATGAATAAAATAATTATTGAAATTCTTTTTATTCTAAATAGACGTAAGCGCCAAATGACGTCATCGGACGGCTGAATACAGCGATGTTCCTTTGCTTATCATTGTTTAAATAAAAAAAAGGTACTACTGTCAAAGGTAAATAATACTAGTGTCAACATTGTCAACGTCATTCATACATTCAACGTTGACAAGTTGTCTTTTTTTTTGACAGTTACATGTCATGGGTTTGGCATTACGTAAATTTAAAACTATAATGTGCTAAGCAAATAAATATTTTACATTCTGCCGTCCGATGACGTCATCTTACGTTTTTTAGTTTTTAATTTTTTTCTCAGTAAATAAGCAATATAAAAAATGATTAAATATATATTCGAACAGCGGAAAACTAAACAAAGAATTGGTATTTTTTGTTTCAGAGCTTAGCAATTTTGAAATGTTGTCCATTCAACCCTTAAAGGAGTAAAATGGCGGTAGGAACATTGTATGGAAGATTCGTTATTTTTAAAGTTAGAGTCATGAAAATTGGTGTTTGGGCACATCATATAAATTTAGGAAAAGTAATTTGTGCATTATTTTTTTATTCAACCCACAAAAGGGGAAAATGGGGTTGAAGCTTTGTATGAGAGATGCCTCATATTTAATCCTAGAGTCGTGAAAATTGGTATTTGCACTGTTCATAAAAAAATAATATCAGTACTTTCAGCATATTTTAATTTTAACGACCCGTTTGGAACAGTGGTAGTAAAGGCTGCCTTTGGTCCAAGGGTTGCGGGTTCGATACCCGCACAGTACAAACATTTGTGTGCATGAACATGTCTGTTTGTATTGGTCTGTATGTATTTACAGAAGAAAAGTATTATATGTATGTATTTGTAATCCCACTGTTGATTCTGATATCCGTAACACAGGTGCTTGAGCTACCTATCTCGGAGTCAGATCAATGTATGTGATGTTGTGAAAATATTTATTTATTTTATTAGTTAGGTTAGGTTAGAGGGGTTACAACGCCGTATAGAGGTGTCGTTATTTTAAAAGCTAAAGTCATGAAAAATTACATTTGGTGTTTTTATATAAATTATTTTTTATTCAAACCTAAAGGAGTGATTTTTTTTATATGAGAGGTAGCAGACGAGCAGACGGATCACCTGATGGTAAGCAATTCTGCCGCCCATGGACAACCGCAACACCAGTGGAGTCACAAGTGCGCTGCCAACCTTTTCCCCTTAAAACGCGGTAAGAGTAAGATTATATTTAGTGCTCATCAGTCATGAAAGTATATGCAAAATGCATGACAGCTATTTCAGTATTTTAAGTCTCCGTTTAATACCTACCTTCATACCTATAATCTCAGAATTGCTTAGCTACAAATCAAGTTCGTATAGAAAAACACAATTTCTTAATGTTTTGTTTTAAAATTAAATTACCGAAGCGAAGCGAGGGCGGGCCACTAGTAATAAAATAAAATCAATGTGGCATACGACCACGGCAATACGGCATAATAATTTCAGCACAGACAATGTTCTTGTTTCGTACTTTTTAGTGCGTGTTTTTTTGGTAGTCGGGTTTTAGTTTTTAAACTTTATTTTGATTTAACATATTTATAGTTATGTGAATAAAATTACATATTGAAATTTGCTAAAAAGATCTTTCATTTGATACCCCACACGGTACAGTCAAGCAAAATTTTTTGTTAGCTCCTTTCTCTAAGTCCCCTAGAGAGCGCTGTAGTCATATTAAACAAGACGACGTCGCACCTTCAGAAATATGGAGACCTAATGCAAAAAACTAAATTTGGGAAACAGCCAATAAAGATTCGTATGTGACGACATTAAATAGGAAATTCATGTTATCTAGAAATTGTACACAAAGAGGTTGTTTTAAGAGTGGCATATCTTACTATGCTTATTGATCTATACATTATAAATAAAAATAGGTCCAATTATCTTTTGGATTAGGTCTCTATAATTCTCAAGGTGCGACGTGTCACCTATAACCAGAAGACAATCAAGACGCTTTAGATGAACAACAATACATACATACATACAATCATAACCCTCCTTTTTGTAGCCGGGTAATGAGTCGTTATGAGCATTTTATTAGTAAGTACAGTCAGCATCAAAAGTAGCTTAACACTTTAGTACCATGTCAAAGTAACGGTTCTGCCTATTATATTCAGTTTCCAAGGGGTACGTAAAAAATGTTATTTCGATATGGTACTTAAGTTTTCAGCTTCTTTTGATGCTTTTGACAGCCACACATCAAAGTACACAAAACAAGCAAATTTCTTCATTCGATTCTCACCTTAATAATCAATCACGTTCGGTTCAATAGCAATTGAGAAATTTTGACAAATTCTAGTAACCTGATATTTAGCTGTCTGTACCTATGTCTGTAGATAAGCATAGAAATTACAAAGGTATTATATGTACTATTGTATAGCGCAAGAAATAATGAGCGAACTTTTATTGATACTTAAATCTTTCATTGTTAACTAAGACCGACGCGCGCGCAGAATACTTACTGTCCACGCTAATGACACTGACAGCCACATTAAGCATGCCGGTGGAATGTCAACATACTAAACTAAAAAATAAGTCGATGTAGTAAATTCTTTGATAACACCGCTATTTTTAAGCTATCATTTATCTAATAGTTTTATCTAATATAATGTAGGTTGATAAAGATAAAATTATAATGAACGTACCCGAAATCTGTATTTGCCGATCGGCGGCCGCGCATACGGGATGCCCTGAAAGCTTGCATACGTTCTCCCATTAGTAGACACCTTCCACGACCCCTGAAGAAGCCCATGGGCCACCCTCACTACCGGGTTGGAGCCCTGCCCGGCGGCCAGAGCTACCAACAACAAAAACGAAAATAAACTCAACGCCGCCATTTTGCACGCGACCTGCGCTCGCGCCGACACTCTCCACACTGTTTCAATCCGTTTATAACTTATCTGTAGACTTATCTATTTTGTAGTTATCGTGGGCGCGTTGAGCGATTTTAAACGTTGTCCGGTTAAAAATAAGATGGAATTAAAAAAATTGGCTACAGTTCATTGGTTTGCTGGAAGCTGAATGACAGTCTTTAGAAGTAGCAGATATGTTGTGAAATGCGACAATATGAAAAAAATACAAGTTAACTCTGCTGTTGTACTCGAAATTTGAATTACCGCCAAAAACGGCCCTTATGGCGTTGATCCAAATTTCGAGTACAAAAACAGATCAAAAATTAAGTAGTGCACAATTATTAAATAAATAGTATTAAATGTTTGCTTAGAGACTGGAGCTCCAAAATTGTTCAAAATAAATCCGGTTTAATAGCTAACAATTTAAATCGATTGGCATCGCTAGTTAAGGTTGCCCGTCGCAGTTCAAATTCATTTCTTGGACATCTCTCTGTCTCTGTTGCGCCACCTGCGACCCTAACGTGTGAGAAGAAACAGCAAGATTGAAATTAGTATGAAAATTGTGTGCATTTGCGAATAAGAAATAAAGAAAGAAAGAAAGAAAAAACATTTATTGACCATCACAACATTCACAGCACAGAGAGCGACATTACAGAACATAGAACAAGTTTACAGTATTACAAGTACCTACCTACGATACAGTTACACATGACACGACATGGTTACAAGGAAGATGAGTAGTAGATATACAAGAAGAGGTATGAGGGTGTGTGGCCAATCAGGTCCCAACCACAGCACATTTTGGGTCCGTCATTGTACGCAAAAAAATGTATTCACGCCAAAAGTAGGCGCTTTTGGCGTGAATACATTTTTCGCGTTTGTGCACGGACCCAACATTTGTGCATGGTTATTTAATAAGTAGTATACGTGTTTGCCAAGTGGTTGTAACCCCAAAATTGTTTAAAATAGATACGGTTTAGTAGTTTAGTAAAATCGATTGGCGTCGCTAGTGTGCCCTACCTGTCACCTTAATCCAAGTAACAGCAATGAAACAATTGTATGGGAAATACGTTTAACTTTGTACATAATAGCTACCAGAGCTGAAATTGTTAAACAGTACTATTGCAGTTTCTCTACGTTACTTTAATTAGTTTAATGTAAACGAGGACTAGTTAAGTTCTAGGTATATTTATTAACTCCGTCACGTTATTACTAAAACTCCTACTCATCGTATCCAGCTACGTAGGTATTATTATAAAACTTTGTTGCCAGTAGACTAATAGGCATGAGTTGCAGAATGTCAATCTAAAATTGAAACTAGGTGCAGTAGCCAATTGCAACTATTTTATCTGAATTGTTATGTTTCACATTGTTTTAATGCCGAAGCTCTCTTAATTACGTATAGATCAACAATACCCATGAAATCCATTTATCTATTTTTTAGTCTCTGTCTATTTTTTAGTCTGGTAAGGAGCGTTTTAGAGTACTGCTGCCCAGTATGGAGTCCTTATTACAATGTTCATGTTAACAATGTAGAACGGGTCCAAAAAAAGCTCCTGAAACTCCTCTCCCGTAAATTCAATTATGGCCGATCGCTCCGCAGCTATAGTGAGAGGCTGTCTAAATTCAAAGTGATGCCATTGCGAGTTCGTCGAGAACGTTACGATTTACTGTGTCTACACAAAATTATGCACTCTTCCGTCGAGGTTCCTGATCTTCTATCCTCTATTAACATCAACACACATTTTAGAATCAGATCACCAAACATATTTTCATTAAAAGTGTACAAGAACAACACCTCGTATTATAACCCCTTGACCCGTATGTGCCGGACCTACAACGAACTGGTTCGAGGTGGCAGAGACATTGATGTGTTTGACCGTAGTTTCCCCAAATACAAAAGGAATGTTACACAAATACTAGAGGCCGAAGTATCCTCGGCCTCACAGGACCTTTAATATATTTTATTTTTATGTGTTTTTTTATGTGTTTTTTCTCTAATTAATAAGCAAATTATACTTTTATACTCATGTTGTGTACACTACTCGTAGGTTATTGTCTGGTCATATTTATAATTATATGCAAAACGTCTCGAAATGTCAACGATTGTAACCTGTAAGTGTACCATAAATAAATAAATAAATAAAATTTAGCATATGTTAGATCAACAAAATAACCGAAAAAAGATCAGCTGTTCCATACAAAATAGAATATCCACCCGGTAAAAATGTATGGAACAGCTGATTTTTTTTTCATTTTGCTTATTTTGGTGATTTAACATGCTAAATGGACTTCATTCACGCTACCTATTATAATGTTTTCGGGATGTAAACGATAAAAAATAACGTCGTATATAAGCGAAAAAAAAAATCATCTGTTCAACTATTTGCAGAATTGATTTTTAAAAAAGGGGCTTTATTCATGATACCTATTTATAACCATAGGACTAATGACTTTTTTTATGATATAGGTGGCAGATGAGCCGACGGATCACCTGATGGTAAGCGATTACCGCCGCCCATGCACAACTGCAACACCAGTGGTTTTCCTGCAACCATTAAAAATAAGGGGGCGGATAGGCAAGTATTCATCTTCAAGAGATTATACATTCTGGATCCTGAATTATATTATCGAAAAGTATCAAAAATATTGGAAGCCAGATATTTTCTGTCTTAGCCGAATTTGCATTATGGTCGTAACATAACACATTTTGTCAATACAAAACTAGTTTCCACGAGCGATATTAGATAAGTGCCTGTGGAAAGTGCCAATGTGGTTCCATAATCGTTTAATTCTTGGTTATTGTCGACCACTGGGAATTGGTAACTAATCATCTTCTAAATTATTTATAAACAGGTAAAATCTAGACGTTTGTAACTCTTTATTGAAACGAGTCAGTGATCCGACTCAGCCAAATGATACACTGTTCCGAATCTCTAATATTCTTTTTTAGTTTTTTAGATTTTCGCGTTGCATTATAACTATAATGTATCAATATGGGGATTAACACGATATTTATTACCTATGTGAAACAACATTGTGTACTCACATATTTGGCTCGACGTTTCGGCTACGTTACAGCAGCCGTGGTCACTGTGGACTGTGGAGTCCGCTCGTGACCACGGCCCCGTATTGATACATTATAGTCTCTATTGTTCGCTCCGAATGTATCATTCGACTCAAACGGAATGAGCTGAATGATCCGAGTGAGCCGAATGAGCGGAATGATCCGAATGAGCCGAATGATCCGAATGAGTGGAATGAATCACGGATCTATCTGAGAGTCGATGTTCCAAATGAAGCGTCTCACTGTTCCTCAACTCTGCACTAATCCAGATGCAAATGTTCCAATCTTTTGAAAGATACGTTTTTGCCAGGTCTAGTAAATACACAAACTAAGAAAATCAATCAGTTTTCGCAATCCGAAAACATGAAAACATGAACAATGTAATCGATACCTAGCGCCATCTATTAGTATAAAGTGGAACTAGTGTCCCAATAATGAGGGCGGGCCATTTTAGATTACAGAAATATATATTTGATAGTAATTTATTGTAATCAGAGGTATTTATATACCTACATATTAAAATTATTGATGCCATATCTAGCTGATGTTTCACTGTTCATGCTTTGCTGGTTTGCCACAAAGTAGCCTATGCCACTCTCCATTCCTTCAGATATCTCCACTTTGAATTTCACGTCAAACCGTCCCTCCGTTTTGCCGTGAAAGACAGACAAACAGACAGACACACTTTCACATTTTATGATGTTAGTATGGATAGGATGGATTAATAATATCCTCCAACCGATTCGGCTACGGCGGCTGATGAACGATCTGCCACGTACGACGCAGATAGTGTTCATGTGTGTGCGCATAAACAAATGCATCTATTCCCTTACTTTCATATTTCAGGCACCAAGTGACACTCTACCGAGGAGGGAATGAGCGCAGGATCAAAGGCATGGGGGTAAAAGAACGCTAACTTCCAAACTCTGGGCTGGCACTGAAAAAATTCTCAACAGATAAATCTAAAATTTAAAAAACCCCGATGTCTTTGTGACGGCGGCCATCTTGGATCGATTTTTATCTAACATAGCTAAGAACACTCCCCCCTTATTCATCTTTCAAATAAAAAAAAAAAACAAAATCAAAATTGGGAGCTACGATGCCATAGACAGACACACAGACACGTCAAACTTACAACACCCCGTCGTTTTTGCGTCGGGGGTTAGAAACTCAGGTATTTTGGATCAACCCGGGCATTGAACCCCGCCACCCCGGAGCCGTTGCTTTACTGCGCCATCGCAGTGGCTAGTTAGTTAGATAGATAGATATATACTTTATTGCACAAAATACACAACTTAAGTACTAGGCATTACAGAGATTAGTTAGTTAACTAACACATAAATCACCACGAGCACTACAAAAAACTTTATCCCATTTTGTCATGTACACACGGCGTCACGTGGAGTTGCCCTTGTTGAAATTTGGACCGTCCTTATGTCTGTGAGACAAGTGCTATTGTTGAACTGCATGGGGTAGCTCGACTTGACGCCGTCTGTACCTGCTCGTAAGTTCCTATTTAATTTTCTTCCATTTTGTGCTAGGAATCCAATTTTGTAGCCAGTTCAAAGACCCGGTCGGTTCGGAAAATTGACGTTAAATTAGGTCACACACAAAACAACAAGCGTTCCCCTGGGAGTACCCTTGGGCCTCATCTCACATATGAAGCTTAATCATAATAACACTTGCCAATGCCAATCAGTAAATAAAATGCTAATCAGAGGCAATTATTTGCAAGGGTAGCGAGTTTCACACAGTTTTTTTTATTTGATAGTTGGCAGACGAGCAGCCGGATCGCCTGATGGTAAGCGATTGCCGCCGCCCATAGACAAGCGCGACACCGGCCAGTGGAGTGACAAGTGTGCTGCCAACCTTTAAACCTCCCTTTCCCCTAGATTGGGCCTCCGGTACCATTACTCACGCAGCGAAACACGGCACAGTGCTGCTTCACGCTGGTTTTCTGTGAGCATCATTCCGAAGCGTGGCTCTCCCGCGGTCTTGTTTTGTGTAACGTTTTAATACTAGTAAATGTGTATCATTCCAAACATAAAGTATTATAAGATCTTTAGGTACCTAAAAGAAATCAACGTTTTGTATTTTCCAAAAAATTGATTCACGCCAACAGCAGCCACTTTACTAACCTCCTTTTGTTTTGAAGTCGGTTAAAAACAGCGTTTTTTCGTATACTGATCCCTTCTTTAAAACTGAACCCATTTAAATCGTTTTTTCACTTATAAATTTATGAAAAAAGGGAAAGCCTAGGAATATCTAAGGCTACTGTTGGCATACTAACAGTGGTCTTAGATATTCATAAAAATAATATTACTCTCCCAGCATTTCCCAGGAAGGAAACAGGGTTCTTGTTTTGTATTCTGTAATATACTCTATCATATCGTCCATCGGTCTTATTAATTTGAATGTAGTACGCAATCCTATTTTTTCAATTTATCAAAATCAAAATTGTCAATTTCGGGCTAAATATATTTTTTATTGGCTAACGCTTGACCACAATCTGATGGAAAGTGACGATGAGGTCTAGGATGTAACTGCGTTTGCCTAAAAGATGTCCAGATCGTAGTGGTCCGGAAAAACAGACCTTGGCAAGGAGTTCCATTCCTTAGCTGTCCGCACTATGAACGTGGAAGCAAATCGCTTCGTGTGGATAAGTGGTTAGCCAACAACGTATGGATGAAACCCCTCACCGCGCCTTGTTGTCCTGGAATGGGCTAGGCGGCCATAATGGCCATAATATTGGCTAAAGTCCGAAAATATGGATATTTCTATGGAAAATATATACTTAACCATGAAATATGGAAATAAAAACTAGTTTTTTCACAATCAGGGAGCGAACCCAACATACCCGACCAAACATATTCGGGACCGAAAGTCATGTAAATTAAAAATATGTATTTACATAATATTAATCCGAGCCCTACTTATTGTAATTACCCCGGACCCCACCCAAGCGCAGCCGTCGCTTTAAAGTGCGACCCACAAACTACTGCGCCACCGAGACAGATCCCCGGTTCGGGCTAAAATTTGTACCAGAGTGTTTCTGTGCAGAAATGTTCAATGGCAGCCCGGAGTCTGGAAGTTGGCGGTGTTGTCCCTCCGTGCCTCGGAAAGCACGTTAAGCCATTGGTCCTGCGCCTGTTCCCTCTTCGGTCGTGTCACAGTGGTGTCCCATCGAAATATGAGGGTAAGGGAATAGAGAAGTGCACTTGTGTCTGCGCAAATACTTGTGCACATATGTCCTGTGCCATGACCGAAATATCGGTTTGGAGAATATTATTATTGTAATCAGCAAATCCGCTCATAAAAATTATATTACATAATAATTGGACTCACTCAACTCAACACAGTAAGAAGTTGGATAATGGATCAAAAAATGTACCTATACTAATGTTAGTGATCATGAAAGTTTAAAACAATATAAAAAAAATAGTTGGTACATTTTTTGATCCATCATCCAACTTCTTACTGTGTTGAGTTGAGTTGAGTGAATCCAAATAGTTATGTAATATATTTTTTATGAGCGGATTTGCTAATTACAATAATAACAATAATTAACAGCTGGTTGCACGTAGTTATACCTATTATTCGTAGCAATGTATACAGTCCCGTATTCCCATTACTATGAAAAGTCCTTTGTATCATTTTACGAGTGATCAAAACATATCAGGCAAATTAACTTCATTCCGACCATCAAACGGTCCGGGCGAGCGAGCCGAGCGAGCGATATGTCAGTCGCGATGTGAAACGATAAAAATACGAGTATCATGTCGAATGTGCGAGTGGTCTAGCCCAAACTTTTCACTCAAGAGAATAGATTCAGTTCATTTGGAGTGAATGAAGTGTATCAAAATATCTAGTTACGAATCAATTAGTTCAATTGAATGAATCGCTGTTATAGTTCGATGATCACATTATAAGTAGTCCATTTGCGATCAGGAAAAAGGAACTGATCAGTTTTGCTTATGTCATACTTAGTTGATTACCATTTTTTTTAATTTCTTTAAACCTACAGACTGACCAAGATCAGAAGGTACTTCAGTGACATAGTAAAATGATTTTTCTATGCGAAAAAGGGAAAACAGCATTAGTTGTTTTGCCACGTGCCAAAGAACCGTGATCGGACTGTAATTATGTAGTAGAACACACAGTAACCTAAATGGAATCATAAATAATAAAAGAGAAAAACAATGAGACTAGTTATTATACACAGAGGCTCTACTGGTCCAATTAATTTAATAAGTATTATCTCGACCTGCTTTTTAGTTACTGAGTGATTTATCTACCCTCTTCGTAATGAATTTGAACACACTTACAATATCATACTTATACACCTTACATGCATTTTAAGACACCATATTTACACTCACAAGAAACATTATAAAATGTCATCATCCTATGTCATTATCCTATGTAATTAGTCTAGTAAAGCCTTCTGTAAAATAATAAAAAGAAAAAAAAACGTATGTTTTTTTAAGTTTATTTATAAATTAAAAATATAATAAAAAAGGTAAACCAAGTACATACTTGATTCGCTGATGATATCGTAGTCATGGCTGAGACCTTGGAAGACCTTGGCACAATGCTTGACGACCTCAGTAGAGTCTCCCAACAAGTGGGTCTGAAAATGAACATGGACAAGACGAAAATCATGTCGAATTCCCATGTCGTACCCACTCTGGTAAAGGTTGGAAGCTCTGCACTGGAAGTTGTAGACGAGTACATCTACCTCGGACAAAAAGTCCAGCTTGGTAAGTCCAACTTCCAGAAAGAGGTCGATCGACGAATCCAACTCGGCTGGGCAGCGTTCGGGAAGCTACGCAGCATATTTTCGGCCCACCTACCGCAGTGTCTCAAGACGAAAGTCTTCAATGCGTGTGTGTTGCCAGTGATGACATACGGAACCGAAACGTGGCCGCTTACAATGTGCCGATTAAGGAGGCTCAAAGTCACTCAGAGAGCAATGGAGAGAGCTATGCTCGGAGTCTCCCTGCGTGATCGTATCAGAAATGATGAGATCCGCAGGAGAACTAAGGTTACAGACATAGCCCAAAGGATTGCATGCCTCAAGTGGCAATGGGCAGGGCACATAGCGAGGAGAACAGACGGCCGTTGGGGCGGAAAGGTCCTCGAGTGGAGGCCACGTACAGGAAGTCGCAGCCGTGGCAGGCCCCCCACAAGGTGGACTGACGATCTGGTGAAGATCGCGGGAATCCATTGGATGCGGGCGGCACAGGACCGATCTGTGTGGAGAACATTGGGGGAGGCCTATGTCCAGCAGTGGACGTCTACTGGCTGAAATGATGATGATGATGATGAAGTACATACTTAAAAAAAAAAAAAAGTAAAACCAAGTATCTCCATACAATTGTTTAGCTGTTCTGCTCCTAAATATTAACACTTAGGTATCAATATATTAGGATATTTTTAGTATATGTAGGTCCCTACATGAAGGGGCCTGGTGTCTGTAATTCATCATCATCATCATCAGCCTATCGCAGTCCACTGCTGGACGTAGGCCTCTCCAATTGTTCGCCACTGTGATCTATCCATGGCTTCTCGCATCCAGCTCTTGCCAGCCATCCTGCGCAGATCGTCCCCCCAACTAGCCAGAGGGCGCCCTACATTACGTTTGCCAAGACGCGGTCTCCACTCTAGAACTCGTTTACCCCATCGGTTGTCGGTTCTGCGGCTAATATGGCCAGCCCACTGCCACTTAAGCTTGCTAATTCGGTGAGCAATGTCGATGACTTTGGTTCTCTGCCGGATCACCTCATTTCGTATTCGATCTCGGAGAGAGACGCCGTCTGTAATTACAGGTTCTTTTTGAAACCTATATCAGGCACCAGTCTCACAAATACGGGTTGTATCTAAAATTAGCAATTAAGTTCTAGCTCAAGACCTATTTGTGACGAGAAATAAATGATTTATTTATTTATTATGATAAAACTGTCACAAATACATAAAAAAGCTTCCCCATTTCGGTTTTTGAGTAAAAAATAATGAAGTACTTAATCTAATTCAATTGCTCTGTACTTGAACATTGGGTTTTATTCATAAATGTCTATTAAACCTTTGTTAACTAAAACGGTGTAATAAAGCAGTTTTCATTCTTTTTTGTTTCAAATGTCAAAAGTATTCTTTGACACCGTTTTAGCTAACAAAAGATTATTGAACGTTTTGAATAAAGCCCTCAGGAACAACACAACTCACAAATCTATGTATTTGGCTACTGGTTCATAGTGATGGTCAACATCAAAATACCAATCGTTCGCATGCACGAGTACCAGGTATTCGCCCGAGGACATATATTCTGGACCTTATCAGGTACAGGTGTCGCAAATGACACTTCAGTGAGGGTTTGGCAGGGAATAAAATTGCTGATCTTATTTGTTTCCGGTTCGATTCGGATAAAACAAGCGATACAGAAACCTTTGAATGCAGTTTTATTTCTTTAAATGAATATGAAGTTTTTCTCTACAAAGCGCCACTGTTTTATCCACTCTGTTAATTCTGTACCTATCCTGTTCAATAATTACAAACATTGGCAACGGTGAATCAAGATGCTTTTGAAATACTTGCTTCTACCTTTATTCAAATAGTGTTTTTGTAGTTGGGAAAGCAAAACAAAAACAAGAGACAACAATTCGTCCTAAGTAGTTGTTCTCTATCGGAGCTGCGCGAGTGAAAGTTCAAGATGGCCACCTCTGTTCAAAAGGTCGAACACAGATGAAAACTAAACGGACGGGGAAGATCGTATTTCAATTTGCAGACGCTTCGCAGACAATTGCATAATGGATACCTACATAGCGATAGATAATACAGTATATGTAGCAGGTAGGTAGGTACAGTAGCGGTCAAAAAGTGTTTACCAGTTTTGAAATTTGATTCTATATCACACTTTTTGCACTTAAGTTAAAAATGCCATATCAAGTTACATATTACCTTTTTGAAGTAAATATGAAAAAAGAAACATAAAGAGGATACAACACAGAAGCAGCCATAAAAAAACCTAATTTCTTTGAAATGAGATGACATTTATCATAAAACTGTCAGGCTGTCATATCATTAAAAAAGATACCATATCTATGATCAATATTATGTTAAAGACATAATATAACTTATCACCTACATGTGTGCGTGCGATTATGATCCTTAAGGTGGTAAATACTTTTTGACCGCGACCGTACATACGAGGTACCTACTTACAACAATCATAGTTATTTAAAAGAAATAGAGTAACAAACTTACGAAGACAAAGGAAATACGTATAAATAAGTCATCATAAATCATCATGATCTTAGCATGTTCTTATCTTATCTGTGGGCCATTTTCATGGGGCACGTCGACCCTAAGGGATCTTTTGTACCTCCCCTATCTTTTGCGCTCTTACTCACGAAAGATTCGTTTCATCAGCGTCACTTCTCATGTTCATCTTAGCAAGTTATTCCCGGTTGCGTCCAAAGTTGTCGCTTAAGATTAAATATATTTTTTTATGATAAAGACCAGCATTTGACCTCAATCTCACCTGATCACAAAATAAGTAGAAGATAAGTACTCACCTGATGTGATGACAAGTGAGAAGCCGATTCACTCTTGTCTTAAAGAAGGCCAGGTATTTGCTTGGATATGACCCTAAGACGTCCCGTTAAGGTGACGGGTAGGGCACATAGCGACGCCAATCGATTTTAATTTATAACTACTAAAACGGATCTATTTTAATCAATTTTGGGGTTACGACCTCTTGGTAAACACTTATACTATTTATTAAATAACCATGCACAAATGTTGGGTCCGTGCACAAACGCGAAAAATTGATTCACGCTTAAAGTGATCGTTTTTGGCGTGAATAAATTTTTCGCGTTCAAAAACGGACCCAACATTTCTGCATGGTTATTTAATAAATAGTATAGGCGTTTGCCGAGAAGTTGTTACCCCGAAATTGTTTAAAATAGATCCGGTTTAGTAGCTAAAAATTAAAATCGATTGGCGTCGCTAGTGTGCCCTACCCGACACCTTAAATGTGCAGTAAGTAAGTACAAAGTAGTTCGATGCGTAAATCTTCTGAAATAAAGATAGGTATGTAGGTACAGCCACTCATCAAAGTAAACAAAACTGTAAAAACTCTTTAATCAACTTTCACCTTAATGTCAAGCACGTTTGGTTTATTATCAATTAAGGAAATTTGACAGATTGTGATATCCTGATGTGTGGCTGTCTGTACATTAATGATCACTCTTATATCGTTCTTAGAAACCATATATTTTGCTGAAAAATATTTGCAAATATTTCTTACGTATAAAAAAATACTTTTTATTTTATTTCGCAGGGGTGGACGCCACCGACTCGGGATTAGATAAATCCCAATGGAATACTCGTATGAACAAAGCTTTTTTACAATAAAATACCCTATCCGTTCACTCCCTGGTGAACTTGATTTTAACACAATTCTGTTTTTGTACTCGAAATTTTGATTAACGCCATAAGTGGCCGTTTTTGGCGGTTATTCATATTCCTCCCCTGGCCGATTGGCCGGGAGAGAGGGTAGGGCCGGAGTGATACCACGGCTTCACGGAAAACCTGCGTGATGCAGCGTCTGTGCCGGTTTCGCTGCGTGAGTGAGGGTATAGGGTGGCAGCACATAAAAAAAAAATTAAACAATATTAACATTATTTGAAAATATGTGTACCTGGTTGGAAATTGAACTGAAAAAGAAACTGCACATTTGGCCAACCGCCGGGAAAACTGAGCCGTCCCAACCGAGCTGCTGAGGGAGCCCGTGCAATGCCGGTGCTGCTGACCCCCCACCACGCACCAGCGGGCTCCCTCTGCGGAGAGGAGGAAGATGCGCATCTGTTCGGCGTCTCCTACCCCTCCTTGCCCTTCGGAGCGCCGGAGCGAGAGGATATGCTTCTCGCTCGCGCTCCGACCCCTCCTTCGCTGCCATTACGTGCTCGCAATAGTCAACTAAGATCTCCAGGCCTCCTCGCTCGCTAGCATAGCTCTCACTGTGATAGGGAGCGAGAGGTCCTGGCCGACCTTCGCGACAACGCCGCACGCATGGCAGGAAGGCGTTTCCTTTCGTTTGATGTTGTGCAAGTAGTGACCCAAGCATCCGTGACCGGTCATCATCTGCGCCATTTAGAAGGAGACGTTACCGTGGTGACGCTCAAGCCACCGGTCCAGGACCGGGGCAAGCACATTGAGGATCTTACGGCCGTACGGGGCGGTAGTAAGATACTCGGACCACCGCCTCAGGTCAGGAGGCTCTTCCTCCGTACGGCTCCGTAGAGGCGTGACCACAGTTTTCTTGTAAACGGTGGTCAGCACCACCGGCTTCTAACTCCCATGGAGGGGTCTCAGCAAGCAGGCCGCGTCGAAGCCTACCGTCCGGTAGGTTCGAGCGCCATCACTCTCTGGGGTCCCCGCAAGAGGGGAGTGTTGTCCCGTCCCGCTAGGGAGTCGGACCAGACTGGCGCCCCGTAGAGCGCCATAGTAACCGAAGATATCTTGCCAATGTCAAGTAACTTATTGAGAATAAATCAACAGCTGAAGTCAGTCAAAGTCACAGTCACTCAATAAATTGCCGATACCACTCTAACACAATCGCGGGTTGTAAGACTATTAAGTCCAACACTTTGTCCATGACAATTCTTCAAGCCTTTTAGTATCTCATTTTTATGGCAGCCCCCCCCCCCCCTCTATTGAAAGAGTTATCCTTTAACTCCTTACCGTTGAGGAGTTGACCTTCCATCATCAGCAGAGCCACAAAATTAATACAGCCAGGCGCAAAAAGACTGGTGCAGTTTTGAGAAAAAGATACAAAAACATTACGTGTCCCTATAAAATTTGAAAGTTCCCCTCAATTTTTCCAGGATCCCATCATCAGATCCTGATATCCTGATCATGGTACCAATCCGGGACTACCTACTTTCCAATTAAAAAATAATCATCTAAATTGGTTAATAAATGGCACAGTAATCGGCGAACAAACATACATAATATATACATGTCTAATTGAGAACCTCCTTTTTTTGAAGTCGGTTAAAAATGATGCAATTCAACGGTTCTTATCAGGATCACTTCGCGGCACTTCGCTGCACAAATCATCACTATATTTTTTTACTAAAAACCACTAGATACAAATTTAAAACCTTTGAATTGCATCAGCCCTCGCGGAGTGTTTGACTCCTACTGCCAGATTCAGGAACCTTATTCATTTTCCCTTTTTCAATTTATTATCAGGCCTTTGACAGACACGAACAAAAGTAATTTAAGGATTTGATGGACATTTTTCTTATCACAACTTCGCAAATAGCTTAAGAAAAAGAGCTTTATTATGTCGAGGAGTTCTTAACTTCAGTTCCTATCTTAATGCCTAATCAGTGCGGATAATTAGTATTGTCAATCTTTTCATGTTTATTAGGTATCAGATTGCGACAATATTTCACAAAATCTCCTACTCTTGGACATCATATCAGGATATGTGCCCCAACATCTTTTTTTTTGTGTGATAGGTGGCAGACGAACACACCCTATGGTAAGCGATTGTCGCCGCCCATGGACACTCGGGACACCAGTAGAGTCACAAGTGCGCTGCCAATCTTTTGATTCCACTTTTTTTGGTTGATTAAGCTTTCGGTACCCTCACTCACGCAGTGAAACAGAGCACAATGCTGCTTCACGCCGGTTTTCTGTGAGGCCGTGGTATCAATCCGTGCGTAGCTCTCCCACGGTCATCTTTGGCCAGACCAAGGCGCTCCATCTTAACTGGCTTGTACACCTCAAGTATTTGGAAGAGGATCGACTTGAGGAAAAAGCATACCAGGGCTGACCGGTGGATCGACGCCAGTAGGCTGACCTAGGTATCGCTGAAAAAACCGGCCAAGTGCGAGTCTGACTCGCGCACCGAGGGTTCCGCCGGTATCTTTTGATCGCGTTAACTTAGAAGTTTGATTTTTTCACAGCTTAAAGGGACAGAAGACCTAGGTATTTGGTATAAATTTCAATTTGATATCTTTATTCGTTCGTGAGAAATAAGGTAGTAAATTTTATTTTATTAAAATATTTTTATTATATTACAAAACTAAAAAAATATGATATTCGCATTTTTTCCTATATTTGCATTATATGATAATGCTTCATGCCAAATTTCAAGATTCTGAGTTTACGGGAAGTACCCTGTAGGTTTTGATTCCTTTGCGAGTGTCGAAAATTTGATGAAAATATCGATATAATCGGCTGTATCTTTTGATTGGCTTGCCTTAAAAGTTTGATTTTTTCACAGCTTCAAGGGACAGTAGACTTGAGTAATTGATATAAATTTCAGCTTCATACCTCCACGCATTCTTGAGAAAAAAGGTCTTGACAGACGGACGGACGGACAACAAAGTGATCCTATAAGGGATCCGTTTTTTCCTTTTGAGGTACGGAACCCTAAAAAAGACGTCGTCGCGGGAACTTCAGGTCAATGAATGGCAAGAAGTAAGAATGTATTGCAGGATCGACCAAGACTCGGCTCGCTGAGTCAGTGGATACGCACAACATAAGTAAGGCACTTTATACCATGTCAAAACGGCGGCGGTCCGCTCGTACGTAGGAAAAAATGCTTTGATTGTGTGCGTGTCGGCGAAGTAAAGTCACGCCCACATCAATCTGTTTTTTGCCTCACTTGAGGCGGCGCGTTTGATTGAACCATCTAGGCATTTTTAAACTAAGTCTGACATGTTAATGCATCGCAGTTTTCACAGTAGGAAGCTCTCAAAATGATTTTAACTGATAAAGGACTTTCAAATATTTTAGGTCCAACGAAAGCGCCGGCTCAAAAATAAATAGCTGTATTCTGTTAGGACTTGCCTGCCTGATGATCAAATGTCAAAATTTGGAAAACAAAAGAAAATCGCTGCATAATTTTCTGAAAATGTATGAAGATGTTGAGTTTTAGATAAATAGTTCAACACAAATATCTCATCATTTCAGCCAATAGAAACAACTTGACGATTTTCAATCGCTTTGTCTTAGTCCCTTATCGAAAGCATTACCTACTTAAATTGATCACAGCATATATTTTCCCCCAAGGAATATAGGATCTTAATTAAAAAAAAAATCACCTTCACATACAAAAGTAATCAGATTGTGCGAATTGTATGGGGAAGTATTTTTTTTTGAGATTAGACCCTATGTTCCTTGGGGAGAAATGTTTGTTATCATCAGTATAATGCCCTCGATATGGGAGTAAGACGGTTAAAAAAGCACAGTGTAAAATATTTTTGGGAATTGAACCTAGATGGATCTTTTTATTCCGTCAAAAGTTTGGCCTCTTTTGGCCGAAGCCGAACGTTCAGGGCGCACTATCGCACGCTGCAAGCCTGTGAAATCGTACCTGACAGAGTAGTTTCCTTCACTCATGTAGCTACACAGTCGGGAAATTGAAATTGCGAATGTGGAGCAAATCTAGGGTTCGTTTGATAAACAACACCTTTGGAGAGCTGGAGAATTGGATACAATTACTATGTAGGTAAGTAGGTAACAAAAGTGTCTTAGTTCCGTTTGTGTCTGAAAATGGTAAGCATCATATTATCTTCTACTTATACATCGCAATTTTTTTGTAGTTATTTTCCCGACTGAAACAGCTGTTTCATACAAAATGTATCATTGAAAAGTTTTGTGTGGAACAGCTGGTTATTTTTCGCCTATTTATTTGATACAGCTTGGTAAACTTTGTGTCTTGGCCTTATTATTTATTTTAATTATATTTATTTATAAAAAACGTTTATAAACACACTATTTCACTTACCTAATAGTATATAAAAACCTACATTAGGTTTGTCTAGATACTAATAGCTTCTCTAGATAAACTCAATTAGGTAGATAAAACTGTGACACGAGAATTTTATATATTAGATTTCATTTAAAAAATAAGCATTATCAGATATTGATCCGTCTGCCAACTATGATATAAAACATTTTTACAACAAAATTCTATTGCGCGCATATAATATATATTTATAAAAGAGCATCGGTAAACAACCTCAAAAAATTCACTAGTCAAAATCAAAAATCAAAATCAAATAATTCTTTATTAGCATAGGCTTGTACACAGAACTTACAAATCGTCATACATTTGAATGATTTAAAACTATTTATAAGTACTTATGTAATAATTTACATGTTAATACATATATATGTTGATACATAAAATATACTAAAAAAAGTAAATAAACATAATGCGATTCTACCACCGGCTCGGAAAGTTGTTTCTGGTCGAGAAGATCCGGCAAGAAACTCGCCAGTAACTCTTTTTAATCGCCAACTTTTTTACAATGGTTTATTATCCTCATACCAAGTCATACAGTCTAATGCAACACAAAATAGAATGAAGCAAATTAAAAGCTAAATATGAGGTAAACCGAAGCGGACCAGTCCCCAAAGGTCGCACCTGTTCACAAGTATGACGTATTTGTCAGGCATCATTTCACTCAACCATATTAAATAGTTATGAATAATGTTTTAGTATATAACTAAAACATTATTGATAACTATTTATGCCTGGACATATTTAAATCATTTTTGATCTTTTAGAATTCATCTTGGTTGTGACTAACACAATAAGTATTGAAATGTCGGAAGTGCCTAAAATTTGGGTGGAAACTAAGTTTGCCGGGCATTATGAATTTTCCGAGATTTCGCCCACTCTTCAAAAATGTGTTAGACTCCGAATATCAGGTTTTAGGAGATATCACGTGTAAAAAAAGTGGCTAAAAACATCGCGTGATTAAAGGATGACCCCAATGACAAATTGGATCAGGAATCTTAATTTATTAAAGACCTGGCCTGTTATGCATACCCAAATAGCTAAAATGACTAAACCTAAAGCCTCCCCGAAGCCAAACAAATAGGAACCAATGTTTCACGATAATCCTTGTCATGTGAATAATTTAACAACCAGGCCGTAAAGTTTTATTATTTATAGACTATCCTGTTCCCCAAGGAAAGGCCTAATTAATTGATTGCTCAATATTTGTACATTTGGAATTGTTCCGAAACCACTGTGCGAAACACGCAATTATCCCGGCAAATTACCGCATTCAAAATTAATTTAGGACAAAGAAAAAACGTGGGTAGGTAGGTACAGCTGTACCACGTTTACAAGTTACATCGGCAAAATTCGTCTACGCAGAAGAGCAAGTTAAATCCGATTAATTACGATTGCGAAAGCAGTTAAAATACAGACTTTATTGCGTTTTAAAATTAAATACAATAAATCCAGAGAGGAATTGTAATTCTCTCTTAAGTAGCGGGTAGGGCACACTAGCGACGCCAATCGATTTTAATTTTGCACTAACGCTAAAAAATTTATTCACGCCAAAAGTAGCCGCTTATAGCGTGAATCAATTTTTCGCGTACGCGTTGGACCCAACTAATTTGTGCATGGTTATTTAATTAATAGTATAAGTGTTTGCCTAGAGGTTGTAACCCCGAAATTGTTTAAAATAGATCCGGTTTAGTAGTTAAAAATTAAAATCGATTGGCGTCGCTAGTGTGCCCTATCCGTCACCAAAAACGCACTCAAATCAAATCAAATCAAATCAAATAATTCTTTATTTGCATAGGCTTGTACACAGCACTTACAAATCGTCATACATTTGAATGATTTAAAACTTTTTATAAGTACTTATGTAATAATTAACATGTTAATACATATATATGTTGATACATAAAATTTACTAAAAAAGTAAATAAACATAATGCGATTCTACCACCAGCTCGGAAAGTTGTTTCTGGTCGAGAAGATCCGGCAAGAAACTCGCCAGTTACTCTTTTTAATCGCCAACTTTTTTACAATGGTTTATTATCCTCATACCAAGTCATACAGTCTAATGCAACACAAAATTGAATGAAGCAAATCAAAAGCTAAATATGAGGTAAACCGAAGCGGACCAGTCCCCAAAGGTGGCACCTGTTCACAAGTATGACGTATGTGTCAGCCATCATTTCACTCAACCATATTAGAGGGAATGTAATGACCCGCCACATAACGCCACCACCTCAGAGACATTTGAGTGAGCATGACTACTTAGGTTCCCCTCATAGGTCACAGAGTACTTAATCCAATACTAATAAACTGCATGACGAGGTGTACAATAGTAGGTGGTTAGCATCTTGTCAATAATTGTTTGATTAATCAATACTAATCAATTTGTATACAATAATAAATGCTGCTAAGCCTAATTTATTAAAATTGATTAATTATATAATAATAATGATTCCAGTTATTTATAAAATTACTACATGTGTGCAGGCACGGAGGTCATTATGTCCATGAATCCTTATCATTTAAGTAATCTACAATTTTATAGTATCCTTTACTCATTAAACAGGTTTTCACGTGGGATTATACATATTTATGCGTTGGTAACTCAATAACATTTTGTGGCAACTTATTGTACATTTTAATACTTTGACCAATAAATGAACTATTAATCTTTTGGAGCTTCAGATTTGGAATCGCGAGCTTGTGTTTATTTCTAGTGTTAAAACCATGACAATCAGATTTTTTTGAAAAACTATCAATGTTCTTTCGCACGTACAAAATACAGTCCAAAATGTATTGGGAAGCTACAGTTAAAATGTCGATATTCTTAAACAGTTCTTTCAGCGAATCGCGAGGCCTAAGGTGGTATATGGAGCGGATGGCCCTCTTCTGCAATACAAAAATAGTCTGTATCTCAGTCGCCGACCCCCACAACAAAAGACCATATGACATTATACTATGAAAATAACTAAAATAAACCAGTCTCGCGGTTTCAATATCAACTCGCACGAAATATGACGCTGACGCATCAACCAATAAGATATTGTAATTTTTGGCGCGCGGAAATGGAGCGTTGTGATTGGTTAAGATTTTGCCACAGTTTTTGAAAATTCTGCGCAGGTACATTGGTATAACTTATAAAAATGGTAAAACTATACAGTCAGCCACACATCAATGTTTAAAAATATGTATTTTTTTTTACGATTCTCACTTAACGCCGCCCCCATGGACATCTGCAACGTCCAAAGCTCGACACATAAAGCTCTTTTCTTGAAGGTCCTCAGGTTGTATCCATTCGGGAACGTTTCGAAATTGTATAATTTGGCTGAATTTTTTCATAACACTCTTCTTGCTGGTGATAGAGCTTCTTTTTTAATTCCGCATACACATTAGCGAACTCTCTGATTTCGCAGAAGTTTTTTTTTATGTGATAGGTGGCAGACGAGCAGATGGATCGCCTCATGGTAAACGATTGTCGCGGCCCATGGACACCTTCGATACCAGTGGAGTCACAAGTGCGCTGCCAACCTTTAAACCCCCCTTAAGATAAGTTATGTAAGGGGTATCGTTGATTACGTTTCACCAGGTAACCCGCTTGTTCGTTTGTCGCCGCTAGAAAAAAAAACGCCCATTTTAAGTTAATTATTAAATTTCTAGGGCCTATTACAGTTGGACTGTTCGTATGAAAATTGATAGAATATCCTAACTTTTGTTCACGACTGTATTTCTTACAAAACTTTTCTACTGAATCTAACTTAAGAATTCTGTTTGCTAAAGAACCTCGGATAAAGAACGAACTCAATACGTCGTTCGTAATATTTTTTGAACTTGTAATTCGAATTTTTAACTTCTTTCTCCTAGACGCTACTCGCGTTAGAAGTAGTTAAAAATTAGAAAATTCTTTAAGTAAGAAATTCTTTGGCTTCACAAGTTAACTTATTTCACAAAGTTTTGTTTGCAGGTCGAAACTTCATTATTGATTCAGTTCTGTGGTAACGAGTAATATAACTTTTAAGTCCCCCAATAACAAATAACAATAGAATCTCATTATAGAGTAAGGACTGTGTATCTTGTTTCCTTCTTTCTGCGGAAAATTAACCGTGGGAGAGCCACGCTTCGGCATGAATGGGCCAGCTCGACCGGAGTTATAAGCCTCGCAGAAAACCGGTGTGAAGCAGCATTATGCTGTGTTTCGCTGCGTGAGTGAGGGTACTGGAGGCCTTCTGGGGAAAGGGGTTTTTAAGGTTGGCAGCGCTCTTGTGAGTCCACAGGTGTTGCGTGTGTCTATGGCCTGCAGTAATCGCTTACCATCAGGTAATTCGTTTGCTCGTTCGCTACTTATCACATAAAAAAATACCCACTTATAGTGTACTTACCACAAAGTGATATAGCCCATTATTCTATCACTTCTCCTAAATTGATATCAATCTTACATTTATTGAACGAGAATATATTAGATATCCCCATAAAATGTATGAGTTTATAGCAGTATACCATTATGAATTCTCATAAACTGGGCCTTATATTGCATTATTATGGCTTCCACAGGGGACGCTCTCAAAAGCGTTGTAAAGCTGTTCAAATATTAATAGTCCAAAAGCTGGAGCGCTTTTAAAACCATGTGAGACATAGTCATCATCATCATAGGCCTTTTGATCTATAGCAGATGTTTTAAGCAGCATCGCGCGGTGTGGTGACATTACGGCTGCGATCGTGGCTGTATAGTCCTATGCGGGAGGGAATTTTCCGTCCGCATTTGCAACACGTGGATTGAGCGCTGCTACGATTGGGGTGGCAGGCATGGCGTTAAGCACGTTTTGTCGCAAGTTGATTAAACCAGGCCTTGTCACGCTTATCTAGACCCTCTGACACGATTTTCCTCCAAGTCAAACGATCAGCAGCGAGCTCCTCCCACTCTGCCACCGGGATCTGAAACGCATGGATGTCGCGCAATGCAATGAGACATAGTAAACAGTTTAAAAGTCTGATAAAATGATTATGATTTTAGATGCCTTAGGAACAAAGATGAAATTACGTTCAATAACTTAAGGAAAAGGAAATGACATGTACAAGGAATACGACAAAAAAAACCGAAATGAAAAATATTCGACTCACACGAATTTAAGAAAAATAATTTCAGAATTTTAAACAGATATTTATGGAGAAAAAAAAAACGAAATGTAAAAATCCTCCTGTGACGTTGATTGGCTGGCTTTGATTTAAAAATAACACAAATTCTCTGATCATAAAATGACAAGATAAATAATGAGAGTGACTTAAACCTAAACTTTTTTATTGGACATGTAGCACCGACACATCACAATACGTAGAGCCTCAGGACTACGTCACTTCAGGCATATTAGTAATAATTTCAAAAATAAATATTTTAATAAAACACATATTTAATGATAACTAAAAAAATATGTGTCATCTTTCTTTCTTTCTTTATTCTAAAAGCGTATAAAAATGTTAGTATTTTTGCTAAGTTACTTTTACCTTTTATTGCCCTGTTTAATGGTTAACGTCTTCCCACGCAATATTTTTTTCTACGTAATCGCTCAATCTCGAAGCCTCCTATTAATAATTGAATTCCTGAAGATTCTTCGTCAAGACGTAGATAAAATAGGATTTCCCTTCATATTGCTCTGAATTACTCGTAAGTACGTTGTACTTCAGGGTTTAACTTTGTTAACTTGAAAGGGATATCAAGACGAATTTTTTGCATCTACATCCATACTAATATTATAAATGCGAAAGTAACTCTGTCTGTCTGTCTGTCTGTCTGTCTGTCTGTCTGCTACTCTTTCACGCCAAAACTACTCAACGGATTTAAATGAAATTTGGTATACAGATAATCTAGACCCTGAGAAAGAACATAGGCTACTTTTTATTGCGAAAAGGGGGTTGTAAGGGGTTGAAAGGGGGGTAAAAAGTTACTTTTCCACGCGGACGGAGTCGCGGGCGGCCGCTAGTAATTATTATAAATAATCTAACACTTATCACAATATCATAAAAAAAAACTTTTATTTTATTTTATAATTTATCCACACTTTTGTTGACTGCTCACTCTTTTGATCTTTTCCTTATGTACTTATCTTTTACTAGACCCTTATGTATTTCTGGCTGCTTTGGTAGCGCAGTGGTTGGTAGGTCGCACTTTAAAGCGACGGCTGCGCTTGGGGTCCCGGGATCGATCCCCGGGTCGGACTAAAATTTGTGCTGGAGTTTTTCTGTTAAGAAATTCTCAGTGTCAGCCCGGAGTCTGGAAGTTGGCGGTCTTGTACCCCCGTCCCTCGGAAAGCACGTTAAGCCGTTCGTCCTGCGCCTAATTCCTCTTCGGTCGTGTCACGCTGGTGTCCCATCTAAATATTGTAATCGAGTGTAAGGGAATAGAGAGTGGACTTGTGTCTGCGCAAACACTTGTGCACTATAATATATCCTGCGTCGATTGCTGATCGCTGACATTTGCCGCCATGACTGCAATATCGGTTTGGAGGACATTATCTCTTACCTTACTAGCCTTCCGCTTGGCGCGCGGCGTTTCATTCACGTTTTCCCGAAGGAATAAGACATTTTATGTTGGTGAACCTTTAAGTAGCATTCTAATTTTTGAAATCGGTCCATACGTTTTTGAGTTCATTCGACACATACTCACATCCATATCTTTCCCATTATTTTTTTTGTGCTAGAGGCGGACAAACGCACCTGTAAGCGAGTCAACCGATGGAAAGCAATCATCGCCGCCCATGAACATCCGCGAAATCAGAGATATCGCTAATGTGTTGCCGGCCTTTTTAAAAACGAGTACGCTCTTCTCTTGAAGGTCCCTAAGTCGTAGCCGTCCGGAAATACTCCTGCAGCTAAATCGTTCCACAGAACTGAGGTACATGATAGAAAGTTCCGCGAGAAACGCACAGTATTAGTCCGCCATCCATCGACATGATGAGGATGGAATGACAATCGCTTGCGAGTGGTTCGATGTAAGAATTCAGCTGCAGGGAGTAGATCAAACAGTTCCTCAGAGCACTCCCAATGATAGATGCGGTATAGAATGCTACGTTGTACGCGGTCAAACGGAAGAAGTTATCGGAGGTCTCGAACCTTCAAATCACTACTCCAAAAATTAGCAGGTATGATATCGGCCAGGGGAGCCGGGCGTATCGTGGGGCCAGTCGTATTGACAGCCCTACCTGGAACCAAGGCTGCTCTACCTGCCTTCAATACGGTATTTGACTAATTTTTTTTCATTTGTGTAATCAAAAGACCTCTCAATGATAAAAATATCGTTGAAAGAATTACTTGATTCTCATTTAAACTACCTGAGATATCACAACTTTAAAATCACATTATTTTGGGCAAACCCAAAACGCTCCATACAAATGGCTACAGAGATGTGACGTCACACGACAGTATTTTGTATGCATTTCATTTGAATGTTGTATGGTAGCTATATCAAATGTTTCGTTTATGTCAATGGTTCCATTATAATAGTTGGTGTAAATTATATAGGTTTTTCAATGGTATAATTATTTTTAAAAATTTTCATACTTTGAGAAAATGGACTTGCCCATGAATGTTTGAATGACCATAAAACCGGCTAGACGTTATATTTTTAATTGAGAATTTTTGCTATTCGCACATATTTACCTATATTTTGATAAAATATTTATATTTTGTAAAATCTCAAGCTTAGTCAAATACCCTATTATACAGTCCTGATATCGGATGACCTAGTATTAGCTATAAGTTTACTAAGGTCACAGATATTATAATGCTAAAGTCTACTAGTTTAGACCTAGTTTTACCCGTAACCAATCTTCTAAACCTAAGATTTAACCAAGTGGCTATGGCTATACCTAGGTTTAGTCACAAACCAAGGTCTAAGCGTAGCCGTAATTCGTGGTTTACCCGTATAACTGTCCGTATATAGGTTGGAAAATAATGAAATATTAGGGACAGGATTCATGCCAGTAATAAATTGAATGATCGAATATTTAGTGTGACACGCATCCGCTTCTGGGAATTATTGATAAGCTTTACTCGATTTGAGGTTTTTAAAAATGAAAAAGGATCGAGTTTTCAATTCTATTTACGATTGAATATCAATTGGGAAAGCGCTGTAGTTTTCGATTCCAAATTGAAAATGAGGAAAAAGAATCAAATCGTTTTGGGATTCCTTTTAAATTACAAGGGCTTAGATTCTTTACTCTTTGCCGAACATTCGCAAAATAATTATTAGCATAGGATTACGGAAGAAATATATTTGAAACGATCTTCTAGGCCCTAAGTGTTTGTTGAATTCAAATTGTCCACAGGACGACGAGGGGTTTTGGGAAATGACAAAAACAGTGACATCTAAGAAGGTTGTTATTCTCGCAACGTGCGAAAATATCCCTATTGAATATCTTACATCAACATTGATGTAATCAATTGGGAAAGCGCTGTAGTTTTCGATTCCAAAAATTCCAAAGTGGTTTTTTTATTGTGACTATCAGTTTTATTTCTTACTGGTTCCTAACCTGTATTTTTGCGATATGGACAAAATGTCTGTTTATTTTGTGGCAACGTCTAAAGAAGGCGGGGCTATGATGAGCATTTCTTTTGGGACACTAATAAAGCCAGTTAATCCTTGACTTCATTTCAGAAAATTCTGAAATAAAAATAGCTTTCTGATTTAACTTTTCATTAGCGACCAATGGTTCTATAATCAAATGAATGAGAGTCGGGTGGTATCAAATTAATTGACTGTCTCGTATTTGGTATCAAATTAATTGACTGTCTCGTATTTGGTATTAAATTAATTGACTGTTCTGTACTTAATATTATGAAGACGATAGATTTGGATGTGAGGTTTGTAATATATGTTATATGGACCTGAATTGATTAAACTATATACCGATTTTCATTTCATTTTCAATGAAGTAAAAAAATATTTTAACAATTTTGTATATCGCTTTATCAGTAGGAATCTACCTGATCCATCAGTTATATATTTAGGATTATAGGCTATATTTTACGATCGGAAAACATTTATAATTTATTCCACGTATAAAATAATGTTCCGCGTGTAATATCTGAAGCGAAAACCTGTTCAAGTTGGAGACAAACGGGATGATTGAGCTTCCAATTTACTTCTTTGTATTTATTTATTTTTTAACTTATGTTCTCTAGCTAATTTCGTTCCACCCTATTTTTTTATGGTTGCTTTTTCAATGAAATTTTTGCTACTTAGGTAGTCACGACCAGTTTAGAACAGGTGGTAGTGAAAACTGCCTTTGGTCCAAGGGTTGTGGGTTCGATCCCCGCACAGTACAAAAATTTGTGTACATGAACATGTCTGTTTATATTGGTCTCGGTGTTTTCTATGTATTTACAAAATAATGTATATTATTTGTAATTCCACTGTTAATTCTGATATCCGTAACACAGGAGCTTGTGCTACCTATCTCGGAGTCAAATCAATGTATGTGATGTGGTGAAATATTTGTTATTATTTATTTATAGTTGTTCTGCTCTTCGTGGCCCAGACGAATCCAACAATTCGAAGATCAGGTAAAAAGCTTGTGAGATGATATGCTAATAGAAACTACTGATATCTGCAAAACATGTATATTTTCAGGTACATCAGAGACAGAAATTTACCATAAGACAATTCATATAAACAAACAGTCAAAAAGTATAAAAACATAAATAATATAAAATAGCCTGGTCCAGCCGTCGATCGTCAACAAAGCTCTTCTGAATTTAGTAAACCAATTAAAAACTTTTGTATGTGCCAAAAGTATCTACCTAATAATCAATCCATAAGTAATTTCATTTTATTTTATTTTTATTTATTTATTTGGACAACCATCAAGGCATACACTACAACATTCTTAAGACTAACGCAGTAGGTAATTAAATTCTTAGTGGTGACTTAATTATAGGTTGCCACGGCATGCGAAGCGATACTATATTATATACTATCATCAAATCTCATTTAAATATATAAAAGAACATTATTTAGAGGAAACAAGTGTAAATATGAGTTTATTATGATTATACGAGACGTTTATTTATGTTACACTTGTAAGAGGAACAAATCTGCAATATGTGGCTAACTTTTCCAAATACATATTCGTTTATTTCTTACACAAAAAAAAGTGGAAAAATAAACCCAAATTCTTAAATAAATAAATAATAAATAAATAAATATTTCACAACATCACATACATTGATCTGACTCCGAGATAGGTAGCTCAAGCACCTGTGTTACGGATATCAGAATCAACAATGGGATTATACCTAAATATATACATATAATACTTTTCTTTTGTAAATACATACTTATAATACATAGCAAACACCCAGACCAATACAAACAAACATGTTCATGCACACAAATGTTTGTACTGTGCGGGGATCGAACCCGCAACCCTTGTATCAGAGGTAGCGTTCACTACCACTGTTCCAATCGGGTCGTCTATCTTACATAATCTATTATTACATAATAAGTCCTTATTTCTTCCTTCGCGAGAAAAAGAACCTATTTGGAAAATTTGTCTACTCATTCACTCGCCAGAAAGAGGAATTAATACTTACACAATATCTTAAAATCTATGGAGATTTTAAGATATTGTGTAAATCTGACCTAAACCTAAGAAACCTGGAACTAAGGTCTAACTCAGAACTAGCAGCATTACCAACGAACTGACTTTGGATTCGGTCTATAGACGAAAAATGCCCCAGATTAGATTTAAAAAATTTTGGTGAGAATAATTTGTAACGTGTACGTCTGGCCAACTTACGTGGAACATTAAAGTTAATTTGATACAGTAAAAAGGACAATCCATGGTACCGTTAATAATTTTATGGAAAAATAACTGATCCTGTAGTAGTCTACGTTTATGCAAACCTTGAATTTTGAAGTAAGTTAGTAATAAATAATAGCCCCATTGAGTAAGCTCTATTGTTACAATTTGCGTTCATTCGCCTAATTCTCTATAAAAAAAAAGAGTTGCAAAAAATATAAAATATACCTAAATTGAATGTTCTTTAGTATCAATGACTTAGAAATAGACGTACAATAATGTTCTTATACATGGCTGTGTTAAACCTACACCCTCTTATGCCAAAACGTGGTTTAAAGTAAGTAGTGGGATTAATACTGGAAATAACTGAAGAACTAGAATAAACATTATTACATAACTAAGTTTAACGTATAACTACTTATTTGTTTGTCCCCTTTTATTCATGAATACGTACCGTTTTCTATTCCAGTTGATTATAAATTCGTTTTGAATAGTGGTCGCACAATACCCCTTAACTCTATTACAAGTGTGTCCGAAGTATTAAATTACATTATTGAAAATGGCTTCCGATTTCCACGCCAGTGCAATGGTCCAGTCTGTGTCATGAACTCTAATACAAAGGGATTTTAATGGAAATGTCACTCGTTTGTTAATTTTGGGACAATGTGAGTTTATGTATGTGTCGCAGCCATCTGGTTAAATTAGCCATCAAATTAGACGCCTAGGGTGTTCGTAAAACGCCGGCATCCATGAGGATGAAATGGATCCTATCAACTGTTGTGTTGTTAGAACTAAAAACACTCAAGGTTAAACAGCTTGGCGTATTGAAAGTTAGCCCATTCAAAATGACTGATCATAACTTAGCCAATTAATAGCAATCAACGACATGGCTAGTTTTCTTTAGGCGTCCAATTAGATGGCTAATATAACCAGATTGCTGCGACTTATGTATTCTAATCTAGCTCATGTTGATTGACGGGGACATGACTACGGCTGTGTCGGCGTATGTGATGTTCTATGTGACAGATGTGCAATAACATTGTAAGTGATTTATGACAATGACAGATTACAAATGACGTGCAGTTTCGGGAATGAGATAGTTTTGTAATTAGATTAAGGTGACAGGTAGGGCACACTAGCGACACCAATCGATTCTAATTTATAGCTACTAAAACGGATCTATATATTTTTTCGGGGTTACAACCTCTCGGCAAACAGTAATACTATTTATTAAATAACCATGCACAAATATTGGGTCCGTTTTTGTACGCGAATAATTGATTACCGCCAAAAGCGGCCACTTTTAGCGTGAATCAATTTTTCGCGTACAAATGTTGGGTCCGCATTTGTGCATGGTTTGCCGAGAGGTTGTAACCTCGAAATGGTTTAAAATAGATCCGGTTAAGTAGCTAACAATTAAAAACGAATGGTGTCGCTAGTTAGGGCTACCCGTCGCCTTAACAATAACGATTAGTTACGTTGGTGTAAAAAAAAATTGCACACTTAGGGCGGAGTTCACCAAAATCTAGATAACGGACAGTTACGAAAACGGGCAGTAATAGTTAAGTTAAACATTAACCAGCCGTATTGTTTACCACAAAAATTGGTTAACTGGTTAACAAAACGAACTGTAACTGACTGATCTATGAATATTGAAACTCAACTAAAATCGGAAGTCAATTTTTCATATTTTATAACACGATTTTTGGTATCATTATATTTGGTAGAATAAAGTATAATGCGTTTATATTGAAAAATACTTTACTCATACGTATTTCATACAATTCATTAAACTGTACTTTTTCACATAGTCAGGTAATAACGTCAAGTAGCTGTCACTGTCAACTCATTGAGAGTTATAGAGTAATATATACTGAGATAGAGGCATCAGTAGCCAAGGCCAGTGCTAGCGCCATCTGAAGAAAAACAACCAACACTCAACGGCTAAGGCGCGACGCCCACACGAGAGTCGAGTCGAGGCGAGGGCGCGTCGAGGCGTGGAGCGGCGCTGTCGCAGTGTGTAGAGTCGAGTTGCGGCTATGCTTCCTTCTCATTTTAATTCGCCCATACGCACGAAACGAAATGAGAAAATGTCGGCAGAACCGCGGCGGGGCGTCCCCACCGCGCCCTTGCCTCGACGCGCCTCAACGCGACCCGCACTTATATGAGCGCACTGTGATTAATTTTTTAAGAAAATCTAGAAGCGGCGCGCTGCTTATGCGCCCGCGCCTCGACTCGACTCTCGTGTGGGCGTCGCGCCTTAGAGGCATATTTCGTACATAGCTATTATAATGTTAGTAACCATGAAAGTTTAAAACAATTCATAATTTATGTATAAAATACTTTACCGTCTGCCGGGAGTCTTTGCGTGTAGTATAGAGGCGGCAGACGAGCAGCGCAGTGAGTCATGGTTGTCCCACGGAAAATCAATCATTTTTTTAGTGAGATTGCCATAAAGAAGGTTAAAAACAAAAACAGCCGTGGAAGATGTGACCTAAAAGGAAGGATACGATCCATATTTTGTTTCGTTGTAGTTTCACATTAGGTATTCTTTGCATGCGCAATGCCCGCTCATCCATTGAGCGGAATTTCCGACACCATGTACGTATGTGGATTCTATGCAAATGGTTGAATAACAATTTCGACTTGTGTTTCATTGTTAAATGAAATATGTATAATCACATTCAAAATTAAATAGTCGAAAAGGTTATATTACATTTTTTTGTCGTTGGAGAAAATTCGTTACGCTTATACATAGGTACGCCCAGCAGGGGGGGCGAATGGAGGGAGTCCCTCCGTGTCGGCGGAGGTCTGTCAACTAATAATTTACCGGCTCTCCCTCGTCCTTATTGGGAATCAGTCAAAGGCCTAGTGCATGAAGCCTAGCACCACGACCCTCCCTGACGGAGGCGGCTGGGTGGCCTTATATCTTCTTTTTTTATTTTATTTCGTCAATGGAAATAAAATGCAAATACATTGAGTAATAATTGACAAACCGTTTGGATCAGTTTTTTCTTTTTTTTATGTCATAGGTGGGCAGACGAGCAGACGGATCGCCTGATGGTAAGCAATTGCCGCCACCCATAGACACCCGCGACACAAGTGAATGCTGCTTCTGGTGCAAGGGTTGCGAGTTCGATCCCCGCACAGTACAAACATTTGTGTGCATGAACATGTCTGTTTGTATTGGTCTGCGTGTTTCTATATATTATAAGTATGTATTTACAAAATAAAAGTATTATCTCTAAACATTTGTAATTCCGCTGTTGGTTCTGATACCCGTAACATAGATGCTTGAGCTTCCTATCTCGGAGTCAGATCAATGTATGTGATGTTATGAAAAAAACCGGCCAAGTGCGAGTCGGGCTCGCGCACAAAGGGTTCCGTAGCAGCAAAGTCCAAAATTACAGTTAAATCAACCTATCTCAAAAACTATAAGAGATACTTTGATCAAACCAAAAATCGTTGAAAGAGTTAATTAGCATGCATCACCTCTATTTTTTTTAGAATTTTATACCCCGTAGTTATAAAAATAGAGGGGGGGGGACATACTTTTTACGACTTTGAGAGCTGATATCTCAAAAACCGTTCACTTTAAGAAAAATGTTTTTTAGAAAACTTTATATCATTTTAAAAGACCTTTCCATTGATACCCCACACGGGTATGTACATCGAAAAAAAAAATTTCATCCCTCAGTTACATGTATGGGGGGCCCCACCCCCAATTCTTTTTTTTACTATTTAGTGTCATATTTTTGTAGCGGTTCATACAACACATATTCCCATCAAATTTCATCACTGTAGTACTTATAGCTTCCGAGTAAATCGGCTGTGACAGACGGACAGACGGACAGACGGACAGACGGACATGACGAAACTATAAGGGTTCCGTTTTTGCCATTTTGGCTACGGAACCCTAAAAAAGGTATAATAAAACCCCCATCCGCCCGCAGCGCAAGCCAATGCATCACTCGCTACGTTTGGCCACGGATTCCATCCTCCTAAAGGACTTGTTAAAAATGCGGGATTTTTGGTCCCGTATTTCATTTCGTTAATTAGGAGCAGCCTAAAAACGAGGCTAAAGTAAATAAGCGGCATCTGGGCGGCCTAAAAGAACAGTTGTGTAACTTAGGCTCGGCGCAAACGGGGCAACTATTCAGTCATAGGTGTTTTTTTGTAGACTAGCCACTTACCTATATGTAGGTGTAGTAGTGGTGGCCACTCACCACACAATGCTGCGCGACTGCGCCCTCCTCTCGCCAAGCGCGGAATTCATCATTCATCATTCTTTCGAATCGGAGAGTTCTCAGGAAGGAAACATGAGAGTACCACGGACTATAGACTGTCGTCGTTTGCGTACTTGTATTATACATCTGTGGTCTGCGTGAATACCTACATGACGCGCACTACAGCAACCAGTGGCTGCGCTTAGTTGCACGTTTGTGCGGAACCTAAGAACGGTTACACGAAAAAATATTTTTTGTACTTCATTATGCAGACCTTAGACAATTTAACACGGGACGTGGCATGTGGACGCGTTCCTCTCTGCCAAAGTACATGAACAAACGTTCATGTACCTACGTTTATTAAAACTAGATCGGCGCGATCAATCGCCACTTCGAATTCATATCTGTCGCTGAGCGGAACTCGCCAAAATGGTTGTTGTGAAGTTTTTACTTGCGAACGACGATTAGAAAACTCAAATTTATCTTTATTATAATTCATAAGTAATCTTCTAATAAAATAAACGTTATTTCACGGAATAATAACCTTTTTCAACTATATATTTTACGACAAAAATAACCCCAAAAAACAATAGGCGATATCGTGGTACGAATAAACGATGGGGCACGATGGTGCACGATGTTGATTAGTGTTGTGACAATAAATAGAAAGAATAAATAATAAATGTCTTTCTAAAATTTCATCATCAGATCCTGACATCAGATCCTGAAATATTTTGCAAAAGTTTCTACGCACAGCCTTTAGATGCATATTACATTTTTACTAGAATGAACAACTAACACTGTATGACTGTTTCAAAAATCCAACCCTTTCACCATCCCGGTGACCGCCTAGACCACCGAGATATTAAATATAATATATAAAAAGCAATTAAATTGCACATATATCAAAACCCTCGCCAACCCGTCTGCCAAGCGTGGTGAGTATGGCAATTACCCCTCATGTGATTGAGGGAGGCCCGTGCCCCAGCAGTGGGGACTTAAATGGGCTGATGATGATGATGGTGATGAAATAAGCAATTTTACATGATTTTGTACATGTACTTAATAACAACATTTTTGTATGCAACTAACTCATTCCTAGAATGTCACTCATTTATTCATATCTAGACCATCACTAAACTTCCTTTTCCCCCGTGGATTTTGGCAGAATGTTTTAAAACTAAAGCTGCGCTATACCACGTCCCGTGTTAAATTGTCTAAGATCCAGACTGTAAATATACCCAATTATGTTTTGGGTAAGGACAATTTGTAGAGTAGGTACAAAAACAGAGAACCGTGCGATCTTGGCCTACTCATATTTGAAAATATGAATTTAGCGGTACACCGCTAAATTCATTATAATAGGATTCGTTTGTTTACAGAGCTTTCAAATATTGTATTTGAATCCGAGTTTTTTCTAGTAGTGAGGTTCCCATTTTAAAATTGTGATTTTCTGACAAAGTGTGCACACGTACCATTATTATCGATACCTATTCAGTGTTATTTATTTATTTCTTTCATAATGGAAAACAAACAGAATTTAAGTTACAACAATGATTTACTTTACTTCCACTTTAGAACAAATATGACTTAACCACGCAGAACAATAAGAGATAAAATGCTATAATATACTATATGTAAGTACGAGTAAATGTCGCACAGGGATATGACAAAAATAGAGATTTGATCCCTCAGTCATTTGATCAAATTCCATAGGTTGCTAAATAACCACATGATTTTATAATTTCACTAAACAAATCTAGCGATTTGATCAAACTTTGAGAATCAAAATGATCATATTTTCATAATGTAACTTGACAAAATAATAACTTTGGCCTCCTAATCTCAATTCATCAGGATAATTAACCCTGCATAATTGGTTGACTGAAACCTATGCTACCTGTATGTGTTCGTAATAATCCATTTTAGTTTATGTAAAATTTATCCTAGTTACAACACTAGCCATCCAAATACACCGGTCGTGCTTAATCCTACCAATATCGCTTAGCCTAGCAAAATCGAGTTTAAAACCCGATTAGTAATTGGAGCCCTGCCATCC
This sequence comes from Marasmia exigua, assembly GCA_019059595.1. NCBI lineage: Eukaryota > Metazoa > Arthropoda > Insecta > Lepidoptera > Crambidae > Marasmia > Marasmia exigua. The sequence goes on from CM032472.1 coordinate 14,017,104, forward strand.
GCAATATTGCGCAATTTAATTGCACGAGTTCATGCAGTGTGTAGGATTCTGATCGAAACAATCGGTCGTGCAAGTCGGTTAATTCAAAAGTATATCTCTTTTTTTACCCTATGGATAACTTTGCCAATGAAATAATTGATAATGTGGGTAGTCAACTGTGGAAGTCAGTCAAAGTCACAGTCACTTAATAAACTCAGTGTGTATGTAGCTTAGTGCAGTATTATGATCGAAACAATCGATCGTGCGAGTCGGTTAACTTAAAAGTATGTTTTTATAATATGGCTCTACCCTCTATAAAATAACTTTGCCAATGAACTAATTTAGTATATAATTAAATAAATGAAAAATTAATTTTTATTGAACAAAAACACAAGAAAATTAAGACAATAACTAATAAATAAAATTAAACTAAAAGTAAATAAAAAGGAAAGTTAAAACAAAGTAGGTCCCCGTGGCAGTGGCCCGAAAATGCTGGCAGCATTACCCCGCTGGATCGCGATGGAAATTCGCTGGGCGAGGTAGCTGCCAGCTTTTGGCTCTCCCGTGACTTCGACTAGACGCTTAGCTAAGTCACGGAAGAAAGAGAGAGCGTCGGAACCCCACGGGCCCAGTGTTTCAACACCGAAAGCTACAAAGTGATAGGCACCAGATAGATGCCTATACTTTGCAGCTTTCAGTCTCTCTGCAGCGTTAGCCGCAGCTCCGGCACTCCTCGTAGTCCCGGGAAGAGATGATGAGACGGTGCCAGAGTGTCGACGCAGGTAGCATCCCACACTAGAGCACGTCCTATCTTCCAAGGGATAAGAGACATTCCGTCTGGTCTCTTGCCATCATCACGTAAAATGCCGTTCGGCTCTAAGTTTGCCGGCACATTGATGGTGGCAAGCGACCGACGGATAATGTCGTTTATCTCTCCAGACGGCTGGCACTTTTTACACAGGAGAGCCCATGGTGCCCCAAGGCGCTAACAGTGGTGCCACAGAGACATTTGTGTGGGATACAAACCTCAGCACCCAGACGGAGGCCCACGGCGACTCTGAGGGTTTCTGCGTCCAGCAGGGTGCCCACGTTGGCCGACGGGTAGGCTTGCAGCCAATGGCCGGACTCCTTCCTCGAAACCGCTCTGAGTCGCGCAAGGTCAGCGTTGGTGCTGTTGTTGATCAGAGTATTTTGTATGAATTCACATTGAATTTTGTCCCAGCACCTTTGTGAATTTGGATCCACTGGTAAATTTTGACCCGGGAAAGCCATTTTCCAGGCATCACTAGCCTCAACCAAGCACGCCACTTCAAGGGGAGCGGTTACTAGCCGCATTATTTTTGTTACAAGAGTGGACGTACTATGAATTAAGGATAGGAAGGCCGGTAGAGCAACATCAGTAGATTTGCGTATCCCGATGCCCCCGAAACGGATGGGCAGGGAAGCTTGGATCCAGGACTTATCTAGGAGGTTAATGTTCAGGATTTTTTCCAAACAAATTTTAAGCATGCTGTCCAAATTTTGGGTTATATTTTGGAATTTCCACAGTAGGACAGCAGCGTAAAAGATAAGTAAATATGGGTACAAAAAGACAGAATTTTAAAATCAAAAGCAAAATTCAATGAATGTTCAGGTCGCCTTTTTGAAATTAATGCCCATTCAGGCATTAATTTCAAAAAGGCGACCTGAACATTCATTGAATTTTGCTATTAATTTTTCAACATGCGGAATAACAGCGCTTTCAAAGATTGGTGACCCCAAAAGATGAAGACTTGTTTCTGAAAGGATTTTTATGTTCGGAGCTACAATTTTGAATTTAGAAATGATTTCTGATCGCCTGTTGGGGCGCAAACTGTCACGGATAAAGATTTCACATTTATCAAAACTTAAAACCAGGCCAATTGAACTAAATGTTTGAATAATATCTGATAAATCTGACAGGACAGTTTCTGCTTCATCCCCTAGGGTACCATCATCTAAATACCAAACGTTAAATTTAGAAGCCAAATTTTGCACTACTGGGTTTATGGCTAGACTGAAAATGGCATGACCCGAGTGGGTCACCCTGCTGGCAGCCGACGGCGGAGTTGAGCTCGTTGGCTTTGTAGAGGAGTTTGGAAGGGCTATTATAGGATTGAAAAAAGTAGTTATAAATTTCGGGGGTATTATTTTTTATTTCTAAAAGCAGGGTGTCCCTATTAACGAAATTAAAAGCGTTTTTGACGTCTAATTTTAAAAGCACCTCACTCCGATTTTGGGCCAAAAGGGTCCGGGCTGCGTGGACGGCAGCTTCGCAGCCTCCTTTGGTGCAGAAACCCAGCTGGTGCGGCTCGAACTGGGAGCGTAGTTTTTGACTGATTTTTCTTACGGCTAATTTTGAAGTTAAACGTCTGAAGGTGGAACCCACTGCGATTGGCCTAACTCCACCATCCTTTTTGGACAAAGCAATGAGATTTGCGTCATAAAGGATGGGAACAATTTCGATATTTATTTTTCCACGAAGCATGAAATTTATTAATTTGGTTAAAAAGGAAATTAAAACCTGGCCCGAGTTACCCGCCTGAACGGAGATTAGGTCTTTCAGATGTTGGGGAGAAAGACCGTCCAGGCCAGCCGCTGAGCCAGGTTTGAAGGATGTTATTGCCTAAACGAGGTCATTTTGTGTAACTTGTAGGCAGACCTGAGCATCTGTCAGGGGTTCCGAGAGAGGAGGTGTGGCAGGAGCTGGGGGATGTTTCGAACGGAGGGCGTCTAGAGTTTCGGGCGTGTCTGGTGATACCACGTCATTTGAAAAAAGAAGTCTCGACGCACCTCTGAGATCGCCATCTGTGATTTTTTCCTCGACTTTTTTAGAAATGTAATGATCATGATGGTTCCGGGTGGGGTGAAGGGTGATAAGGGGGGTAATATCAGGGTTCGTGCAGTTGTTTTTAATTTTTTGAGTTAATGAACAGGTGGTATTTTGTTGATTGTGCTGCTGGACATGGAGAATGACATAAGCAAAGGTGAAGAGTCTCTCCCATGCTTCAGTGGAGTTATGTTCTACGCATTGGTTGACGATCTCAGACAATTTATTCGCGACTGATATTCTGGCGCCTCGAGGAATTCTTTTTACAATGGGACAATTTTGCTTTAGTGTGCTAAGGTGTAGGTGAAAGGGTGTATCTGGTGCGGTAGCAGTTACGTGCGAGGATGGAACGGGTAGTGTAGCAATGGTGTTAACACGATGTTTTCGGGAGCGATGTATGTTTAAACCTCTGGATGAATTAAAACTTCTATCGCATATGAGGCATGTGGTGGAATGAGATGACGTGGTATTACTGACAGACATGAAATTACCTGGTTTATATCACACACACACAGTAGGTATTCTTACAAGATCAAAACGGAAAATAATATAAAAGTATAAACACAGTTACTATAAACAACAAACACGGCAAATGTCATTCACTGGGACGGGCACTGTGATTGGCCGTGAGCAACGCGCTGTCAGCGCCGGCGCCGCTGTCTCCGATCCAACGCTGGTTGGGTGCGCCGATGACGAGCGGAATGTTCTCCGTAGCAACGTAGCGACCATCAGTGTTGTGACATTCCCAATCATGTACGCCAAAACAGTTTAAAGTGAAAATAAAAGCTTCGGGGGCGCAGGCGCCAAAGCTTTCACGCATGGCAAAGCGTGCCACGCTGTTAGATACTTTTTCAACTTTGTTTTATGGCGAGGCGTCACAAAAACATTTTTTTTAAATTATTTTGGGCTCTCTTCTAGAAATTGACGTTCGTAACGTCAATTATCGCAAAAACCATGAACTAATTGATAATTTGGGGAGTCAACTGTGGAAGTCAGTCAAAGTCACAGTCACTCCATAGACAAAGTGTCTAGCTTTGTGCAGGATTCTGATCGAAACAATCGGTCGCGAGTCGGTTAACATAAAAGTATGTAGTAAGTATGGTGTAAGTATGGTAGCTTAGTCGGTATAGCAATTGCCCGGTTAGAACAAAATTCGTGGGTTCGAGTCCTACCCGAAGACTGTCGAAAAATTTTTCAAGTGCATTATTTACTTAAGAATAAATTGCGAAAATTGCTATACCCTAAAAACATAAGTATGGTTTTTTTTAATATGTCTCTACCCTCGATAGCATTACTTTGCAAATGTCGAGTGAAATAATTGATTATTAATGTGGACTGTGTAACTGTCGAAGTCAGTCAAAGTCACAGTCACTCAATAGAACGCAAGTGTTTTTTTTGGTTGATGGGCTTGCTCTTGACTTCACACTGACTGAACTCTAGCTAGTTATTTCGCTAGCCTATTTTCTAATGGTGCTTTCTGCGATGAGATGAGAACAGCTTCAAAACTTACTGAACTATGAAAGTTTCCTAACATTTCTTAACATAAGTAATCGGAAAGCGATTCTGTCTGACCCAGACACTGGACAAACACGTGTTCATCACATGAAGACTCGTTCCAGAGCTGGAATCGAACCCACAACCTTTGGCGTATGAGTCTCGGTCACTACTCAATGCGATGCATCTTAATGAAACATTTGGGAACTCGAACATAAAAAGTCTTTTCCATTTACAACGCTTGGCGATTCTAAACAAAAAAAGTATTTTTCCTTTAAACGATTCTTTATCTATAATTGAAACAAGGCTTCCACGTCTAAGAGCTTAACATTCATAACTTTTTGAAAGTTGAAAGACTTTGCCCGCAATCTGCAATTATCCGGTTTAAACCTATATCCTTCATTTAATTAAAAAGTTGAACAGTGTTCAAATCAATTTGAGCCCTATTTGAAGCTAGATGAAGTGAATGTAAAGGCGATTACAAAAAATTATTTAAGGTTTCTAAGATACTCCCGGTTAGTATGAAACATAGATATTGATTAGCTATAAATAATTTAAACACTCGGAGGCGTAATCTAACGTTGGTTAAGCATAGTATAGGTACTTGTTCGATGTCCGATGGCAACTTTCGTTACCCAAAGTACATAACTACTTTGGAGATAGAACGTTGAAAAAAGACTACCATATCTTCTAAATAGCTTACCAGAGGACATTCGACGGGAATTAGTCAAAAATATATTTAAAAATCAATCTGAGAAAATGATTTCTTGATTTGGTTTAGAATTATATAACTTAGGTAGGTATTGTGTTAAGACTTAACCGAATTCAGTGTAATTTGTAAGCTAAATTTGTATGTTTAATAGTTAATAAATGCTCTAAGTTCTACTAATAAAATAATAATTTTCTCTATTTTTGCATTGCTTTATTTAGGTAAACTGTAAGTAGAAAAATAAACTGTTTTTAATAAAAACATTGTGATTGGATCATTAACATACAGTGGCGAAGAGTCCATAGGTATAAGCCGATTCCCGTCGGCTTCCCTTACGAAAAATCGAAACTATGGGCCAACGATATTTATATATTTTATTAAATTGTTCACTTAGCGTCACACTCAGTTCAAATAGTTTGAATTGACTAAACGCCTACAAAATTTGATGAGCAATGCAATTAATGCAAGTGGCAAGCCGGTAAAATACCGAGTTACTTCTTCATACTACATCTGTCCTTTTCATTTGTGTGAACAGATCGTCATGTTCCGTCTCGTTTTAGTACGCGCAAATTTACTTGGAAATAACTCGATGCCTATCGCCTTGTTATAGAGAAAGGTTAATTGGCAATGCACAGGTGCAAGCGAGAAAGATCACTCAATGAAGTAAAATTGTAATGATTCCGAAGTAAGAATGAATGTAGTGGTATTAAATCATGACTGGCGCGTACTACATTTTTATTTCCCTTGCTTTTTAGTTTTAATTTAATGGCGGATAATGCGAATTGTAAACAATTTGTTAGTTTACTTGTTGTTTTGGTGTTGAGTTGTGGTGAAATGGATTAATTTTTGTATTGTGTGTTGTACTAAAGTCATCTTAATGTCCGTTGTGGGTTAAAATGGTATTAATACCGATAGGTTGTTGTCTCACAGATTAATTGCTATCGATGGAGACTTCGTTCTCAAAATTAAGTTTTGAAAACAAAAAACATGCCGTACAATTAGGCCGCGCATTCCAAATATTTTTCAAACATTTCCATACATCCATTTGCGACAAGTATACGTGGATGACAGGATGAATTTTTTCGGAGTCGAGTTCAATTTGGAGTAGCACGGGTTTTACGAGCACTTACCAAGATCGCATGCATCATCATTCATAACGCATACAACTTAAACTCGGAAGTCATTTTTCAAAGGTAGGTATCATTATTCTCTGAACTGACCGTGGGGAGCCACGCTTCGGCATCAATGGACCGGCTCGACCGGCGAGATATACCACGACCTCACAGAAAACGTGAATGACAGAAGAAGTGAAAACGAGTGAATGGCGTGAAGCAGCACTCTACTGTGTTTCGCTGCGTGAGTGGGGGTACCGGAAGCCCAATCCAGGGGAAGGAGGGTTTAAAGGGTGGCAGCTCACTTGTGACAATGGTGTCACGGGTGTATCCATGGGCGGCGGCAATCGCTTACCATCAGGTGTTCCGTATGCTCGTCTGCTACCTATGACAAAAAAATCATGAAACTTGTACATAAACATCAGTGCTGAACATTTTGGTAAGTTTATTTTATATTCCGGCTTCCCTTATGAAAATATTCACCCTTCGCCACTGTTAACATACAATCTTTAATTACTTTAGGCCCGATTCTACCAATGTTTATCCGTCAATAAATAGGTATAATGTCAGATTTGTATAAAAAGACAGCACTATACCAGAGATTAAGTATCGAAATAAGATTGGTCGAATCGGCCCTTAGGCTGTTTCATACATTATTGCCGCGTGGGCATTCTATTTTGTAAGGAACAGCTGTTTTTTTCACTCATTTTGTTGATCTAACATGCTAATAGACTTTATTCGCGATACCTATTATGAAGCTTTTTGGTTCAAGTATAAAATCTTGTTGTATTCTGTTAAGACTTGTACCCCTGATGTTCAGATGTCAAAAATCGGCACAACAAAAAAAATTTAGTTAATCACTGAAAATGTTGTTTTTTGAACTCCAATATGTATAACTAAAGATATTTACCTTAAAGCTTTGGTGCCATAGTAACAAATATTTAGGGGGACGAATTCTACAGAATACAACAAATAGAATTTCTTGCCGGCCATTTGGACCAAAAAAGAGTATGTCCTTTCTTCACTCGATCCTCACCTTTATATCAAACACGTTTGACTTAATTTCAATGGAACACATTTTATAAATTTCCTATAAGTACAGACAGCTACCTAATGTAGCTGTCTGTGACAATAAAAGAGTGTGCATATGCACTTCGTAATTTGCAAATCAGAGAGCTGCTTTTCGAATTGTTTTATTACTTCCTACTGGGTATCCCCAAGCTGTGGTAACCGACGTGCGGGGCTGGGTACCGAGCTGGAAACATTAATGTTGCATGATCATATCTGAACATCGATACCGTTGTAATGTGAAGCAACTAATTGGCCCTACTAATATTACGCTCAGCTTTGAAGCTTGGCTTACATCGGCCACTAAGGATGGCTTCTCGTTTGATCTGCCAAAGAACGAACACCGCTGCATTTCGTGGCAGCTTTCTCTATGTAGCCACGAAATGCTGGAATAATATCCCTCCTCCTATAAAGACTATCGCTTGCATAAAATGTTTTAAGAACAAATTTAAATCACATCTTAACCTCCAAAAGTTAAAGTGATTCGGAGCTGAGTTATTCTTTGTATACTTTGTAATCTAAATATAAGTCTGTGTGTATTAAATGTGTAATAAATTAAATAAGTAATTATACCTATATGTAATGTAACAATAATTGTCCATTAAAAGTGAAATGAAGTGTAAGTTACGTTGGTGCGCGCAGTAACGACCTCCAATTCTCTTGGTTTACACGGAAGACCAGCGTGTCGTAGTGTCTTCCAGATGCTTCGACAAATGATGAGTGGAACCTATTCCAATGCCATCCAAAATCTGCTTTAAGTTCCTTTTTATTACGTAATGTAAATGTTTTGGCATCGACTAAATAATTTTTATTTATTTAGATGCGGGTGGCACAGGAAACTGAGGCCACTTTGTCACACACGTAGCTATCCGGTTTGCGAAAAACATGGCCGTACTGTAGTAGGTGACTCTCCTGCAGGGTGCTAACCGACTACTGTTGATACTGAGATACTCAAATCGATATAGGATCGTTTTAACTCGATCCGAGAATCAAATAGTAGACCCCAAGTGCAACCGTTGCTTTAAAGACCGACCTAGTAGTGACGACTGCGCCACCAAGGCAGTCTACATGAGAAGTAAGATATAATATAATAGATAGATTCTATGATTTCATTTTATTTGATAGAAATGGGGTGAGCCCTGCGTCTCATAGCCACTGCGACCAGTAGATGATCTATTGTGGCAGCCCCGTAACCTATTACAGCACCTCATGTAGCTCCAGTTCCAGGATAAACCCGAGAATGGAGCTGATGGGGGAGCTCTTGATCTCGTCAGCTGAGATCATGTGTGCTCCCAGGTGCTGCAGCGGTGCAGCGCTATGCACTCGCCGAGGACGTGGATAATCGTTTCCTCGTCCTCGCGACAGAACCTGCAGATTTTGGTATCTGAAAGGCTCATGTTGTGCAGGTGCTTGTTTAGTTTGCAGTGCCCTGTGAGGGTCCGAGTGAGTGCCCTAACATGTCCTCTACTCAGTTTTATTATTTTGTACAACTCGTCTCTGATCGAACGCCTGTATCAACGCCTTAGACTGTTCTAGTCGAGGTAGTCTTTTCCAGAATTCAGTTCTTTTCTCATGCTCCCACTCTTTTAACTCGAACCTGACCATGCAGGCTGGAACGCCATTTATTGGTTCCGGTCCGAGTAGTGGGCCCTCTGCCCCGGCCTTTGCTAGCACGTCAGCGACTTCGTTGCCTCTGATATTGCAGTGTCCCGGTACCCAAATCAGATTTACGATGTTGGCATTGCCAAGCTGGTTTAGGAGCAGGACACACTCGCTAGTGAGTTTGGAGTCAAGTTCACAGGATGTTAACGCCTTGAGGGCAGCTTGACTATCTGAGAAGATGAATATCTTCTTATTCTGGATATTCATTTGTAGACTCTCTTGGACACAGCCAATTATTGCGAAGACTTCCGCTTGGTACACTGTGGTATAGCGACCCAGGTTGGCGAATTTGCGTATTCCGCAGCGATCATTACAAAATCCCGCCCCGGATATGCCCTGCTTCCTGGAACCATCCGTATACCAAACGATGTCATTCTGCTTAACATTTCCGGGAGTTCCAGCCTCCCAGTCTTGTCTACTTGGTAACAAGACTGTATACCGCTTATCGAAGCGGTGTTCACGGACCATGGAGTCAGAGGGCATATCCATGACCGGACTTTTCATTAGTTCGTTGTAGAGGTTTCTCATGACCCTAGATTGCCATCTCGTCCTCCCTCTGATTTTCGCTCTCGTAATAGCCATCCTCGCTTCCATCTGCACGTGAATGTGCAGAGGTGGAATGTTCAGGAGGGCATCCAGTGCTGCAGAGGGAGAGGACGAAAGAGCGCCAGTGGCTATAAGGCAGGCTGTTCTTTGAACTTTGCTGAGGTTCTCTACGCAGTTAAGTTGGTGCGTCTTCTTATACCACACACAGCAGCCATAAGTGACGATCGGCCTCACTATGGTTTTATAAATCCAGAGTGCGGCTTTGGGCCGTAGCCCCCATTTTAGCCCCACCAACCTACTGCTTGCCCCCATCGCAATTTTTGCCTTTCTAGTAATGCTTGTTCCATGTTAGTTTTTGGTCTAAAAAGACTCCGAGATATTTGACCTCGTTGGACAAGCATAGCTTCGTACCAAGAATTGTTGGGGCGTGGAGCGCCTCTAGTTTCCTTCTTTTGGTAAACGGGATTAAGACAGTCTTACGTGCGTTGACTGTTAGCACGGGTCTTGTGCACCAGTTTTCTACTATTCGTTGGGCCCTTTGCATAAGACTGGAAATTGTGCTAGGGCATTTTCCTATGACCATTATTACTATGTCATCTGCGTAACCCTGAGTCAGAAATCTGGCTTCGTTGAGCTCACAGATGAGACTGTCAACAACCAATGACCATTGAAGGGGTGATAGGCATGTTGTCTTGCACTCAGGGGTTTTTCAACGAGGTATGTTGCCCTGATGTGACTGTTCAACACCTTTTCCATCGTTTTTAGTAGGAATGAGGTGAGACTTATCGGTCTGTAGGACTTGAGCTGTGATTTGTCTTTGTCCCCTCCCTTGGGAATGTAAGTGACCCTCGCCCGAGTCCACGCTGATGGCAGATAACTCCAAGCAAAGCTTGCACGGTAAAGTTTTATCAGCGTAGAGATGATGATATCTTCGCCCCGCTGCAACATAGCCGGGAAGATACCATCGACCCCACCAGATTTATAAGGCTTGAAGCTCCTAATGGTCCAACTTATCTGTTGGGGACGAAAAATAACGGAAGCTCTCCTCCAGTCTTCATTCTGCGGTCTCCTGTCCGGAGACTTACTGACCTGGAGTTCTCTTTCGTTATTAATGTACACGGATTCCGGAAAGTGCGTTTGAGCAAGCAGTCTCAGTGTTTCCTCCGGAGATTTTGTGAAAGATCCATCCGCTTTCCTTAGCAGGCTTAGATGAGATTCAGGTGTCTTGGATAATATTTTGTGGATCCTGGCAGCTTGGGCAGTGTCTTTGATTGACCCGCAGAATTTTTGCCAGGATCTTCTTTTTGTTTTCCTGAGCTCCCTATTGAAGCGTGTTAGTGCCTTCCTGTAAGCATCCCAGTTCTTGTCTTTTTTTGCCTTGTTAAATAAGGCACGGGCCTTTTGCCTCAGATGCTCCAGGTTTTTGTTCCACCAAGGCGCGTTCCTGTTGCTCTTACTGGTCTTAAGAGGACAATTTTCTAGATACGCATTCATTAGGCTCTTGCCTAAGTCCTCTGCTGCGGCTTCCACTTGGTCCACAGTTTTGATGTATTTAAAATCTCCAAGATATAACCTAAGGGAGTTCCTAAAGCCCTCCCAGTCTGTTCCCTTGGGGTCTCGGTAGGTGTTCGGTTCCTAGAGATATATATATAGATTCTATGATACATTGATTGATCGATATCGATGAAAAAAACAGTCAGCATTTTTAGAAAGGGTATTTTTTAACTCTTGCTGAGCAAAACAAATGATCGGGTCCCTAAGTGTGATCTTATTTATTTAACTACATACGTATTTATTTTAAGTAATTAACGCGTTCACACCCAAAAGTTATCTAGTTAGCTCTGAAGCTAGGACGTTAGCATTGCACAAAGGGCTTGAGTATATTGAATTTGCGATCCTCTGTGGACTTAGTCTCTGCTGGTAAATAATTTATATGAACACTAAATAAATATACGTCGGCGGTTTGATGTAAAAGACACCGGGGCTAGTAATTTTATTTATTTAGGTTCTTTAGGCATATAGAAGTTGGTCTCAAATGTTAACAAAAAAATATTATTTATTATTTTTTATTATTACATTTAATTGCATAACATTACAGTTTAATACCAAAGCGTTATACAATTCAATAATATTTATACATATGTCAGCGATTTCAATATCGCCAAATAATAAAAGTGTCTAATTTTATTGAAACGGAAACGGATATGGTCAATTTTGAATATTCGATCCTTAAAATAGTAGCTAATTTGAATACTGTAACGGAAACGAGTGAGCGTCGTGACGTCACGACCGGTACGAGTCAAATCAGTGACGGAACGTGAACGGAATCGTGTTCGCGCGAATTTGAGTTCAGTTGGCGGGAATTGTGGAGCGCAGAGCTCAGTCTTGATCGAGCGTTTGAACGGGGCAGACATATAACACGAGACCGTACGTAACCGTGGTTCACTCATTTACAAATAGGGTTGTGTGTACTTAATTTCATTACTCTGGCGGGAATAAATCGTGTGTGTAATTACTCAGTACGTGTGTGAATTTATTTGCCTGAGATCTACGCCTACCTAAGTCTGAATACCTAAGCCATGAACCCAGCTCCTGATGATTCTAATGCCGACGGGGACGTTGCAAATCTTACGCTCCCGCCCGTCATCAGAAGTGGGATTCACTCAGGCACCATCCACATCTCAATGCGCGAATGGTAGTGGAGAACTATGGCGCATTATGTTCGAGCTTCAGCAGCGAAACATGATGCAACTTATCGAAGCCATGAAAACACCTTCTATGCCTGTGACGACACTACCCGAATTCAACCCGGATATCAAGGATGCTGATGCACGCGTGCACAATGCGTGGTGTTCGACTGTGGACATCTGCATGGCAGAGAGACCACTGGAAGGCGGAGTTTTGATTATTGCCCTCAGCAAATCACTTAAGTGTGGTGTTTCTACGTGGCTATCACAAGTGGCCCATCCAGGCATGACATGGTTATTTTTTAAAGACGTTTTTCTAAGCCGTTACGATAGTGGGGAAACCGTGGCAGCAACCCTTATTAATATCAACAACTTTCGACCCAAGGACGGTGAATGTTTGGCTGCATATGCCAGCCGATTAGTGACGTCTGTTATCTCAAAATGGAAAAACATGACCCCGGAGGAGATCGCAATCTCTTATGTGCTTGCCCATACATCGCAGTTTGATACTCATCTTCATCATCTGGCAAACACAACGGAGATTACTAACCGAAGCAAGTTACTGCAGGAATTAAAATCGTTTTCTTCTTTTAAAACGAAAGAATGAAGGAGAATCAACAGTGGATACGAAACGGTTCAAGTATTCGACGCCTGATACTTGTCATTATTGCAAGAAGACTGGTTATAAAATGATCGACTGCCGTAAGAGAAAATTCTGGATGAACAACAACAACGCAGCTTCTACTGGCGTGAATTCACCTATTTCATCGAGCCCCAATTTGAAGAAAAGTGTGATCTGCTTCACCTGCGGAGAAAAAGGACACATCTCGACGCAGTCCCAAGTTCTGTGCGCGGCGAGGCCCCGGCGGTAGCGGCGCGAGCGGAGCTGCAGCCGGCGGCGCGGGCACAAGCGGGCATCAATAAACACGACGTGTGGATTCTTGCGAGATACAAGGTGTATCTGGTCAGCTGGAACATGCCGGTGAGTCGCACCCATTTTATTTTGATTCCGGTGCCGAGTGTTCTCTCATTAAGCACAGTTTAGCAAACCGGTTTTCTGGTACTCATTTTAATTGCGCGGTTCATATAACAGTGTTGGTAATTCGAATACTTTGCGATGTTATTATTGACGGTAATACTTTGCCTATTTTATTTCATATTGTACCGAATAATTCGTTGAAACAAAACATAATGATCGGACGCTCGAACGGACGGATCGAACTCGGTATTGAAAGTTTTGAAAGTGTGTGACGTAAATATTTGTCAACAGAAGGTCATTCATTCTAAAAATAACTTCGACAATATTGACTGTGATATCTCTCCGTCTGGCGTCTTGGCAAACGTAATGTAGGACGCCCTCTGGCTAGGTAGGGGGACGAGCTGCGCAGGATGGCAGGCAAGAGCTGGATGCGAGAAGCCATGGATAGATCACACTGGCGAACAATTGGAGAGGCCTACGTCCAGCAGTGGACTGCGATAGGCTGATGATGATGATGATCTTTCCGGAATGTAAACAAACTTTAATTGCGTTACTAAATGAATTTTGTGATTCGTTCGCTGACGGTCTTCCTAAAATACGTGTAAGTACTGGGGAGTTGAATATCCGTCTGGTAGACCCAAACCTTACCGTTCAACGTCGTCCATACCGACGTTCGCCCGATGAAAGGCAAGTCGTACGAGATAAAATTAAGGAGTTGGAGGATGCGAATATCATCCGTCCTAGTTGCTCACCTTTCGCGAGCCCGATATTATTGGTGAAGAAGCGTGATAGTAGCGATCGTATGTGCGTAGACTACCGCGAGCTAAATCGAAATACGGTACCTGATCGTTTTCCCTTACCATTAATATCCGATCAAATTGCGAGGCTTTCGGGAGCCAATTTCTATACCTGCCTCGATTGCGCTAGTGGATTGAACCAGATTCCTGTCAATTCACAAAGCGTTGAGCGTATAGCCTTCGTTACGCCCGATGGGCAGTCCGAATATTTAGCCATGCCCTTTGGTTTGCGTAACTCACCTAGTGTTTTTCAGCGAGCGGGGTCTAACGCTCTAGGTGACCTTATTTATTCCTATGCAGTGCTGTACATGGATGATATCCTGATACTCTCACGTGATGAGAACGAGGGTTTGGAACGGCTGCGAGAAGTCTTAGAAGCCCTGACAAAAGCTGGGTATTCTCTAAATCTGTCCAAGTGTTCGTTCTTGAAACGTCGATTGAAGTTTCTAGGATATGAAATCACTGCTGGTGAAGTGAGGCCAAATCCACGCAAAGTGGAGGCGCTCACCAAGTTACCCCCCACCTGATAGTGTCCACCAGCTCAGGCAATTTATTGGTCTAGCTTCTTATTTCAGAAAGTTTGTGTCTGGCTTTTCCCAAATTATGACGCCCCTTTATCTTCTTATTTCCGCTAAAACATTTTGTCTCATTTTGAGAACTTTAGTAGAGCAAAAGCGTGTGGATCTTACAAACCTGTCTGAAAACTGGCTTTGAACAGTTACCAGATCCTGAAATTCAGTCCCTTGTTTCCAAGTTTAAAGACGGTCAACTCTCATCTGATGACGCAAAGACGTACGAACTGCGTTCTGGTATTTTCTATCGCAAGATTATGAGAAACCATTGTACACGTTGCTTACCTATTGTGCCCCGAGCATTTCGCTGGTCCGTAGTAAATCATGTTCATGAAGCTATCATGCACCTAGGTTGGGAGAAGACACTTGACAAGCTCTATGAGCACTATTGGTTTGACCATAGTATGTCGAAATACGTGCGTAAGTTTGTGGACAACTGTATCACTTGCAAAGTGTCAAAATCCAGTTCAGGTAGAGTGCAAGCTGAACTTCACCCAATCCCAAAGGTAAGTGTCCCGTGGCATACTCTGCATGTGGACATATCTGGTAAACTTAGTAGAAAGAATGATCTGAAAGAATAAGTCGTTTTTATAGACGCGTTTACCAAATTTGTCTTGATGTACCACACATTGCGGATTAATATTGTCAGCGCGATTAAAGCCCTCAAGTCTAGCGTTTCTTTGTTCGGTACTCCAAGCCGCTTGATAGCTGATTAAGGACGTTGTTTCGCAAGTAGAGACTTTAAAGAGTTTTGCGATTCGCACGGGATTGCCTTCCATTTAATTGCCACTGGCTCTAGCCGTGCTAATGGCCAGGTAGAGAGGGTGATGGGAACGTTAAAGGGTTTGCTAACGTCAGTCGAAACTTCTGATAGGTCGTGGCAGGAAGCCCTAGGAGATGTTCAATTGGCGTTAAAATGTACCGCTAATCGTGTCACAAAGTGTAGTCCTTTAGAACTTTTGATAGGCAAGGTGGCAAGACCTCTTAACTTATTAGCTATCGATAATACTGAGGCCGAAGTAGATATTTCCGATATAAGGGAACATGCGGTACAAAACATTGAGAAGAGTGCGAGCTATGAAAATTCCCGGTTTGATAAAAATAAAGCGAAGTTAGTCAAATTTCAAGTTGGTGATCTAGTCCTTATTAAAAATGAAGAGCGCAACCAAGTTAAACTCGATCCCATGTTCAAAGGGCCGTTTAAAGTCATCGAGTTGCTTGAAGGCGATCGTTATATCCTAAAATCTTTGACTGGTAATAGGACTTACAAGTATGCCCATGATCGTATTAGAAAGATGCCCTATTCTGAAATTCTGCTAGATTTAGTAAGCGAAGATTTGGAAGCTCATAATCCTGGCGAAGGTACTTCGTCAAGTTCTAATTATGTGCTAAAGCTTTTCTAACATTGCATTGCTCTTGCTTACGTATCAGTGAGAAGGACTGATACTGCTTTGTCTGTTACCCCAGTGAGAAGGACTGGAGGGCTTGTTGCAAATCGGATCAGTGAGAAGGACTGATCTTTTGATTTCGTTTCTCGAGAGGTCTGAAGTTTCCTCTCTTGGCTTGAATCCTGTGAGAAGGACAGGATCCTTTCAAGCTCTGGGCAATGTTAGTTTAGAGTCATGATTTGGTGCACAAACCAATACTCCAGTCGTGAGCGAGCATATCCTCTATAAGACGTAATGCACGAGTGGTCGGTGCATGCGCAGCGTATGTGGTTCTTGTGGTGGGCCGCCCAGTAGCCGTGGTAGCCTTCGCAGTTCCACCATCCCCTCTTCATTCCAACTCAAACGCTTGGGAACCAACAGTCCGAATTTACTGTCAATCCTATTGCGTATAATGGAAAAATAATACATTATCATCTGCATAGACCTCCTGAATTTTAGAGTATCTATACCCATACCACATACATACAAGGACGGATATAGGTAAGGGTAATAACCGTATTTCCTTTTAAAGAGCCAGCGTGCTAATTTACGCTGTATTCTCTCAAATATGATGATATATTTCTCTTCAAAAGGATCCCACACTGTAGCACCGTACTCGAGCTTACTTCGAACATATGCATTGTACAGTACCAAAGCAACCCCTGATCCATCAAACTGTGATGCAGTACGTATAACGAAGCCAAGGCTTTTTTACATATAGTAGTGACATGACTCATCATCATCATCATCATCAGCCCATTTAAGTCCCCACTGCTGGGGCACGGGCCTCCCTCAATCACATGAGGGGTATTGCCATACTCACCACGCTTGGCTAGACGGGTTGGCGAGGGTTTTGATATACTTAAATGCAGAGTTTTCCTTCTCTGGGTGCTGATGATCTTGCCAGCAGCTTTACCTTAGTCGCCTTTTACGACACCTCGGTAAGAGTAAGGGTGGCCTATTCTACTCTGCCGGGGACCACACGGCGTATGACATGACTATGGAAGACATGACATGACTATGGAAGTCCAATCTAGAATCTAATATTAATCCCAGGTCACGAATTTCACTTACCCTTTCTAAAGGCGCGTCAGACAGTGTATAAATTAGTTTTGTGGACAACGTTTACGTGCGAATGTAATGATTTTACATTTATTATGATTAAATGGCAAATTATTCTGTATACTCCAGTTTATAACTGCATCAATATCACTTTGTAGTGCTTCACAGTCGGACTAGTTAATCACTGAATAACAAGCATCTAGAAGTAATGACACTCTTAGGCAGATCATTAATAAAAATAAGGAAGGGTAATGGCCCAAGCGTACTCCCCTGGCTCACACCTGATCTGGTAAAATAATCCCCAGATTCAAATTTACCAATTCTAACATATTGACGGCGATCGCGCAGGTATTTAGAAAAAAAAACAACGAGTTTGCGTGCAAAGCCTATCATCGCCAACTTACGCAATAGAATGTCATTGTAAACGAAATAAAATGCTTTTTTAAAATCAAAATAGGCAGCATCTACCTGCCTACCAGTATCCAATTCCGTGTAAATGTAATCTAAATGAGCCACAAGGTTCGTAGTGGTGGAGCGAGCATTACGAATACGGAATTCGTTGACTATCGTGAATTATGGAAAAATAAGGTATTTTTATGTGATAGGTACGTGGCGAGGCATTTGAGCTTCAGATAATACATTTTACTGTATGCTTCAGATCACATGATGGTAAACGATTGCCGCCGTCGTACAGACATTCTAGACCAGTGGATTCACAAGCGCACTGCCAGCCTTTTAGATTAGACGTGCGGTACTCTCGTTCTTTCGGCAAAAAAATAAGTGCAAGCGCTGCTTCACTCGTTTTTCATGAGACCGTGGTATCAGTCCTGTCGAGCCGGCCCCTTCATACCGAAAAGTGAGGGAGGCAAGGAGTTCAAAATTTTGATAGCGCGCTTGTGACTCCACTGTGTTGTGGACTTTGCTCGTATGCCACCAATCACATAAAGAAAAACAGCATATTTATAGATTACAAGGCGCTCCGCGATTTCACCCGCCGACTAGTGATATAATTATCGTTATCATTTGGATAATACATAATACAATTTCAAGAATTGTAGCTTATAATTTGTGTTACTCTGATATTAAGCTATTTTATTGTGAAGTTTCATCGAAATCCATTCAGTACCTTTCCGTGAAAGGGCAAAAAAAATCTTACATACTTACATCCGCACAAACTTTCGTGTTTAAAATATGTAGGAATCAACTGATTAAACAAACAAAGTATCCGTGGGAATCAATTTTCATAGTAACTTGGTCCGACAGCTGAACTGAGCGTGATTAATTACGCATTGTGGGATAATAGGATGAGATTCGATAAGGGTCAGTTTACTTAGTAACTCTTTGAATGAATTACCTGCAACTTAAGGGTACGTAAGGGTCTATACTAACCTTTAACCAGGAAATGGTTAATACGAGACCACCAGATTTTGAACTTTGTGCAGTTGAGATAAGGTTGAAAACCAATAAAATAAATTATGTATATTTGCCTGGTAAAGGGTTAATGGCAAATCTATATAATGACCCCTTTTTAGGGTTCCGTAGCCAAAATGGCAAAAACGGAACCCTTATAGTTTCGTCATGTCCGTCTGTCCGTCTGTCCGTCTGTCCGTCTGTCACAGCCGATTTACTCGGAAACTATAAGTACTACAGTGATGAAATTTGATGGGAATATGTGTTGTATGAACCGCTACAAAAATATGACACTAAATAGTAAAAAAAAAGAATTGGGGGTGGGGCCCCCCATACATGTAACTGAGGGATGAAATTTTTTTTTTCGATGTACATACCCGTGTGGGGTATCAATGGAAAGGTCTTTTAAAATGATATAAAGTTTTCTAAAAAACATTTTTCTTAAAGTGAACGGTTTTTGAGATATCAGCTCTCAAAGTCGTAAAAAGTATGTCCCCCCCCCTCTATTTTTATAACTACGGGGTATAAAATTCTAAAAAAAATAGAGGTGATGCATGCTAATTAACTCTTTCAACGATTTTTGGTTTGATCAAAGTATCTCTTATAGTTTTTGAGATAGGTTGATTTAACTGTAATTTTGGACTTTGCTGCTACGGAACCCTTTGTGCGCGAGCCCGACTCGCACTTGGCCGGTTTTATTTCTATGAAATGCCGAAAAGAAAGCGTATTGTTT
The DNA here is from genome assembly GCA_019059595.1 of Marasmia exigua. Lineage (NCBI taxonomy): Eukaryota > Metazoa > Arthropoda > Insecta > Lepidoptera > Crambidae > Marasmia > Marasmia exigua. The sequence goes on from CM032472.1 coordinate 14,036,189, forward strand.
CTCTGCAATCAAAGTTTAATTATTTTACACAGAGTAGTTAATAATATAGGTGTGGCCGTGTGGTCCCCGGCAGAGTAGAATAGGCCACCCTCGCTCTTACAGAGGTGTCGTAAAAGGCGACTAAGGTAAAGCTGCTGGCATGATCATTAGCACCCAGAGAAGGAAAACTCTGCATTTATATCAAAACCCTCGCCAACTCGTCTGCCAAGCGTGGTGAGTATGGCAATTACCCCTCATGTGATTGAGGGAGGCCCGTGCCCCAACAGTGGGGATTTCAATGGGCTGACGATGACACCGAGTAGTCCTAAACTTCACTTAGTTCAGCCTATAAAAAAAACAGATAAATTCCTTACATACCTGAAATCAAAGAAACAACATTTAAAGCTCTTATTCCAGGATGTTGTTTCTTTAGATTTACAAATATAAATATGTTTTTATTCTCATAAGTAATTTTACGTTGCATTAATAAAAATCCGTTGACTCATTTTATTTGACAACATGACAGTGACATTAACTTTTCTTAAAACCTCTAGGCCGCATAGATAAATCTAAGGAAGACGATATCCACTATGTAATGGAGGTATCGAATTTCTTTACATCTATACTATTTATAAAGAGGTAATTTTAAAAGACAGCCGCAACGCTTAATACAACGGTAATCCGAAAACACGAAACGCTTGCGCGATGTAATCGACACCTAACGCCATCTATTGGTATAAAGTTCAACTAATGTTTCAAAACGAAGTGCGGGCGGGTCACTAGTATATTATAAAAATTAAGCTGAAATACCCGTGAGGTACTGAATTACTTGCCAAATATACAAAAGTCGTTATTTGAAGCTCTGACCCCATGTTGTTTTTAACCGACTTAAAGAAAAGTTTGGGCTACTAAAAAAATGAGAACCCTCAAATTTAAAAAAAAAGTATTTTTAGTGTCTCATTCTTTTTGCCAAAAATTGAGACACTAAAAAGCTTGAAAAAAAAAACCGCCTTCAAAAACCACGAACTAAAAAGTGTCAAATAATATTTTCATCACTTATACACTTCAAATAACATTTTATAACAGCACCCTCGAGAAAAGGTTTTACCGAAGTCGGCGCCTAATCTCTGTTGAATAATTGATTGTTGTATTAAATTACAAGATAGTATTGGGCACCGACTTCGGTAACACCTTTTCTTTTTGAAGGCGATTTTTTCTTGCAAAAAATGTTTTTGTTGATAGAAAACTTTATGTATTTATTTTAGAGAATTTATGTTGAATGACCCTAATCGTACATACTATAACTACACCATAGGTACATCCTACTATTGCCAAATTTTATGGTCTATAAAATAAATATAGAGGAGGTTGGCACGTCTTCAGTTTTAGAGAAAATTATGAGAGCGTAACTGGAAACATATCGTTTTAAGGTGACGGGTAGGGCACACTAGCGACGCCAATCGATTTTAATTTTTTGCTACTAAACCGGATCTATTTTAAACAATTTTTTGCTACTAAACCGGATCTATTTTAAACAATTTCGGGGTTACAACCTAACCCCGAAATTGTTTAAAATAGTCTCGGCAAACACTTATACTATTTATTAAATAACCATGCAAAAATGTTGGGTCCGTTTTGTACGCGAAAAATTGATTCACGCCAAAAGCGGCCACTTTTGGCGGTAATCCAAAATTCGAGTGCAAAAGTTCGAGTCCAAACAGTTAACTATAAGTATTAAATAAATAGTATAGGTGTTTGCCGAAAGGTTTACTCCGAAATTGTTTTAAATAGATCCGGTTTAGTAGCTCAAAATTAAAATCTATTGGCGTCGCTAGTGCGCCCTACCCGTCACCTTAATATTTTTTGGCGAAAATCCTGCTCGTCCTGTCTTGAATTTACTGACAAAAGAGAGTATTAAATCCTATCAAAAATATTTTCATGTAAAAATGTTGGCAAGCCGAATTGAGTTTAGACTCGCACTCTCGAAAAATTAGTAGATCTAATGTGGAGCCAAGTATTTATATACGTAATTAAGCACCTTAGTCAAAATATGGGGCTTGTCCTTGGCTATTTTACTACATTCACATTTGACTGCCTCGATGGCGCAGTGGTTAGTGGGTCGCACTTTAAAGTGACGGCTGCGCAAGAGGCCCCGGGTTCGATCCACTGGTCGAGCCAAAAATTTGTACCTTCGGGAAGAAATTCTTAGTGTCAGCCCGGAGTGTGAAAGTCGGCGGTCATGTAACCCCGTGCCTCGAATAGCGCGCTAAGCCGTTGGTCCTGCGCCCAATCCCTCTCCGGTCGTGTCATGCTGGTGTCCCATAGTAATATGAGTGTAAGGGTAGAGTGCACTTGTATCTACCCACACACTTGAGCACTATGATATATCCCGCATACGTGGCTGACCGTAGATATTGGTCGCCGTACCCGTAATCGGTTGGAGGATATTATATTACATTCACAGTGCATGATGGTGACAATAACATTACTATTCTGATGCACCTACAACAGTTCTTGTATTAACGAAATGGCCAAGCCATATTATTTTGGTGGTGTAGGATGTTTGGACATTCGGAAACACCCTAAGAATTTTGATGACCAAAATTATTGAGTCAGTGATTAAATTAAGGGTCTTTTTAGATTTCAATTCAATGAGAGCTATGGAATATTAAAGTATTCCGTAAATATCAGACGTTGGATTTAAACGTTTTCGTTAGGTTAGAAGATAGGTACTTAGAGGAATTGTTAAGTGAATAGGGTATATGACTAAGCTCAAGGTTTTACAAAATATAAATATTTTATCAAAATATAGGTCAATATGTGCCAATAGCAAAAATTCTCAATTAAAAATATTACGTCTAGCCGGTTTTATGGTCATTCAAAGATTCATGGGCAAGTCCATTTTAAAACTATGAAATTATTAAAAAATAATTATACCATTAAATAACCCATACAATTTGCACCAATTATTATAATAGAACCATTGACATAAACGAAACATTTGATATAGCTACCATACAAAATTCAAATGAAATGCATACAAAATACTTAGGTGTGACGTCACATCTTAGTAGCCATTTGTAGGGAGCGTTTTGGGTTTGCCCAAAATAATGTGATTTTAAAGTTGTGATATCTCAGGTGGTTTAAATGAGAATCAAGTGATTTTTTCAACGATGTTTCTATCATTGAGAGGTCTTTTGATTGCAAAAATAAAAAAAAAATAGTCATGTACCGTATTGTCTATCTACTACTTGGTTACCTGTATGAATGTCAGACCATCCCCAAAAAACTGAGAATTTAAAAAACCCCTTGACGGCGGCCATCTTGTATAATTTCATTAAATGCGTAATGTATGCTGATGATATTTCAGTAGTAATACCAAATATCAATAAAATCAATTATGAAACAGAAATAAATAATACTATAACTTCAATAATACAATGGCTTCATAACAATAATTTAACTGTAAATGTAAATAAAACTAACTTTATACAATTTGGAACAAATAGAACAAGCAAATCACATCTTAGTATTAAATACAATGGTCAAGACATACAGGAATTAACTGGTACGAAATTTTAAGGCGTTAATATTGATGATAAACTTGATTGGAAGGAACATAGACTCTCTACGACATAAATTGAACAGCTATGTTTATGTTTTAAGCAGACTGCGTAATACCTCAGCGCTTTCTACCACACTAGCAGCTTATCATGGCTACATATCACCTCTTTTGAGCTATGGAATTTTGGTTTGGGGCAATTCAGTTGACTCAAATAGATTATTCATTGCTCAGAAAAGGTGTATTAGAGCAATATGCGGCAAAACTTCTCGTGAATCATGTAGGCCGCTGTTCAAATCTTTGGGCATTTTGCCCCTTCCTTCGCTTTACATCCTAGAAGTAGCAAATTTTGTAAAATGTAATATTTATCTCTTCAAAAAATCTAATTGTACATTTTCTAGAAATACCCGAGATCCCTTAAAGTTAGTTTATAATAAAAGTCCAAATCTCAGCCACTAACTACGGCAATGTGATGCTATGTGTGTAAAAATATTTAATTATTTACCTTAACATTTAAAACTACAATCCATGTATTTAAAATAAAATTATCTGAATGGCTTAAAGAACATAATTTTTATTCTCTGGAAGATTTTTATAAAAGTAATAGTTTTAAGCTAGATTTGTGAGTACAAGAATTATTAAGTTTTATATAAGGTCAAGCTATTTGTGTTGTTCCTAGTCTTTAGTTTATTTAAATGTTTTTATTTTTCGGAGCTATAAGTACCTAATTTTAATATTTGCATGCCAAGTTTGGCAAAATATGCGAACAAATCTAACAATGTTAACAACAAATGTAACCATATTTTACGCAAATAAAAATATTCTATTCTTAAACTAAGTTATAATAGATATTACATTAGCCTTAACAGTTTCCAAAGTTAAGTTGTACACAATACAATTCTGGTAAGACAGACACCTAATTCGGTAAAACTAAAGATAAAACAATATAATACTGGGTAGGTATATACTTAAAAATGTTGAAACACCATGGTAAAGCTTACATTACTCGTGCATTGATCCAAGAAGACGGCGGTACTTCGCCAGCTTCTCGTGAAATTTATAGGTGTTTCTGGCTCAAATACGGACTGGAAAAAAAAATTTATTATATATTGTGGGAGTTGTGTTAAAACATACAATCCAATCTTTGTGACGGCGGCCATCTTGGATCGATTTATATCCAACATGGCTAAGAACACTTCCCCCCCCCCCCTATTCATCTTTCAAACAAAATCAAAATCGGTTTATTTGTTCGGGAGCTACGATGCCACAGACAGACACACACAAACACACACACGCACACACACAGACACGTCAAACTTATAACAACCCGTCGTTTTTGCGTCGGGGGTTAAATACGAAATGGTTGTGCGTATAAAGTGGAACTAATGTCTAAAAATGAAGTAAGGACGGATCACTAGTAAATAATAAGTATGTAATAATGAATGATATAGATTAGCACATCAATCTCATAATCTCTTACTTTATAAACTTTTTCCCGTCATTTTCGTGTCACGTTTTTCAACTTGTAACTGCTAATGAACAGTGACCAATCCCAGTTCTTTGAAGAGTAAAAGGCGAAATAACAAGGCTTATGGGTAGGTAATTGGCGCCATGGAGCCGAGTCGTAATTAACGGGCTGCTGGAATATTTAAATTAACCGTTGCGCCATAACACGTGCGCCATTTTTAGATCCACGTGCTAGGAGTAGGTTACGCCTCGCTGAGTCTTATAAAATTTAAATACACTTTAAAAATATTTAAGCTTTTATATAGATAAGTACCAGGTTTTTTAATAACCACTCCGATTTATTAACATCATCATCTGGGGCGTATTTACTCTTCTTCTTATTTTATTTGTGGCAATCCACTTTACGACTGAGAATTACTGCTGCCATTATGATGTTTTAGATCAGACAGGATCTGGTAGCAAAAATAGGATTGAAATTCTCTGATATTGGCATTTTCCACCAGATCTTGGCCGATCCAACGTCAGATCGTGCAAGGTTTCTGCTGGATTTTGCAATAGACTGCATCAAAACAAGAGGCTGAGAAGCCACTTGTCTCATTTGTACTAGTTATTAATTGTTATTTAATACTAAGTGTAAACTAATGTATTGTCCTATAGGACTGACATGTACTTTTGTATAAAAGTCCTTAAATAAAGAAAAAAAAATGTTTTAGATTTAAGGCGTTAAAAGCGGGACAACTCGTCAGGAAAGAAATCAATCAATTTTGACTAAGTCCGTAGGTGGCCTGCAGAGCCTCGACCATCGTCGACGTGTGACATGCCTCTCGATCTTCTACCGGATTCATTTCGGGGAGTGTGCGTAGGTTCTACATGATTTGATCCTCCCCAGCCCATTCCATCACCGGACGACAAGTCGCGGCGAGGGCTTTCATTCTTACGTGGTAGAACTACCCCGTATCCGCACGAAGCGATTCGCTTCCACATTTATAATACGTACAGCTAATGAATGGAACTCCCTGCGGAGGTCTGTTTTCCCTGACCACTATAATCTGGACATCTTTAAGGCAAGAGTGAACAGGCATCTTTTAGGCAAACGCGTATCATCCTAGACCTCATCGTCGCTTTCCATCAGGTGCGATTGTGGTCAAGCGTTATACTATTGAACAAAAAAAAAGTCAACAGTCGAAATCAGTCAGTCTGTCACTCAATAAAACGTAGGCTCGTTCTTCTTTTTTATCAACAATGAGCCCGTCCTCAGTAACCATTCAGAGACGTCATTTAAGCTAATGATAATAATAATTCTCACAAAATCTCTTACGTTGACCTGATTCCGTACTAAGTAGCTTAAGCAAGTGCTTAAGCTACTTAGTACGGAATCAGGTCAACTCTAAGATAAGACCGCCTAAATTATACATTGTATCTCTATATACCTAGCTTTTGAGTTTTGTATGTTGTGCAATAAAGAGTATCTATCTATCTATTGTCGATAAAAAAGAAGAACGACCCGAACCTACGGATACTCTAAATTTCAGGTTTATTCTCTAGTTGTTCACGTGACAACTCACTCGCCATACAATAATATCAGTGTTTAAAACGATACAATTCAACGATTCTTACCTACATATATTAATATCACATTGCGGCACTTCACTGCACACAACAACACCAAATTTGTACACTAAAAACCACAGAATACTAATTTAAAACCTTTGAATTGCATCAGTCGATACGACTCGTTCTACTACCCTCTGCAGAATCCGTTTTTACTCTAGGACCTTAAATAATCCTGCTGCCCATAGCAGGATTTTGATGAAAATTTGTCACAGGCGCTCGTCCCCTAGAGGTTTTCAGGACATCAAGGGACCTTTATTACTTATTTAAAATTGTGAAAACCTACAATAATAATTGAGGTAATGATTCTAAACGTGTAACCGTGATCCAGTTGGTCTAATTCCTCTGTGTAAGGGTTGCAATGGTCAGACGCCATCACGGCAGTCGCTTTATGGTACCTAATTACCAGACAATCGTACCCAGGGCTCCTAAGCGGCAGCTTTGAACGAAACTGGGAATTATAGACGAAGACGAGGAGGATGAAATTTAACATGATACCTTCACATTCACGCATTTCCGAAATGGTTGAGTAAAGGGGGTCGTCTTTTTTTTTTATCGACGATGAGCCAAACTTACAAATCAACATTTAACTTTTATATAACAGACTACAAATGATAGTATGTTCTTAATATTCATAATGTACAACATGTGCGGATAAAGAATGGGATCAAAAATGGCGGCGCATCTATTCACTTCTCGCTCGCACACTATTTGCGTCTATACTCGCACCCCACGAGTGCGAGTATAGACGCAAATAGTGAAAAAATGCGCCGCCATTGAAATTAAAATTAACACCTCCGTTACGTCCCCCGAAATTAGTGCCATTTACCCCTGTCACGCTTTATATATTTTTTTACATAGTTTATTGCCACACTCAGTCGTTGATTAACTACGAAAACATAAGTTGGCTACTTAAGAAAAAATATTGACACTTATTTTGATACGCATAAAGACTACCGATACTAAAGTTAATGAACATTAGCTAAAATGACGTTTCTGAGTGCGGCCGTAAATCATCCTACGAGGTGATAAAACAATGTCATTATTTCATGGTAATTTGGCCGTGTGGTCCCCGGCAGAGTAGAATAGGCCACCCTCACTCTTACCGAGGTGTCGTAAAAGGCGACTAAGGTAAAGCTGCTGGCATGATCATCAGCACCCAGAGAAGGAAAACTCTGCATTTCAAAACCCTCGCCAACCCGTCTGCCAAGCGTGGTGAGTATGGCAATTACTCCTCATGTGATTGAGGGAGGCCCGTGCCCTAGCAGTGGGGACACTTCAATGGGCTGACGATGATGAAATTAGGAATATCTTGGTGGTGTAACGTATATTTCATAAGTTACTGAGGACGGGCTCATTGTTGATAAAAAAGAAGAACGACCCTATTCTGTTTAAGGGTTGCGATGGTCAGACGGCAGTCGCTTCATGGTAATTACCAGACAATTGTACCCAGGGTTCCTAAGCGGCAGCTTTGGACGTAACTGGGAATTATACGCTGAGACGAGGAGGATGATCTAGAATGGACAACATTTCAAAATTGCTAAGCTCTGAAACAAAAAATACCAATTGTTTATTTACTTTTCCGCTGCTCGAATATATATTAATTAATTTTTTATATTGCTTATTTACTGAGAAAAAAATTAAAAACTAAAAAACGTAAGATGACGTCATCGGACGGCAGAATGTAAAATATTTCTATGCTTAGCACATTATAGTTTTAAATTTACGAAATGCCAAACCCATGACATGCAACTGTCAAAAAAAAACAACTTGTCAACGTTGAATGAATGAATGATGTTGACACTAGTATTATTTACCTCTGACAGTAGTACCTTTTTTTATTAAAACAATGATAAGCAAAGGAATATCGCTGTATTCAGCCGTCCGATGACGTCATTTGGCGCTTACATCTATTTAGAATATAAAGAGTTTCAATAATTATTTTGTGCATGAAAATGGACAAATTTTGAAAAAAGAAAAAATATGGGTCTGTTCATTTTATGTCTATTTTCATATAAAAAAACAATATGGACATGTTAAAAATATGAAATGTTGTCCATTAAACATGATACCTTCACATTCACGCATTTCCGAAATGGTTGAGTAAAGGGGGGTTACTCAACCATTTCACAGACGGACAAGAAAAGTTCTTATAAGGGTTTCGTTTTTCCTTTTCATTTTCGAAACCCCAAAAAAGCGGTTTAAGCCGCTTTTTTTATGTGATAGGTGCCAGACGCCTGACGGTGAGCGATTGTCGCCGCTCATAGACTCGCATTTGTGAGTCCACTGCTGTCGCGGGTCACCAGTGGAGTCACAAGTGCGTAGCCAACCTTTAAACCCCCCCCCTACTTTAGAAGCTTCAAGCTCCTTCTGCGCTCTTTTGTTTGGACGACGGGTGTTATAATTAAGGTATTGTTACACATGCTTATTTTCGTGATTAAAGCATGTTACTTTTTGTAGCTACTTAGTAGCACGCGTGGACGGACGTGCTACTAATAGCATGCTGATATTAAGCATGCGCAAAAATCGCACTCCAGTCAATTTTACAGCATGCTATCTGCAACGCGGGTGGAAGGGGGAGTACAGGGGAGTGCTTTAGCACGTGTTAACCGGTTTGCTTATGTATACATGGCTAATAGCATGCTTATTGATGGCAAATATGGGCAGTTTATTAGGCATACTCATATATGGCATGCTTTTTAAGGATGCTAAAAATGAGCATGTGTAACTACTGTTACACATGCTTTACGGAACGGTTTCGTTGTAGGTAGGTCAATAAATGAGATCTTGATGAATGAATTTAAGCAAGCGCGAGTCACCTCATTTACCAGTTTCGAACACATCATAATGAGGTCATGTCTGCATTTACTTTTGTAAAGAACAAAATATTAGCTTAGGTGTGTCTAAGTGAGAGCTCAAAAACGTGTCGCCTAAAAAATTATTACTTAGTTTAGTGACCTGAACTAAAAGTTTGCTTCCGACACGAGATTTCCGCTTCGCTTTCAGCCACCCGTCGCGACTGTCCTGCAACTGCAGAAAAATTACGCCAGTGTGAAAAGGTGTTCGATCTTTTTTGGCCCTGTTCCCAGGGGTTAATCTTCAACAGGATTTTTTTAAATAAAGTAGATTCATTTGCACAGTATGCAATAGTACCTATTATATTATAATGATTATTTGACATTATTAATTTATTTGACTTGACGACCCGTTTGGAACAGTGGTAGTGAAAGCTGCCTCTGGTGCAAGGGTTGCGGGTTCGATCCCCGCACTGTACAAACATTTGTGTGCATGAACATGTCTGTTTGTATTGGTCTGGGTGTTTTCTATATATTATAAGTATGAATTTACAAAAGAAAAGCATTATATGTACATATATATTTGTAATCCCACTGTTGATTCTGATATCCGTAACACAGGTGCTTGAGCTACCTATCTCGGAGTCGGATCAATGTATGTGATGTTGTCAAATATATCGTCATCGTCAGCCCATTTAAGTCCCCACTGCTGGGGCACGGGCCTCCCTCAATCACATGAGGGGTAATTGCCATACTCACCACGCTTGGCAGACGGGTTGGCGAGGGTTTTGATATAAATGCAGAGTTTTCCTTCTCTGGGTGCTGATGATCATGCCAGCAGCTTTACCTTAGTCGCCTTTTACGACACCTCGGTAAGAGTGAGGGTGGCCTATTCTACTCTGCCGGGACCACACGGCTCCTAATATATATGTCAAATATATAAATATATATATTATTTGTTAAGTACCTAAATATTAACCGTGTCCGCGCCAATGTCGAAGCTTCATATTTGGAGCCATATACTTTTTGCTCCAAACGCCCGACCACTGCGTCGTGTCAAATGTCACAGCAACCTAAACGCGTCTCGCGAAATAAATAAATTATGACGGTTTGTTCAGTTAAATTGTGCCACTACTCCTCTGAAAAACATAAAAAGATTAATAAATCACTTTCCACAGGCAAGTTTTCAATATTTCATTGTTCAATGTAATTATTTAAGCGAAAATAAAAACATTTTGTTTCCATGCCCATTCCATTGCCCGATTGTGAAAAAAAATTCCCATTTTTACTCACTGATATGTCTTTGTATGATTTATTAATAAATCTATCTAATATATAAAATTCTCGTGTCACAGTTTTCGTTGCCATACTCCTCCGAAACGGCTTGACCGATTTTGATGAAATTTTTTGTGCTTATCCGGTATCTATGAGAATCGGCCAACATCTATTTTTCATCCCCCTAAATGTTAGGGGTAGTCCACCCCTAAATTTTTATTTTTATTTTTTAGACAAAATTTTTAATTTCTTTTTTTTATGATACAACATACAAAAATACATACAATCCTCAATTTTCACCCTTCTACGATCAACCCTTTTATTTATATGGCAAAACAACGTTTGCCGGGTCAGCTAGTTATTCATAAAATTGTTTAACTTGAGAGTTGAGAAGTATGAACATACTTTATACTAACCTAAAAGTACAGTCAGCCACACATCAGGTTACCACAATCTGTCAAATTTTCTCATTGGATATTGAATCAAACGTGTTTGACATTAAAGTGAGAACAATTTGAAAAAAATGACAGATTTGTATACATTGATGTATGGCTGTCTGTACCTATTGCGTGTGATTGTTTAAAGGATTTCTATCGATCAAGTTATTGCTGACAAGTGGGTTAAAATCATAAGGCTGAGTCGTGGAGAAGTATATTGAAAGCCTACCAAAATACGCGTATATGTATATGTTCAATACAATTTAATAACATAATGATAAGTACGAGTATATATTATATACACCTGTGTCAGAGGGAGCCACTCTTCCTTAACTACTGATCATAGAACTGAAAAACAAATATTATATTAATTAATTAATAAAGTTTATATTAACTAAGTTTGGCGTGTGCGTGTGCGTGTGCGTGTGCGTGTGCGTGTGCGTGTGCGTGTGCGTGTGCGTGTGCGTGTGCGTGTGTGTGTGTGTGTTTATGTTGGTTATGTGCGTGAATAATAAATTAACCAGGATATGGTTTAAGAAAATAACTAAAAAATATAAGAGTTTTGTGCCACAACCAGAACATTTTTAAACGTTAAATGCCTCGCTTGTACAACCATTGTTCAGCATAAAAAATATTTTTGTCCTCTGTGCTGTAAAATTATATATATAATGTTTATGTTTTATAAATAAGGTTTTTTTCCATACATTTCAACACCTGTAAATAATAAATTATTAAAAAATTACGAGTTGTTTTCTTCTATTAAACGATTCTCGTAATAGATAACTCTACATTACATTTCCATACCATATCTACCTACACATATTTCACGATACATAGATATGTATTATTCCCAAAAACAAATAACTATATCAAGCGGCCGCGGAGCCCAAATAATTTCCCTGCTTTCGGGGAAACTGCACCTCTACTGACAACATTACAAATATCTATGTGCGCGAGTCGCCGCGTGCTTTTGTGCTTCACTTTTGACAAAGCTCTCGTTTGAAGACATTCCTTCTATAGGTTATTATTCAAAGCTATTATATTATTATGAACTTTAAATGTAATATGTTGTTATAGATGTTTTTGCATGAACTGAACACCATGATACCTTTTTTTTATATGAGAGGTGGCAGACGAGCAGACGGATCACCTGATGGTAAGCAATTCCGTCGCCCATGGTCGCCCGCAACACCAGTGGAGTCACAAGTGCGATGCGCCTTTAAACCCCTCTTTCCCCCGGATTGGTGGTCTGGGGCCAAATTCTCGTGCTTGTGATATTTTGAGAACATAGCGGATATCACTTGAAAACCATACAAAAAAACGCCAACCTTTTCCCCTTCCCCCCCATTGGGCCTCTAGTAACCTCACTCACACGGCGAAACACAGCGCAGGCGCTGCTTCACGTCGGTCTTCTGTGATACTTGAAAACTTGTAAACAACTGTATGTTGTGACTTGTGACACCACTAGTGTTACAGGTGTCCATGGGCGGTGGTAATCGCTTACCATTAGGCAATCCGTCAGCTCGTCTGCCACCTATATCATAAAAATAAATGTAAACTGTGTTTCTGGCAAAATAAAAATAAAATAAAAAGTTTATTTATTTATTAAGATTTTAAACTTTCGCGTTGCATTATACAAATATATAAGACAAAACGCACTACGAGTATGTACTTACTAATAAGAATGAAACGCATTCTGAATAGGATTAAAATTATAATAGCGATAAATTAATAACAAATATCAGTGCGCGCGAAAATCTACGATGAATCTGACAGCTCGAGTGACAGACGCCACTAGAAATGAGGTATCAACCCGAAACTAGAATTCAAGACCAAAAAAGCTACTACAATGTTGCCACTGCAATAAAATGATCGTACAATAGTATATACCTATTTTCTAAAAACATACACTGACATAATTTATTTATTGGTAATTTTAATTCAATAATTTGAAGAAGTAATTTCATTGACTTATTTTTACATAAATACAAGACGCTTAATTAAAAATTTATCATACGTAATGTTTGGTAGAAAAGTTTGTATTGAGCTTGTGTCATCTCAGGTGTTAATAACATTTGAACATAAATGTTGTTGTTTCGTGCAGTGAGGTGCCGCAAAGTGATTAATATAAGAATATTTGAATTACATCGTTTTGACTACCCACTTTGTCAAAATGTCACTTGACAATTTTCCTTACGAGTTATTTCGCTTAATAATGCCTAAAATGTAAAACATGTGCAAAACTAACTGGACGAATATATTACTGGAGTGGTGGATCCATAGTCAGAGGTTTTGACATTAGTGATGATGAAATAAAAATAAATAAAAACAATTAATTAAAAAAAGTTTTTACTTAACTTTACCATACTGTCTTTGTCTTAATAATATGCCACACTTTCATAGGTGTTCATGGGTAATTCAATTTGTTTAAGTCCTTGACAATAAAATTTGACAATTATTTTACTTGAAAATAAAGTTTGTAATTAAGTTTCTATTTTTTGAGAAAATCCTTATCATGAATAAAATTATGCCAGCGAATACTAAGGAAAGAAGCATATAACAAAAAGGTTAGCAAAACCTGAAAACTTGATTTGACAATGAGATAAGTGACATTGATAGATTTGACAGTGACGTATCTGTCGTAGTTTTTTTGGTCTTGAATTCCTGTTTCGAGTATAGTGATGTGCCATCCGATTTTTATTCGGCTAACATTACATATAAAAATAACCGCTTTATATCCCGTGTACATTAATTGTTTGTTATTTTATTTATATCGAATTCTCCTTGAGTCTGTACAATTGACCCTGACCTACCTACTGCGTACTGCGTACTCAAATTTGGCGTCACGAGAAAGCTGTGCAAAGTTTGAAATGAATTATAAGAGCTTGTGAAAACTTGAAGTGTCGCCAGCGGTTTTACTTATCGTACATAGGTTTTTAACACCATTAGATAAACGAGTTTGAAACATGGTAAGATTACAGCACATAAGTAAATAATATTCGAGTCGAGTGTGAAAACAACATTTTGAGATATTAATTTTAATATATAATACGGCGGTGATCACTTACCATCAGGTGACTCGCTTGTTCGTTTGCCTCCCTTTATCATAAACAAAAATTCACATTTATTTCCCTTTTTAATATTGCACCACCTACCCCTCCTCTACTATCAAATGTCCTTTGCCTGAAGGTTGTCTGGTAGAAATCACTTGTACTTGTACATTTAAGTTTCTGTAATGCCTAGTTTTTAAGTTGTATTTTTTAAAGTATATCTATCTATCTATGTATACCTTCTGTAGATAAACCTGTTATTTGTTTTTTATGTGATAGGTGGCAGACGAGCAGACGGATCACCTATAGGGAAACCCGTCGCCCATGAACACCTGCGACACCAGTGGAGTCACAAGTGCGATGCGTCTTTAAACCCCTCTTTCCCCCGGATTGGTGGTCTGGGGCCAAATTCTCGTGCTTGTGATATTTTGATAACATGGCGGATATCACTTGAAAACCTTACAAAAAAACTATGTTTTAGTGATATATGTCGTATGAAAATAAATGTCACGAGAATTGGGCTCCAGGTACTTTCACTCACGAAACACAGTACAATGCTGCTTCACGCCAGTTTTCTGTGAGGCCGTGGTATCACTCCGGTCGAGCTGGCCCGTTCATGCCGAAGCGTAGTGTTCCCACGGTCAATTCGGTACCTATTCGATGAAAGTCTCACTCGAAAGTTTGCTTTTTTCACGTGCTTGTTATTTTCACTTTAGCAATACAGCACTTTTTGTTTGTTCCTGAGAATGTTTTCGTCTCTCGAATAGCTTTCAAAGGGAATACAGCCTTTGGAAAACTGTTTTATACTAACTTTGGTTCTAGAGAGTGAAAAGTTAGCTGCAACCGTGGGGGAAGGTCTGCAATATGTAACATGATTTTTTTGATATATTTGGTATTTTGTTAAGTAATTTGGAACTTACATAAATACAAAGCTAGTGGCGTGAGCCCGTGGTGGCCTGAGACCTGCAAGCTTTCCCGTGTGTGGTCTGCCCATCATGTCAGCTAATAGACGTCCACTGCTGGACCAGAAACACGAACTCTTGTCGACCATCAAGCAGAGGGAAGTTGCCTACATAGGATATATGTTAAGACACGATAGATACGAGTAGTTGCAACTTATTACGCTGGAGAAAGTAGCTGGGAAGAGGCGTGTGGGTCGGAGGAAAAAATTATGGCTGCGTATCATCCGAGAGTGGACGGGGATCGCGAGCGACGCCGAGCTGTGTCGCCTCGCTAGACACTGAGAGGGTTATGCTAGATTGACGGCCAACCTTCGCTAGTTGGAGAGGCACTTTAAGAAAAAGAAGAATGCTGGACATAGGCCTCCCCCAATGTTCTCCACACAGATCAGTCCTGTGCCGCTCTCATTCAATGGATTCCCGCGACCTTCACTATATTTAAATTTTATTATATTGAAAAAAAATATCTTTGCTACCGCCCTTATGCGCAAAAATGTTACTGAAATGGCTCCGAAAGTGTAGAATAAACTCCCTGAATATATTAAACATTTTAATCTGTATAAATTTAGAAATGTGCTATCCCGAATTCTTATATAAAAATGTTATTATAGTGTTAACGAATACTTTGATACTGCATTTGAATTGTAATTTTTTTTTCTATCTCTTTTTTAATCTATTTAATCATTTTAAGAATTTAATTCTATTACCATACTAATTTGTAATATTTTTGTACTGACATTAGCTAATGAATACCTATGTTTTTAAATATTTATTATTTTCATCTAATAATATTGTATATGATGACAAGATTTTTTTTTGGCATCTAATGATTTCGTATGCCATTGTAGGCGCATCATGGAGTTACCACATACATTACCTTTGTCGACTTTGTACCACCTGTGATGACGAATAAATGAATTTGTATTTGTATTTCACCAGTTCGTCGGTCCACCTCGTGAGGGCCTGCCACGGCTGTGACTTCCTGTACGTGGCCGTCTGTTCTCCTCTCTATGTGCCCTGCCCATTGCCGCTTGAGGCTTGCAATCCTTTGAGCTATGTCTGTGACCTTATTTGTCTGCCCGGCTTCTCGATATTTCAGACAGTAACGCTGGCAAAGAGGTCACGCCGCAAGCATTTCAGGTACCATGAGTTGCAGGGCAGATCACAACTCTTTTGCAAATAATAATTTCTTTCCTTTTGTTTACACCGTTATTTTTTTATGGTTTACATCCCTAAAATTTCATATAAACCCAATATTCTATTTTGTATTTTTTTTTCGCTTATTTTGTTGTTCTAACAATGTATGCTAATTTTATTCACGATAAGTATTATGCGTTTTCGGGATGTAAACGATAAAAAATAACGGTGTTTTTTTTGGGCTAATTTTAAGATAAATAACGCACTTAAAAAATATCGTCAGTCTTCGGGTGGGACTCGTACCCACGATTATTAAGTGCATAAAATTGCTATACTTACCCCAAAAAATCATATTCATTTTAAGATAGTGTAAATATTCTGTTCTAATTCTAATATAATGTATTATTTTATGTGATAGGTGGCAGATGAGCAGACGGATCACCTGATGGTAAGCGATTGGAACGCCCCATTGAAACCCGCGACGCCAGTGGGGTCACAAGTGCACCTTTGCCCTTTTCCCCCGGATAGGGCTTCCAGTACCACCACTCACGCAAGCACAGCACAGTGCTGCTTCACGCCGGTTTTCTGTGAGGCCGTGTGTCACTCCGGTCGAGCAGGCCCATTCATGCAGAAGCGAGGCTCTCCCACTGTCTGTACATATCTCAGAGCGTTGTTCATACCGTACACCGTAGAGTGTACGATCTGAACAACGCTTTGATAACGAGCACATGAGTAAATCATCATCATCATCATCAGCCCCACTGCTGGGGCACGGGCCTCCCTCAATCACATGAGGGGTAATTGCCATACTCACCACACTTGGCAGACGGGTTGGCGAGGGTTTTGATAAAAATGCAGAGTTTTCCTTCTCTGGGTGCTGATGATCATGCCAGCAGCTTTACCTTAGTCGCCTTTTACGCCACCTCGGTAAGAGTGAGGGTGGCCTATTCTACTCTGCCGGGGACCACACGGCTTGAGTAAATAATAGGTAGCTATTATTTACTCATGTGCTCGTTATCTCCACCGGTTACAAACGCGTTTATCTCTTGCTGGCGTAAAACTATCAGTAAAAGCTGGTGACACTACAAGCTTTTATAAAGCTCTTGATGTGATTGCATTTCAAACTTTGCGCTCCTTTTTTAGGGCTCCGTAGCCAAATGGCAAAAAACGGAAACCCTTATAGATTCGTCATGTGTGTCCGTCTGTCCGTCCGTCCGTATGTCACAGCCCCTTTTCTCCGAAACTATAAAAACTATTCTATTGAAACTTGGTAAATAGATGTATTTTGTTAACCACATTACGATTTTTACACAAAAATTGGAAAAACTAAAAAAAGGGGGGGGGGGGGGGTCTCTATACCTACTTGAAACTGAAACTCAAAATTTGTTTTTCATCAAACCTATACGTGTGGGGTATCTATGGATAGGTCTTTAAAAATGATGTCGAGGTTTTTAACATCATTTTTTCTAAACACAATACTTTGCGCAAGAGACGCTCTCAAAGTGGTAAGAATTATAAAACTAAAAAAAATATATGATGCACATAATCATGAAAACTAATAACGAAAATTGGTTTGAACTAGATCTATTGAGTAGTTTTTTTAATACGTTATAAATCGTAAATCGCAATTCACCTTCCATATATCTTAATACTTGCTGCTACGAACCCTTTATGAGCGAGTCCGACTCGCACTTGGCCGGTTTTCATATTCTAAGGGCCGATTTTTTGATCCGTAGTTAAACTAAACTAATGGTTTAAAAAAAATCGGTAAAAAACTTTTAAGTTAACGGTTTTATATTATGTGCACTGATAACTAGAAAATAATAATAACAATTTTACCGTCCATCTTGGATTTTAAATTTTGTCATAATCACAGTATTCTACTAGTGTAGGCTTTTCAGATACCCATATTGTTGGGTTGTGGAAAAATATGAAATCCGCCATTTTGTACCGGCGGCCATTTTAGATTTATAATGTTATTGATATTACTATATTTTATTGTCATCGGATCTAAAGGTGTGTACCAAATTTCAGATCAATCTGACAACAGGAAGGTACTTAAATTTCAATTTCTAATTTTGACCCAAATAAATAAATACCGTACGGGTCGAAAAAAATAAAAAAATAAAACCGTTTAATAATAATAAAAACTGTTTAAAAAGTAACCAATGGTGAAAGATCGCCAAAATGTGTTTTATGAAAAATAGTTAGCTTAACCCTTAGATTGAAACAAAATAGATTTAATCTAATGCCCTAAATGCAACTATGCAGTATGTACAGTGCTGGATAGGTCAAGCTATACAAAACAGTCAAATTTCCTCAATTGATTTCGAACTCAATAAACGATATAGTTTATAAACGCAATTGAAATTTGAAATTTGAGGGTTCTCATTTTTTTGCAGTCAGGCGTAAATACTGGTGTAGTATTGAAAAAAGACACCAAAACATTACGTGTCCCTATAAAATTTGAAAGTTCCCCTCAATTTTTCCAGGATCCCATCATCAGGTCCTGATATCCCGATCAGGCAAAGTAATCGGCGAACAAACATAAAAAAAAATATGTCGAATTGAGAAACTCTTTTTTTGAAGTCGGTTAAAATGTCTTTATTCAATTTAAGTCCACACAGAACATTTATGAATATCAAATATTATGTAATCTAAATCTACCGCTGATTCAGAATGTCAATTTCTACCGAGAAGAATCAGCAAGAAACTCAGTAGTTACTCTTTTCAAATACTAATATATTATTAATGGTAATTACAATTATCAAATGAAATTATACATTAGAGGACAGGCGAAGGGATCAACTTGTCCAGGAATCCTAATTACTTATTAATCCTGTTAACTGCTAGGTAATATTCGACGGTTCTGCTCACTTAATAAGAATATAAGAACCCTTTTCTAACTCATTGTGGGTCATGCGACCCAAAACACGCTATCGTAGCATCATTTACTCTAAAATCTTCGCTAAGCTCTCAAGCTACGAAGTAAGTAAGCTGGCGGACTGCCAATCACTGGCGACACGCGACAAAAGGTGAGTTCCCTGAGAGTGGCTTTTTTTCCCTTCCAATAATAGGTACCTACTTAGGAAGATGGAAGTTTAACTAATCCTAGTTATTAAAAATAATTCATTTATTGGCATAATATATGTAAGTAATACATAGAGGCCTTAAATGTGTACGATTACTGGATGTCTTGGTAGGGTCGGCGTTGTTGTAGGGCTGTATTGCGCCAGATAGGGGTGAAGCAGCGAGCGCGATTAGCGGTACGGTCTAGTCCCGGTTTAGGACCGCGTTTGCGCGGGGATGGACACCCAAGGGGTTTTAGTTAGGGTTTGAGTCCCACATACCACCTTGTTCCCTATATGTAGCAAAGCAAGATGGTTTCCCCTGGGAAAAAAGGTATAATATTTTGCCTAGAAAGGGCATGATTAAAATTTTCATGCCCTTTCTAGGCAAAATATTATACCTTTTTTCCCCAGGTGATTCAATTTATTCATTAATACATTAAATATTATAACAAAAAAATTTACAAAATAGAATAAGCTAAATTCATTTTTTTGATTAAGTCAATGAAGATGTTAGTATGATTATTATTAAAATTATATCAATTATTCAATAGCACCTTTTCTCGAGTGTATTGTCATAAAATGTTATTTAAAGTGTTTTAAGTGTTAAAAATGTTATTTTACACTTTTTAGTTCGTGGTTTTTGAAGGCGGTTTTTTTATAGAATTAGATTTTCATGCGTTTTAGAGTTTCATTTTTCGGTACCCCCGCCAATAACCATCATCCTTTTGTGAATACAGTATTGAAAGAGTATCTTTTAACTCCTAACCGTTGAGAAGTTGACCTTTCATCATCACCTGACCCACAAAAATTATACAATCAGGTGTAAATACTGGTGCAGCTTTGATAAAAAATACAAAAACACTTCATGTGCCTTTAAAATTTGAGGGTCGCCCTCGACTTCGCTAGGATCCCTTATCAGATCCTGACATTATGAATATGGGACCAACTTGAAGGTGTGTTCTTTCAAATAAAATAATAATTGTGTAAATCGGTCAACAATTTTCGGAGAAATCGGTGAACATACATAAAATATAATAATAAAAAAAAGAAACATACAGTCGAACATAGGACCTCCTCCTTTTTTAAAGTCGATAAAAACCAAGTCACAAACCTTCCAAAGAAAAGTCGCCGCGCGTGAAAGAAAATAACTGTGCGAAAGATCAATTTTCGAATCATAATATTATGAAGGAAAGCTCTTAAAAATATTTTTTTTTGTAATTTGTGTTCAGGTTTCAGTTCTTCCAAAAAAAACCATTTGGATATGGTTTAATGTGAAAATATTTTCATTACGGCGGTGAGATTAAATTTAATGCACGTAGCTATCAAATTCAATATTAATTATTTTGTAAATGGAAAATAATTGGGCGAAATAAATAATGCATAAGTATTTTCCATTATGTGCAAACATTGCACATAGTACGTAAATTAATATGTTCTATTAATGTTCGAAATGGAGTTTATATGGAAACAAAGGTTATCTATAGGTATTTTAATTCCGGCTCGTTTACAAAGCTTCATTAACCAGCTAATGCCAGGACGCGATCCCTTTCAACTTATTATTGTAAAGGTACTTTACCTTTCTTACAAGAATGGGGAGCGGTTCCCATTTAAAAAAGGAATTAGGGTAGACAATGAGACAGAGAACCTTTCTTAGGGTGTTGCCACACTGGCGAATTGCGAGCGTTTTCAAAGCGGAGCGACGACGCAGCGACCAAGTCGCGGCTGCGCAGCGTTCACGCCGCGGATGCGCGACGCATTTGACGTGGAGATAAGACTGAACGCTATTGTTTTTTTTTTTGTGGCGGTGACGCTGAAACACGCCGGCCAATCCGTTGCGCATACGTGGCGTGACCGCTGCGCAGCCGCGACGTCGTCGTCGTTGCGTCGTCGCTCCGCTATGAAAAGGCTCGCAATTCGCCAGTGTGGCAACTCCCTTATTCCTATACAATTAGATTCAATTTAACATTAGGTTTATTTTTATGCTAGATGCGGACAAACGAGCAAGCGAGTCACCTGATGGAAAGTAATCATCGCCGCCCATAAACATCCGCGAAATCAGAGAGATCGCTAATCGAATAAATAACATGATATAATTTTAATAATAATCATACTAACATCTTCATTGACTTAATCAAAAAAATGAATTTAGCTTATTCTAATTTGTAATTTTTTTTGTTATAATATTTAATGTATTAATGAATAAATTGAATCACCTGGGGAAAAAAGGTATAATATTTTGCCTAGAAAGGGCATGAAAATTTTAAGCTAAATTCATTTTTTTGATTAAGTCAATGAAGATGTTAGTATGATTATTATTAAAATTATATCATGTTATTTATTGGATTAGCGATCTCTCTGATTTCGCGGATGTTTATGGGCGGCGATGATTACTTTCCATCAGGTGACTCGCTTGCTCGTTTGTCCGCATCTAGCATAAAAATAAACCTAATGTTAAATTGAATCTAATTGTATAGGAATAAAGGAAGTTGCCACACTGGCGAATTGCGAGCCTTTTCATAGCGGAGCGACGACGCAACGACGACGACGTCGCGGCTGCGCAGCGGTCACGCCACGTATGCGCAACGGATTGGCCGGCGTGTTTCAGCGTCACCGCCACAAAAAAAAAACAATAGCGTTCAGTCTTATCTCCACCGCAAATGCGTCGCGCATCCGCGGCGTGAACGCTGCGCAGCCGCGACTTGGTCGCTGCGTCGTCGCTCCGCTTTGAAAACGCTCGCAATGCGCCAGTGTGGCAACTCCCTAAGAAAGGTTCTCTGTCTCATTGTCTACCCTAATTCCTTTTTTAAATGGGAACCGCTCCCCATTCTTGTAAGAAAGGTAAAGTACCTTTACAATAATAAGTTGAAAGGGATCGCGTCCTGGCATTAGCTGGTTAATGAAGCTTTGTTAACGAGCCGGAATTAAAATACCTATAGATAACCTTTGTTTCCATATAAACTCCATTTCGAACATTAATAGAGCATATTAATTTACGTACTATGTGCAATGTTTGCACATAATGGAAAATACTTATGCATTATTTATTTCGCCCAATTATTTTCCATTTACAAAATAATTAATATTGAATCTGATAGCTACGTGCATTAAATTTAATCTCACCGCCGTAATGAAAATATTTTCACAATAAACCATATCCAAATGGTTTTTTTTTGGAAGAACTGAAACCTGAACACAAAATACAAAAAAAAATATTTTTAAGAGCTTTCCTTCATAATATTATGATTCGTAAATTGATCTTTCGCACAGGTATTTTGTTTCACGCGCGGCGACTTTTCTTTGGAAGGTGTTGTGACTTGGTTTTTATCGACTTAAAAAAATGAGGAGGTACTATGTTTGACTATATGTTTCTCTTATTTATTATTATTTTTTATGTATGTTCACCGATTTCTCCGAAAATTGTTGACCGATTTACACAATTATTTTTTTATTTGAAAGAACACACTTTCAAATTGATCCCATATTTATAATGTCAGGATCTGATAAGGGATCCTAGCGAAATCGAGGGCGACCCTCAAATTTTAAAGGCACATGAAAATTTTTTATCAAAGCTGCACCAGTATTTACACCTGATTGTATAATTTTTGTGGGTCAGGTGATGATGAAAGGTCAGCTTCTCAACGGTTAGGAGTTAAAAGATAACTCTTTATATTGTATTCTGTATTCACAAAAGGATGATGGTTATTGGCGGGGGTACCGAAAAATGAAACTCTAAAAAGCATGAAAAACTAATTCTATAAAAAAACCGTCTTCAAAAACCACGAACTAAAAAGTGTAAAATAACATTTTTAACACTTTAAATAATATTTTATAACAGTACACTCGAGAAAAGGTGCTATTGAATAATTGATTACAAGATAGTCTTGGGCGCCGACTTCGGTAACACCTTTTCTCTAGTTATAAAATGTTATTGAAAGTTATAGTATTTTTAATACTTCATAAGTGTTAAAAATACTATTTTACACTTTTTAGTACGTGGTTTTTTTAAAGGCGGTTTTTTTTGCAGTTTAGTTTAAATGTTCATTTATCCGGCAAGTATTCAAAAACGTCGTAAGATACGGCAATGGGTGTGTAGGTTAATTTAATGCAAACTCGCTTTCGGATTCAGTTCGTTTGCTATAAAAATAATAAAATAAAGCCTTTTATGTAAGTTGAAAAAGAAGAAACGTGATATTTCTAGAAACCGCCTCGTGATTAAGGTGACGGGTAGGGCACACTAGCGACGCCAATAGATTTTAAGTTTTTGCTACTAAACCGGATCTATTTTAAACAATTTCGGGGTTACAACTTCTCGGCAAACACTTATACTATTTATTAAATAACCATGCACAAATATTGGGTCCGTTTTTGTACGCGATAAATTGATTCACGCTAAAAGTGGCCGCTTTGGGCGTGAATCAATTTTTACCTACGCGTTGGACTCAAAATTTGTGCATGGTTATTTAATAAATAGTATAAGTGTTTGCCGAGAGGTTGTAACCCCGAAATTTGAAATAGATCCGGTTTAGTAGCTAAAAATTAAAATTGATTGGCGTCGCTAGTATGCCCTACTCGTCACCTTAATGTACGGCCCAATATAAGATGTATTCAAAGGTTTACGCCCGCACACCAAAAGCACTAAAAGCTACACTAGCACCGGAAAAAGCGCACATATGCGAACCAAAAAAATCAATTCATCATCAAATATGTACCTACTTAGGTAATTAAGTTACAAGTACACTGCCAGGCATTTAGGAGCTGTTCTTATCTTTAACCGTGCTTAGGAAATCACTGATGTACATAAAGCGATTGCCGCCGCTCATAGACGCCTACCTTGTTACACCTTCTAATTTGGAAACTTTATTCAGGAATATCTAAACTTAAATACGGACCTTAAATAAACATAATACAAAGATTAGATCCCTCTGTGCTGGTAGAGTTCCCGGGAACTTATAAGCGGGTGAGTTAACTGTACAAAGTTTGGCTTTTAAGACACAATGTGGAAGTGTGTAGGCACGAGCAAGCATGCCAGTTTGTGGGGAGGACTGTCCAGGAATTACAATTCTTTTGTTGCTATGTGACTTGATTCCTCGATTGCAAAGGCGGATGATATTATTGTTTTTGTAGAATGTACTATTTTTTTTATACTAGAGGCGATACCTGATGGAAAGTAATCAGCACCGCCCACGAAATCAGAGAGATCGCTAATGTGTTGCCGGCCTATTTAAAAAAGAGTACCTACGCTTTTCTCTTGAAGGCCCCTAAGTCGTAGCCGTCGGGAAATACTCCTGCAGCCAAACCGTTTCACAGAACTAAGGTACGTGGTAGAGAGTTTCGCGAAAAACGCACAGTATTAGACCGCCATCCATCGAGATGATGGGGATGGAGCGACAATCGCCTGCGAGTGGTTCGATGTAAGAATTCAGCTGCAGGGAGTAGTTCAAACAGTTCCTCAGAGCACTCCCAATGATAAATGCGGTACAGAATGCTACTTTATACGCGGTCAAACAGAAGAAGTTATCGGAGGTCTCGAACCTTCAAATCACTACTCCAAAAATTAGCAGGTATGATATCGGCCAGGGGAGCCGGGCGTATCGTGGGGCCAGTCGTATTGACAGCGCTACCTGGAACCAAGGCTGCTCTACCTGCCTTCAATTAGTCCTGATATCGGATGACCTAGTATTTTTCTTCCCCGCCTTTTCCCGCCGCAGTGCTAGAGGATCAAGTCGACTAGAGAGAGTCAAGTCACCGACAATTCTAGCAGCCATACGTTGTACGCGGTTAAACGGAAGAAGTTGGTAGTGAGGTGCGATATGCGTAAAGCAGCTTATTAAAGCCTACCCTCCGCTTAGTGACAAGTGCTCTAATGGGGCATAGCAGCTTTAACAAACATCTGTTCAATCTAGCTGTTACAGACAGCCCTCTATGCAGAGCATGCATGGAGAAGGACGAAACAGCCACCCATGTACTACTGGAGTGGCCAACTGCTGGGCGCACTACCTAGAAAACCCGGGTAGTCTACAGGAAGTCTTCGGCAACATCAAGGCGCTGATAGCTGTCCTTGGCTGGTTGGAGTTGAAAACAGCCGATTTCATCCTCCAAACACGAAATGCGCACCTGCCGCCTGATTGCGGAAAAGCCCGTACGATGAGAAGAAGATCTGCAACGACTGCAGTCCATGCTGACGCATGAGAAGCGGAATATTTCCTAAGTAAGAGCTGACTATACTGCTGTCTCTTTCATTCTGCTAACAGCGGAGTTATGCTGGGGAACCAATGGCGGGGTCTTCACTTGTGAATCCACTGGTGATGCGAGTTGTATGGACAACCACCTATGGAGATAGCGACAATGGTTTACCATGAGGTGATCGAGTTTTCCATGCACAGGACTACTCCTGTGCATGGAAAAGACTGCCAACACCGTTACCGTGGAAGAGTCACGCTTCGGCATGAATGGGCAGGCTCGACCGGAACGATACCACGGCCTCACAGAAAACCGGCGTGAAGCGGCACTGGGCTGTGTGTTACGCTGTGGGTGAGGGTACCGGAGGCACTACCGGGAGAAAAGGGGGTTTAAAGGTTGGCTGCGTATTTGTGACTCCGCTGGTGTCGCGGGATGTCTCTGGGCAGCTCACCATCAGGCGAACCAAAGTTGACTTATAGTGAATTACAATACTGAGTTAGATGGCAAGATATAATCTTATTATAGGAGTATAACTTCGTCTTGCCCAGTTAGCAGACACAATAGAAATTTAAACTTTCATGGTCACTAACATTAGAATAGTTACTCTGTGACCATGGCGCTTACAAAAGTGCTGAAATATCGGAAACTCAAAAATAAGGTAGGTACATGGTAGAAAATATGGAAAAGATTTGAAAAATCCAAAAGTACATGCTCGGATTCGAACCAAAACCCCCCGCATGGAAGGCGCGTTCTTATCCACTGAACTACCATCACTCGTTTTTTGCTCATAGTACCACTCAATAGCCGATACTCGACCGAGGCGATCAATACACGCTAGCTAGAGGTATTCGTATAAAGACGAAAGATCCTAAGCTCTCAAAGATGTTTTCTATCGATCCTTATGTAGGTACAGTCAGAGAATGAAAAGGTTCGTCACTATAAGGTCAATTTGCGCTTGCACGGGAATAATCTGTTATGTTTACCTTACCACGAGGCGTGATCGGAATCGGAGATGGCCACGACGACCCACGATCGCCGTTGCAGGGGCGCATCGGACGTATTGATCAGCGAAGCTTGCTGACTGTCTGATTTCTTTCGGCACAACTGAACCTAACATTATTGGATTAAGCATTTATTGGTTTAGTTTATAATGTTTACATTTGTACAGATAGCTTTATATTTAAAAAAAATGCCGCGCCGTGCCGTTTAGCCGTGTGGTCCCCGGCAGAGTAGAAAAGACCACCCTCACTCTTACCGAGGTATCGTAAAAGGCGACTAAGGTAAAGCTGCTGGTATGATCATCAGCACCCAGAGAAGGAAAACTCTGCATTTATATCAAAACCCTCGCCAACCCGTCTGCCAAGCGTGGTGAGTATGGCCATTACCCCTCATGTGATTGAGGGAGGCCCGGGCCCCAGCAGTGGGGACTTAAATGGGCTAAAGATGATGATAAAAAAAATGTATAGTTGCACTATCGCATTAGGCTAAGGCTAATTTAACGTTCGAGGAGTTAACTACCACTTTAGTACAAATAGAAGCTATTCTGAATTCTCGGCCACTCTCTCCGTTGTCATCGGACCCCGCAGACCTGACGTCACTAACGCCCGGTCATTTCCTGATCGGCCGCCCTCTCACTGCCCTGCCAACCCGGAACTACGAGGACTGTCCTATCACCAGACTTACACGCTTCCAGCGCATTGAGCAGCTTCGTCAGCATTTCTGGACAAGGTGGAGCAAGGAATATATTGCTGAACTTCAACAGAGAGTAAAGTGGAGAACTAATCAATACTCCCTGAAGGTAGACACTCTTGTCTTATTGAAGGAAGACGGCCTTCCCCCACTCAAATGGAAGCTTGGACGCATCGTAGCTGTTTACCCGGGAATAAATGATGGTATAAGTCGTGTTGCTGACATAAGGACAGCCAATGGAGTCGTGCGACGCAGCGCCAGCAAGATTGTGCCACTACTGCCTGACGGTTTGTTGAAGGACGAGCCTTCAACGCGCGGGGGCATGTTAATAAATCAATCAAAGAACAATTGAAAATCGATTGAATATCACACCTGAAGACATCACTAGCGTAGTGTACATCACTAGTGTTATATTTTTTAATTTTTCTCTCTTGCTAATCAATGGTCATCGATACACGCATTTTTAAACTAATCTGATTTTAATTTATATAAATCCTAAAAGTACCAGGCCCCTACAGTTTGCCGAGAGGTTGTAACCCCGAAATTTGAAATAGATCCGGTTTAGTAGCTAAAAATTTAAATCGATTGGCGTCGCTTGTATGCCCTACTCGTCATCCTAATGTACGGCCCAATATAAGATGTATTCACAGGTTTACGCCCGCACACCAAAAGCACTAAAAGCTACACTAGCACCGGAAAGAGAGCACATATGCGAACCAAATAAATCAGTTCATCATCAAATATGTACCTACATAGGTAATTAAGTTACAAGTACACTGCCAGGCATTTAGGAGTCTGTTCTTATCTTGAACAGTGCTCAGGAAATCACTGATGTACATAAAGCGATTGCCGCCGCTCATAGACGCCTACCTTGTTACACCTTCTAATTTGGAAACTTTATTCAGGAATATCTAAACTTAAATACGGACCTTAAATAAACATAATACAAATATTAGATCCCTCTGTGCTGGTAGAGTTCCCGGGAACTTATAAGCGGGTGAGTTAACTGTACAAAGTTTGGCTTTTAAGACACAATGTGGAAGTGTGTAGGCACGAGCAAGCATGCCAGTTTGTGGGGAGGACTGTCCAGGAATTACAATTCTTTTGTTGCTATGTGACTTGATTCCTCGATTGCAAAGGCGGATGATATTATTGTTTTTGTAGAATGTACTATTTTTTTTATACTAGAGGCGATACCTGATGGAAAGTAATCAGCACCGCCCACGAAATCAGAGAGATCGCTAATGTGTTGCCGGCCTATTTAAAAAAGAGTACCTACGCTTTTCTCTTGAAGGCCCCTAAGTCGTAGCCGTCGGGAAATACTCCTGCAGCCAAACCGTTTCACAGAACTAAGGTACGTGGTAGAGAGTTTCGCGAAAAACGCACAGTATTAGACCGCCATCCATCGAGATGATGGGGATGGAGCGACAATCGCCTGCGAGTGGTTCGATGTAAGAATTCAGCTGCAGGGAGTAGTTCAAACAGTTCCTCAGAGCACTCCCAATGATAAATGCGGTACAGAATGCTACTTTATACGCGGTCAAACAGAAGAAGTTATCGGAGGTCTCGAACCTTCAAATCACTACTCCAAAAATTAGCAGGTATGATATCGGCCAGGGGAGCCGGGCGTATCGTGGGGCCAGTCGTATTGACAGCGCTACCTGGAACCAAGGCTGCTCTACCTGCCTTCAATTAGTCCTGATATCGGATGACCTAGTATTTTTCTTCCCCGCCTTTTCCCGCCGCAGTGCTAGAGGATCAAGTCGACTAGAGAGAGTCAAGTCACCGACAATTCTAGCAGCCATACGTTGTACGCGGTTAAACGGAAGAAGTTGGTAGTGAGGTGCGATATGCGTAAAGCAGCTTATTAAAGCCTACCCTCCGCTTAGTGACAAGTGCTCTAATGGGGCATAGCAGCTTTAAAAAACATCTGTTCAATCTAGCTGTTACAGACAGCCCTCTATGCAGAGCATGCATGGAGAAGGACGAAACAGCCACCCATGTACTACTGGAGTGGCCAACTGCTGGGCGCACTACCTAGAAAACCCGGGTAGTCTACAGGAAGTCTTCGGCAACATCAAGGCGCTGATAGCTGTCCTTGGCTGGTTGGAGTTGAAAACAGCCGATTTCATCCTCCAAACACGAAATGCGCACCTGCCGCCTGATTGCGGAAAAGCCCGTACGATGAGAAGAAGATCTGCAACGACTGCAGTCCATGCTGACGCATGAGAAGCGGAATATTTCCTAAGTAAGAGCTGACTATACTGCTGTCTCTTTCATTCTGCTAACAGCGGAGTTATGCTGGGGAACCAATGGAGGGGTCTTCACTTGTGAATCCACTGGTGTTGCGGGTTGTATGGACAACCACCTATGGAGATAGCGACAATGGTTTACCATGAGGTGATCGAGTTTTCCATGCACAGGACTACTCCTGTGCATGGAAAAGACTGCCAACACCGTTACCGTGGAAGAGTCACGCTTCGGCATGAATAGGCAGGCTCGACCGGAGGGATACCACAGCCTCACAGAAAACCGGCGTGAAGCGGCACTGGGCTGTGTGTTACGCTGTGGGTGAGGGTACCGGAGGCACTACCGGGAGAAAAGGGGGTTTAAAGGTTGGCTGCGCATTTGTGACTCCGCTGGTGTCGCGGGATGTCTCTGGGCAGCTCACCATCAGGCGAACCAAAGTTGACTTATAGTGAATTACAATACTGAGTTAGATGGCAAGATATAATCTTATTATAGGAGTATAACTTCGTCTTGCCCAGTTAGCAGACACAATAGAAATTTAAACTTTCATGGTCACTAACATTAGAATAGTTACTCTGTGACCATGGCGCTTACAAAAGTGCTGAAATATCGGAAACTCAAAAATAAGGTAGGTACATGGTAGAAAATATGGAAAAGATTTGAAAAATCCAAAAGTACATGCTCGGATTCGAACCAAAACCCCCCGCATGGAAGGCGCGTTCTTATCCACTGAACTACCATCACTCGTTTTTTGCTCATAGTACCACTCAATAGCCGATACTCGACCGAGGCGATCAATACACGCTAGCTAGAGGTATTCGTATAAAGACGAAAGATCCTAAGCTCTCAAAGATGTTTTCTATCGATCCTTATGTAGGTACAGTCAGAGAATGAAAAGGTTCGTCACTATAAGGTCAATTTGCGCTTGCACGGGAATAATCTGTTATGTTTACCTTACCACGAGGCGTGATCGGAATCGGAGATGGCCACGACGACCCACGATCGCCGTTGCAGGGGCGCATCGGACGTATTGATCAGCGAAGCTTGCTGACTGTCTGATTTCTTTCGGCACAACTGAACCTAACATTATTGGATTAAGCATTTATTGGTTTAGTTTATAATGTTTACATTTGTACAGATAGCTTTATATTTAAAAAAAAATGCCGCGCCGTGCCGTTTAGCCGTGTGGTCCCCGGCAGAGTAGAAAAGACCACCCTCACTCTTACCGAGGTATCGTAAAAGGCGACTAAGGTAAAGCTGCTGGTATGATCATCAGCACCCAGAGAAGGAAAACTCTGCATTTATATCAAAACCCTCGCCAACCCGTCTGCCAAGCGTGGTGAGTATGGCCATTACCCCTCATGTGATTGAGGGAGGCCCGGGCCCCAGCAGTGGGGACTTAAATGGGCTAAAGATGATGATAAAAAAAATGTATAGTTGCACTATCGCATTAGGCTAAGCCCTTAAAAGATAGCGTAAGAAGAGAAATAAATAAATAAATAAACATACGGTTAAGAGTATATGTATTCTATGAATTATTTTCGGTATAGAAAGACAATATTTTGAGGTTGTCATTTACCTACTTGTCATCAAATATGCATCATGTATGGCATTGACATATTTCGTCGAATCTTGCCTAACCGACTACGTACTACCTAGTACGACTACGATCTGAAGGCACTTTGGTGACATGGACAGGACACAGGAGGGCGTTGTACAATATTTTTTCCATGGGAAAATGTCAAAACCACTGACACTTATAAAGGAACCGGCATGAAGCAGCACTGTGCTGTGTTTCGCTGCGTGAGTGAGGGTACCGGAGGCCCAATCCGGGGAGAAGGGGTTTAAAGGTTGGCAGTTTATTTGTGACTTCACTGGTGTTGCTTCTATGAGCGGCGGTAATCGCTTACCATCAAGCGACCCGTCTGCTCGTCTGCCACCTATCACATAAAAAAAGGGAAACAACATTATAGTCGAGCCAAACTAAAAAGCCATATTTGACGTTTCTAAATTTTAGCTTCATAGAGAGGTGATCTACTTAAAAATTTGGATTAAAGTGCATAATCGATATGTACTTCAAACAAACGTGAATTGATTACTATAAAAATGGAAAATAAGTTATTAGTACTTTTATTTCGAGAAATGTGGATCAAAATTATTGAAAAGAAAGAGGAAAGTAGGTACCGATAAAAGATAGCGATCCGCGGCCAGTCTATTATTTTTTCTTCGAAATCAAAGCGCTTATATTTGTGTGTCATACATATTTTTTCTTCTTAAAAAGTGATTAATGTATTTATATTTTAAACAACAGAATAAAACGTTTTATTTTAATCAGAATGTGGCTTTCCATTTACTTATGGATGAATATTCCTACACTATTTGCTTAAAAAGAAAATGGGTTGACACATACAACATTGTACCAACGTTCCATTCTCCTGAACAGTAAATTTTTAATAAGCTTATAAATAGTTTAACAGAGAATGTAAATCGCGAAGTTATCTGTTTTGTCTTTATTGAAATACATAAATGCAAACATAATCTTAAACAGTTAAGTAATCGTGCTTTTTTATGTTATTTCTATTTAGAAATATTGATAAATTCAATGACCGTTGTTACAAGGATTTTAAAAAGTTAAGTAATCGTCCTTTTTTCAAATTATTTCTATTTAGAAATATTGAAAAGTTCAATGACCGTTGTTACAAGGATTTTAAAAAGTTAAGTAATCGTCCTTTTTTTCATATTATTTCTATTAAGAAATATTGATAAATTCAATGACAGTTGTTACAAGGATTTTAAAAAGTTAAGTAATCGTCCTTTTTTTCATATTATTTCTATTTAGAAATATTGATAAATTCAATGACCGTTCTTACAAGGATTTTAAAAAGTTAAGTAATCGTCCTTTTTTTCATGTTATTTCTATTTTAAAATATTGATAAATTCAATGACCGTCGTTACAAGGATTTTAAAAAGTTAAGTAATCGTCCTTTTTTTCATGTTATTTCTATTTAGAAATATTGATAAATTCAATGACCGTTGTTACAAGGTTACGTTGTCGAATTTTGTTGAAGTGTCAAATGTGGTATTTTATTTTGGCCCAACTATAGTTCAGATTTTAGCTACGTGCCAAATAACCTTAGTGCGACTGTAGTATCATCTTTAACCTTCTTGGTAGTATCTATATTAAATCCATGTGCCTAACTTAACAAATTACATATTGATGTAGCTGACTAAGACATTGAAATGGTTCCTTTTTCAATTTTACTATATACTTAAGTACTTGCCACGTCAAACTATTAAGATTTACTTCATCAACCTCTTTAAATTCTCTAGAAATCAACGTTGCTGCAAGCAAATCTGAATTTTAAGGCGACTGGTAGCCTAACTAGCGACACCATTCCTTTTTAATTGTTAGTTACTGAACCGGATCTATTTTAAACAATTTCGTGGTTACAACCTCTCGGCAAACACGTATACTATTTATTAAATAACCATGCACAAATGTTGGTCCGTTTTTGTACGCGAAAAATTGATTACCGCCAAAAGTGGCCGCTTTTAGCGTGAATTAAATTTTTCGCGTACAAATGTTTGGTCCGCATTTGTGCACGGTTATTTATCAAATAGCATAAGTGTTTGCCGAGAGGTTGTAACCCCGAAATTGTTTAAAATAGATCCGGTTTAGTAGCTAAAAATTAAAATCGATTGGCGTCGCTAGTGTGCTCTACCCGTCACCTTAATTTCCTGCGCAACAGGAGCCCAATTCTCGGGTTTGTGACATTTCAAAAACATGGCGGATATCACTGGAAAATCATACAAAAAAACTATGTTTTATGGAAAGAAATGTCACGAGCTCGAGAATTGGGCTCCAGGCATTTATCTGACGAATAAGGTAATAAATGCTGGCAGCATACAAATTAATCAATTTCAAAACTGATCTTTTCTTTCTTTGACCGTACCTACGAGTAAGTAGCTTAAGGCGACGGGTAAGGCACACTAAAGAGGCCAATTGATCTTAATTTTTAGCTACTAAACCAGATCCATTTTATACAATTTTGCTCCAGTCTCTCATCAAACACTTATATTATTTATTTAATAACCATACATAAACGTTAGGCCAGTTTTTGTACTCGAAAAGTTGCCGCTGCCAAAAGTGGCCGCTTTTGGCGGTTAATCCAAAATGCGAGTGCAAAAGGAGACCAAATACTTAAGGTGACGGTTAGGGCATACTAGCGACGCCAATCGTTTTTAATTTTTAGCTACTAAACCAGATCTATTTTAAACAATATCGGGATTACAACCTTTTGGCAAACACCTATACTATTTATTTAATTTTGCACTCGAATTTTGGATTACCGCCAAAAGTGGCCGTTTTTGGCGAGAATCGATTTCTCGCGTACAAAAACAGACCCAACATTTGTGCATGGTTATTTACTAATTAGTATAAGTGTTTACCAAGAGTACCACCCCGTAATTGTTTAAAATAGATCCGGTTTGGTAGCCAAAAATTTAAATCGCTTGGCGTTGCTAGTGTGTCCCTACCCTTCATCTTATCTATAAGTAATAGTATAGGTGTTTGCCGAGAGACTGGAGGCCCGAAATTGTTTAAAAATAAATCTGGTTTAGTATCTAACAATTAAAATCAATCGGTATCGCTAGTGGGTTACACGTAGTGCACACTAGGGACGCCAATTTATATTAATTTTTAGCTAGTAAACCAGATCTATTTTAAACAATTTATGGGCTGCAATCTCGCGGCAAATACTTTAACTATGTTAATAATGTTTATTTAATAACCATGCACAAATGTTGGGTCTGTTTTTGTACTCGAAAAATTAATTCACGCCAAATTGGTCACTTTTGGCGGTAATCCAAAATTCGAGTGCAAAAGCAGACCAAACAATTAACTATTACACTCATGTGTAACCGTGTCAAGGACAAACCGGCAAGGTTTGTAGGACACGCTCAATTTAAATACTGTTATTGTAATATGTTAAAATAAATGAAAAAATAAACTATAAGTATTAAATAAATGGTATAGGTATGTTTTTAGATTTTCGCGTTGCATTATAACTATAATTAATCACGACGGGAATACGGGTGTGTCCGCTCGTGACCAGGGCTGCTGTAACGTAGCCGAAACGTCGAGTAAAATATAGTAATAATAATAATAATAAATAAATATTTCACAACATCACATACATAGATCTAACTCCGAGATAGGTAGCTCAAGCACCTGTGTTACGGATATCAGAATCAACAGTGGGATTACAAATATATACATATAATACTTTTCTTTTGTAAATACATACTTATAATACATAGGAAACACCCAGACCGAAACAAACAAACATGTTCATGCACACAAATGTCTGTACTGTGAAAATATGGGAGTACGCAATGTTGTATCACATAATAAATATCGTGTTAATTCCCGTCTTGATTAATTATCAATAGTATAAGTATTTGCCGAGAGCATTATTTATAATATATCTGGTTTCCTAGCTAAAAATTTAAATCAATTGGTGTTACTAGTGCGCCCTACCCGTCGCCTTAAGCACTTTGGTATGTAAATCCGACTCAAGGAAAATACTGCGTCCCACACATTATTATAACATAAAAACAAACAGCAAATACTAAAATACAAATGTATATCCTGGGTAGGTGAGGTTGCCAACTTTAAAGAAGAAAAGCAGACAGGAAAGTTCTACGTAAAACTCTGGGCCCAGTAAAAGCAGAAGCAGAGATAGAAGAGATTGTGTGATTTTTCGGAATGTACCTGTACCCGTGACTGAGAACATATTATAGCCCAAACAGCAGTAAAAAACCTTGGTATTCTCTCAAAGGTCCGGCGGTATTTCACACCGGAGCAGCTTCTACAACTTTATCAAGCTCAAGCCCGAACTTGCATGGAGTACTACTGTCACTTTTGGGATGGATCTGCTAAATACCAACTGGCTGCATTGGAATCGATCGAAAACCGTGCTAGAAGGATTGTTGGCGACGCTGAACTTTTTGACCGCAAGTTGAACCTTGAACACAGGTGTAAGGTAGCGTGTCTTTCGGTCTTTTACAGGTTGCATTTTGGAGAGTGTGCAAAGTTATTACATGATCTAATTCCGCCGGCCCCCTTTCTCCATCGGGACACAAGACAGAGAAGGGGTTATCACCCTTAAGTCGTAGAAATACCGGCATTTTGTACCAGACGGTTCAAAAGTACATTCGTTTTGCGTACGGCTAAGGTATGGAACTCTCTGCCGGAAGATATGTTCTTTGAACGATATGATCTGGACATATTCAAGAAAAGAGTGAATAGGCTGTTACTTCACTTACCATCAGGTGAGATTGTGGCCAAATGTCTGGCTATTCTAATTTAAAAAAAAACACACACCCAACATCATCGGCGAGACCAAGGCGCACCGTCTTCAGTGGTTTGGCCATCTCGAGAGGTTGGACGAAGATCGTTTCGTGAAAAAAGCATTTTAGGGCCAACCCGTGGGCCGACGCCCAGTTGGTCGGCCTAGGTATCGCTGGAAGGATGTCGTTGAGACTGAACCGATCGAAGTGGAGATCTCTTATTTTGGAGGCCTGGACTCTACTTGGGTCACTAAGCCAGCGGAGTAGTAGTCTCCTTTGTAGGAATCGCAGGGGATCCCAAAGGCGAGATCATTACCAAATACCTAGGTATTCTATTATGAGTCTAGCATTTTTTTGTGATAGGTGGCAGACCCGCAAACGGATCACATGATGGAAAGCGATTGCCGCCGCCCCATGGACAACAGTGCAGGGGCAACGACCTCCCCTGTCTCCGCTAGTGTTTTTCTTATTCCTGTGCCCTTTTTAAGGCCTGAGGAGCTACTACCGGCCGGGTCCAGTGTCCCCCGGGCAAGGGCGGGTCATCATCATCATCAGCCTATCGCAGTCCACTGCTGGACGTAGGCCTCTCCAATTGTTCGCCACTGTGATCTATCCATGGCTTCTCGCATCCAGCTCTTGCCAGCCATCCTGCGCAGATCGTCCCCCCACCTAGACAGAGAGCGCCCTACATTACGTTTGCCAAGACGCGGTCTACCACTCCAGAACCCGTTTACCCCATCGGTTGTCGGTTCTGCGGCTAATATGGCCAGCCCACTGCCACTTAAGCTTGCTAATCCGGTGAGCAATGTCGATAACTTTGGTTCTCTGCCGGATCACCTCATTTCGGATTCGATCTCGGAGAGAGACGCCGAGCATTGCTCGTTCCATAGCCCGCTGAGCGACCTTTAACTTGTGGACCAGCCGTGCCGTAAGTGTCCACGTTTCGGCTCCGTATGTTATGACGGGTAGGACGCACTGATTGAAGACTTTCGTCTTTAGGTCTACACTGTGGTATCGAAGATACGAAGACACGACGTAGTTTTCCAAATGCTGCCCAACCTAACTGGATTCTCCTATTCACCTCATCCTCGAAGTTGTTTTTACCCAATTGCAAAGTCTGCCCGAGGTATACGTATTTTTGAACAACTTCGAGGACGGGACCGTGAATTGCAATCGGTTCCGGTAGAACATGTTCATTGAACATGACCTTGGTTTTGTCCAAGTGCATCCGTAGGCCGATGCATTTAGAAGAGTCAGCCAGGGCGGGTAGTACTTATCAACAAAATAAACGAAAATAATCAGCTGTTCCATACATTATTGCGTCATCGTCAGCCCATTTAAGTCCCCACTGCTGGGGCACGGGCCTCCCTCAATCACATGAGGGGTAATTGCCATACTCACCACGCTTGGCAGACGGGTTGACGAGGGTTTTGATATAAATGCAGAGTTTTTCTTCTCTGGGTGCTGATGATCATGCCAGCAGCTTTACCTTAGTCGCCTTTTACGACACCTCGGTAAGAGTGAGGGTGGCCTATTCTACTCTTCCGGGGACCACATGGCTACACTATTGCGTAGATATACTATTTTGTATGGAACAGCTGATTGCTTCTTCGCTTATTTTGTTGATAAACATGGTGATTGGACTTTGTTCACGATACCTATTATGAGGTTTTCGGGATGGACACATCAGTGGTAGTGAACTCTGCCTCTGGTAAAAGGGTTGTGGTTTCGATCCCCGCAAAGTATGTACAAACATGTGTATGCATGAAAATGTCTGTTTGTATTGGTCTGGGTATTTTCTAAGTATTAAAAGTATGTATTTACAAAAGAAAAGTATTAAATGTATATATTTGTAAGTCCGCCGTTGGTTTTGATTTGATATCGTAACACAGGTGCTTGAGCTACCTATCTCGGAGTATCAATGAATGTGATGTTGTGAAATACTTTATTCATCATTTGATCAAAGTCAGTTTGAAATCTACGCGAAAACACGCAATGAAAAATATTTACATCCAAGGTACAGTACAGTTTTTATTTTATTTTCACAGAAACGAGACCAAGTGGTGTTCTTTCATATTTACTTTCACGCTTTTAGGTAGGTTTTTGGTTTGAACAAACAAGGACGTTTTGTTTACTATGTTAGACACATATTCTGTAATCTCACGGGAGATACTCGTGCTTAGATCCCCGTCGTCCATATGTATGATAGTCCACAAAAACGTGTTGACAGTTCCAATCGAGGTCCTAAGAGATTAACTGAAATAGATGTGGTTTGAAATTGAACTCGTTTTGCTGGTGTAGACTATAGCGCCACACGTAAAAGTAGTTTCAAATCTGTAATTTTTTCGAATCTCAGCTTCGATCATATAAACCCATGATCAAATACTTTGATATAGCTTAGTGACAATTTAGAGCACCTCAGGAGCCCAATTCTCGTGCTCGTGATATTTTGAAAACATGGCACCTGAAATCCAAATAAAAAAATCGATTTTAGTGATATATGTCGTATGATAATAAATGTCATGAGCACGATAATTGGGCTCCAGGAGCCTAATTCTTGTGCTCGTGATATTTTGAAAACGTGGCACCTGAAATCCAAACAAAAAACTAGATTTTAGTGATATATGTCGTACTAGCTGTTTCACGCGGTTTCACCCGCGTCCGGTGGGAACTACTTCCCGTACCGGGATAAAATATAGCCTATGTTACTTCTGAATAATGCAGCTTTCTAATGGTGTAAAAATTGTTGCAATCGGTCCAGTAGTTTTTGAGTTTATTCATTACAAACATACAAATATTTCCTCTTTATAATATTAGTGTAGATGATAATAAATGTCGTCGCTAGTGTGCTAGGGCACACTAGCGCGATGCCAACTGATTTTAATAAAACCCGTCACCTTAAAGTGACACCTTTGTGCTTAGCTTGAGTTAAGAAATTTGCGTTATGAAAATTGTTTAACCAAGTAAATCAACCAAGTTATGCGATCGATGTCTCGGTAATGGTAAAGTTTTGGACGGTCATAAAAAATATATACCTAATGCAGGCTTTATCGCGTGCTAAATAGGCTCTCCCTGCGCACTTACAGTGCTTATCATATAGTGTTATATTTTTTTTAGATTTTCCGGTTGCATAAAGTATAATAAATAGAATATAGTACATTAATTAGGTACACTTCTTCGGTGACCGGTACGGGGGCATCGGCGCCGACATCGTACAGCCCGGTAGGGACGTTTCGGTGCTCCCGGCTGTCCCTATCACTCCCCCCAGCTTACCCGAGGGGAGTAGTGTCGGGTACGCGCTGTAAGCGGGCCTTCGCCTGGGGAAGGACGTGAAGGGAGACTTCTTAGTCAGTCATACTCATACTTCTTAGTCAGTCCCACCCCCCTCCCCGGTCATTCTCTTGCGTCATAAAAAGGCTAACTATCTTCATGTTGTAGATGTACGTGCGGGAAGCGATGGTTGTAAGGCACCGCGTCCTGGCAAACAGAATATAAGGAAAGAAAGGGAACCTAACTCTCTAGTGAGCCTAGAGCCCCTTTGTCTAAGACATTAAGTCCCTAGAGCCCTGAGCCCTGCCTCACCGTGGAAATAAATACATATATAGATAAAGGTGAAGAGAGCTTGCTCCCGGGTCGCCCAGGGTAGCAAGCGGTAAGAGTCAGGATGGTAGGTAGGGGGGGGGAACCGCTGCCATGTCGAGCAGGCTCACTCGACTGATCATAGTGAAGGCTAAAGGAGTTGAAATCTGTTTATTGGTAAAATCCTAATGGTTTATATACATGGCTTACATTAGTTGATATTATACAGCAATATTTTTGCGATTTATTCTTAAGTAAATAACACACTTAAAAATTCATCTCGTGTTCAGGCGGGACTCGAACCCACACCTTCCACAATCCGGGTGAATGTACTACCAATTATACCACCTGAACGCGTTACTAAGTCGACGAAATTTTGCAAGTGCTTGATTCGACATGAGCTGTCGATAGTCTCATGCATCAATATTGTAGGTATATTTACAATATCCAGTATAAATATTATTACAAATATTTGACCACCAGTTAAGATGAGACTTCTAAATCAATAGTTGATATTTTATAGTAATCATTTGCGATTTATTCTTAAGTAAATAACACACTTAAAAATTTCATCTCGTAGTTCAGGCGGGACTCGAATCCACACCTTCCACAATCCGGATGAATGTACTACCAAAAAGACTACTATAAAAACTACGCAAAAAGATTGCTATAAAATATCAACTATTGATTTAGCAGTCTCATCTTAACTGGTGGTCAAATATTTGTAATAATATTTCCACTGGATATTGTAGATATACCTACAATATTGATGACACTATCGACAGCTCATGTCGAATCAAGCACTTACAAATGGTTTATATTATTGATACATGGAAAGGTGTGTTGGTATGTCGGCGGCGTAGAGTGCCGACGGTGCACGAAGATGGTCCATCGGTCAGGCGCGCTGCATGTAGGTCGTAGCTGATTTGCACTGTACGAGTAGCTCACCAGTAGATCAGATGGTCCATAGAGTACAATGTATATCTGAAACCGAAATAGAGAGCTAACTTCGCGTTTTTTTCTGCTTTCCGGCGACCGTCGCGACGCCCTGGTAGACATGAATGACAACAGCCTCTTACGCTTACATACGTATAGGTATAGAGCATGCTGCTATCTTTAAAAACTTAGTACGAAAGTTCAATATATTTATGACTAGACGCCACCTAGCGGTCTAAGCGGTTTTAGTGTCACAACAAAGTGTCTGCTGCATTTCTAAACTACTGTGTGGCTTGGGGTCATTGTTTCGGAAACACGCTTTTGCTTGCGCGATGTAAAAATGCACAGTGACATCTACCGGAACACTTAGTAAATAATATTCACAAACTAGTGACACTAAGACAACTAGGTGGCGTTAGTTTCCATACAGTAACACTTTTGTTCTAAGACGTCATACTTAATACCGTTGCTATCTGCCGATGTGGATAAAGCTTCCTAGTCCTTATCTAGTAATGTAAGTTAATTAAAACGACCGTCATTTTAACTTTCATAGTTTCCGTAGTAAGAACTCTCACCGAGGAACTAGTTAAGGTGACGGGTAGGGCACACTTGCGACGTCAATCGATTTTAATTGTTAGCTACAAAACCAGATCTATTTTAAACAATTTCGGGGTTACAATCTCTCGGCAAACACTTATGCTATTTATTAAATAACCATATATAACGCTTAAAACCAATAAATAACGAAAAATTAATTCATGACAATAGCGGACAATAACAAACCCAACATAGTGCATGGTTATTTAATAAATAGTATAAGTGTTTGCCGAGAGGTTGTAACCCTGAAATTGTTTAAAATAGATCCGGTTTAGTAGCTAAAAATTGATATCGATTGGCGTCGCTAGTGTGCCCTACCCATCACCTTAAGTCGTAGTTAATTAAGCGAATATTTGAGTAAGTTTTGCCTAGCGATTAGAGCTGATGTTAGCCAACTTGAGAACCACATTACTAGCGTACGTAGGAGTAATATACTCATAACTACAGTAGTTCAATTATGGCTGCTCGACGAGATTTAAGCTTATAGTCCGCCGCGCGCCACGAAAGAAGTCTCGCGGAAAAGCACGGAACTAAAATTTGAGATTCCTTGTGTCTATGAGAATAAAGCACAAATTTGAATGTTGATGGCGACTCAAGCGCGCTTTTCTCGGGATGGTATTTTGTAATGAACACTGTGGTGCAAACAACGTATCCATTCAGGACCCATTTGTAGTAATATGATACAATTTTTCGTATTTCGACTGATAATAGTGCGTTCACAACTTTTTTTTTCCAGGGGAAACCATCATGGCCGTCACCTTGCCACATGTAGGGAACAAGGTCGTGGAAATCAAACTTTAACTAAAACCCCTGGGGTGTCAATCTCCGCTAATCGCGCTCGTCGCTTCACTCCTATCTGGCGCAATACAGCCCTTCAACGCTGTACGACCTACCAGGACACCCGGTAACCCGGAGTCATATGCTGAGCAAGCCACACCCCAGCAGCGAGTACGCTCACGTACTCCGAAAGCCCGTTTAGTCGCCTCTTACGAGAGCCCGGGAAAACCTTGGCAGTATTCTTAAACGCCTCTAGCCACAGGGCGCTGTGCGTCCACACCTGGCGGAAGTGCAGATCGCGCGCCGCCTTCTCTCATTATACAAGCCTCGCATGAGCTTTTTACATACAGTGGCCCCCACTCAGCTGGCCCTACTGGAAGTCAGCGTCATGGCCTTTTTCAGGGTCATGACATAGGCTGAGTGGGGGCCATTTATGTTGGAGGTCACAACACACAATATATAGGCACTGCCTGGTTATGTGTACCCTTATTATTTTGTTTTTCCTTTGCTTAGTTTTTTTTTCTGTTTCTATTTTTTTTTGTTTGCTTGTTCTTTTGTAACTGATGTTGAACTCGTATATAGTGTTGTGATGTCCAAAATAATAAATTTTTCTTTCTTTCTTTTTTATCAGTGCGAGCTAGCGTAACAGCTGAGCCGCGACTGCCAAGTAGCTGTGCTGCAGTAACTTGCACTGTTAGGACGTCATTTACGAGTAACTCGCACGAGCAAGCTAGATAGTAGCTCGCAAGATAAACCGAGTAACAAACTGCCTTTTTTATTTTCTTTTTATTTGATAGGTGGCAGATGAGTAAGCGATTGCCGCCGCCCATGGACACCCGCGACACCAGTGGAGTCACAAGTGTGCTGCCAATAATTAAACCCCCCTTTCCCCCCGGATTGGACCTCCGATACAGTCACTCACGCAGCGAAACACTATACAATGTTACTTTACGCCGGTTTACTGTGAGGCCGTGGTATCACTTCGGTCGAGTCGGCCCATTCATGCCGAACCGTGACTCTCCCACGGGTCTCCCACGTGCTTTCACGAGTTGTGGCCGCGCATTTTTTTATTGTTGGATTAGTATTATCTATTATTATTATTTCTATCTGTATTTAAGGACCGGAACCGGTTACCCTTTTTAGGGTTTTCGATAGAGTTTTTTTATAGACATAATCCAAAAACCGTATCATTTAGGTAAGCCTATTATTAGCTTACCTCATGAATATGCTTACCCATTGATTACGGTAAGCGCTATCATCACGGAAAACCCTATAATAGGCTTACCATATGAAGATAGGGTCTTAGAATTCTACCAAGCTATTTTAATCTCTACGCGCAAAGCATTTTAATCAATATTGCGCACCTCGCTAACGGCGGCAGCCGATTTCAATAGTAAATAAAGAATTTTAATTTAATTTGCATAGCCATTTTATCAGATAGGTACAGTCACGAGCTTTGATTTGGAACCCTTAAAAGTCATTATAACATTAATTTATGCAATAAGGTCGAAACTTTAGTGCAATAATGTTGTATGTCAAGTTAAGACATAAAATGTCTTATCATATGGACCCTTGAAACGATAACCTCTTTGCAAGAAGCTATCATTGCGGTTTTCTAATTACGAACATAATATGTTGTGTCACTCGTGTCAGTGTCAGTCAAGAAAATAGTATATTTTCAAACACAGGGCCAAAAAGTACCCACGTAACAATTACTCGGAAAACACCGGTAATTATCGTATGCCCTCGCTTAAGTTGAAGTTTTTGCACGGTTGCCCCTAGAAAAGTAAAGTTGTCGATGGTAAATATTATGCCTTTGACACGTTAAAATATTAGGTCTTAATATCGAAAGTTTGCTACACGGAAAAAAGGCACCCGCGGAAGATCAGCGCTGAGGTTGTCGGCCACAGCACATGTTGAGCGGGGACCTATTTTTTTGTACATTTTTTTGAACCATGTATGTAGTGAGAACTGTGTAAATGTGCAAAAATAAACG
Organism: Marasmia exigua; assembly: GCA_019059595.1. Taxonomy (NCBI): domain Eukaryota; kingdom Metazoa; phylum Arthropoda; class Insecta; order Lepidoptera; family Crambidae; genus Marasmia; species Marasmia exigua. The sequence goes on from CM032472.1 coordinate 14,079,887, forward strand.
ATTTTTCTTTCTTTCTTTTCTTTCTTTACACGACATGCAACCTTGGGTGGATCCCAAATTGAAGCTCGTGACTGTACCTGTAGATAATATTGACACTCTAAAGACAACTCTCACGCTAAAAAAGAAACGTAAAAAAGTTAAAATAAAACTGCATCTCTACACTCGTATTTTTGCAGCCCAGTGATATTCATAGTCGAAGCCAAGCTCGGAATAATGAGAATTAAATACTGTTTAAAGCATTACAAATTGAGTTAGACTCTCGGATATGTATTCCGTGTTATGCATTGTAAATGAAGTTATGTAAGGGCTTGTTCCATGTTAATATAATAATATCTATGATTGTATTAAGTTCAGTTCTGGAGTGGAGACATTCTATACTCAACGCAAAGACTCCTGGCCGATGGTAGAGTATTTCGTTAATTAATAAGATTATTTTTAATGTAATAGGTGGCAGAAGAGCCGGCGGATCACCTGATGGTAAGCACTTTCTGCCGCTCATGGACACCTGCGACACCAGCGGAGTCACAAGTGCGCTGCCAACCTTTAAGCCCCCCTTTTTTCCGAGTTGGGCCTCCGGTACCCTCACTCACGCAGAGAAACACAGCACAGTGCTGCTTGAAGAATGATATATGACAGTTAAGTTTTTGAAAATGGTCAGTAGATTTAAATAGAAGTAATTGTTATACTCGAGCTAAAGACTCGTGACAGTCGGTGTCATATCTTCTAACTTCCAAGACCAGTCTTCCAGGAGTCTTCGCATTCAGTATAAGTAACTAGCTTTGGGTCATAATAGGTATGTATTGTGGTGGCCGCCTGATCAGAATGAGTGGAATCTCATCTATTTCACCAGTTCGCGGTTATTATACCGTCCAACGTACACAGGATCTTTGTCGCATACGAGATCAGGCAACGGTGATTCATCAGCCTATTGCAGTCCACTGCTGGACGTAGGCCTCATCTATCCATGCGAGAAGCCATGGATAGGTCACGGTGGCGAACAATTGGAGAGGCCTACGTCATGATCTTATATTATTTTGAAGGACATAGAGTCTATAACTGTTAAAATTCCACATCCTCAGTTGTTGATGGTCCTTTGACGATTACTGAGACTGACGCCGCTGCAGACGGATCACGCGCCAACGCCGGTAACCTCCAAATGTATGACGAAGCAAATACGCCGGCCGCTTTTTGTTAGTTTTCACTCCGTTTTTCAATTTAATCAACTATTCTCTGCTACCATGTTGATTTTAGGTGGAGTTAAATGAAGATACGTAGTAGACTCGGACAAAATATTGCAGGACGCATTTATTATTTACAAGAGGACATTTACAGAGCAAATGTGCAAACCATAGAGAGAGTTTTTTTTTTATATAGGTTGCCTTCTCAATTTTAACACCAATGAAAAACAGCCTTAGTACATAATTGAAATGAATAGTGCAGTATGTGGGTGTATTTACGGCTACAAAATGTTCCTATTGAGTTATACAGCTGGAGTTCCATTACACGCATCTTTGAAGGCGCTGTGGTTATTTACCGACCAAGCACAAAAGAAGCTACGAAGCTCAAGCTCAATTAAAAAGATACAAAACAAGTTTGTAAGATATTTGTACTTGAAACGGTATGGGGTGTACCTATTTTACCCATTGAAGTATCCCACCTTATTCATCCTGGGTATGGTGGGATACAATGAATTAAGGGTTAGAAGGGAGGTCGCGTTGCTGGTCAACTTCTTCAAGTTGTTGAACGGTAAGGTGAATAACCCGGAATTGCTGGGTACGGTATGCCTCAACGTGCCGATCCGCTACGCGGAACGCCGCTGCCGGCGCTGCCGCCGCCTGCGCACCATCTTACTGGCGGAGGCGCCCCTCACTCGCGCCACCAGGCGTTTCAACGAGGTATAGGATGTAACCCTGACGCCACATTGTAAAAATTCTGACCTAAATCTCGCAAAACAAAACTTCTCTGCACAATACCTACTTTACGACGCTATAACGATGTGGTGTTTCCTTAGAAAAGACCCTTTGTCCATTGACAAAAACCGTCGGAGATCGCATTTGTGCACGCGAGGTCCCTTTACCTGGCATTGTTCTATGGTCCTACCAGACTGTGGGTCGGCGATTCCACATCATAAATAATTACATTTACTGGTCAGTACCTTTTAATTGCTCACTGAGTGAATTTGTAAGAGCCGCGCTTTTTATTGTTAGTTATAAGTAGCTGTAACTAAATTAGATAAATATTGTACTCTATAGTTTGGAAAATAGTATTTTATTCTATCGCATTAGGTGATTACCCTGCAAAGATAGAATAAGTTAGTGAAATAAATAAATAAACCTGTTGTAGAAAAAGGTGAAAAGTCTCATTGCGCCCGCTGAGGCTATGACCCCTGCAGGGGTCACACCGGACCGTGCGCGGAGGCGAAGTGACGAAAGACGACGCCCTTTATAAGATTAAAGTTCTTCACACACAGCAGCTATAATGTATATTAATATACATTACATCCCGGGATGTATAGCTTTACATTATCTTAATGTATCACACACATAACAGGTAAAGTAATGTATTTTTCCCTTCATTTCAATGGTAGGTATACGTCGCGCTTGACACACTTTTCAGCTGCTAAAGTGTTATACAGGCTGTTCTTGTTTTTAATTTTATAATACTGCCGCATGCTCGCGGATCAAGGATTGGAAGAAAATAACAACTATGGACCCGTCGAGTTACTTGCTATTAGATTTACAACCTGTGCGGATAAAGAATGGGATCAGAAATGGCGGCGCATCTATTCACTTCTCGCTCGCACACTATTTGCGTCTATACTCGCACTCGTGGGCCTGGGGTGCGAGTATAGACGCAAATAGTATGCGAGCGAGAAGTGAAAAGATGCGCCGCCATTTCTGTTCCCATTCTTTATCCGCACAAGTTGTATTAGATAGTTGCCACATGTGCCAAAAACAGAACGATGTGGATTGAAGTTGATATAAAACATTAGAAAAAATCCGGAGAGTTTAAAATACATGATGAATTATCAGCCTGAGCCTTATTTCCGGGAGTCAAGAGCAACGTTTTCAGAACTTCATGTTCTAATTTAAAGAAGATGTACCATGTTTTGACGGCATGACCGCACTGGGAACAGACCGAGTGCTGTGAAGTGCTATGCTAAAGTGGCAACACTGTGAGTCTCTGTCTAACATGTATATGTATACATGGATCAGTCCTATGAAGAGAAGAGATGTATAGTATTAACAAAAAGGTACTGAGATGTTATGATGTATCGAAATATAAATGTATTTCTATAGAAATATGTATCTAGATGTATCGTGTTATAATAATTATACATCTTTACATTATCTGCCCGCTAAGTGATTACCTCCGCCGACAATAAATTCCATAATAGGGATGTGGACTATACTCAAATAATTATATAATTTTACCACGAAAAGGTAGATAGATAGATATTCTTTATTGCACAAAAATAAAATACAAGCATGATACAACAACAGCAACAGACAGTACAATAAGGCGGTCTTATCGCTTGTAGCGATTTCTTCCAGACAACCTTTGGGTAGATGAAAGAAATAGGTAGTTTCTATGATAAAAATAATAAGTAACTAAATTTATTTTCTTCAATAAACAATAATTTCACCCTCAAGTCACGTGACAATGAACACCTATCAAAATGTGTGACGTCACCTGCTCCCAAACAAGAATTTTCGCTGTCAAGTACTATAGTGTTTGTTTGATATTTTGGACAATATAATAACTGTGAATCCCGTGAAATTTCTTCGAAATTTGATTAATTCTTTTTTAAAATCGATTTATAAAGGTTTTCCTATTATGGAAAGTGGATATAATTAAGGCAGATAGTTCAAATTAGCCAAGAATTGATTGCTTTACGGTGGCTAATTTCTTCCCAACAAATAGTAACTTCAGTTCTGCTGAATTGTGAAATGTGAATGATCTGTGATACTCTGCCCATTAAATGATATTCTGGATAGGTAATTCTCCATTCGTCATTCGGCAACTTAAATTAAAGTACAAAACATTGTTTACTTTATTTCAGTTTTTATCTTTGTAAACTTGAAGAGAAAAATTCTTATAATACCAGGAAAATACCAGGAAATCTAACAAATATTTTCAAACTTACATCAAGATGATCCTCACAGAAATACATTTTACTATGTGCAAATAAAAGTGCCGGATCCCGACGGGCTAGTCGGATCCACATTTTCCGCATCGTTTTTGTACGCGGAACGCAAAGAAATAGTTTTCAGGTGTTTTGATAGTAGTAATTTTACACTGCGGCACCAAACAACATTTATAAAATTTGGAATCTATCTTACTATAACAAAACTACGAAATAACTTTCTATTAGATACAACTTTGATATCGATTAGGATCATTTGCCGTCACAGCGGGCGTTTGACAGATATTCACGTTTAGGCGCTAAATTTAAAATGGAATATTAAATAACATATTTAAAAGATTTTAGTAGTATTAAAAAAATGGTTTGGGATATATTTGGAACTTAGGTATGCATGGTTTTTAACACTTTCCCAAAAATAGTCCACATCTCTATTGCTAAAAGTGGCCACTTTTAGCAATTAACAAGATTAATATTACTTATAGAAAGAAATTAATAGATAAGGTAAAAAAATGTGAATCATTTCCTTAAAGTCTCTGTTGCTCACCTTTTTAAAAAAAATCTTCTATTCGCTACAATAAATCACTTTATCGACCCGATTCGACCAATCTTTATCCGAGAATAAACTATGGTATAACGTTACGAATAGTATGATATGATAACGCTTTAGCATCGTATTCTCGGAAAAGTACGGTCGAGTCCGGCCTTAATATTACCATGGACTAATTATGTATATATTACCTACTCGTAAAAATCAACAGCTTAGAGGGCAGCGGAAGAGGGCTAGACTCTAACTAAAGTTTGCATAGCATTAATTAATGCATTCATTAAAGCGTAATTTACAAACGAATGTAGATACTAATTGAAAAATAGTCTAGAATATCCGTAATGTTTTAAAAAGACCTATACAATAATATCCCATGAAATTAGGATAATTACGCGTTATTCATCTAAGCCCATGAAGAATTGTATTAGTTCTGCACTATCATAATAATACATGATTTTTTTATTTATTTAAGGTACATAAACAGAGTATATATAATCGTTAAAGTAACAATATAATGAATGAGGTTAAACTTATTTTTTTTTGTCTAAACAATACTCCTTTACTAATGTACACTGCATGGTTATTTTATGACAACATTATGCGAATAACACTTAAGTACAAGATTTAATAATCAAATATTAGAAAATAAAAGAATAAATTGTAGACAAATTATATCTGAACGTTAATTAGGAAACGAAGAGCAATCACTCACAATGAATTCAGTAATAACCTTTTTTAACCCCCGACGCAAAAACGACGGGGGTTAAAAAAGTTCGTTTCAAGGTTGGCAGCGCACTTGTGACTTCACTGGTGTTGCGGGTGTCCATGAGCGGCGGTTAATGCTTACCATTCGGTGATCCGTCTGCTCGTCTGCTACCTATGTCATAAAAAAAATAACTTCATTCAATCGGGCTAAACACGCGTGCCTCGTATCTTGGTCTTGGTAGGTACATACTCTCGGGTAACCCACGAAGGTGGCCAGGTCGAATCCTCCTATTGTATTTTTAACCAAGTAAAATATATCCCTTTAATAAAAACTGCAGACGATTAGCCCTACGCGCGTCTTTGACATACATTTCAAAAATAGAGCCCGAGTCTACTACTATATCAAAATACTGCTTCAGATACCTACGATTTTTGAAATACCATGATTGCAAGTTGTAATTCTCGTGCAGTCAAGCAAACGCAGCTGAAAAATCTTTCTTTTTGCGTGCCTATTAAATTGCTCGACTGTATTCACGAAAAGCAGATCCGTGCAAGGCCGTTACTAACGCGAACAAACACCGATTGTTGTTACTGTGTGTGTCGGAGTACCTTCACTGACAATATTCATCCAGTGGCGAATTAATATCTGAAAATGTGAGGGCGTCCCCAGCAGACGACGCCGTGCACTGCCACTCCGCTTGTGACGGCTGCTGTAACGTAGCCGAAACTTCAAGCAAAATATGTGAGTACATAATGTTGTATTTCATAATAAATTTCGTTTCAATCGTTGTCTTAATTTATGTCCGTACTGTTTTATAAAGAGGTATCTTTTAGACAGCGGCAACGCTTATACGTAATCCGAAAACACGAATCGCTTGCGCGCTGTATTCGACACTTAGCGCCATCTATTGGTGACAAGTGGAACTAATGTCCCGCAAGGAAGTGTGGGCGGGCCCCTTGTTAATTATAGTTATAAATACAACGCGATTATTTAAAAAGCTGACAGTGCATTGTTAAAAAGTATCTTGCTGAGCATTTTAAACTTTGTAGGATCATAGACTAGTAGAATCTGGCTTTTCGTCTCTACCTCGTTTTCTCACTACTCGTATTATTGTAGTTTAGACCTGGCAAAAACTTATCTTTCACAAGATTCGAACTTTTGCATGTGGATCATTGCAGAGATGCGGAACAATGAAACGCTTCATTTAGAACATCGACTCTCAGATAGATCCGTGATTCATTCCGCTCATTCGGATCATTCGGCTCACTCTCAATATGAAGAATTAACTGAGTATTATATAAAATATACAAAATAAACTGAGTGCTTTTTTATGTTATTTGTATTTCTTATTTAAATAAAAGAGTCCATTCCAGTAAGATTATAAAATTTCTGGAATGGAATTTTTATTTTATATTTTTTATGTAGTATCTAGCAGTCTGAAATCTACACGGGCGAGGCGAGTTTTGACGCTCTTATTATTATTATTTTTTAATGGCTGCTATTGCGTTTGCTTATGCCAAACACATTTTTCTAACTCTGCCAATGTCGAGTGATTAAAGAGACACGTTTTAAAAGAAAATTGACTGGTTTGGATGAGATTAAATTCTTCAGGATATTATTTTAATTTGAGTTATTACACCATTTAAAACAACTAAGACGCACTTATTCCTAGATCGACCAAGATCAGAAGGCATTTCAGTGACATTGACATGGGGGCGCTATCCAATGTTTATCTTTGGGAAAATGTCAAATGCACTGACACTTCTAAAAGAAAACAGCGTTTATTCCGACTTTTGACACGTGCCAACTAAACGTAATAGAAGTTACAGGTTGCTAGTAAGTGAGTATCATAATTATGAAATGACAAAAACGGTAGGTATAGGTATTTCCTAGTGTTATAGTCATCTGGTTTTGCCTTGGACTAGTGGACTAGACATGTGTAGTTCCGGACATAAATAGTTCCAGGAACTATGTCCGACACTGGACATGTACAGTTCCGATCCGAGGCGCCGCCGGACCGATCGCCGGTAGTTTTTTATCGTAAAAAATCTTTAAAAACAAAATGATTATAACTATACCAAATTTTTTTGGTTGACAGTTCTAAGCCTGTCATGTATAAAGGTAAATCAATTGATTTGTTAAATTGCATCACAAGGTAAAGATAGGAACTGTTTATACATTGGCGAACTAAGATCGATTACGTCGCGATACCTCAAAATCCGACACAAATCCGGGGTCTTTTAGGCGGGGCGTGAAACGGCATCTCAGCAGGCCATTAGGGTGAGGATGGCAGACACAATCGGTACTTTGTTAGTTCTTTTGAGCCTGTCAGCCTCATATTTGGATTTCACGGTCGCCTACCATCAGGCGGAGGAAGGTCATCCTGATTGGTCTTTCTATAAAAATAATCTCGTCACGCCACACATCCATCTTAACCTTCTCATCTCTGTCGCATGCAATCGTCTATAATCCGTCTTCTTACCGGCACGGCATTCTGATCCATACAGGGCAACGGAACTGAGGGTCTAATTTAAATCTGACGTTACGACCGTATCAGAGTTTCCATCTCTTTCACACGCGCTTGTCTCCTTTGTTGGACGCGACAGGTATATTCTCGTTCATTACGGAACGGCTTCAAAATAAGGCACCTGGTTCCGGAGGGCAAGTCAACCGTTCCATGTTCAATCCAGGTGGCTTAATTTGAAGTCATCCCGTAACGACGAGAATACACCTGTCGCATCCAAACAAAGTATACACACAGCGCGTGTGAAAGAGAAGGAAACTCCGATTCGGTCGTAACGTCTGCTTTAAATTAGGCCTTCTGTTCCGGATATGATTTGCGCATCCCTAAAGTGGACCCGATATTCAGAAAAACTTTGGGAGCTGCTCAAGGATCATGCTGTCACTTTCTATGTCAACTTTGTGACAGAGACACGACAACGGTATTGCTGTCTGTTGTTACACGAGTTATAAACTGCGACTTGATGAACTTTTAAAGTGCTACGTACCCACAAGTTACCTTCTGCTTAATAGCAGAAGTTTAGAGAACATGAATACCTAATTGATGTTCTCTAAAGTTAAACGATAATGCTTGATCGGCAAACAGTTTAAAAACTGCGGTTAGGATTAAATCTAATCCTAAACCCAGTTTTCAAATACTCATAGTCAACACAGGAAACCAAGGAAACTATTATATAATTGAATATTTGACCCGGCCATTGCATGAAAACATAACCGATTGCCAAGTTAGGTAATAACCGACATGGTAACATAGATCTCACAACTGTTCACGGTAGAACAACTGAGTGCGAGACTTGGACTTTTTGACAAGTTTTGTTTTTATGGGATATCATTTCTTTTTGTAGTCCACCTACTTTTTTATTTCCGGTACCTTCATATTCAACTAGCTTAAGCTACGTTACGTAATTTATGTTTTGTTTATAGTCATAGTCACATATTAGTCGAAAAATAAACGCTTTATGACAAGAAACCTCTGTAATTTTTTATTGAAACAATATTACAAAAAATCTCTAAGATGTAGTCATGAGTAATTCGGCGAATTATTATAATTCCGAGATGAATTCCGCGCGGCGCAGCGACCAAATGTGCCCGAGCCTAGCGGGTTGCTCCGGGCAAGTGATTTATTCAACAGTTTTGCTCAAACCGGCGCACCAGGCGCTCGCTTGTGTTTACTTAGCTCTTAACAATATTTCTCGAAACTATTTTAATACTCGTTTAAAAGAAACAGTGAAGTTAAATAAATACGGCTGTTGAATTCTGTGCAGTGTTAATAGAATCAGCGTGGATTTTAAAGGGCTTTAAACATATTCTGAAGATTTTCGTCGTCGTTCAACTTGAAAGAATGAATGAAACCTCTGCGTTATTAATTTGGAGGAGAAACATAAATTCGCTTTTATAGTGAAATAACATTTATAAATGAAATTTCACCTCAAAGCTTTTCAAGTGAGATGGAAGTGAAATAAACCCTGTTCTACCGACGCTTAATTGGTTTTTGATAAGTTCACAACAGACACAAAAAAGGTGAGTTTAATATTAAAGTTGTTTTTAGAACATCATTTTTAGTTTAAATTACTTAAAAATACCAGCAGGTGGTATTTGTTTGACGATTGTTTATTTATAGTAATAAGAAAAACTTTTATATAGAATAATATATTCATACAGATTTGTTAGTTGCTGCCTATGCTACGTTAGCAGAAAAGTTGTTAAGAAAGTAGAAAAGAATGCTTTTCGCAAAAAAAGGTCTGCGTTGTAGCGTATTGGTTAGAGCGCGGGGTTTACCGGTTCAATTCAAGCACTACAAAATGTTTATTGGTGAAACAGATAGTAATTACCTACTGGGTCTGAGAGTTTGTGGTTCCTTCATTGTCCCTGATTTCCATAGATCATTCAATTTAGGTAAATAAGTAGGTACAGTTAGCATCAAAAGTAGCTTAACACTTTAGTACCATGTCGAAGTAACATTTTGTACGTACCGCTTAGAAACTGACTATAATAGGTAGACCGGTTACTTTGACATGGTACTAAAGTGTTAAGCTACTTTTGATGCTGACCGTACTCGAAAGACCCATCCACATCCATTTGGATACAAAACTACTGAAAGGGACTATCAAGTAATTTTTGGAATTAAATAGGTATCTAATTAATAACCTTCAACCGATTACTGTTACGGTAGCCAAATCTTAACGCTCGGTCACGTTCGCAAGATTCATTATAGTGATCAAGTATGTGTGCAAACACAAGTACACTGTCTATTCCCTTACCCATAATCCGATGGGACACTAGTGTGTCCACGGACGCAGGACCACGTGCTTTCCAAGGTGGTGCAAGGCCGCCAACTTCAAGAGTGCGGGCATGGGGACGTTCAAGTATTACGTAAGCAGATTTATTACAGTTATTTACCCCCCCCCCCCCTGTCAGCAAAAGTAAGCAAAGCTCTGACCCCCTCCCCCCATGCTAACGTGAACATTTTACGATTTTTTTGTCACAGCTCGGCAACCCTACTAACCGTATGCATTTATTTGTAGGTAATTCAGAAAAGTTAAAGAAAATAATTATCGATAACGTAATCATCATCTAGACTCCCCTACCCCCCATGTCGTCCAAAATAATCAAAGCAAAGCCCCCCCTCATAGTGCTTACATAATACTTGAACTGCCCCCAGACACCAAGAATTTTTTAACGAAAACTTAGGTAAAAATGTTTGGCCCGATCCGGGGATCGAACCCGGGACCTCTTGAGCATCCGCCGCTCAAAAGTGCGACCTACTAACCACTGCGCCACCGAGGCAGTCAATATCTACAGCATAACAGGGCGATATATCTACTTCTGGGAGAAGTCACTTTTTTTTACCCAGGGGAAACCATCATGGCCGTCACCTTGCTACATGTAGGGAACAAGGAGGTGTGTGGGGCTCAAACCCTAACCAAAACCCCTGGGGTGTCCATCTCCGCGCAATCGCGGTCGAAAACCCCACAGCCAGGACTAGACCGTGCCGCTAATGGCGCTCGCCGCTTCACCCCTATCTGGCGCAATACAGCCCTTCAACGCTGTACGACCCTTGGTAGGTCGTACACCCAGTAATGTCATCGCCCGCGGAGTCGTATGCTGAGCAAGCCACTCCCCAGCAGTGGATACGGTCACGTGCTCCGAAAGCCGGTTTAGTCGCCTCTTACAACCTTGGCAGTATTCTTAAATGCCTCTAGCCACAGGGTGTGGGAGTAGTCACTCGCAGCAACTCAAAAACATAGCTATACATTTTTTGGCTCGACCCCGGGATCAAACTGTCGCTTTAAAGTGAGACCCACTACTTACCCGCTGCGCCATCGAGGCAGTAATTTCTGAAATATCTATACCAATGGAGCTTCCTTGTACGCAGTAACCTTTTTTTATGTGCCATGGATAATGTTAAGCTTCTTTGGGGATTTTTTGTTGAGGAAAATTTATTTAGAATATGAAATGTTATTTTGTGGATGATAGGGAAACCATACCTAGCCTAATTAATATTGTTCATCATTTGATTTGTATATAATATGCTCTGACAATTTAGTTGTCATATTTTTTCTTGCGGAACTAAATTGAATTCCTTTGATTTATTACTAATAGGGTTACCGAAATAATAGCTACTGTCGATGGCCAGGACTCGGGAAACTATTTAAGTAAGCATTTAAGGTGACGAGTAGGGCACACTAGCGATCCAATCGATTTTAATTCTTAACTACTAAATCGGATCTAACACTTTTACTATTTATTAAATAACCATGCACAAATGTTGGGTCCGTTTTTGTACGCGAGAAATTGATTCACTCCAAAAGTGGCCGCTTTTATCGTGAATAATTTTTTTGCGTAGGTACGCGTTGGACCCAAAATTTTTGCATGGTTATTTAATAAATAGTATAAGTCTTTGTACTAGTGTTGTAACCCCGAATTTGTTTAAAATACATCCGGTTTAGTAGCTAAAAATTAAAATCGATTGGCGTCGCTAGTGTGCCCTACCCGTCACCTTAACACGAATCCCGACCTGAAACAATACATTATCCCGAAGGCTATAGCCTTCCGAAATTACACTTAGCTCTCCCACTTAATTAGGGAGTAACTATCTCGAACTAGTTAGTTTCGTAAAACTTGAGTAACAATGAAACCAGAGTTTCTAATTCGGTCCATAATTTACGGTAGAAAACACTGGAACCTATTCCCGAAAACAATCGGAATCGAAATGCTGATATCCGCCTTTTTAATTTTTATTTAAGGTGACGGGTAGGGCACACTAGTGACCCCAATCGATTTTATTTTTTAGCTACTAAACCGGATCTATTTTAACGAGGGTTACAACCTGTCGAAAAACACTTATACTATTTATTAAACAATCACGCACAAATGTTGGGTCCGTGAAAATTTGATTTTGTACACGAAAAATTTATACACGCTAAAAGTGGCCGCTTTTGGGGATAATCAATTTTTCGCGTACAAAAACGGACCCAACGTTTGTGCATGGTTATTTAATAAATAGTATAAGTGTTTGCCGAGAGATTTTATTTCCGGAATTGGTTAAAAATTGTTTCGGTTTAGTAGCTAAAAATTAAAATCGATTGGCGTCGCTAGTGTGCCCTTCCCGTTATCTTAATTAGTAAGTTACTCACTAAGTAAGTCTAATTCCCAGTTGCGTTCAAAGCTATCCCTTCGGAACCCGGGGTATACTTGGACCATGATCCAGGGAAGTCGGCAATTACAATGAAACGACTGCCAACACTTAGACAGGGGAACCAGATCAACTGGATCACGGTCACATAACGATTACACGGTCAGAATCTATTTACAAGTTACAATGTTAACTTAAATTAATATCTAAGTTAGTTCGTTTATGGGAACTTCGAAATAAGAGCGTTAAAAAGGCCGGCAACGCGTTAGTGATTTCTTTGATTCCGCAAATGTTCATAGGTGGCGTTGATTACATACCATCAGGTAACCCTTAAGTAAATAACACACTTAAAAATTGTATCTCATGTTCAGGCGGGACTCGAACCCACACCTTCCACAATCCGGGTGGATGTTCTATCAATTAGACCACTGAATGCGTTACTGAGCCAACGAAATTTGTAAGTGCTTTATTCGACATGAGCTGTCGATAGTCTCATCAATATTGTACGTATATTTACAATAATCAGTGGAAATATTATTGCAAATATTTAACCGCCAGTTAAGATGAGACTGCTAAATCAATAGTTGATATTTTTCATAGCAATCTTTTGCAATTTATTCTTAAGTAAATAACACACCTAAAAATTTTACCTCATGTTTAGGCGGGACTCGAACCCACACCTTCCACAATCCGGGTTGATTTTCTACCAATTAGACCACTGAACTGGCGCTGGTTGCGGTTGTAAAAGGGAGGCAACTGGAGAAGCCGCTAAGCAGATTTACCCTCCAGAGGAAAAAATCCAGTTCACGGGCAGCAGATAAATCGCGATTCCAAAGCACTCTTTGCAAGAATACAGAAACCCACACTCGTACAGTTCGCAGTCACTACAGGGATCCACCAAACGCAGTCACGGAACCAAGCAATACGCAAAAGCGGACAAAACTTGATAGAAAAACAGCACAGTGACCTCGCAGTATGGCGCACGAAACGTCACTCCGTATAATGATTTCTTGTGCCATACGGACGTGGCATGTGGACGCGTTCCCCTCTGCCAAAGTACATGAACAAACGTTCGTGTACGTTTATTAAAACTAGTACGGCGCAATCAATCGCCATTTCGAATTCGTATCTATCGCTGAGCGGAACTCGTCAAAATGGTTGTGAAGTTTTTACTTGCGAACGACGATTAGAAAAATCAAATGTATACTTCTTATGATTCATAGGTAATCTTCTGATAAAATAAACGTCATTTCACGGAATAATAACCTTTTTTAGAAATAACCCCAAAAAACAATAGGCGATATCGTGGTACGAATAAACGATGGTGCACGATGTTGATTAGTGTTGTGACAGTAAAAGAAATAATGAATAATAAATGTCTCACTATTGCTATCAGTTATTGAAGACTTCGGTTTCTCTAAGATTCCACCATCAGATCCTGAAATATTTTGCAAATTTTCTACGCACAACCTTTAGATGCATAGGTATTACATTTTTACTAGAATGAACAACTAACACTATATGACTGTTTCAAAAATCCAACCTATTCACCATTCTGGTGACCGCCTAGACCTAGTGGTCCTAATTTAATGCCTCGGTAGCCTAGTGGCTACCGAGGCATTAAATTAGGACTTTTGTAGTATAAGTACTAGAAAAGTCCTAACTTAATGCCTCGGTTGCCTAGTGGTCTGCATTTTCGCTGCTGTGAGCAAGTGATTCACGTATGTTCGTAAACCAAAATCATTTTTTCATTTCATAACTTATAAATAAGCAATTTCACATGCTTTTGTACATGTACCTAATAACAACATTTTTATATGCAACTAACTCATTCCTAGAATATCACTAATTTATTGATATCTAGGAGCCCAATTCTCGTGCTCGTGACATTTATTTTCATACGACATATATCACTAAAACATGGTTTTTTTGTATGGTTTTCAGGTGATATCCGCCATGTTGTTAAAATGTCACGAGCACGAGAATTGGGCTCTTGACCATCACTAAACTTCCATTCCCTCCCGCGGATTTTGGCAGAATGTAAATAAAACGAGATATGCGCCACAGATAATTATAATACTAGTCTGCGCTATACCACGTCACGTGTTAAATTGTCTATGGCTATATCCAACGCGACGAATTTTAATGAACTTAGGTAAGTAAGTAATTATGCTAATGAGTATATTAAAAAGAATTTCAACGAAAAAAGAACCGCGTTCAAAAATCACGTAGGTACTGAAAAGTTTAATACTCCTTTTATAACAGTACAATCGAAAACAGGTGTTATCTAACTTGAAATATTTCTTACTTTTTTTGGTTTCTCCTTTCCCCGTTACGTGGGAATTACGAGATGTCCTTTTTCAACTGATAACATCCATACCAAAGCCTTTTGCTGAATGTGACAAATATTCTACTGTGAATTTCTAATTCCCAAAAATTGGACCTAATCCGCCAAATGTGAAAAGTATGGGAATGCTGTCCAAAGACCATATACGAGTAATATCCTACAACCGATTACGACTCAACCTCAACGATCAGCCACGTACGCAGGATATATTATAGTGCTCTAGTGTGTTGGCAAACACAAGTGCACTCTTTATTTCCTTACCCTCATATTCCGATGGGACACTACTGTGACTTTCCGAGGCACGGGGGTACAAACCGCCAACTTCCATACTCCGGGCTGCCACTAAAATTTCTTACCGAAAACTTGGGTACAAATTTTAGGCCCAATCCGGGGATCGAACCCGGGACCTCTTGCGCAGCCGCTTCGCTTTAAAGTGCAACCCACTAACCACTGCGCCACCGAGGCAGTCATAACTAGAGATGAAACGGATAGCAGTTTGGCCGGATACCGGATATTCGGCCGACTAAGTGGCAGGATATCTGGCTGCCGAATATCCGGCGAATCTTAGCCGTTTGCGTAGGCATCGCGCTAAATACTTTTTTCTGAAGCTGGGTTTATTTATGCAGAGAAACGCAACCGCCTGCTACTTCGCAATGCAGTGAAATTAGTATTTATTCACCATAATTTGCCCTTAGTACAGTATGAGTACTAAATGTACTAATTCAATCATTTTCATTGTATTACAGAACTTACTATTGTGTAATTAAACATTTAATAATTATTTAATACTTAAACTAATTATATTTAAGTAATGTGATTCTTATTCTAACTAAATAAAGCAAATAATTACTCAAAAATATGTCAGACGAATTCGGGGGAAAGGGGGGTTTTTTTTATATGAGAGGTGGCAGACCTCTCATATAAAAAAGCCGCCGGCCCATTCATGCCTAAGCGTGGCTCTCCCGCATTTAAAAGGTTGGCACTTGTGTATCTACTGGTGTCCATTGGCGGCGGAAATTGCTTACCATCAGGTGATCCGTCAGCTCGTTTGCCACCTATCACATAAAAAAAATGTTTTTGACCGAATAGTAGCTATCCGAAATTCGGCCGGATAGGCCGGATACCGGATAGTTACCGGATATCCGCTACATCTCTAGTCATAACCATAAAGACTATATAATAAAATACTTATTAGAACCAATAATCGCAGAAGGTAACATCATAGCCTAGCTGCTAATAATTCTAAGGGCCCCAGATTCCTGTTAATTTGAGGGCCCCGTTTGCCATGAGACGGCCCTGTTCTACTCGACTCTATCATCATGCCCTATTTGTAAGCTTGTAATGGCATTTTGATGGAGTGGCTTATAGATCAGTCACTAGGCGTATGCTGGTGTACATAACAGATGGCACAGTGGAGCAGAATAAACTCTTACACACAAGGTTAATGGAACTAGGAGGAAAATAACTTACTCCGCTGGCTCAGCGACCCAAACAGAGTCTTGGCCTCCAAAACAAGAGATCGCCACTGGAGCTCGCATTGAATGAATGAATGAAATTTTATTGTAGATGTAAATTTAGGTACACAATTAGCAGTTAGGTACATTGGCTTTAACAGAACACCAGCTAAATTTTACCTTTTCAGGTGTATCTACTAATGACAACGAAACGCATTCTGAGTAGGATTAAAATTAGATTAGCAATAAAATAATTAACATTTTTTTTAAATGGCTAGTAGTGTAATTAACAAAATAATGCCAGTACGCGCGAAATCTTCAAGGAATCTGACAGCTCGAGTGGCAGACGCCACTACACTGGGATGTGGATGGTATCGACTAGTGATGTCTAGCCATTCGATATTTATTCGGGTAACATTACATTTAAAAAATTGAGAATTATTAAATAATATTATGTCATCAAAATTAAATCAAAATAAGAGTATCTACATTAAATTATTATAAATAATAAACAGTATTTTCTTATTTGCAATATTTTAACAAGTGACCAAATAGCGCCACTTGTTAGATACTTTTAGTTACGTTAATTATGTAGTTTGTTTATAATGTAAGTAATGCTAGATAAACGATTCTAACCCTAGAGGTATTTATGTCACGAAATGACGTTTCTGCCTAAGATACAGGAAATTCCTAGTTTAGGCAATAAACTTAAAATTGTTCCCTTAGTTTAAGTAGATTACCTATAAGTATTTTATGTTCTAAAGATTTTTCAATATTTTTTTTTTATTTGTTTAGTATGTCAACACAAAAAAATCTTAATTTCCACATTTAGAACATTACGAATTATACACCTTATGTCAACCAAATAAATTAGTTATGCTTAGTATGTATCCTATAATAACTTGTATTAGGATAGTTAGTCATCCACGGCTTCAAACTATTATCGTTATCGATAAGGTGACGGGTAGGGCACACTAGCGACGCCAATCGATTTTAATTTTTAGCTACTAAATCGGATCTATTTTAAACAATCGGGTTACAACCTCTCGGCAAATACTTATACTATTTTTTAAATAACCATGCACAAATGTTGGGTCCAACGCGTACGCAAAAATTAATTCACGCCAAAAGTGGACGCTTTTGGCGTGATGAATCAATTTTTCACGTACAAAAACAGATCCAACATTTGGGCATGGTAATTAAATAAATAGTATAAGTGTTTGTCGAGAGACTGAAGCTCCGAAATTATTTAAAATATATTTGTTTTGGTCTGAAAGTTGAATGTCTGACGCCTAACTGGGACAATGTCTAGACTGCGCGTCTTATTGATGTAGTTTTGCTTTTAGAATAAATAAATTATCATAATATTTATTAGTATGTTTGTTAACGGTTATAGTTAAAAAAATGTTTAAATGTGGGAGAGCCACGCTTAGGCATGAATGGGCCGGCTCGACCGGAGTGATACCACTGCCTCACAGAAGACTGGCGTGAAGCAGCGCCTGCGCTGTGTTTCGCCGTGTGAGTGAGGTTACCGGAGGCCCAATGGGGGGGATGGGGAAAAGGTTTGTAGCGCACTTGTGACTCCACTGGTGTTGCGGGTGTCCATGGGCGGCGGAATTGCTTACCATTAGGTGATCTGTCTGCTCGTCTGCCAGCTCTCATATAAAAAAAAATGTGCTTCTACCACGGTTCCCGTTGCGGGAATCCGGCGGTTCCACGCATGCTCCTAGTCGCAGATTCCTTTCTTTCACTCATTGCCACCTGAAGGCTTAATTTAAAGCCGTCCCGTAACGAACGAGAATATACCTGTCGCATCCAAATAAAGGGGACACAGCACGTGTGAAAGCGAGGGAAACTCCGATTCTGCTCACCACAATACGGACCGATTCCCCCCTCCGCGCCTAGGCGCTTTTAAAATACACTTTAAAGTAGGCAACAAGGGGCGGTAAGAGTCCCAGAATTTTTTAATTTTTTTTATTTGAGAGGTGGCAGACGAGCAGATAGATCACCTGATGGTAAGCAATTCCGCCGCCCATGGACACCCGCAACACCAGTGGAGTCACAAGTGCGCTGCCAACCTTTTCCCCTTCCCTCCCCATTGGGCCTCCAGTAACCTCACTCACACGGCGAAACACAGCGCAGGCGCTGCTTCACGCCGGTCTTCTGTAAAATTATTATTTAAATTCAAAGTTCAATTTGTTTTTAAAAAGGTCAAAGAACGAAAGGTTCGTCAGTTTTCAAATTGATTCATTTGATATGATATGAGCATTTATTACCTTTTGTATATTTGTCAAAATAATACTTTACACAGAAAATGATGCTTAACTGTTAACCATATTTTTTTTTTTTTTTGTTTTCCCGGGAGAAATGCAACGACAGGGTACTGTGGGACTCACCCTCCGGGCCGCTTCTTCTAACAAGAAGCGACCTGAGGGCATACCCACTAAAACTCCCGGGGCTCAACCACCCGTGGGTATGGAATGGGGTCATGGGAACTGCACTATGCTATTCCCCGCAACCCCACTCCCCCACAGGCCCCTACACGGGGTGTGCGGCCACGCCCCTCCTCAAGCTAGGAGGAGGGGGGTTGGGGACAGCCGGATGAGCTGAGCCGTCCCTGTAGCCGGCTGGCTACCTCCACGGAGAGGACGAAGAGTTCTCCGCCGAACTCCTTGAACTGTTAACCATAATTAAGTTAAGGTGGCGAACCTTTTTATTCCCTGTACCGTACGATTTACTATCATCATAAACATAATATTGGGTAGGTTAGGTTAGCAACAAAAAGATCTTGAAATTCCCCGGCGAGTTTTAATGGACCGAGTGGTCCTCTATCCGAAAAAAATGGTAGGCGCTAAAACACTATAGCAGTATTTACTAAATATGTATGGGAACCTCTGCTTTGGAGCAGTTGTCGGCAACCACATGCGGCCCGAGACCAACCTTGCGGCTCGCGACTGTTTTGTAAAAAAAAAGAACATCACTTTAGTCCCAAGTACCTACTTATACAGAGTGTATCGGTAAACATTTAGGTTCATCGTTCTAAGCACGTCTTCTTATCATCATAAAAGCACTTTTGTTCTACAGGGTATTCCAGATATTGTCGTCAAGCCTAAATCGGTCAAAAAGCTTACAGCCCTGTCCCCAGTTTATCTGGGGTCGGCGCAGTATGTCCTCCTTTTCCATATGTCCCTGTCATTCGTCATCGAATCATCCGCCACTTTTCCCATCATGTCATTCTTCACACAATCCATCCATCTCTTTTTCGGCCGTCCTCTGTTCCTCCACCCACTTACATTTACACTTATCACACGGTCTTCCCCTCTTCTCATTACATGGCCATACCAGGAAAGGCCGTGTGGTCCCCGGCAGAGTAGAATAGGCCACCCTCACTCTTACCGAGGTGTCGTAAAAGGCGACTAAGGTAAAGCTGCTGGCATGATCATCAGCACCCAAAAAAGGAAAACTCTGCATTTATATCTAAACCCTCGCCAACCCGTCTGCCAAGCGTGGTGAGTATGGCAATTACCCCTCATGTGATTGAGGGAGGCCCGTGCCCCAGCAGTGGAGACTTAAATGGGCTGACGATGACCAGGAAAGATGATTTGCCTTCAATTTAGCAATGATTTGGGCCACTTTCATACTTCCTCTAATATACTCATTCCTTATCTTGTCCATTCTTGGTACTTTGTTAGTTCTTTTGTGCCTGTCAACCTCATATTTGGATTTCACGGCCGCTTACCATCAGGCGGAGTGAGGTCATCCTGATTGGTCTTTCTATAAAAATAATCTCGTCACGCCACACATCCATCTTAACCTTCTCATCTCTGTCGCATGCAATCGTCTTTAATCCATCTTCTTACCGGCACGGCATTCTGATCCATACAGGGCAACAGGTCTAATGACGGATTTGTAAAACGGGCTAAAACTTACTCATACATAAGTAATAAACGTTTTCTGATAATTTAAAAAAAGAAACTTAGACTATGAGTATTACCCCCTTATTTCAAAACGCGATCACTTTTTATAGAATAAGGTGTTCATGGTAATATTGCTTGTTTTTCGGCTGGAGCAAGGCAGATTAAAAATCTGTTGTGACACAGACTTTATTCCAAATCGTGACAATTAATGAAATTACCTTGAGTTTATTCCCAGTGGGGCTACGCGTAAACAATCAAGAGTATCAGAGTGATTGCGAACATCTTTTATTTATTTAGGTAAACATGTCGGTTTGTATTGGTCTGGGTATTTTCTATGTATTATAAAAATGTATTTACTAAAAAAATTGATATTATATGTATAACGGAGGCTGGTCCGAGCTCTCGTTATCAGATCCTCCTCCTCTTGTCGTTTTTTTCATTACCGTGGGTTGTGATTCCTCCCCTGGGCGGCCAGTTTGCTCTTTATAATAGACCTTCATCTATGTCTGTCTTTTGCAATGTGGAGGGCGTCATACAGCTTGGTGTCCAGCGTCGAACGTATTTGGTCTGACCATCTGATAGAGTTACGACCTCTGGGTCTCCTTCCATCTACCTTGCCGGTGACCATCAGCTGTTCCAGATTATGTCCCTCTTACCGGGCTATGTGACCAAAAAGCTCCAGGATTCTTCTCAGGCAAGTGGTACACAGCCAGGTTTTAATGTGGAGTTCTCGGCGGATGGATTCCTTTGTACGGAAAGCAGTCCATGGGATTTGGAGCATCCTTCGCCAACACCACATTGCAAAGGCGTCGATGCGGTCTCGATCGGCTATCTTTAGCGTCCACGTTTCTGCGCCGTAACTAAAGATGGAGAAGACCAGAGTGTTCACTAGTTTTATCTTAGTCTTGCGAGATATGTTACGATCTTTCCATATTCGCTGCAGCTGGGCCATTGCGTTTTTGCCATGCCAATGCGTCTCGTTATCAGATAGGTTGTGCAAGATGGCATTATTGGAAGTAGAGTCCACAAACCATAAAGCGAAGTCACTTCGGAAGTCTCAAACGTCTATTTTTTTATGCTAGAGGCGGACAAACGAGCAAGCGAGTCATCTGATGGAAAGTAATCAACGCCGCCCATGAACATCCGCGAAATCAGAGAGATCGCTAACGTGTTGTCGTTTTTAAAAAAGAGTACGCTCTTCTCTTGAAGGTCCCTAAGTCGTCGCCGTCCGGAAATACTCCTGCAGCCAAACCGTTGCACATTTTCACCTTAAGTGATCTCATCTTATCTTATCTTGCTTTTGGGGGCTGACTAGGAATAGCCAGCGACACTTCGACCCAATGGGATCTTTTGTGTCATCCCCATTACCCTATATTCCTACTATCTCCCTGTAAATATATTGCATTGGATGCACTATACACTTCAAGGATCTTAAGTGATCTTACTTCGACCCATCGATTTTATCATATTTGAAAAGTACATTTTAAGATAAATTGTAAGTGGGGTGTAAGGGGTGTGGGGCTCAACATCTAACGGGGCTTAAGCCAACCTCACCTGCACGTGGCGCACCCTGCTGCACAACGGACGAGGCTCTGGCGTTCCCCACCAACCCGCACTGGGCCAGCGTGGTGGGTGTAGGCCCAAACCCCCCCTATGGTTAGTAGAACCAATACAAGGCCCCAAGTGCCCGGCGGTACCGGAGGCCGAGCCAGCGATGACGGACCACCGAGGTCAAATGCTAGCCGAGTATATGGAGAGGGTACTCTACATGTAAGTAAGTAAGTAAGTAAGTAAACATTTATTGACCACATAAAAGATTTATATAGACAGGACACATAACATAAGCATAAGGAGATTGCACAGTAATACATAGGAAAAAATATTAAACAAAAACAAAAAAAAAAAAATAATAAGAAGTTAATATATAAACCAGTGACCAAGGAAGAAGAAAAGGAACAAAGTGAAGTGGCCGCCGCTGCCGCGCTGGTTTTCAGTTTGGACCTTGAGTGACTGGGGAAATGAATTTAGAATGTGACAGATAACGAGGAATGCTAGAAATAATCAAAGATAACAAAAAGAAAAGACAAAAAGAACGAGGATACAAAAAAGCAGTAGGTAGTAATTTTCTATACATATAACACAGTGATAAGATAACCTTCTGCCGTGGTGATGGCAGACCGCGCGCCGAGTGTGCAGCGCGAACGGGATGTGACCGATCGTGTGGAGGTGCCGTCAGCTGTTTATGGACGTCACTTTCCAAGCAAAAAGAAAAAACAGAGAGAAAAAAAAATCATGATAAACTTTTTTAAAAAACGGCTGCATCGTAAGTGGACCTGGGAATGTCCGGATGGCGTTACAAAAAATGAGATCCATTAGTAAAGAAGAAAAACATGAAAAATGTTCCACATATGTATCCTTCAAAGTTCTTTTCAAATATGATAAAATAGATGGTTCGAAATATGGTAAGATCATAATACCAAAATCACTTTTAAAAATAAATTAAAACTACACTTACTTGAAATACAAAAACTTCAAATTCCCGTTCGCTGAATACCGGTTCCTAACTCCTTAATATGAATAAATTATGAATCGCCCGACCAGATGCATACGCAAGACATTCCATAATTATGTATATTATTTATCTATACAATCACATAATATGTATAATATTTATCAAAATATAGAAGATCTCAAAAACACTTGACAGTTTTTTACACTTAGCACACACCGATTCTCACCACAATGCAATGTAATTTAAGATTTTTATTTTTGATTTTGATTGTAAGCAATTATTGGAACAGTGGTAGTGAACGACGACCCGTTTGGAACAGTTGCGGGTACGATCCTCGCACAGTACAAACATTTGTGTGCATAAACATATCTGTTTGTACTGATCTGGGTGTTATCTATGTACTATAAGTATGTATTTACAAAATAATATGTACGCACCCTTAGTGAAATACCGACCTAACTCAAAATTGTTGATATTTTTATAGCAATTCTTTGCAATTGATTCTTGAGTAGCCTTGAGTAAATAACGCACTTCACATTTCATCTCGTGTTCATATGTGAGTGTACCTATTTACTTAACTCAAAATTGTTGTTAGATGACCTTTCATCCCTGGATTTTAGCCGATACTATTTTCACTTAGCATCTATATTAAAATTTTGAGTTAGGTCGGTATTTTACTAAGGGTAAATATTATTTGTAATCCCACTGTTGATTCTGATATCCGTAACACAGGTGCTTGAGCTACCTATCTCGGAGTCAGATCAATGTATGTGATGTTGTGAAATATTTATTTATTATTTATTATTGGGTTTCATTTATTTTTATTTTTCGTAATTTGTCACTATATCCCCTACCCGCGCAGCCTCTGGGTGACGGCTGAATATCAGTGATTTCGCTTCGTGCTTCGATGCTTCACACCGAGCCTTGACCCACTGGTTGCTGCAGCATACACGCAATAGGTTGTAACTACCTACATAATATTTTTTTTTTTTGTTTTTTTTCTTTAAAATTGTAACTTGGATGCTTTTTATATGTTTTATGTTGTTGTAAACAATAAACGTTTTATCTATCTATCTATATGACTGACCGGATGGCGCAATTGGTAGTGACCCTGCCTCTTAAGCCAAAGGTCGTGGACACCCTGGACAAACATTCGTGCGATGAACACTTGTGTTTTTTCGGTGTCTGGGTGTAATATATGTATTTAAGTATATATTTGTGTTCCTCTGTTGTCTGATATCTGTAACACAAGTGCTTAAGCTACTTAGTACGGAATCAGGTCAACGTATGAGATGTTGTGTGAATTATTATTATTATTATTATCTATCACTTATGCTTATTTTCTAACGGGGGGTGCGAGATAATGTTTTCGTAAACATACGATGATTAAAAAAAATCAACTTACATTGTTACAATGTTTTAATAAGAGATAAAAATTTGGGAAGGCTATTGAAGGTGAACATTTCAGGAATCTTTTTGATAAATATTTTCCTTAATCAAAAATATGGGAACAAATTTTTAGGTATGGTTTTAAATTTTTTTCCCATTACTTTTACTATTTTAAGCAACTAATTTGAATATTTTTGTAAAATAACAGGTTTTTCTATACGATAGGTGGCAGACGAGCAGACGGATCACCTGATGGTAAGCAATTGCCGCCGCCCATGGACAGCAGCGACACCAGGGAAGTCTCAAGTGCGCTGCCTACCTTTTAACCCCTCTTTCCCCCGGATTGGCCCTCCGGTACCCTCACTCACGCAGCTAAACACAGCACAGTACAGTCAAGCCGGTAGTTATATTGTTTAATTGATTTTCAAACATTTTGAATTCGAAGCGTATTTGTCACAAATACGCTTAATGTTACCATATGCCATTTTTCTCAATCCACGGGAAATATATCATAAGAAAAAATAACATACTTCTAGAAATGCCTTCTGATCAGGAAAATTTTAAATCACTATCTGGTAACATTACGGTAAAACCAAATAAAGACAACCCACTGATTTAGTTTTGGTGTCACCCTGCAAATAAACGTCAAACTAGCGCCATCTGTTAGTCGCTCCGTGTAAATAAGTCACTGAGACATTCTTGTCACCTAAATGTAATCTTCTGAACACAACCTGTCTGAATAGCTAGCGTATCTAGGGTTATTTATATAAAGGTCAACGCTATTTTATTGAAAACATCCTTGATCCAGGAGTTTTAAATTTTAAAAATATTAAAATATGTTATGAAATACAAATGCCTCGAAACAGTTTTCGGATAATTTTTTCCCATACCCCATTCCCGCTGTCCATCCCCTGTAGTACTTCATTGATAAATATTTTACACCAGAGACATTTTTAGACAATAAAGCGTAGGTAATTCTAATTTTCAACCTTTACGCTCATATTCAGACGGGTCTAACAATAAGTAGTGCGACGGCTGCTCGTCGGTACTATCGCAGAAGAAGGGTGTGGGAATAAAACTAAGTAGTACTTAGGTAGAACTTAATTTTATTGCAGCTAAGACTTGCTTCCTCACTGTAGGCACCGAGATATAAGTTAGAACACTGGCCTGACGCAGGTTTTGCTGGTTCTTGTCCCAGGGTCTCCTCAGCTCCACCATCGTTGGTAGGTAGTGAAGGGGTACGTCCGAAATTGAGGATGTAGGTAGTGTTAGGCATTTCAAAACGCAATTCCTTTGCTATAGTAAATTCTCGTCATATTGTACTTGACAATGACATTTGTATCTTCACCCCTCTCTCTTATTTTTCCGTGTACTGCTTATGTATGGTTCTCGGTGAATAAATGTTTTTAATTGTTAAAAGTGGTTTTTCTGAGCTTCCCTTTAGCTCAGAAGCGGGATTAGTGTACCTAGTGCTCACATAAACGTTATCTCGGCAAAATAAACAATAATCATATTAGTTTTTAACATTTGAAAATTTGAACCGTGACGCGCGCGAAAGCGGACGCGTCGCCTGCAAGAACCGGTTTTTACCAGTTTCATCTGAGCGTCGAATTTTCTCGGGTTGATCGGAGGGACTCTTGTTTTGATGTTCGTTTGTTTTGTGATTACGCGAGGTTGCATTGTTGCGCACTGTTGTTTCGTGAAATATGATTCGTCTGGGTGATCGTGATAGTGATAGTGATGTAAGCGACAGTGATTGTGATGTTTTACGTCGTGAGTTGTTAAAGGATATTACAAATCGGCGGCGGCGGCCAACACAATCTTTATCCGTACCGAAGCGAATACGAGTACGACTCAAGAGTGATTCCCGTGATGACCCTCAACGTTCACGACGCCGCGATAGGAGCGTCGGTGACGGCGTCGAGCGGCGCGTCGAGCAGGGCGCCGGCGGTGGCGCCGACACCTTGGCTTTCCCGAGCGGAGTCCGCTGGCATACCGGCCAGTGTTCAGCATCAATTCCGAGTGGCGGTAACCAGGGTGATGATATATTTAACGCATCGCTGATGGCTATCAGCAATCCCGTCGTGAGCGCGCCGTGCCTGTCGGTCGAAGCGCGGCGAGCGCCGACGGCGAGCGCGGGTGGCGCGCAACCAGCGGCGGCGGCCGGCGTGCGGCTTGCACCTACAGTTGGCGGGTATAGTGAGGTAATTACACCTTATTCATCGGACAATAACCATACTACTGAAACTGGATCTTGTAGTCGTGAATCCATTCAACATAGCGCGTATTTAGCTATTTCTACTGACAATTCAGTCAATATCCAACCAGTTCAGTCTTGTAGTATTCGATACGTAGGTCGTAATGATCCATTGCCTGATTTTGACCTTCAGTCTACTGTTTCGATAGAACAGTGGATAAGAAAGGTTGAAGGTATTGCAAGTATGTATGGCTGGGATGAAAAAACCATTATATTTAATTGTACGTCTAAACTTAAGGGGTATGCTAAACAATGGTACGACCAATTGAACAATTTAAACTTTAGTTGGAACGATTGGAAGAAACCGCTGTTGACAGCTTTTCCCTCTAATCGTAGTAAAATAAGTTTAATGCGTGAACTTGTCAATACGATACGTCGTCCTGAGCAGGACTACTTACAGTTTTATTACGATAAGCTTGCTTTAGGTAATGCGTGCGGGTTGCCTGACTCGCTCATCACAGAAGCTATAATAGGCACAATTGGAAATAACCTGATAGAGATTGGTGCGATTTCTGCTGGCTGTCGAGATACGCCCAGTCTTATTAGGTATTTATAATCGTTTAGGCAACCGTCTCAATCCGCATAGGTACCCGATCGATATAAATCAAATCTATATGATACAAAAGTGCAATGCCATAGCTGTAAACGTCGAGGTCACATTGCGGCGAAGTGCCCTACGAAAAAAACGTAACAAAAGTGATAAAATGTTAACTTGTACGTATTGTGGCAAACAAGGGCACGACGAGAGTAATTGTTATACAAAGATAAAAAAATGTTCGTATTGTAATCATGCCGGGCATGTTAAGGATGATTGTTTTAAACTGAAAAATAGAAAGTCGCAATCGGAAAAATAATTAAAGACGCTTCTGGTAGCAGTAAATATTATATGAATGTAAAAATTAACGATTTTTCAGCATACGCGTTCATTGATTTTGGTAGTACTTGTATCACAATTACGCAGTCTGTCGCTCAGAGGTTACAGCTAGATATTAGACCGTGCGAGTCGGGTTGCATAATTAGAGGTTTTGGTGGGTCTAAGATAACTACTGTGGGTACAAGTTGGGTAAAGGTGTGTGCAGACGAGGCAATCTGTGAAGCTTCGGCTTACATAGTGCCGGATGTCGCTCAAGACATAGGTGTTATTATAGGCCAGCCCATTAAGGAATATGCTGACGTGTACGTACTAAAAACACCGACATCGCTACGCATGTATAACGCGACTACCTTAACAGAACTACCTAGTATATGTGAGGATATCCAACGTGTGAAACTAATACCTATTGGTGATGCTTGTACATTGCAACCTGGGGTTAATAAGATTATAGTTACCTGTGACGAACCTGTCGAGGGGTCCGTATTAGTTCATGCTACAACACATGGGATGCCTAGGTCGGAGTGCGTGATACCTGAGTGCG
Organism: Marasmia exigua; assembly: GCA_019059595.1. Classification (NCBI taxonomy): domain Eukaryota; kingdom Metazoa; phylum Arthropoda; class Insecta; order Lepidoptera; family Crambidae; genus Marasmia; species Marasmia exigua. The sequence goes on from CM032472.1 coordinate 14,107,731, forward strand.
AAACTGATTTTATCGACGGTCACGCAGTTTTGAACGTGTTAAATATAAGCAATAATAGTGTAATCTTACCTTTAGGTCAGTGTGTAGCGCGTGCGTCGTTGTCAGATGAGAAGAAGGGCTATAAAATTGGCGATAACTTACCTTCTGAAATAGTTTCACAACTCGAGATAATACTAGATGAGTTCTCACAGTGTTTTTCTGATAATGACGATAAAATTGGTAAATGCCCAACAAAAATGCACATTGAGTTGACAGATACCAATCCCATTTATTACCTTCCGTACCGTATGTCGATGGCCGACCGGGAAAAAGTACGGTTGATTGTCGATGACTTATTAAACAAAGGGATAGTCGAAGAGTCCTCGTCTCCATATGCGAGACCAGTTATCCTCGTACCAAAGAAGACGGGAGAACCGCGTATGTGTGTCGACTATCGTGCTTTAAATAAAATAACCAAAAGGGACCGTTACCCATTGCCACTAATTCAAGATCAATTAGACTGTTTATCTGACCAACGTGTGTTCTCTTGTCTTGATATTAAATCCGCTTACCATTGTATACAACTGGATGACCATAGTAAACCCTATACAGCCTTCATAACGCCGCACGGCCATTTCCAATATACACGGATGAGCTTCGGTCTAGCCAACGCACCTTCCGTGTTCCAGCGTGCGATGGACGAAGTACTGGGGCCGTTGCGTTTCAAATTCGCTACCGCCTATCTTGACAATATCTTGATCTATGCTGGGTCTGATTTTCAGGCATTAGAGAGACTTAGAGCAGTTTTGGAGCGAATTAGAGACGCGAACATGACGCTGAGGTTAGATAAATGTTCCTTTCTAGTTCCAAAAATTGAATACTTGGGCCATGAGGTGTTTGATGGTAAGGTAAGGCCGGCACAGCATAAACTTGCAGCTGTGCGAGATTTTGAAGTACCAAAAAATGTCCATCAAGCCCGTCAATTTATGGGTTTGGCGAATTACTTTCGCAGATATGTTCCTGGTTTTGCGACTCTGGCACGTCCCATCACCATACTTACGAAAAAGGATCAGCCTTGGGTATGAGGTGAGGCCCAATCGCAAGCATTTGATGAAATCAAGACCGTTCTCATTAACCGGCCCGTTTTGTCGTTGTTCAACCCTAAATATCCAACACAAATTCATACTGACGCGTCAAAATTTGGTCTAGGTGGTATTTTGTTACAGCAGCAGCCAGATGGTGGATGGAAACCAGTTGCATATGCTAGCCGACAAACTACAATCGCTGAGCAGAAATATCACAGTTTCGAATTAGAAACATTAGCCGTCGTCATGAGTTTAGCCAAATTTAAAGTATACGTAACAGGTATTAAATTTACAATAGTAACTGATTGTAGCGCTCTACGTTGGACCTGGTCGAAGCGAGATTTGTCACCACGCATTGCTCGTTGGTGGCTCGAAGTACAAAGCTATGACTTTGATGTCGAGTATCGTGCTGGGAAGTCAATGGCTCACGTGGACGCGTTGAGTCGCAACCCTGTTGACTCTGTTATGCGTATAAATGATAAATGTTTTGTAGAAACAATGCAACAAGGAGACGACTCAATTTGTTCAACAGTGAACCAACTAAAGGACGAAATTAAATGTGGCAACTTGACAGGTCTTGCTAATGATTATGCGATTGAAAACGGTGTTCTTTTTCGTAAAATTAACGGCAATATAAAGGTTGTTGTGCCTCGTGGGTGTCGTTGGTCGTTAGTACAATCATTTCATGACAATAATGGACACATCAACTTTCAAAAAACATATGACGCCATAAAGTTTGGTAAAATGCGTCGCTTTATTCAAAAATATGTCCAAGGTTGTGTTTCCTGTCAATATGCTAAAAGAGGTACTGGGCGTCGAGTAGGGTTGATGCATCCTATAGAAAGAGTGCCAGTACCGTTCCACACTGTACACGTGGACCATCTTGGTCCTTTTTGCAAAAGCCCGTCCGGTAAAATGCATATACTGGCGATCGTAGACTCATTTACGAGGTTTATCTGGCTTGAAGCAGTTCGTGATGTCAGCTGTAAATACGTCCTACACGTATTTGACATGTTAATTAAGACGTTCGGCGTCCCCTCCCGTATCGTCAGTGATCGAGGTAAGGCTTTTAACTGCAAGGATTTTAAAGATTACTGCGTTGAAGGACAAATAAAACATGTCATGACCGCAGTCGCCAGTCCGCGTGCGAATTGGCAGGTCGAACGTTTTAACCGTACCATACTAGACGCATTGGTATCCTATGTTGGCGATGAGATTGGGAGCGTTTTCTACCAAAGGTGCAATTGGGACTCAATTCCAACATTGATAATAGTACTGGCAAAAGCGCATTAGAGTTGTTTTATGGCTATAGGCCACGAATAATAGGCGATGTTGTTAACCCATCTCGTTCGCCTAATGTAGTTGATATTAGACGAGAGGCATTTACTCGTTCTGCTATGGCTTCAGAGCAATCAAAACGTGCTTTTGACAAAAAAAGACGAAACGCACCTGCTTTCAAGATCGGAGATATGGTCCTCGCTGAGCGTAAGTTGATACGAAAGGGTTTACGAAGTGGCAAACTTATGCCCCGTTTCGATGGACCCCTCAAAATCGTTAAAGTATTGCCCCATGATCGATACGTGATTAAGAGTACACAGGGTCGAAGTAGGGCATATGAAAATGTTATGGCTCGTATGGCTCGATAAGTTGAAACTCTTTCAGTCTAATAGTCCTCTATCTGACTGTTCGGACATTGACTTGTAACCATGTTTGTTAACCTTTATTCTATGTGTGTGTTTGGTTATGTGTGTTTTAATTTTAATGTTACTGTAATGCCATTCAGAAGGCTTATCTTTCAAAGACAAATTGTTCGACCATTAATATGGTGATGAGATGTCATAAATTGTTAATGTCCTTTTAGTAGGAAATAAATGACGATTAAGAATGTCAATTGTACTTAATTATCCACCGGTGGTTAAGCCTTAAGAAGCTAACAGCAGTGTCTGCTGTTTGATGCATGCGTGCCTTAAGAGGTAGAGTCTTAGACGTCGCGACGTAATATGAGTGTACACCTTTAATTGATGGCATGTGATTTGTCATTTGTGGTGACATTAAGAAGTCCCCTGTTTATGTCAACATTAAGAAGTTGATTATGACGACATTAAGAAGTCCCTTGTTTAAGTCAACATTAAGAAGTTGATCGTGACGACATTAAGAAGTCGCCTGTTTAATTCAACATTAAGAAGTTGATAATAATGTTGGCCTTAAGAAGTCATTTGGTTAAATCAACATTAAGAAGTTGATAATAATGTTGGCCTTAAGAAGTCACTTGGTTAAATCAACATTAAGAAGTTGATTATATTCGCTATAAATCTAGCCTTAAAAAGCTAGTAGTACGCATCTATTGTTTAACTGTTCGAAGCCTTAAGAAGCTTTGACAGGGATGCGTTTAGTTACCATTAAGAAGGTGTTTGTTGGAATGATGGCCACTGCTCGGGGCGAGCAGTAGATCAGGAAGGCCGACTGTTAGGCATTTCAAAACGCAATTCCTTTGCTATAGTAAATTCTCGTCATATTGTACTTGACAATGACATTTGTATCTTCACCCCTCTCTCTTATTTTTCCGTGTACTGCTTATGTATGGTTCTCGGTGAATAAATGTTTTTAATTGTTAAAAGTGGTTTTTCTGAGCTTCCCTTTAGCAGCTTGACCGTAGATTTCGGTAGGTGAGGCCTGTTCTTCAGGTCTCACGGGTTAGCAGGAACCTGGAAGCCCACAAGGCGGGTGTAAGGAGACATCCTCGTGATTCACCGCCTACGCCAGTACCAGTTACCCTCCTTTTTAACTTCTAATGGCTACAGGCTAGGCGGCACTAATTTATACACAAGAAGAACATTACAAGCTTAGCACACGAATAATAAATATGTGGAACTCACCCCAGCGGGTTTATACACAATTAAAACTATTTAGGCTTATTGCGTAAATGATCTGACTGACAGGATCGATTTTTAAGAGGTTCGCACAGGCTCCTTGCGCGCGGGCACGGTGACGTGTGAGACGGCGACACGATGTCTAGCGGCGCGCGCGGCGTAGGGATCCGTAGTAGGCAGCCGCGTAATAGAAAAACCTTTAAGCGTGGTCATTATTTACACTGTTCCGTAGTTAGTGTTGATTTAATTAATTGTATTTAAGTTTACTTTATTAGGATTTAAGTTAGGATAGTCTGATTAATGTTCTTTTCTTATTTAGTTTATTTTTCTTTTACTTTTTATTATTAAATTATATGTTGGAAACGTGCAACGTGACAGTAGGTTACCTACTTACTCATTTTTTTAGGATTACTTTACTAATTTTACGAAGAAACTACTTTTTGGTACATATGTGATAGGGTAAACGAACAGACGGATCACGACGGAACAGTGGAGTTCATATTATATATGCATTTAATACTTTTTTTTTTGTTTTTACTTACTTATAATACATAGAAAACACCTAGACCAATGCAAACAGACATGTTCATGCACACTAATGTTTTTATTGTGCGGGGATCGAACCCACCAGCCACCAGAGTTGCACCAGAGACAGCGTTCACCACCACTGATCCAAACGGGTCGTCAAGCATAAGATAAGAACCTATATAGACATAGAACTCTGGTTGCCTTCATCGCGTGCTAAACCAGCAAGCAGGGTCATTTCACTTAGTACTTTTTCCTTAGTATGGGAAAAATTGTTCAGCGGTTTCCGTTAGAAGGAGCTTTAAAAAGAAATCAAGCAGATGATTCGGCGTTGTTTTGGTAGAGGTCACTATGCATTTTTACAGCGCTAGTAAAGCGTTTCCGAAATAATGACCTCAAGCAGCCTGTCCACATGAGCAATTTTAAAAAAGTATGGTAAATAATCCAATGAATTTCATCCAGGAAATTTTGTTATACAGCAAATAAAATAAATTATATTTAAGTGTCTCCCCTGACTGATTCTCGAAGGTGACGTATTACACAGCCGTTGAGTATTGGTCGTTTTCCTCTAGATGGCGCTAGCACTGGCTAACTGACTAATGCCGCTATCTCACTACATATACTCTATGCCGGCAATGCATATAATGGGCAATGCGCGCGCGGCGTAGTGATCTCAGAGTTCGGCATAAGACAGAGACAACTACCTATATGGAACGTGTGCGGTGGGTCATGATACGATATACTGCCGAGCACGTCGGTCAACGAACTCTTCAATATAAATGTCAGCCAGAGCTGACCTTCTGCCTCTGTGTCTATTTATTTTGTGCTCCCTCCCGAGGGGAGAGAAACCGACCTCTAGAATAGGGGTAAGTTTTATGACGAAATGAGGTGAAAAGGATACACAGGGTTCAGTGGAGAATTGTAAACTCGTAAAAATACAATCCTCTGGTGTGGCTGATGTCCATGGGGGGCGGTGATCACTTACCATCAGGTGACTCGCTTGCTCGTTTGCCTCCCTTTCTCATAAAAAAAGGCACGCACAATCGCAACAGGAGAAGAGAACGCAGTTAAAACAGCATGCGCAATTATTGGCTGGCGTAATGACGCCATACAGTGACAAGTATTACAAGTTAGCTGTCGGTATGGCAGCATCTGTTTACATATTTACCATAAGGAGTAAGTTCTACTTATTAGGATCTTAGATTACACTCGGACACGTATGGCCACAATGTGTCCACTAATAATTAGTGAGCAAAATTAACTATTTACTTCCTGATAATTAGAAATATTCACTAGGTATTTATAGTAACTATGTTGTACCCACGGATATACTGTGGTGCAAATAAGAATCGTTTGTATGTTTTAATACTATACTTAGTACATTACGAATATTTACATCGCGACAGTCAACAAACATGTATTATCATCATCACACGAATTGTTATCCCGAGTAGGAAATGAACCCACGATCTTTGGTGTATCAGTCAAAGACAAACTATCCGAGACATGCAGGTTTGCTCACGATTGTTTCCCTCACCGCCGAGGAAATGGTAAAAATATGCACATAAATTTGAAAAATCCAGTGGTGCATGCTTGAATTCGAACCAGGACCCACCGTGTAGAAGGCGCGTTTTTAGCCACTCCGCTACCATTCATCGTCATCATCGTCAGCGCATTTAAGTCCCCACTGCTGGAGCATGGGCCTCCCTCAATCACATGAGGGGTAGTTGCCATACTCACCACGCTTGGCAGACGGGTTGGCGAGGGTTTTGATATAAATGCTGAGTTTTCCTTCTCTGGGTGCTGATGATCATGCCAGCAGCTTTACCTTAGTCGCCTTTTACGACACCTCGGTAAGCGTGAGGGTTGCCTATTCTACTCTGCCGGGGACCACAAGGCAACCATTGTTCCTCTGCATTACCATTGATAATAAAATGTCATGTATGTAGGTACCACTACTTATACACTATAAAACATAATAACCATACTACCTCGGTGCCTCGGTGGCGTAGTGGTTAGTGGGTCGCACTTTAAGGCGACAGCTGCGCATGAAGTCCCGGGTTCGATACCCGGATAAGGCCAAAAATTTGTACCTAAGTTTTCGGTAAGAAATTCTTAGTGTCGGCCCAGAGTCTGGAAGTTGGCGGTCTTGTACCCCCATGCCTCGGAAAGCACATTAAGCTGTTGGTCCTGCGAACGTTCCCTATCCGGTCGTGTCACCCTGGTGTCCCATCGGAATATGAGGGTAAGGGAATAGAGAGTGCACTTGTGTTTGCGCACACTCTTGAGCACTATAATATATCCTGCGTACGTAGCTTAGTGTTGCAACCAATAGTATAAAATATCGATAGTCTATCGATACTATTGTGACCTTGGAAAAAAGTAATAATATCGATAGGATATGTGCTGTGTTTCGCTGCGTGACTGAGGGTACCGGAGGCCCAAACCGGGGGATAGGGGGGTTTAAAGGTTGGCAGCGCACTTGTGACTCTACGGGTGTCGCGGGTGTCCATGGGCGGCGGCAATTGCTTACCATCAGGTGATCCGTCTGTTCGTTTGCCTACCTATTACATAAATAACATAGGACTATCGATGGTATCGATACTATCGATATGTATATACCATACCATACCATCAATAGTATGCAATACTATTGATGGACACTACTATTTTGAATAATATCGATACTATTAATTTAGATACTATCGATAGTATGGATGGTATTGATAGTTTTAATCGATAGTATCGATATTATTAGTAATATTTGTATGAAGAACTATCGATAGCTAAAAACTATCGGTAGTATTGTTATATCGATATTAAGCGAATAAGCAATAGTTAGGTGAAGAATTTTATGCATGCATTCATGTCGTTGATTTACACGTAATTTGCACAAAGGTTGCCAATGATATCAAAAAATGGTAACAAGCATGAATGTCTTCATCTATTGCTGTTTTCCCTACTAATTTTTCATTTTCTTTCTCGTCACATATAATAACATCGAATGATAATATAGGAGCAGACGCATTAGGGGAATTAGGTCTAAATTTTATTAAATGTAATCGGAGTAACAACTACTAATGTTTGTTACAAGATACACGAAAACTCCTTATGATTTATGATAACGACTTACCTTGGAGCTTGTTTTCTGCCATAATTTCAAACAAAATCACAGTGTACTATTTTTAATTAGTTCTTGCTCAGCTCAAGTAATTAAGTAATCAAATTATATCTAACATTATTAGTACACAAGTATTAAACTAATCAAATTCTATATAACATTAATACTATTGCAATTTCGCCAAATATCGATATTACAATACTATCAATAGTATAATTACTATCGATAGTTTTTCATACAAATGGCATCATTGGTAACAATAGTATTGATACTATCGATAGTATTGATTAAAAACTATCGATTCTATTGCTAGTATCTAAATTCGATAGTATCGATAGTAATGAAAATATTGGTGCCCATCAATAGTATTGCATACTATTGGCTATCGATACTATCGATAGTACTATCGATATTGTGACTGTTTTTCAAGGTTAACTTTCGATAGTCAAACTATCGATAGTTCATAGCTGATCGTTGAGATTGGCCGCCGTAGCCGTGATCGGTTGGAGGATATTAAACCATACTAAGTATTTATCTTACAATACATCTAGTAGGCAACCAATGGATAGTCGTATATGCGCATTTCACGGATAAATCTACATATTTTAATACAAATCGTTTTCTACCCGTCCAGTGTCTGCTGAAATTGCAGACTTATTATCATCTTATGTCCATGGAGTGGATGTTTGCCATATTTACAAGGTTTTCAAGTTCATGGAAGGTGAACAGTTTCTTATTTAGTAAATTTAGCTATAGTTAATTAAGACGGTGATTAACACGAAATTGATTATGAGATACCTACAGGTCGATTCACGAAAGTTGACGACCGTGTACGCATGTAATCTCATGAAAAATGGCTTATTCTCAATTTGAAACATTATAAGGGCTTAGACTAAACACATTCTATATTTAATTGAGAATGTTTTTTGTCTCATGAGATGACTTGTATAAACGCTGGCCATTTGTCATCTTTTGTGAATCGACCTATACAACATTATGTACTCACATATTTTGCTTAACGTTTCGTTAGAGCAGCCGTGGTCACCAAGCGGTCAAAATCAATTTTATTATAGTTTTAATGAAACGCGAAAATTTACAAAACGAAATAACTAGTTAAATTTAGGTTTCCTGTCATGTCTTCTTCGCCCATTGCAGAGCCTCGTTAAAAAAAAAACTTTAAAACGAGTAAGTGAGAGTTCTCTTGTAAGATGATCCTGGCTGTTGCATCAGCTTGGTACCCATACTTTAGCTTGCTCAATTGGACAAAGTAAAGTAAAGTATCAGCCTATAAACTGTCCCACTGCAGGGCTAAGACCTCTATCATAGAAATCAAGTCATCGCTACTATGATCGGATTAGGCTTAATCACCACGCTTGCCAAATGCGGACTGGTGATCAGAAACCCGAGCTATGTTTTTAATTTGAATTTTGTATGGTAGCTACCTATACCAAATGTTTCGTTTATGTCTATGGTTCTTTTATAATAAATCTATATAAAGTTGGAGCAAATTGTATGGGTTATTAAATGGTATAATAATAAATTAACAATTTCATACTTTTAAAATAGACTTGCCCATGAATCTTTGAATGACCATAAAACCGGCTAGACGTTATATTTTTAATTGAGAATTGAATATTTTAATATATTTTGAATTGAATTGCTATTGGCACATATTTACCTATATAGCACGAGATTTTACTAAATATAAATATTTTATCAAAATATTTGTAAGCAGTTAACTTCTTCACGCGCAAATGTTGCGATTGCAACGTATAAATAAAAGTAAGCAGGATTATGACTTTATTTTACCACCATGCATAATTAAAACAGATAAACCGCGAGTAATAGGTACTGCGGGTGTTCGCATTACTTTGCTCCCTATATAAAACGCACGGGTCATTGGCGTCTAGCGCGGTGACAGGTAAAACAAAAAGCATGTTTCCCGCGCTAGCCGCTAGATGGCGCTGTGCATAAATAGATCACGCTAGTAATATTATTTTTAGATTGTATAAGGTCTCCGGCGTTAAGGTTATAATACACAATTCTCTTAGATCAGGCTACATGGTGGTTTCATTTCGTGCCATTACCCATAGTAGCAGTTCCAGTACAGCTTTAGGGCTTAATAGGTCATATATCCAGCGGGGCTAGGCCCTAGTAGGTTTCGTAAAATGTTTAAGTAGTTTAATTAAATTCATTGTGCGTTATCCTTAATTTACTGCATACTGTCCATGCTTAATTTGAAGCTTCTTTGTGTGTGTTCTTGCTAATTAACCCCCGACGCAAAAACGACGGGGTGTTATAAGTAAGACGTGTCTTTGTGTTTGTGTCTGTGTGTCTGTCTATGGCATCATAGCTTCCGAACAAATGCACCGATTTAGATTTTTTTGTTTGAAAGATGAATAAGGGGGAGAGCTATGTTGGATAAAAATCGATCCAAGATGGCCGCCGTCACAAAAATATAGATTGTATCATATGAAAGGGCTTGAGTAGCAGAATATATTATTTACTGTAACAAATTTCAAATACAAGATGGACGCCGTCAGATAATGACGAATAACCAATTTTTGTTTTTTTTTCGGGGGTTATAAAATTTTAAATTTTTATTGCAGTAACTGTATCAATATTTTGGATTGTAGGTACCCAGTACTTTTATTTAAGCCTTTTTGTGAAATGATATGTATTAATATTTAAAAACTGTCCATTATAAGGGGTGGAGGGTTAACTAATTGGGCACAGGATATTCCTAATTCAGGTGTTAATCCGCTATAGTCCTCACTGTGTGTTCCTACTTTACTGTACTTGTAACTTTTACGAACTTAAGATTTTTGGTAGGTACCAAAAATCAAAAATCAAAAACGCATTTTTCAAAAGATTGGAACATTTGCATCTGGATCAGTCCAGAGATGCGGAACAGTGAAACGCTTCATTTGGAACATCGACTCTCAGACAGATCCCTGATTCATTCCGCTCATTCGGATCATTTAGCTCATCGGATCATTCCGCTCATTCGGATCAATCGCCTCACTCGGATCATTCCGCTCATTCGGATCATTCGGCTCATCGGATCATTCAGCTCATTCGGTTCACTCAGACTCGAGATCCATTAGAGTCGGAGCGAAGATCAGAGATTCGGAGCAGTGTATCATTTGGCTGAGTCGGATCACTGTCTCATTTTAGTAAAGAGTTACATACGTTTAGTTCCAGCGATCCGTACTAAGCTCTACGAGCCTTGCTGATGCGAACAGCCAAGGAGTGGAAGTCGTTGGCCGCCGATGATTTCCTGAACAATTTAATCATGGTCTATTTAACGCAAGAGTGCATAGGCTTTTTACAGGCCAGCATGGCCCCATCTGGACCTCATCTTCACTTAACATCAGGTGAGATTGAGGTAAAATGCTTGTCTGTCATATCATAAAAAAAAAATGAGAATATGCCATGCATGCTCCTGGCTGCAATTATGTGAAATGTGAAACCGCTGAATTTCTCGCTGGCGTCCTCTCGGTAGAAAACTACACTCCGAACCAGTAGTAAACATGTTAACATTGTTAAGGGAAGGAGATCCTCGGATTTACATAAATTTTTGGTTCAAATATGAAAGTGCCGGTCAAAAAAAATATTGTTGTATTCTGTTAGGACTTGTTCCCCTAATTGAAAAATAAATACACATAATGCGATTCTACCACCGGCTCGGAAAATTGTTTCTGGTCGCCGCCACCCATTGACATCTGCAACACCAGAGAAGTCACAAGTGCGTTACCGACCTTTTAAAAAGGAATACGCTTTTTCTTGAAGGTTTGCAGGTCGTATCGGTCCGAAAATATCGCAGACGATAGTTCATTCCATAGTTTTGTCGCACGAGGCAAAAAGTTTCTTGGGAAAGTGCCATAATCACCTGATAACTTTTGTATGGAAAGGTTTTTTTTTTATTTTGAGATTCGACCTAAAGTTCCTTTGGAAAAAATATTTGTTTTCTTTAGTAAAATGCCCTCGAGGTATTAAAAAATTACAATGTATAGGTAGGTATAAAAAGAGACCTATCAAAACGGCTCGGGAGACGATACCTAATAGGCCGGAGCCCGATAGTAATTTCACAGCCAATGGAGCCAGTTATATCCTTTGAAGGGTCAACGCTTTGATATGACCTTCTCAGATGTTATTTTACTCAAACACACACAATTACATCTCCTAACACAAGGAAGTAGTAGGTACCTTCTTTCAGGGTCATGTCAATGTACGAGTATGATGGTCTATGGCAGATATTTATGTATCCTACAAATTGTATGAAGGCTGCGCCAGAACCTTGTACAGTACAGGCTAAAATACCTACAAAATTTTGTAAAATACCTAAAAAAACTATACTTTATTTGCATAATGTATTCTTAAGGTCGTGAATTTCAAATGCTTTAGATATAGTACATCCAGGCTATATAATGACTTCAAAGTTTTAACAGTTCGTCAACTCTTCATCAAAGGCATTGTATTGAGGCAACATTCATATAACACCACACAAAGCACCTCAGTGAGAAGAACTTATGAAGTTTATCGTATTCCTACATGCAAATCCTCTTTTGCACAGGGATTTTCCTATTTTTTGGCTCCATTTTTGTACAATCGTATAAGCAAAATTAGATCTTTAAAAGAAATGACAAGTTTTGGTTGTAAGAAGACAATTGATGAATTTTTGGGTGGCTTAAACTACGAACAGACAGAAAATATATTGAAAATACTTAAATAAATTTTAAAATATTAGATAAGTATATAAATACATAAATATCATATTTAATGGGTAGGTATATCATTGTTGATTTTATATTATACTATATTAATTTTCTTTTATTTATACATTATTTTATTATATTATTTTCTTATATATATACATTATATATATTTATAAATATATATATATATAAATCTATTCGTAAACATAATGTAGTTACATTGTGTTTCTATCTGTTCATTTTGCGTATACTACATGTTTACGCTTAAAAACTCGTCACTGGCATCGACATTTTTTTCTATTCAAACGTGAAGTGCTAGTGCACTATCGCAAATTAGCCTGTAAGTTCTATTGGAAAAGGTTAAAATTCCTAGGACGAGATTCTTACCTTGCCGTAACACAGTCATCGACTAGCACGGAAGGTAAATCACTTTTGTTCTGTGTACCGCCAAAATAGTTAAAAATATTTTTGTTTCTTTATTGTTATGTACTTGTTAATTTACAACTTACAACCACTAGCGGCCGCCTCCGCGGCTTCGCGCAGTGTTACTTACCGTCATATTTTGGACAATCCTCACAGTAATTATATTTTTTATAAATTGTAAACTAAGTGCTATTCTGATGTATAAGCTATATTATTGTAAATGTTGATAAATAAAACGTTAGATAAAGGTTATTTCCATTGTGAAATTGTATATGCATGCTATTTTGTCAATGCCTGAATGAAAAGGTATAATATTATGTATGTTCAAGTAACAGTAAGACGGTACGAGGGTAAGTTGTACCATACAACATTTTTTATTGTACACTCGGTTCAATGTAAAGAAATAAATAAATAAAAAAAAAAAAAAAAGGAAATAGAGAGTGCACTTGTGTTTGCGCACACATTTGAGCACTATAATTATCTGACTGACCGGATGGCGCAATTGGTAGTGACCCTATCTCTTACGCCAAAGGTCGTGGGTTCGATCCCCACCCTGGACAAACATTCGTGCCATGAACACTTGTGTTTGTTCAGTGTCTGGGTGTAATATATGTATTTAAGTATGTATTTGTGTTCCTCTGTTGTCTGATATCTGTAACACAAGTGCTTAAGCTACTTAGTACGGAATCAGGTCAACGTATGAGATGTTGTGTAAAAAAAAAATATCCTGCGTACGTGGCTGATCGTTGAGATTGGCCGCCGTAGCCGTAATCGGTTGGGATATTATTACAATCGCTGTAGATGTAAGGCTCGTAGTACAAGTGAAAAGCTTCATGTGCTATGTCAACTTACACAGGTGCTTGAGCTACCTATCTCGGAGTAAGATTAATTAAATTAAATTAAATAATGACCTCGTTAAAAGGTACAAACAAAAAAGCGGTACTTAAATAGCAAAAACCGTCGAAACGTTGATGACGTCTGTCAGCTGCCAGTTTCTATTCTTATGTCGCTGTATTGCATGCTTGGTTGATACTGTGACACAGTTTGGCAGGCAAAAAACATCAGAACGTTGATGACGTCTGTCAGCTGCCTGTTTCTATTCTTATGTCGCCGTATTGCATGCTTGATTGATACTGTAACACAGTTTGGCAGGCAAAAACCGTCAAACGTTGATGACGTCTGTCACCTGCCAGTTTCTATACTTCTGTCGCCATATTGCATGCTTGATTGATACTGTGACATAGTTTGTCACAGTTAAGCAGGCAATAGCCGTCAAAACGTTGATGACGCCTGTCAGCTGTCAGTTTCTATTCTTCTGTCGCCATATTGCATGCTAGATTGATACTGCGACACAGTTTGTCACAGTTTGGCAGGCGAAATCCGTCAAAACGTTAATGACGTTTGTCAGCTGCCAGTTTCTATTCTTCTGTCGCCATATTGCATGCTTGATTGATACTGTGACACAGTTGGCAGATGTTGAATTTGTTATTTATGGATTACTGGATTATGAACTGCAATTCCCAGTTGCGTTCAAAGCTATCGCTTCCCGGATCATGCTTGGGTCAATTTCTAGGATTCGGGAGTCTGGTAATTAAGTTAAATAAGTTTATTTACAAAAACAATATATTTAATAAAGATTATGTATATCTACATAATCTTTATTAAATATACTGTTTTGGCCTAATTTATTTTTAATAATGTAAAATTATGTACTTGTATTTTGTAAATGGCTGTTGTTATTCCTAAATAAATAAAAATAAAAAAAAAACAAAAAAAAATCAGAAAGATTAAATAAAAAATAAAGATAAAATATAAAGGTAAAATGGTGGTAATTAATTTTTTGCTGCGTACTTGCTAGCAAGCGTGTAAATGGTATTTTGATATAGGTAAGTAGATCATAGATACATACGAGTAAGTAATATCTACAATATTTATAAAGAGGTAAATTCTACAGACAGCGGCAACGCTTATACTTAATCCGCAAAACACGAAACGCTTGCGCGATGTAATCGATACCTGGCGCCATCTATTGGTATAAAATGGAACTTATGTCCCGAAAAGAAGGCGGGCCACTAGTTTACAATAAATTTAAGTTTTCTTGTTATTAATCTACGATTTTGTATAATTTGGTATAATATATCAGTTAGTTTAGAAAGTGCTAGTTTGAATATTCATCTCAAATGTCTGTTTAGTCTGATTTGGCGCAATGTTGAAGTCCCAAATCGTAGGACTGAATAGAATGTTGATTTAAGCTGAATGGAAACACTTGTGGACTATCCGAAAGTTCTATCTGGTTTTAGATAGAGAATTCTCGTAGAGTTAAATGGGTTATTGTATAATAATGAAAAACTTTACTGAATAAACAATTTATTTATTGTTAAATTTTGTGCAAGCTCTGCTATTTTTTTAATATTATACACCTTTATTTTTTCATCGCTTACATCCCGAAAACTTCATAATAAGAATCGTGAATAAAGTTCAATTAGCATGTTAGATCAATAAAATAAGAGAAAAATAAATCCATACAGAATAGAATATTCTGTATGGATTTATAATTTATAGTATAATTTGAAGTATAGTATAAAGTATAGT
Source organism: Marasmia exigua (assembly GCA_019059595.1). NCBI lineage: Eukaryota > Metazoa > Arthropoda > Insecta > Lepidoptera > Crambidae > Marasmia > Marasmia exigua. Next base: position 14,123,044 of record CM032472.1, read on the forward strand.
ATAGTATCAGCCGTCCTACTCAAGGGAAAAGGCCTCCATCATAGAAACCAAGTTATCGCTACTATGATGGGATTAGACTTAATCAGGCTTAGACATCTTTTTTTCTCCCTGTTTTTTTCTTTTTGCTTGGTAGGTGACGTCCATAGACAGCTGACGGCACCTCCACACGATCGGTCACATCCCGTTCGCGCTGCACACTCGGCGCGCGGCCTGCCATAACCAAGGCAGAAGGCTATCACTGTATTATATGTATAGAAAATTACTACTGCTTTTTTGTATCCTCGTTCTTTTTGTCTTTTCTTTTTGTTATCTTCGATTATTTCTCACATTCCTTGTTATCTGTTACATCCAAAATTGATTTCACCAGTCTTTCAAGCTCCAAACTGAAAACCAACGCGGCAGCGGCGGCAAACCGCTGCAGCACATGCTGAGCTTGGACCTTGTTGACCACTTCACTTTGTTCCTTTTCTTCTTCCTTGGTATAAACTAGTGAGTTTATATATTAACTTTTTTTTGTTGGTTTTTTTTTAATTATTTTTTCCTATGTATTACTGTGCAATCTCCTTATGTTTATGTTATGTGACCTATCTATGTAAATCTTTTATGTGGACAGTTAATGTTTACTTACTTAATCACCACGCTTCCCTAATGTGGATTGGTGACCAACCCGAGCTCAATATCTTATTAGTAATTAGAATGGCTTTTCGGACCACTTAAAGTTCTTCCACGGACCACTAGTGGTCCGCAGACCACCGGTTAAGAGCCACTGCTTTAAAGTGTGACCCACTGCCTACTACCGCTGCGCCATCGAGATCTTAGACTGGGTCACAACCGTACATTTGAAGACACGAGCCACAAAGTAAGTGTCTCTCAACGGTATTAGAGGGAAACGTACGTTCAGCCTTGGCCAAATATTAGGCCTATATATTTAATAATATGAAAAGGTCCTCGAGTCGAGGCCACGTACAGGAAGTCGCAGCCGTGGCAGGCCTCCCACAAAGTGGACCGACGATCTGGTGAAGATCGCGGGAATCCATTGGATGCGGGAGGCACAGGACCGATCTGTGTGGAGAACATTGGGGGAGGCCTATGTCCAACAGTGGACGTCTATTGGGTGAATTGATGATGATGATGAGTCAATAACGAGACTATGAATAAATTATATTCTAATAGGGAGCTAAACCGCGATACCTATACCTAATAAGCTTGCTGGAATCGGATAATTTATACATAGTGATTGAAACTTCTCTAGTAGGTACTGGCCTAAAAAGTGCTAGAAAAAGTTAGCTGTCATCTGTCACAATATGACGGCGACGCGGTTAAAAAATGTTTAGTGGATTCGGCGGGTGGGCTAAATCAAGCCGCGTGAGTTCTAAGGACAATTCTAAGGTTTTAAATTATGTGTCTAGTGGTTTTAGTGTACTAATTTGGTGTTTATTTGTGCAGTGAAGTGCCGCAAAGTGATCCTAATAATAAGAATCGTTGGATTGTATCGTTTTTAACACTGCTATTGTAGGTATGTCGAGTGAGTTATCTCGTGAAAACTTGCTTGGACCTAATAGAGCGTTAAAACCGGCGATTGCTTTTACACATAGAAGAATAACAAGACTAGAAGCATAGTTTCCTTACTGCTGTCACCTCAAATTTGAAGCACAAATTTGGTTTTGCACGTTGGTACTATGTACCAACTTGAAAACTACGTATAGTATCAACATGAAAATCCTAATTAATGTTACCAGTCACAACATATTTCCCTAAAACATGGGAAATGGGTATTGTAACTGTACTGTTTTAATTCTTCCTAGAACAACGCTTACAAGAATCCGCCTAACTGTGATTATAAAATTAGTTGGCAAGTTATGTTTTGATACTTGTGATGCCTTGACCATACAATAATGAATAAGAAAGAAATAAATAAAGAGCTGCCTACTTATTTTAAGGGTTATCAGGGTGAGTTTCAATTCGTGTAAAATGTGGATCCATGTATTGCACTGTCAGAAACACATCAACCTCCATAAATCTTGAAATTATTATTAAATGAATAAATTCTTGCTTATTATTTTTTAACATATAAAAGTTCCGGTACCCGGACTCACGCAGTGAAATACAGTAGAGACAATGCTTCACGCTGTAAAAATCAGTGGCAACTGATTAAATAAATCCGTCTGAGCAATCAAATCTTACAATAAAGTTGAAATCGTCGCTTTCCATCAGGTGCGATTGTGGTCAAGCGTTGGCTTATTGACCAAAAAAAAAAAAAAAAGAAATGGGGAAAATATTTTTTTTTCATTATTTGGTAACACTGAGCATTTTAGGTTTAAAGAATTTATTCTCATAAGAACTTAGTAAAAATACAGTTCACTTAAAATAAGATATATAACTAAAGCATGCAATAATAATATAAGTGGCGCAGCGCAGCTCTGCTAACGAAACTATAATTTATATCTATGAAACAACATCTTGTATCATGATAATGTACGTATCACTTACACAAATTTTTGTATTGACGTTCTGTTGAACACAAAACATTTTAATAAATCGTTTGTATTATTTTAGCCTATAAAACATACTATGAAATATTGAAGGCTTTCATGTAAAAAGTGATGTCAATTACACTTCTTATGCTTGTCCGGACCATTGTGACAAAGTTTTACCGCACAAATCGTCATAGTAAATTAATTTTCGCGAGATGCGTTCGACAGGCATTGACATGGACGACTGCGGAGCGGTCCGGGCGTTGGGAGCCGTACGGCTCTATTTGAGTTGCTTCAAATAGTAAGCGCAGACTAAGTTTCCAGTCTTGTTATTATTCTACGCTTTTGCAGTTATATCCGCTGAATCCGTAGGTCGATAAAACGTAAAACACCGGCGTTTTATTGAGTGACTGTGGCTTATTTTTTACGAGCAGACGGATCACCTGATGGTAAGCAATTCCGCCGCCCATGGACACCCGCAACACCAGTGGAGTCACAAGTGTGCTGCCAACCTTGTCCCCTTCCCCCCATTGGGCCTCCGGTAACCTCACTCACACGGCGAAACACAGCGCAGGCGCTGCTTCACGCCGGTCATCTCCGGACTTTGACTGACTTCGACTGTTAACTGCCTACTTATTCTCAATAAGTTACTTGACATTGGCGAATTATCTTCGGGTAGAACCATATTAAAAAAAGGAGGTTACAATCACTACGTAGGAAAGCATATATCATATAAGATATATCTTAAATATCATTAAGGTGATAACAAAATGACCAAGTTTCTGGATTTTTTAAACTATGACAATGAAATTAGTTTTTTATTTTTTTTAGTTGTGAAAGTTTCACTTTCAACAGTAATAAATCACTTCTACTATGATTTTAAATTTACCCATCAACGTTATATTTACAGATATGGTCACAAAACGTATGAACATAGCTTTTGTTGTTTTCACAATGGCCTTCAAATATGCTGTTCATTGGCGAAGGTAATAGTTAAGAAACCCAGTTTTATTATAAAGCATATTTGAAGAATTTATATTAGTTTCGTTTCTATCAGACAAATGATATTCGTAATATAGATTCAAACGAATTGAACCACTCTCTTCAGTTCAATGAACTGTTTTGCGCGAGTTTGGTGGCTTAATTTGAAGCTTAATTTGTAATGAACTAGACTATACCTGTCGCATCAAAACAAAGGAGGCACACAGCGCGTGTGAAGGAAAGGGAAACTACGATTCGGTTGTAACTTCTGCTTTAAATTAGGCCCTCCAGTCCGCAAAAGCGTGGCAACGTACCTAGTTTTATGGTTTTTTACACGTATAAGGACTCTAGAACTAACGCAATAAGGTTTAGATTCGAATCAGCTTCGTTCGATATTTGTATTCAGATTCTATAACTACCCAAACAACATGTGAGAAACTACGAATTTTTTTTGAAGCTACGGTTTTCGTAGTTGCTACGTCGTAGCGGATCACTATTTCGGGATAAGCGTGGCTACGGATGCTTCTAAAATTACAGGGTACACAGTAGTAAGTACTGTTGTTTGGGAATTTTATATAATAATATAATATATATAGTATGAGGATGGTTATCGGTATACGGACGTAAGAAAAAAACCGGCCAAGTGCGAGTCGGACTCGCGCACCGAGGGTTCCGTACAAACCTGCAAGGGCAATTAGATCTAAGTATTTGATATGAATTTCAACTTGATAGCTCTACGCGTTCATGAGGAAAAAAGTAATAAGTTTATATTTATTAAAAAATATATATTTTGTAATGTAACTAAAAATTTAAGGTTTTCGGAATTTTTCCTTTATGTGTGCTATACAACGTTGCTTCATGCCAAATTTCAAGATTCTAGGTCGACTGGAAGTACCCTTTAGGTTTTGATTCCCTTGCGAGTACTTGCGAGTTTCAAAATATGCAGCTTAAATTGCTGTTTCTTTTGATTGCGTTGACATAGAAGTTTGATTTTGTTACAGCTTAAAGGTATTATAGACCTGAGTATTTGGTATGAATTTCGATTTAATACCTCTACGCGTTTATGAGGAAATGGGTAGTAAGTTGAAAATTATTTAAAAAAAATATATTATGTGATGTAACTAAAAATTTATGGTTTTCGTAATTTTTCCTTTATCTATGCTATAAGACGTTGCTTCGTACCAAATTTCAAGATTCTGAGTTCACGGGAAGCACCCTGTAGGTTTTGATTCCCTTGCAAGTGTCGAAAATTTGCGGCATAAACGGCTGTATCTTTTGATTGCGTTGGCTTAGAAGTTTGATTTTTTCACAGCTTCAAGGGACAGTAGACTTGAGTAATTGATATAAATTTCAGCTTCGTACCTCCACGCGTTCCTGAGAAAAAGGGTCTTGACAGACGGACGGACGGACGGACAGACGGACAACAAAGTGATCCTATAAGGGTTCCGTTTTTTCCTTTTGAGGTACGGAACCCTAAAAATGTACTCTTATATCACGAACCGACTTACACTTGTATCATGGTAAGTCTGATAATGGACAATACGTCAACAATTCATTTTCCGAAATAAAAAGATACTATTTCTAGATTAAACTTATAGAATTATAACCAAACTAATTTCAGAATTTCTAAATAGATATTTATAGGAAATAAAATGTAAAAATCCTCCTGTGACGTCAACACTTGGCATGACAATTAATAACGCTTATGCTCACGTTGATTTAAAAAAAAGTAAAATGTCTGATTAAAAAATGACAAGACAAAATAAATGTAAATCTCACTGAAGTGCCTTATGATCTTGGTCGGTCTGTAAGTCACTTAAACTTTTTTATTGGACATATACGAGTAGCACTAACATCACAACACCTTGAGCCTCGGGACTATGTCACTTCCGGCATAGTATATTAAAAATTTAAAAAATCTATTTTTTAATAAAAATACACATAACTAAGAATATGGGTCATCTTTTTTCTCTTTCTTTATTCAAAAATTGAATAAAAATGCAAATATTTTTTGTTGTATTCTCCATTACAATGAAGCGACTGCTGTCTGAACTTCGTAGATAATTTATTAATTAATATCGATTCAAGTTATTTTTGGTTCCGTTTGGCTGCTCAAAGTAGTGTTGAATATTTATTTCGTTCATGAGCAGTATTCAGGATCGATGACTTTTTTATGTTCTTTATGTTTTATAATTGTTTTTACTGTCTTTGATATATTTTTGTTTTGTTATTGTCTTATTGTCTTGGCTGAGACCCCCACCTGATCGTGTATTAAATATATTGTTGATTCGGCGGGTAGGGCTAAAAGAAGCCGCGTGGGCTGATGCAATTCAAAGGTTTTAAATTAGTGTCTAGTGGTTTTTAGTGCGCAAGTTTGGTGTTTATTTGTGCAGTGAAGTGCTGCAAAGTGATCCTAATAATAAGAATCGTTGGATTGTATCGTTTTTAACACTGCTATTGTGTGTCGATTGCGTTGTCTCGTGACAACTTGCTTGGACCTAATAGAGTCTTAAAACCCGCGATTGCTTTTAGAGTGATATCCGCTGAATCCGTAGGTCGATAAAACGCAAAACACCGGCGTTTTATTGCGTGACTGTGACTTTGACTGACTTCGACTGTAGACTACATACTTATTCTCAATAAGTTACTTGACATTGGCGAATTATCTTCGGTTGTCCCGCTTAATAATGCCTAAAATCTAAAACATGATAATGGCAGGAGTAATTCTCAGTCGAGAAGTTGATTGCCAGAAATAAAATAAGAAGCAAGAAGAAGAAATGTATTGTTTTTGCCATTACCAGTGCTTTATTGGCATCCCCTCACCAGCGTGATTTACATACAGACAAATCGCCACCGGCAGCTTAGCGAAAGGTGGGTCTAGGCTAGACGAGCTGAGCACAAACCGAAGTGCTATTGCTGGTGTCAAGTGAGGACTCGACGTGCAATGAGAATGAGAACTACCTACAATGGCACTCTTCTCAAATCCTTTTGTGCTCGTTAATAATTGGGGAACATACATAAGAGGCTACTTGGTTCTACCCAAGATTCGAACAAATTACGGCAAGTGCATGTTTAGTTATAAAGGGAGAACAGATGTTTAACTATAGTCTATTCAGTATCTGAAGGTGAATAGTTCAAACGTTTCGTATCATGCATCCATCTTTCTACAAATAAAAATATTAAGTTGTAAAAATCATAACTTTTTTGTGTTCTTTTCTTCCAAAATAACAACTATTCAACTTTCTCAATTAATCTAAACGAGAACTTAAAAAAGTTATTACCAATAAATTTGTAAAAAATATTCGGATTTTTTGCTCATAGGGATAATAATAATAAATATTTCACAACATCACATACATTGATCTGACTCCGAGATAGTTAGCTCAAGCAACTGTGTTACGGATAGCAGAACCAACAGCGGAATTACAAATATATACATATAATACTTTTCTTTTGTAAATACATACTTATTACATAGAAACACCCAGACCAATACGAATAGACATGTTCATGCACACTCATATTTGTACTGTGCGGGGATCGAACCCGTAACTCTTGGACCAAAGGCAGCGTTCACTACCACTGTTCCAAACGGGTCGTCGGGATTGACATAAAATTCGCAATAAATCAGTAATCGGTATGGCGACCATCTTATCATCGAATCACGATTATTGTCTCGTGCAAAATATCTCCGCATAAATTGCATTAGAGACCAAGAACTGGTAATTTATTTTGGTAACGAAGGTCGTTCCAACACGTCAAGCGAGTGTTGTTATTTTTCAGACGAATAAAATGAATATTATTAAAATAAAGGTGATTTATTGCGTGTGTACCACTAAAACTATTTACATATTGTATTTCATATCCAGATAGTTGAAATTAATAGATAAAATGTTGATTAAAATTAAAAATCGAACAAATAAAAAGTCGATTAGATTTCTTAGGAAAATGTTCTCGATTCTTAAAAATATCGGTTAGGTTTAAAAGGAGCATCTTACTTTTAATGTCGAAATAGAACTGTCCTATTCACCTTCACAAACTGAATGGACTATAACTACTGTCATTTGTAAAACGCATTGACTCGCGCAACATTTTTAAAAAGTAACTCGTACAATATATTGTGACGACTTTCACAATATATTGTACGAGTTACTTTTTATACTATTTAATCGAATGAACTGCACTTACATATATAATTGTAAGCTATTTAAAAATTAAACTTAATTAATATTTCATTAAACTCGATAATATGTTCAACTTTTAATTGTCATCTTAGTATATCTTAGTAAGTTTAGTTTAATTATTTATAAGTATAAGTCATACAAGTCGAGTTATACTGCACTGTTTATTGATTTATTAGTATGGCTTAGAGTGGTAGTATTCTAAGATGTATTTATTGTTGTTGTAATGGATGGCTAAATAAAGTATTTGCATTTGTATTTGTATTTACGTAAACTTACGACCATTATTTGTTATAACTTCATTTATCCCACTCTAAAAGTTAGTGAAAGCTTTCGTAGTGTAATGGCTACGATGGCTTTCGATCCCAAGAGACTGTCGCAGGGCTAACAATACAAAAACGGGAACATCATAGATACTTGTACACACATATACCTGTAGTGTGTGACGCACCTCGCCCCATAGGTTAGGTTAGTATATAAGTTTTTTGTATGTAATAAACAAGTCAGTTATAACGCATCACTTGTTTCGGTTACACGTCCCCAAAGCCCATCACTGCATGGCGACCCTGCCAGTGCTGCCTTTGGCGGCGCTGCGCACGGGTACATGTGTACAAAGTTTTGATAATAACGGAATTATAAAAATAAGAAAAAAAAAAAATGAAAAAGACTTAATGTGAAACAAAAGACAGTAGATACCTAAGATATTAAGACTTAAAAAGTGAAAAAAAAATTAAATAGACAATACGGTGCGTGCGTGCTATCAAAATCAGAAGTAACATCAGAAGGAGAGCAGGGCGCAGGGCGTTGATGGCGCCCGAGGGATGATGAAATTATTGCAGGCTGCCGGGAGCTGATGGAGTCGAGAGAGTGAGATTGCCGGCAGCCGGGTGTTGAAGGTGTCAGATGATTGATATAGGTGAATGCTGGGCGCCGGGAGTTCGTTCGAGACCATGGACATCGCCATCGCCAAGAACAGGAAAAAGAAAGTTGATAACCGCCGCAAAAAGCCGATTATATTTTGTTATCTTACTATTTTCTTAATAATATATGTTTTAATTAGGACACCAGGCGATATTCTGGTAGTATTTATACTACATAAAAAAAACACTATTGGCAACGTAAAAACCTTTTTATAAGATTATGTGCCTCTGTAGATTTTATTGTAGTTAGGCATTGACACATAAATCAACATAAATAATTACTGATTATTTTAACTTCTTTACATTGAATTAAATATTTTAAAATACTTTGATTGGCACCAACCATATATCATATTTAGGTTCATAGAAAATAAAGTACATAATTTACTGAATTATTAGAAATTGTTAAAAGTAAGTTTGCGGCAATAAATAGAAAGTTTTTTTTTTGTATGTCTAAAGTTCACACAGCAAAGCGCTGACCAAGCCACACGTGTAGCGTTACCGCGTAGCCTTGAAGGTGCTATCTACTAATATGCAGATAAGTATTTAGGTACATTTTGGAGCTTAAATGTATCGTCCCTTAATTTATTTAACGTCTATAAGTATTTTGGCAAGATTGCGTTTGTATGTGAAAATGTTGAAAACAAGTGCTAATATATTGAAAAAAAAAATATTCTGGACAGGTAGGTAAATATTTCTAAATTAAATAAAAATGTATAGACAGAAATAGTTCATTTAGGTACTCAAAAATGCTAGTTTCATTAGATTGTCTGTGAGACCTTAATGAAATACGTGACGAGTATAAGTTTTGGTCTATATGGTTACATTATTCAGATAAGCATCTAGGTTGAATTAATTTAGATTTGAAACTATCCTGAGATTGTTTTTGTTGAAAAATTTTGCCTTAACATTTTTTGGAAAAAAAAAAACTAAGTAAGCTCTTCCAAAACTTTAATACGCGAACTTTTGATTCTTATTGTCGGGTTTGAAATTAATTAAATTGAAAATCAAATTGTTTTAAGTATACATGATACACAAATTACGGCTTGGTATGCTAACAAAAAAGGAGGTCACATAATTTATTTAAGTCAGATTGCGAACATGATTAAAATTAATATTAAAATATACACAACACGCAAAGATAAATAAATTGTAATAATAATAGTAAGTACCTAGGTATAGTATTTGTTTGGATAAGGTACGTTTGAAGATTACTACAGACTACTAAGGTACTTTACATTTTTTTAAATTAATATTAGGTAGTCTTCTCTATATCTCAAAATGAGATTTAGTTTTCCTACTAATAATTGAACAGACAGTGACACAGATTTAATTAATTTTTCAAGGGTAAATTTTCGAATCGTGAGGAACGGAAATACTCTTACTTCCTAATTGAAACTTTGAGAATTTTGTTCATTAAGTATTTTTATCATTTTATACAATATATTTCACTATCATGTACAATGACAGTACTAATGACAGTATAGTACTATTAGGATCGTTTCAAAAAAAAAAACAAAACTAAGTATTTGACGTAAATTTCGTAGTAAAACAACTAACTTCCATAATGTTACATAGTTACAAACATAAAAGTCTGATTTTTGTTATTAGAATTTAATTAAATTTTTGTTAACAAAAACATTGAAATGAATGCTTCTAATTCATTTATTTAGATACAGACAATAGTATAATTATAAGTAACTGCTTAATTGAAACTTATTACATAAAAATGATTATTCCATACCATTGCCCATTAATAAAACAATTCAGATATACGAAATCATTTAGCAATTCAAAGTCCAAAGTTAGGATTCTGTATTACTCATTAGATTCATATAAGGATCGGTTAGTGTAAACATGCAGAGGATTAAATTCCCTACGTGACAAACAAAACGATTTAGCGTTCCATTTACGTTTAGTTTTGTATTTCTGCTGATATAGTTATGCGCTGCATACCATATTACTTGCGTCATTTAGTTAAAAGCGGTAACAAGAGGATTTTATAAACAAGACCTACACGTGTGGGCTGATTGTGCTGAGTGTGCTGCCGCACCAAGCCCGATAAATAACATTTTAATTTCGTATGTGTATTGTAAAGTAAGTAGGTCATATAGGTAATATTTTTTTTTACAATGCAATGATAGTATGGTGCCACAGTATGATGTAAGGCAGTATATGATTAGAAGATCCAGTTTTTATTTCTGCAGCTGTATGAAAAATCTTTTTGGAACTTTAAGTATTCATTTAGGTACAGCATGAAAGGGTTTTATATATGGAATGAGAGATACGTAAGCTGTATGAAAAATCTTTTTGCTACATTTAGTTCGCAATTAGGTACAGCATGGATGAGATTTTGTAATAGGTATTTGGTAAGAGGTTTTATTAGAAAGGTTTTAGAATGAATGTTTGTTTATTAAAAGAGTTGGGAATCATTCAGTTTTTAGTGGTATCATATGCAATTGGATTGATCACCCATGAGCTGTGTAACCTCCTATTAGCTGAATATTCATATTTTGGAATGTTGTTTTTATAATGAATAATGAAAGAGAATGATAGGTAACATTTGCTCGAGTGTGCGGCACACAATTATGTTATGGTACATGGAGGGGCGGATCCTTCCATCGATCATGGTGCGAACGAGTTTTCCTCTGTGAGATGAGTTGGAGTCCAAAAGAGACTTAAAACAAGACCCCCCAAATGGCACTAAAGGTGACCATTGTGTATTACAAAAGACGTCTATAAATAATTAATGTACCAAAATAAAATGTATAGTAATAAAATAATTATGCCGGGCCCAGGCGATATAAGCAAATAGGCTAAGCACCTATGTTGCTAAGTGTACCGACCGCAATGCGAAGTATATGAAGATGAATAAACGAGCAAGAGAAGAGTGATCGTGTAGTAAAATAAAAAGGCTATTTAAAGAAATCGGAGTTAAGTAAATAAAAAGACAGAGATAAGTGAGATTGACAAAGGATAATTATGAATGATTTTGGTAACACAGCTATCGATAGTAGTTTTTATGCGAACATTAAAAATGAGAAATAAGTGTGTATTTTATTTTAAAAGAAATGCAAAGAAGTATTTTGAATAAACCTTTATTGAAGGATAGTAATAAACCCATTGCTAAGAAATAAATATTTTATAGCATGAATAGAATAATTAACTAGATATTTATGAAATAAATAAAAACAGAAGTTACTTACTTTACAATGGTTGGATGAATAAAATTATGAAGAACCATGACTTAAAGAAGAATTTATTGATGTTATTGCAATTTAAATACCTACTAGACTTATTTGAGACTATTTATTAATTTTGTAATATTTGTATTGTTATTACATGCTTTTTTTTTTAAAAAAAAAAGGTGGTGTCTATAAATCAATTACAATAAATTGTAATTTTTAGAATTTAAATCCTGTCAGTGAAAATCAAACACAATATTTATCCAAATTATTATGTGCTATTCAATTACATAAAATATGTTCTTATAAAAAAAAACAAAAAATTATTGGAATTTTAAAATTAAAAGGATTGCCAATAGTTTTATTTATGTAGATAGTAACTAAGTCTATGCTATTGTTTTCAATCTTTAATTTTTATAATGTAAAATGTATTCGTATCAGCAAGTTTTGTATTAATAGTCAGTTTTGAAAACAACTGTACCATTGGATTAAAAAAAAATATAACAAAGGTAAAAATACTGGTTTATAACAACATTTTTTTTTTAAATAAAAGTTTAAATATATTTTTAAAATTTATTATAATAATTAAAAATAATGAAAGCTATTAAGTAACTTTTTCTTAATATTTTTTTATGTTACAGTTTCATTTAAAATTTCTGAACATGTCATTATTGAATTACATCAATCGATAAATAATCACTAGTTTTACTAAAGTTAAAAAGTTTAAATTGTAATCTATTGTTTTTTCTGGAAAAAAAAAATCTTTTTACACATATGTATGATTAAAAAAAAATAGTTAATATTTCTTTTTTAAATAAAAAAACGGGGGAGGTGTAGTGTGTGACGCACCTCGCCCCATAGGTTAGGTTAGTATATAAGTTTTTTGTATGTAATAAACAAGTCAGTTATAACGCATCACTTGTTTCGGTTACACGTCCCCAAAGCCCATCACTGCATACCTATACACATACACACACACACTCACATTTTTTCCTAAGTTAAAATAAATAATGTTATAATAATACTATATTATTATCAAAATGTTTTTCACCAAACATCTTGTATTACAATAATATCAGATTTTAGTAAGCCATTTATGTGTAGAAAATTATAAATTTAGTATATTGTGAACCATTGTTAAGGAAGAGCGGTGCTTCCCAACACAAGCAAATCCTTCTATGTTGTAAACGTATAGATTAAGTTACAAAATAACGATGTTTTGGATTTTGATTTTTTGTTATATTTAAATGTACTCGTATTTACATACCTATCTTAATCAATCGGACAACATTTTTGAGCTAATCATCATTATCATCATATCATACCACATCAACCCAATGCTGAGTATAGGCCTCTTCTTTATCCCGCCATTCTCTTCGGTTCCTTGCCAGCCTTATCCATTGTTTCCCCACTGCCGTCACAATATCGTCGGACCATCGTGTTGGTGGTCTACCCACAGGACGTCCCATTCTTGGCGGCCATTCGGTAAGCTTCATAGTCCACCTATCATCTTTACTCCTTGCCGGGTATCCTGCCCATCTCCACTTTAGGTCACACACTCGCATGCCAACGTCTACTACCTTGGTTCTCTTTCGAATTTTATCGTTTGGTACGCGGTCTCGTAAAGAAAGACCGAGCATGGAACGCTCCATTTGAGCTAATGCTTTTTATAAAATTGATCGGTGCGAACGACATTAATATAAATTTGTAAATTCTGTTCTCAAGTAGGAGTTCAATTCAATTCAACAAAATAGGTTTTACAGTACAGTAAATAAACTTTAAACCTAAGGTGCGTCACACTTCTCGAGTTCTCGACTAAGTTATGCGAACCTCGCATCCATATAGGCGTCTTTAATCCGTCTCTACCTTAGGGTTACCCTTGAGTCACAGGCTATATTAAAAGTCTCCACCTATACGCATTATCAATTACACTTCACCATACACAGTCTAATTAGATAGGCTAATCCTTAATATACTAATTATAAATCTATCCTTTATTACACCACGATGGATCTACAAAAATACAAATACAAAAATACAAAATTCTTTATTTATCAAAAACTTTATGGCCACTTAACATTTGTGGTGTTCTCAGCTGCAAAAGTTTTAAACTGAAGCGTAGTGAGAACGCCCTCTCCAAACAGTGGTTGTCGAGGTTACATTTAACTAAAACAAACATGCATGAATTACAATTACTAGACTTAAAAGTATTTTTATGCTATTAGTATTTTATCTGTCTGTGTGTGTGTGTGCCTGTGTGTGTCCGTGTGCGTGTCCGTGTGCGTGTGCGTGTGCGTGTGCGTGTGCGTGTGTCTGTGTGTCTGTGTGTATGTGCGTCTGTGCGTCTGTGCGTCTGTGCGTCTGTGCGTCTGTGCGTCTGTGCGTCTGTGCGACTGTGCGTCTGTGCGTCTGTGCGTCTGTGCGTCTGTGCGTCTGTGCGTCTGTGCGTCTGTGCGTCTGTGCGTCTGTGCGTCTGTGCGTCTGTGCGTCTGTGCGTCTGTGCGTCTGTGCGTCTGTGCGTCTGTGCGTCTGTGCGTCTGTGCGTCTGTGCGTCTGTGCGTCTGTGCGTCTGTGCGTCTGTGCGTCTGTGCGTCTGTGCGTCTGTGCGTCTGTGCGTCTGTGCGTCTGTGCGTCTGTGCGTCTGTGCGTCTGTGCGTATGTGTGTGTGTGTGTGTGTGTGTGGTGTGTGTGTGTGTGTGTGTGTGTGTGAGTGTGTGAATGTGTGAGTGTGTGAGTAAGTGTGTGTGTGTGTGTGCGCGCGCGTGTGTGTGTGTGTGTGTTTGTGTGTGTGTGTGCCTCAGTGTGTGTGTGTGTGCGTGTGTTTGTGTGTGTGTGTGTGCCTCAGTGTGTGTGTATGTCTGTGTGCGTATGAGCGTGGTCTGCACCCGCGTATGTGCTGTATATTTTACTGAGCATATCTTATCAGGTCTTCTGACTCCCGGAACGAGAGCGATACAAGCCACTACTTACTCTGTGTAAATATAACATGGTATCAAAATATGGCATCGATCGGGGAGGTTGGACATGATCCCTAGGGCAAAGGCCTCCGTCATAGAAATCAAGTCAGCGCTACTATGATGAGATTAGGTTTTATCACTATACTTGCCTAATGCTTGGTGATCACAAACCAGAGCTATGAGGTACACTTAGTTAGGTATTATATGGCCATGTATAATAAACTTTCGCCTTTCTATTAACGTTATGAATCATTGTGTGACGCCATCGAAATGAGTTGGTATTAGTTCCATATAAGAATATTAGTCATGCCGACTTGTCGGCACCAAACAAATAGTCCCTACCTTTGTAAACTTAGAAGCTCATTTGTTGGTAAACAAGATACTTTTATTCAATTAAAAATAAACAATATAAAAATAAAAATGCTTGCTGTCCGATAAACAACTGTGTTGCATAAGTGTTAGTAACATAAAACATAAAGACTTAATAATTTCTGTTAGTACTTAATTACTAAGAGCGACTCGAGCAGTGTAGTGAATAGTAGTTACGAATCCGATAATACGGTACTTGGACTATTTTTTTTAATTTTTGTAATCAAAAGACTCAAATCTCAATGATAGAAACATCGTTGAAAGAATTACCTACTTGATTCTCATTTAAACTACCTGAGATATCAAAACTTTAAAACCACATTATTTTGGGCAAACCCGAAACGCTCCATACAAATGGCTACTCAGATGTGACGTCACAAACAAGTATTTTGTATGCATTTCATTTGAATTTTGTATGGTAGCTATATCAAATGTTGCTATAGCTATAACAAATAAAAATGTATGAGTTATTCAATGGTTTAATTATTTTTTTAATAGTTTCATACTTTTAAAATGGACTTGCCCATGAATCTTTGAATGACCATAAACCCGGCTAGACGTTATATTTTTAATTGCGAATTTTTGCTATTGGCACATATTTACCTATATTTTGATAAAATATTTATATTTTGTAAAATACCCTACTGGTGATTCGGATAATCGACGCGGTTTGGTTAATCGGTATTCGGATAATCAGCGTTCTACTGTACCTAACCAAGTACCTTTGAAAGAGTGAACTACTGGCTCCGTTTTGCCCATTTCGCTTTATTTAACCGGCCCCTAAAACATACGTCTCCGTTATTTGCTAGATTGCAAGAAAAAAAAGAAAAAAAATCTGCAAAGTAAGTACCTAATCAAGTGTCGAGTATAAAATACCAAAAAATCAATATCACACCTGTCCTATTTGGATTTATTATAATGGGGACCCTCTTGCCTTATTATAAATCCCATATTGTTACACATTGAGTTCGAAATCGATTGAGAAAATTTGACAGTTTTGTACCTATAGCTTGACCTGTCCGCCACTGTACCTATATGTTTTGACATATGCTTAAAGGAGTCATCAAACGTGCTACGCGCTACGTGAAATTAGGCGGCGGTTACCTAATTTATGCAGTCCACGCGGTAGAGACGAGTCACCTATCTTCCGCTATTTTGATTTAATCTAAGGTACCTTGGTATTGTTCGCTTGGAGATGGGAATCAAAACTTTGAGTTCAAAATTGAATTGGTGAACTCTTAATTACTGTTAAAACAACTTTGTGTGTCCTTATAATTGTCTGTATAAATGGCAATTTATTCATTTAGAAAGTGTGGTTGTGTCACGCTGCTGCATGAATGGGCTAGACCGGAGTGATACCACGGCCTCACAGAAAACCGGCGTGAAGCAGCACTGTACTGTTTCGCTGCGTGAGTGAGGGTACTGGAGGCCCAATCCAGGGGAAAGAGGGTTTAAAGATTGGCAGATCACTTGTGTCTCCACTGGTATCGCGGGTGTTATGGGCGACGGCAAACGCTTACCATCTGGCGGTCCGTCTGTTCGTCTGCTACATATTACATAAAAAAAAGTAAATTAATGTATTCCCATTTATACAGACAATGATGTCAAAACATTTTAACATAGAACAGACGTTCTGTGTTTAACATAGTACAGACAGACACACATCAGGGTATCACAATATGTAAAATTTCCTCAATTGAGAATCATTCTCACAATCATTCTCACAACATCTCATACGTTGACCTGATTCCGTACTAAGTAGCTTAAGCACTTGTGTTACAGATATCAGACAACAGAGGAACACAAATATATACTTAAATACATATATTACACCCAGACACCGAACAAAACACAAGTATTCATCGCACGAGTGTTTGTCCAGGGTGGGGATCGAACCCACGACCTTTGGCGTAAGAGGCAGGGTCACTACCAATTGCGCCATCCGGTCAGTCAGAATGAACCAAACGTGTTTAATATTAAGGTAAGAGTCGATTGAAAAAAAAAACAGTTTTGTTTACTTTGGTGTGTGGCTTTACGTATACACAATGTCACGTAGACCCGTCCTTAGGTGATATTTTTGCACTCAAGGACCCCATTAACCACCATGAGTGTGATATTTTGAAAACATGTCACGTGAAATCCATACAAAAAAAAACTATGTTTTAGTGTCACATGATGATAAATGTCACGAGCCCGAGAATTGGGCTGCAGGGGGGTAACATGACTTGACGCTGTCTGTACACACAGATAATAAGTTACAGGTTTGCTGAAACTAATATACTGCTAATACCTACAAATGTATTTCGCATCTTCATTTATTCACATCAATTAATAACATCACGGACACAATACAATAGGTAAAGTTAATCAGGCAAATGACAGAGCCATGTTACAAATTAGATACCTTTTGTGAAATAGGTAATTTAATAAAGAATAAAAAAGAAAGATATAAAAATAAAATAAATACATTAATTAAATTTTGTTGTCCCAAAATTCCCTCATTTCATAATAACTCCTATGCAAGAGTTATTTTTTTTACTTACTCTCAAATTCACTAAGTAGCCTTGCAATGAACATTAATTGGAAATAAAAAAAGATAACTTAAAATAAACTTAATATAGCACATAAAAAATAATAATAAAATAATGCCGTGCCTACTTGATATAAAACATTAGGCGAGCATCATTATTTTTCTTTCAAAATTTAGACTTTTTTAATGGCTGATTGCATTTAGGTAGTTGTAAGAATTTTATTAATATATGTACTTATGTGTGTAGATAGGAAAAGAAGAAAAGTCACACGGGTTCATACAATAAAATTAAAATATAATAAATACAATAACATTAACACCCAGGCTTGAGACATTTGAGATCGCTTTTCTTGGCATGTGTGAAAAATGTATAACTTTTGTATTCAGTATTAGTCATAGTCATGTTCACTATTAGTCACGTGGCCGCTTACAATGTGCCGAGTAAGGAGGCTCAAAGTTACCCAGAGAGCAATGGAGAGCGTGATCGTATCAGAAATGATGAGATCCGCAGGAGAACTAAGATCACAGACGTAGCCCAAAGGATTGCATGCCTCAAGTGGCAATGGGCAGGGCACATAGCGAGGAGAACAGACGGCCGTTGGGGCGGAAAGGTCCTCGAGTGGCGGCCACGTACAGGAAGTCACAGCCGTGGCAGGCTTCCTACAAGGTGGACCGAAGATCTGGTGAAGATCGCGGGAATCCATTGGATGCGGGCGGCACAGGACCGATCTGTGTGGAGAACATTGGGGGAGGCCTATGTCCAGCAGTGGACGTCTATTGGCTGAAATGATGATGATGATGATGATCAGTCATAAGATATCAGTAGTGAAAAATGTCTCATAAATGTCAATAAATGAGCAATTTATTTATTTAATATAAAAATTAAAGTTTACATAATGTTAGAAAACACAGATAAAACTCCCATGATACATTTGTAGGCTAAAATTACTTGGGTGCCGTAATCAAAATAAGTAGAAGGGAACACGCGTGACCTCCCCTCCCGCCCACACCATCTTATATTTTAGAAAGTCTGTACAGGGATGCTACCTACGTCACAAACATTTATCACTCAGTGTTGCTAGATCCAGTTTGTAAAATTTCCCCAAATCCGATTTTTTTCCAATAAATGATACGTTTGGCAACTTTTTTCCCGATACATATTCAATCAGGAAATAAAACTAATTATGTGTTATAAACACGTTTGTTAAAGAACTCAATAAAAAAAGTTTATTTATTTATTTATTTATTCAGGAAAAAAACAGCATCATTATAATACAAATAGAAAAATTTAAGTATATAACACATTTGCCTTAAATAATTTCCACCACTAGTTATCGCAGGCTATGTTGATTCTACCTGTATACATTCTTATGACATAGTTTTTTTATGACATAGGTGGCAGACGAGCAGATAGATAACCTAATAGTTTAAGTTAAGTTCAGTTTATTCTATGTCTAAAACCAGTGAATGTTGATGGCAAATGAAGCGCGCGTTCCGTCTGGACCCCAATTTTCGTGCTCGTGACATTTATTATCATACGACATATATTACTAAAACGTAGTTTTTTTTGTATGGTTTTCAGGTGATATCCGCCATGTTTTCAAAATATCATGAGCACGAGAATTGGGCTCCTGGTCGCCCCGTGGCTCTGAAAAACTGTTCTCGCTATCGAAAACTATCGCTTTGTCCCTTTCACTATGGTGCATGTGAAAGAGACAGAGCAATAGCTTTGGATACTTAGGGCCGATTTCACCGTTGAAATTGAACGCGATAAATTCACTTGAACTCGATTTACCGGAGGCCTAATGGGGGGAAGGGGAAAAGGTTGGCAGCGCACTTGTGTCTCCACTGGTGTTGCGGGTGTCCATGGGCGGCGGAATTGCTTACCATCAGGTGATCCGTCTGCTCGTCTGCCACCTCTCATATAAAAAAAAAAAAAAAACGCGCTAAACTGAGTTCCGTTCCTTTGTTTTCGCTCGCATTGATCGCGTTTAAGCGTTGATCACGTTCAATTTCGACGGTGAAATCGGCCCTTAGCGATGATAGTACTTATTTCAAACTCATGGTAAGGTCTCTGTTCTGCGCTCATGGTAAAGTTTCGCGCGCGAACGGTGAGGTGTTTTTTATGTCTATGTAAAATTACGTTCCCACATTACAATGAAGAATTAATTTTCAACATTAAAATTTCGATATTAAATGTCCTGTGGGTAGACCACCTGCACGATGGTTCGACGATATTGTGACGGCAGTGGGGAAACAATGGATAAGGCTGGCAAGGGACCGAAGGGAATGGCGGGATAAAGAAGAGGCCTATACTCAGCAGTGGGTGGATGTGGGCTGATATGATGAAAATTTCAACATGATTCCAACAAAAATTGCCCTTAGGTAATATTCTTTTTTCCCCAAACATTTCATTTCACTAACAACATTATTTTTCCGTTGATCATGCCAGCAGCTTTACCTTAATCGCCTTTTACGACACCTCGGTAAGAGTGAGGGTGGCCTATTCTACTATGCCGGGGACCACACGAAACCAGACCAGAGAAGAAAAACTCTGCATTTATATCAAAACCCTCGCCAACCCGTCTGCCAAGCGTGGTGAGTGTGGCAATTACCCCTCATGTGATTGAGGGAGGCCCGTGCTTCAGCAGTGGGGACTTAAATGGGCTGATGATGATTATTTTTCCGTAGAATTGCGAAAAAAACCCCAATCTACCAACCATTCACTCGTAATTCCACAGAGGTGCAACCTAATTAGACTGAGCCATACTTGAAAAACCGCGCGAAGCCGTTAATTCTGGAGTGACGTGCTGGGCGACGTTCTTTCTCTACCGCACCCGTATATAGATGAATTCAAGCTGCGTCAGGGCCGGTTGGATCTCTTTCACACTGACGTATTTTTCTGAAAATGTTGCGCGTTTTAGGGTTGTCGAAGCAAAGGCACGCGACACAATATTTTGGGCGCGTCACAGATCACATAATTCACTACGAAAGAATCCTTGTGATCCCTACTACGCTATGGAACATTCGCTTACAGACGGTGTCAGGGCGACTTACTCCAAAGAGTAGTATTATATAACTTACTCCCCCCGCAGAGCAAAATAGCACTTGTGTCTCAGATATAAAAGTTCAGTATAACAAGGGCACCTCCAGGTGTACATATATTTTTGGCGCTTTTATGATATGACTAAACATTTCCTTGGTTTACTTGTTTGGCCAAAAAACGTTTCGCAAAATATCACATCGCAAACTATTTTACGCAAATTTTGGGCGAAAAGATTTTTGGAAAATGAACTTTGACGAAAAATAATTTGGCCAAACGGATGGATCCTCATTTCCTTAGATAATTATGGCTTGTTAATCGAAAATGTTCGCAAATCATGTTCTTATTTGAACAAATGTAATTTTAATATAATACCTGTATTAAACTTAATTTAATGATTTTATAAACAATGTTAAGGTAACGGGTAGGGCACACTAGCGACGCCAATCGAATTTTAATTTGTATCTACTAAACTGGATCTATTTATTTAATAAAAAGTATAAGTGTTTGTTGAGAGGTTGTAATCCAGAAATTGTTTAAAATTGATTCCGTTTAGTAGATAAAAATTAAAATCGATTTGCGTCGTTAGTGTGCCTTACCCGTCACCTTAATGCATGTGGTTGGCATAGGTTTTCGACCCTATTCAATTGAAATTAGGAGGAAAAGTGGTAGAAACTTCCGCAGTCATACAAATATGGTTAAATACCATATTTGTATGACTGCGGAACACTACCGTGCCCCCAGATATGTACTGGGGGCACGGTAGTGCCCCGCCAAGTCAAGCGCAAAGCAAACACTGTCGTACCATCTTTTACTGGGACAATGGTTCCACCGCCGCATTTTTAGGCTCCTAATTGAGAACGCCGTGTGGTAGAATAGGCCACCCTCACTCTTACCGAGGTGTCGTAAAAGGCGACTAAGGTAAAGCTGCTGGCATGATCAACAGCACCCAGAGAAGGAAAACTCTGCATTTATATTAAAACCCTCGCCAACCCGTCTGCCAAGCGTGGTGAGTATGGCAATTACCCCTCATGTGATTGAGGGAGGCCCGTGCCCCAGCAGTGGGGACTTAAATGGGCTGACGATGATACATAAAAATATACTCATACTATTTACACGCGACTAGTGGCAATATGATCTATTTAATAAGATTTTATATAGTTTCTACAAAAAGAAATGAAATCCCAAAAACATTCTGTTAAAAACTAGCCAAGTCTCGATGGAGCTGATACTGAGCTCTGAGCGGACTGAGATAAACAATCTCTAAAAAGTAAAAAAAAATGTATGGAGCGAAACAATAATATATGTAACTCCATCATCAACTAAGCGTTTTGTCCCGGTTGCGTCCGAAGCTGTTGCTTCGGAGCCCGGGGTCCGCTTTCCTACTTCGACTCCTCCACTTCGCGCGGTCTTGTGCATCCGTAGTGGTCAGTTTAATAGCACGCATGTCATCCCTTACGATGTCAAGTCACACCTTTTTAGGTCTACCCCTTCTGCCAGGACCCGGCGGTGGTGCCATGGCCAGACATTTGTTACCCATGTAGTTGTCCGGTTTTCTCAGGGCATGATCGTAAATCTCCAGAAGTTTGTCTGCTATGTCACGGATATGAAGGCTCCCACGTATGCGTGAGTTTCTCACCCGGTCTTTTCGCGTAACTCCTCACATCCACCGCAGCATGTTCATCTCCGTGACATGTAACTCCTGCTTGTATCGCTCAAGTACCGGCCAAGTCTCGTTGCCATACAAAAGTACCGGTCTAATGATGGACTTATAGACCTGTCCCTTCAACTTAACCAGCATTTTGGGGTCACAGATATGCAGATGACGCCTGTCACATCACGCCATTTGGTCCACGCGGCAGCAATACGTGCCTTGAAGTCGTGATCGATGTCTCCGGACGAATCTCCCAGTCCAAGGCACCACCGTTCTCAAGCGACTCCTTTTACCCACTAACTCGTCTGCGTCTAACTGCTCCTATCCAAATCCACCAGCGCGATATCATCAGCATATATCAGCACCCAAGGAGGCTGCTCATGAGGATTTTTAGTGCTGTCTGACAAAACGTCTAGTATAACGCTAAATAAAAATGGACTGAGGACGGAACCCTGGTGTACGCCAACAGTAATAGGGAAGGGTTTGGTGTCGCCAACTGTAGTACTGAGATCCGGAATTGCGGTACATGATATCGGATGATGTCGATATAAACTTCAGGAACTCCTTTGGACCTTAGAGCCCTCCAGATCATCACTCGCGGAACACATTCGAAGGCCTTCTGCAGGTCAAGAAAAAGGAAGTAAAGAGGCGTATTCTTCAACCTATATTTTCCATGATGATCCGTAGGGCAAAAATAGGGTCCTTGGTAGGGACCACGAATTTTATCACGGCAAAGGGTTGCCGGGATAAAATCCGTACTGAAGGGCCGAGACACACTCATGTCTGATCCTGGAATCTACAATCCGCTCGATGAGCTTCATAGTGTGGGACATGACCACATTTATTCCATGGTAGTTTTCGCACTCCTGTATCGTTCCCTAGCTTTTGAAGACTGGGGTAATAATTCTCGATCTCCATTGGTTTGGGATTTTCCCCGTGAGGAGTATGCGGTTGTAAAGGTAGGTTAAAATGCCTACACCACGAGGACCCATCGCATTCCATGCTTCAAACTCCCTCGACAGCTTTCCGGTTCTTCATGCGGGGAAGGGCTATAAGGACTTCCTCAGACGTTATCAGCGGCACTAGTCTCTGGTTCTGATGGCTGCACCTCTTTGTGCTGCTTGTTTAGCAACTCGTGGAAATATGAGCGCCACCTCTCCTCCACCGTGAAATCTTCGCATAGTAGGTTGCCACCAGAGTAATTAAAGCAGCGGCATTGTGAGATGTTTTGTACAGTTTTGACCCTGGAGCGCGCTAGCTTGTAGATGAGCTTCTGCCCCTGAGGCGATTCCAACTTGTCATGTAGAAGTTGCAAGTGGTCTCGTCTGGCTTTGGTTACTGCTCTCTTAGTGGCCCGCTTTGCAGACCTATACGCGTCGCGGTCTTCTGGAGATTTGGTCGCTTGCCACTGCTTAAAGAGGGTTTTCTTCACCATTATCTCAGTATTCTTGGACTGTATCGTCTTATGTGCAAGCGTACTTGTCACCGACAGCTAAGACAAATTTCCGGGACGTAACTTCATCAAGCATCCGCCACCTGATTTGGCGTCGGCACTGCTCAATGCGCTTGTATTTAGGCCTGACACAGAGGTCCATGACAAGCAGACGGTGCTGTGACGCGAGACTCTCACCGGGAATGACCTTACAATTGGCTACTTTGCTGATAAGGTTTTTCCGAGTCATCAGGAAATCGATCTGGGTTGCGTGCCTTCCACTCTTGTACGTGATGAGGTGTTCGAGTTTCTTTTTGAAGTGCGTATTTACGTTGGCAAGGTCTGCTGCTGCACACGTTCTGAGGATGTCTAATCCATCTGACTTGCGGCTGCCATATCCGAAATCTCCGTGTACACCCACAAACTTCTCGCACTCCTCACCCACATGGCCATTCAGATCTCCACCTAGTATGATTCCCTGCGCCAGTGGGATGCCTCGGAGGATTCCACCGAGTTGATCCCAGAATATCATCCTCTCAGTGTCACTACAACCGGCCTGCGGAGCATAGGCGCTTATCAGATGAGTCATTACTCCTTCGATAAGCAAGCCTATGACCATGATCCGGTCGCGTAGGCGCTTCACTTCCAGGGCACTTTCGGCCAATTGTGGATGCAATTATCTTTTGATTCTCGCTCAGCACAACTTTTTCCACCGTCTGCCATGCATCTTATCTTGTTGTCATATGACGTAGATAATATGGTCACGGGCTCACGGACTATTAAGACAGAAGGTCTTTTAAGTAGAGATTAAATAGATTAACCGACATGTATCTTACAACTTTTTAAGGTAGCGAGACTGAGCTGCGAGACTAGAGTTTTTTTACAGGATGCTTTTGAAGGCATTTCTTTTGCATAACAAATGCTTTATCTGTATCCACTGTACTCCAGATAACACTCCTTTATGTAGCGTGGAATCAACATAGCCATGATAATTGACTGCTTATCAGCTGCTTAGCAGCATCTTTTGATGCAATAAGAGTTATAAGATTAAGTGCAAAGATTAATTTGTTTAATTTAGAACATATTTCATGATATGTTGTTTCCAGTTACAAAAACAATCTAATTTTATTTCTAAAATGTTGTATGGGTTACTGATACTACCACTTGTCTTGTTAAAATATTGTTAAGATTTTGATATAAGTAACGAAATTAATAAAATTATATTCATTTTTAAATTGATTCTATTTAACCACTCTATATTCTTGCATAGTGCTATGTTAATTCCATCAGCATACATTTTATGATTTCCCACTTTATCACCCTTAAATATATTAGTCGTAACATCAGCAAATAGTATACATTCATGTGATACACAATTTGGCAGATCATTAAGGCGACGGGTAGGGCACACTAGAGACGCCAATCGATTTTAATTGTTAGCTACCAAAGCAAATGTTTTAAATAATTACGGGGCTTTAGTCTCTCGGCAAACATACTATTTATTTAATGACAATGCCCAAATGTTGGGTCTGGTTTTGTACTAAAAAAATGATTCACGCCAAAAGTGGCCGCTTTTGCCGATAATTCAAAATTCGAGTGTAAAACCAGATCAATAGCTAACTATAACTATTAAATAAATAGTGTAGGTGTTTACCGAGAAACTGAAGCCCCGAAGTTGTTTAAAATAGATCTGGTTTAGTAGCTAACAATTAAAATCAATTGGCGTCGCTAGTGGGGTATACCCTTCACCTTAAGGTGACGCATCGATGAAACTAGCGGCCGCCAATAGATAATCTTAACCGGATATCTTTTTAACAATTTCGAAAATCGAGCCTCTTAGAAAAAATATATACTATTTATTTAATACTTATAATTAATTTTTGATCTGTTTTTGCACTCCAAATTTGAATTAACGCCATAAGTGACCGTTTTTGGCGGTAATTCATATTTCGAGTAAGAAGCAGACCAAAAAGTTAATTACTAGTATTAAATATGAAATATTAATTACACTAGCGATGCCAATCGATTTAATTTTGGCTACTAAACCGGATCTATTTTAAAGAATTTCGGGGTTACAATCTCTCGACAAACACTTATACTATTTATTTAAAACTTATCTATAGTTAACTGTTTGGTCTGCTTTTGCACTCGAATTGTGGATTACCGCCATAAGTGGCCGCTTTTGGCGTGAATCAATTTTTCGCATAAAAACGGACCCAACATTTGTGCATGGTTATTTAATATATACCTAGTATAAGTGTTGGCCGAGAGGTTGTAACTCCGGAATTGTTCAAAATAGATCTGGTTTAGTAGCTAAAAATTAAAATCGATTGGCGTCGCTAGTGTGCCCTACCCGTCACCTTAAACATTTTGTGGAAAGTAAGCTTGAAAAATCACAATCTTTTTTTTATTTTAAATGTCAAGTTTCTATTTTGATTTATTGACTGCATTTCATTACAATGAGTAAAACTCTGTTGGTGGAGCCACTGAATCGTAAAATTGATCAATTGTATATATAAGACCACACAACAAAAGAGAGGAAGCGGCGCAATGTCACGTTCACCACGTCTTTATGGGATCGCACACAAAGCTGAGATCCCATCTGGGGGAATGAAGGGGTGGGGTGTAGACGACGAAATCCGCCCCGGGCGTCAGCCTTGTTAGCTACGATTAGGAATCCATTGTATTGCATTAACTTTATAAGTGAATCTAATGACGATCATGAGAAGAGAAGTAAAGCGAGTAGGTTAATTGAAAAAGATAAATTTAAAATATATTTATCGAAAACAAAAAAATAGCTTTTAGATTCTTCTTAAAGTACCTCTCCGACTAGCGAAGGTTGGCCGTCAATCTAGCATATTCTTCTCCGTCTCTAGCGAAGCGACACACCTCTGCCGCGCTCGCGATCCTCGTCCACTCCCAGATGTAACGCAGCCATGTTTTTTTCCTCCAACCCATATGCCTCTTACCAGCTACTTTCCCCAGCAAATCTATCCAGCTAATCCAGCAAGCAACTGTCGATAAGCCCACTGATGTCTTCCTTGATCGTCCAAGCTTTGCATCCGTATAGATGAATAGGTCAGACGTAGCAACGGAGCAAGAGAAAGTTTCAGATTGCGATTACAGCTTTTACATAGGTACCTTAAGCTGTTAGCAATCCTAAAAAGATTTTTTTTTAAAGTGGGCTATGGCTAGAGTTCATGACCCGTGTATGCTTTGTTGATTAAAATAAATGAGTGTTAAATAAATGCTGTCTTTAAATAGATGACAAAATAAGAGCCATCTATTGTCGCGACTTTACAATGCGGTGGATTGTATTTATAAGAGTATGTTTTTTCAAGCAAGAACTGTTTAGATTTACTTTTATAATGTTTTACTAGATGTCGCTGCCTGGCGCAAAGACTCAGCTAAATATTAGATTATTATTAGTTTTTATCATGTTACCATTTATTTTTGTAAATTGGAATAATTACGAGTACCTACGAAACTTCTCCTTTCGTCGCACCATTGCCCTTTCTGCATGACCCAAAAGTCGACTGGTAGAGAATGCCTCTGGGCATTAAGTTCGCCTAGTGTATCGTTTTGTTATAAAGCTGTAAAACAGTAAAGAAAAAAAAAATATTTGCCATAAAACACAAAATATGGTCTGGTGACCTATGAAGGTATCGAACTCGCGACCTTATTGTTATTAGGATGACCACAGATGTGCTGTATGAGCTCAATACTTTATCCAACTGAGATACTGGGGCGTTGCAGTAATGGGTGCTAATATAAAACTGACGTCGCGATAATATCTACTTTTAAACGTCACTCGATGAGAACAAAGAAAATAACAGATACGTTTATCGTCGCCATCTTGTAGTTAAATGTGGTATATCTATAAAATTAGGATGTACAAAGAAGAACAATGTAATTCGATAGGCGATAACAAAAAAGTAATGCACATGACTTCATCCAAGCTCTCGCTCTTGCTCCTTCGCCATTTTCCTGCCAAATTTTAAGAAGACATCATCGCGGCAGCACTTGCGTTTATTCTAGGTGGAAATCGGACCCATTTTGCCACACACGTGCCGATCACGCCCTCGACACGATTTTCGGATCTAAATCGTAAGTTCGCGCGAAGCAATTTTTGAAAACGGGCCGACAAAAAATTTATCGGACCGATTTGCCCACACACGAGGCGATTTAGGAGACGATATCGGATCCTCCCCACCGCTGCCCCGATATCGCCACTGATTATCGGAACGCGTGTAGCCCTTCTAACTATTCTAATCGTTCAGGAATAGTAGAAAATTGGCCAACTTTTTGTAGGATTCTGATAAATAGTCGGTCGTGTGTGGTCACCCTAATAGTCTTGGGCTTCGATTACTGATTCAGAAAACGCATAATTCTGATTTCCTATTGTGAGTTTCCGGTGTAACATCAAGGCTTCGACGGGGTTATAAAAGTGAAACTGGCTCTTGTGAACTTGTAAGTGTTGCTTATCTATAGTCCACTGTCGATAAACTATCGATATAAAATAAAAAGTATCGATAGTCTATCGATAGTTTTGCTGGTTGTCAATAGTATTGATACTATCGATAGTAAAATTAGATCAAAAATATTGATGACGCTAATACTATCGATTGATTAATGTCCCATACTATCGATAGTATCGGACACATTTAATCAGGCAGCAATACTATCGAA
Organism: Marasmia exigua; assembly: GCA_019059595.1. Taxonomy (NCBI): domain Eukaryota; kingdom Metazoa; phylum Arthropoda; class Insecta; order Lepidoptera; family Crambidae; genus Marasmia; species Marasmia exigua. The sequence goes on from CM032472.1 coordinate 14,151,459, forward strand.
ACATATATGACAGTCGATAGTACAAAACCATCGATAGTATCGGTCATTGAAAAATGCTTTATGCTTAATTATCACACAATGCAATGCTATGCTATTACAGTTTTTAACTTAGGGATAAATGCTCTGCGTGTGATCTGGAGCCTAAGCTAGGGTGACCCTGTATTTCAGGCCTCCAGGTCCCACCTGTAAATAATTGATAACAATTTAAATGACTGCGCTTGTTTTTTTCTGTGTGTGTTTGAGTGTGTTAGTGTGTGTGTTTGTGTGTGTGCGTGTGTGTGTTTGCGCTCGCGTGGTTGCACGTCTGTGTGTATTTGTATGTGGATGTCATATGAATTTAATGTACGTTTGTTATTAAATATTCCGTTTCTGCATAATTTAGTTTCAGTAACCATTCCTGTATTCGTACAGTTGAGTAACATTCCTTACAAGTTTTACTATAAATATTCAGTACCCTATTTAGCTGATTATAAAGGTATGGTGCGAGAAAGAACAGATGTCGTCTTAGAAAGACAGTTTTAAGTGTTTTTAGATTGCAGACTTTATCCGATCTTCGTTTTCTTGTTTCGTTGTATCGTATCGTGTTATGCCTATTGTACATATTTACTTTTTCTGTGTTGTGATGGTCAATAAAAGTTTTTTCTTTCTTTTTTTCTTTCTTTTCTAAGAGTGTGACTGGAAGCATAGGATAGCTCGGAGTGCTTGCGAAGTGTCGCGTGCAAAATAAAAAGGCGTCTAATGGATAGCACTTGACTCTCTTGATAAAGAATAACAATTGATAGTATAGGCGATATCAATAGTATTGATCATATTTAATATGATACTATATTGATACTTTTGACCAATAGCAATACTATCGATAAACTGAATGATTTTCGAGGCTAGCTATCGATAGGGAAACTATGGATAGTTCCGCAACACTAAACTTGACCTTCCTATACGAGACTATACGGCCACGCGATCTCGCGACCACGTGACCACGTAATCACGTGACAAGCGCCCACGTAGCGCACGAGTACGTAACGGCTCGTTCATTCATAAATTGTGTCTAAAACTTGCCACTCACGGGACCACTTTCAAAGACATACATTTTGTTCTTCTTCTGGTTTTTTCTCTCCAACCAGCCAAGTTCCTCAAGGAAACCTATTACCGCCTTGACGTTGCCGAAGATTTCCTGTAGATTATCCGGTTTTCCCAGGTGGCCCGGCAGGTGGCCACTACTCTGCACTCCAGTACAGTATTAGGTACCTACACATAGGGGGCTTTTTCGTTCTTTCCATGCATGTTCTGCATAGAGGGCTGCACAGAGTACCTACTTTTCAATATAAGGGCTGTCTGTAACACCTTTTATTTCTTTGATTTCGCAGGGGGAATGCCGCCGGCTCAAAAGATGAGCCGACTATCTTATGCATACCAGACCACCGGTTGGCACCCGGGTTATGTGGAGAGCCCCGCCAAAGGAGAGCCTCCTTTGGCGGGGGGCTTCTCCCAAAGAGAAGCCAGGCAAAGGCATACCCACTAAACCCTCTGCGGTTCTCCCTCATCGCCCATATTAGGGAATATCATGGTGATACGGCCGAAGCCTCCCTCCACGATATTCCTCGGCCGGATGTCCGCCTGTACGGTAACACCTAGATTAAACAGATGTTTCTTAAGGTGACAGGTAGGGCACATTAGCGACACCAATCGATTTTAATTTTTAGCTACTAAGCCGGATCTTTTTTAAACAATGTCGGGATTCCAACCTCTCGGCAAACACTTATACTATTTATTAAATAACCATGCACAAATGTGCGTTCGTTTTTGTACGCAAAAATATAATTCACGCCAAAAGTGGCCGCTTTTGGCGTCTTGGTTGTAAATTGTTTAAAATGGATCCGGTTTAGTAGCTAAAAATTTAACTCGATTGGCGTCTAGTGTGCCCTAACCGTCACCTTAATGGAGGAATAAGCTCTTTTTTTTGTTGTTTTGAGAAATCCAGAAGTGCTTGCTCGGAATCGAACCACGACTCCTCGCATTGAAGGTGCGTTCTTATCTATTGATCTACCATCACCCCATCCATGGAGACACCATCGCTCCCTGGGTTCCACAGAGCTATCTCGATATAATGACTATTCGGTGCAACGCACGAGTTCGTCGCCCGCTGCGCACACGCCACTTTTGCAAGGTCGCCCGATGAGATCATTGCCAATGTAAAACGGAAATCTGTTATGCAACGCAGGTCAACGGTTTTAACTAACTAAATAAATAAATAAATCAAAACATCACATACATTGATCTGACTCCGAGATAGGTAGCTCAAGCACCTGTGTTACGGATATCAGAATCAACAGTGGGATTACAAATCTGTGCGTCCTGTGAAAAGTGGTACAAGTCGACTTATGTATATCGAATTTGATTTTCTTCTTGCTACTTCATCACCAAAAAACCCTTTATTATTCTGTCTGATCAGACGGAAAAATGAAGGATTTTTTGCATGTCTGATCAGACAGAAAAATAGAGGATGTTTTTGTATATACCTAATACTTTTCTTTTGTAAATATATACTCATAATACATAGGACATATAAAAACGGACCCAACATTTGTGCATGGTTATTTAAGGTGACGGGTAGGGCACACTAGCGACGCCAATCGATTTTAATTTTAACTAAACCGGATCTATTTTAAACATTTTCGGTGTTACAATCTCTCGGCAAACGCCTATACTATTTATTTAATACTTATAGTTAACTGTTTGGTCTGCTTTTGCACTCGAATTTTGGATTACCGCTAAAAGTGGCCGCTTTTGGCGTGAAATAATTTTTCGCGTACTAAAACAGACCCAACATTTGTGCATGGTTATTTAATAAATAGTATAAGTGTTTGCCGAGAGGTTGAAACCCTGAAATTGTTTAAAATAGATCCGATTTAGTAGCTATTAAAATCGATTCGCGTCGCTAGTGTGCCCTACCCGTCACCTAAATATCTTACCAATGTTTCAGAATGTTGAACTCAACTGGGAATCAGTTGGCATTTGTCAAATTTTCAACAGATGCACCTTTAATAATAATAATAAATATTTCACAATATCACGTACATACATTGTCCACATACACTAATTTTGATTGTTAAAATGTGTACGCTCCAGTATATTATATCTACCTATTGTTAGACCCAATAGTAAAAAATGAATAATTTTAAAATGTTATGAAAAGAAAAGAAAAGAAAAATATTTATTTGGAGCATTAAACTTAAGAGTAATATTAACATAAATATAAATTCAATGCTACCAAAATTTATTATTATTTATTTATATATAAGATACACCAACAGCAATACACATAAAACAATCACAAATGATAACAGGTAACTTAAAAAGGAAATATTCAAATATGTTTCCCAATTATAGGTATACACAGCGTTCTTAATATTGTAGATAATTTATCACTAATATTAAACTTAAAATCTACTCAAAATTCAAGTACCAAAATGGTCGCCACTGAGCATTGTGTCATTGCTTCAAAAGCAATGACGCTGGTATTCTGTGGCACCAGCATAAAGTCGCGAGTCAAGTATAGTGGTGAATTTGCGTAACTACGAGTCATCGTCATCATCGTCAGCCCATTTAAGTCCCCACTGCTGGGGCACGGGCCTCCCTCAATCACATGAGGGGTAATTGCCATACTCACCACGCTTGGCAGACGGGTGGGCGAGGGTTTTGATATAAATGCAGAGTTTTCCTTCTCTGGGTGCTGATGATTATGCCTGCAGCTTTACCTTAGTCGCCTTTTACGACACCTCGGTAAGAGTGAGGGTGGCCTATTCTATTCTGCCGGGGACCACACGGCGTAAATAACTACGACGAGTATAACTTATTTATTATTGTAATAATTGTGACCCCATTCCGACAGGTCAGTACGCGCGCTTCTGCTCTCTAGTTTTCAGATAAGGTTATCTGAGTATTTCTACTTATTATGTTGCTAAGGCGAGCTACAACAGTACAACTCATATTTAATAATTCGATAAACGATATTATAACAATTGGCTAATAATAATAAATTAATTAAAGTGGGCATGGGTTGGCCATTTATGTCGCCGACACGACGAAATATGGAGTAAGTGTGTTTTAGCCTGGAGGTCGCGTATGGGTAGGAGAAGCGTAGGCAGACCACCAGCCAGATGGGAATATGATCTAAGAAATCACGCATGCATCCTATGGACCAGGAAAACTAATCACAGAGTGGAGGTGCTTCGCAAAGGCATATGTCCAACGGTGGGCAAAAGAATGCTTATTTTATGTATTTTATTTTTATTTTATTTTAGTAGGACAACCAACAAGATAAACACTGTTACAAGCAAATGAGCACATAGACAAACATAATCTTAAAGCTAAGTGTCATCATACTTATAGGTTGCCACGGCATGCAATGTGTATTAGTGCGTTAAGATTAAACAAAACTTTATAAAATTTAATTATGTCCAAGACTTGTGACGTGTTCGCTAACGAGTAGGTGGTTCAGGCGTCAAGCACTGCAGCACCTGACGCCTGAATTTTTGAGGCTTATTTGCGAAAATATCTATTTCACACGCTTTGTGGAGCTTATTGTATTGTCGCTGTAGTCTGTGCATGGTGGCGTGATGACTCACATTGGTTCTGGTACCCTTAACAAAGAAAGGCACGTATCTTCCGACCCGCGTTGACTTATTTGGTACGTTAATCTGGATCAATTGTAACAGAGAGCATTATGTCTTCATCAGCAGAAAGAAGAAGAAAAGAAGATCAATTCACAACATCACATACTTACATTGATCTCACTCCGAGATAGGTAGCTCAACTATACGTGTAACGGATATCAGAATCAACAGTGGAATTACAATAATACACATTTAAGGCGACGGGTAGCCTATCTAGCGAAACCATTCGTTTTTAATTGTAAGCTACTAAACCGGATCTATTTTAAACAATTTCGGGTTTACAACCTCTAGGCAAACACTTATACTATTTACTAAATAACCATGCACTAATGTTGGGTCCAACGCGTACGCGAAAAATTGATTCACGCCAAAAGCGGTCACTTTCTGAGTGAATCAATTTTTCGCGTACAAAAAAGGACCCAACTTTAGTGCATGGTTATTTAATAAGTAGTATAAGTGTATGCCGATTGGCGTCGCTAGTGTGCCCTACCCTTCACCTTAATATTTTTCTTCTGTTAATATATACTTATAATAATACATAGAAACACCCAGACCAATACAAACAGACATGTTTACTTGAAAATAAATCGGTTGTATTCAACGTTCGTTCAAAATTAATAAATTGCTAACCTAACCTAACCTTTGCAAACCAAAAAATACTAATTGCACATCAAAATCATAAGTGCTATTAGTACTTTGGTGTGCAAATAAGTAATTTTTAGAGAGTTGGTTTAATTCAGCGTTATTTTTTTATCGTTTACACCGCGAAAAACTCGCAATAGGTTTATTTTTATAGTGGCACAGTATATTGGCTCTCCTGATGGAAGAAAAGAGCCCAAGTTTCAATTACAACGGAAGCGATGTTAAGGCATCATCTCCGTCGGCATCGCATACTGACTTTAAGACTCACGATTAAATACCATTTAGCATGTTAGATCAACAATATAAGCCAATTATAAAGGTAATTGTATATTCCAAAATAAATTGCAAAAAAATAAAAAAATACTAACTTTTAGTAGGTACCTTCACTATACTGCGCCACTGAGGCTCATATCTGCGGTAGTCGCAGTTAGTAAGTACTTGTAGGTACAATGAATCATCGGTTTACACATCAGTTCTTAGAAGTTTAATATACGAGTATTACGTACCTTCTTTAATCTTGGAGACAGGACGACGCGTAGTCTTTGCATAGCAAGTTGATGTCATCTGAATGACATTGAAATAGCTTGACTACATGATCAATAATGATAAGCGAAATAATTTTGGTTTCCTAGATTATTTACAAAAACATGGCATAAATAGGTAGGTAGCTACATTAGGTAACAATGGTGAACTCCTTCGTTGCTGGCCTTATTAACACAATGGCCAATTATTTAAAAGAAAGAAGGTTTTTCAATGTTTGAAAAGTGACGGTTGTCAATGTGATGGCCAACAGAGCGGATCACAGATCACTATAGGAGAGGGTGGTAAGATGGGGTACTTAAGCTTTGAAGGTCAATAATACAAAAAAATACACAGTGAAATAATTGTATATATCTTTTTATTAACTACTAATTAATATAATTTGAATATTTGGTGTCATTAGGAACTTTTGGTTACATATTTATGAGAAAAAAAATAAAATTCAAAAAAGGTGTTTTGCCCCGTCTTGCCCCATGGTGCTGGTAAGATGGGGTACCCCCCTGAGGTAAGATGGGGTATGAGAATGGCCACAGAGAAAGATGATTATTTGTGCTGGCAGAACCTGCAGACATGGGTGGCTTCGTCATCATCATCATCTATTCCTGCGCAACTATTATGATTATATCTTCCACATGATGAGCATGATATCCACCCTTCAATGGAAACGGAATATACATCCTCACAATACATACATGGTGTATCCTCCTCTTCTTCAATTTCATCTCCAGATAATGAGACTCTTCGTCGTTGTCGTCCATTGAAGGGTGGATACCCTTCAATGGAAACGGAATATACATCCTCACAATACATACAAGGTGTATCCTCCTCTTCTTCAATTTCATCTCCAGATAATGAGACTCTTCGTCGTTTTGCTAATTTTGCTGGTCGGCTATTCTTCTTAGATTTTTTATTTTGAGTTTTTGTTGTAGTTTTCTTCTGTTTTTTTAATTCATGGTTTCTCTTTTTTGTTTCTATTTTCTCTAGTTCTTTCTGTTCAGCATCTTTTTTCTTCTGGGCAATGACTTCCAATTCTTGTTTGTAGGGAGACGACGTGATAATTGCTGTTTTCCTTCGCTTTTTAGTAACACGAGAGGATTTTTTAGTAAGCGGAAGTTGTTTTGGAGAAGTCAAAACAAAGCTACTGTCACTTTTATCGTGTGTCGGTGAAATAGCTGGTTGTGATGTTTTTGGTCCTTGACAACTGGTTTATCAGCTGGTTCTACCCAGTGCGTGTGCTGGTTGGATTGATTTTGACCTGCTTGTGATGTCTCGGGTTGGTCTTTAGTTTGATAGGTTGCTGATTCCTGATTTACTAGCCTGGGTCTCCAGTGGGTACACCCTGGCAAAGAGTCATCAACAACAACATATCTGCTAAAAGTCGCAGCATTGTCAGCTGTTTGTGCAGCTACTGTGTCTAAAGTTTGATTACTAGTGACATTGCTTATATCTTGTAATACTTCTTGGTTTATGGAAGTTTGGGCATCATTTAACTGGATCTCCGTTGTCAAAGAAGGAGCAAAATCTGTTTCGGAAAATACGTTAGGATTTAAGGGCCAAATCCCACATTTACGAAATCCATTTACTGCTGTAGACATAGTGGCTGCTTGAACAAAGGCATTTCCAAATACTTCAGCGACTTGCCGGAGAGTAACGACTAGTCCAGTGTTAGACCGCAGCTAGGCTGTAACGGCTTGTTCATAATAAACGCTCAATAGACGCATGAACGCAACATCAGCTACTTGTAAACGGTGTGTCGTATGTGGAGGAAAACACAAGATTATAACACCATGAGCTCTTGCTTCATTGATCAAGTCAATATTCTGCGTGTGGGTGCTGTGCCCATCCAGTAATAGAAGCACAGGTCTCTCTTTAGATGCCCCACTGAAAATTACAAATCTCTTAAACCATTCGAGGAAAAGTTCGGGAGTAATCCACCCCGAATCACTACATGTGCCCCAAGCACCAGCTTGTGAATTTACCATCAGCTCTGGATTCATCCTTTTTCTGGGAAAGATAAGCATAGGGGGTATGAAGTTTCCAGCTGCACTAAAGCAAATCTCGACCGTTACTGTCTGTCCTCGTTCTGCTGAAACTATAGCCCCAACCTGTTTCCGACCTCTTTGAGCGATTATCTTTGAATTTGTCTTTGGCATGACAGAAACTCCCGTTTCATCACAGTTATATATACGGTCAGGAGTTAGTTGGTGCTCATCGTACACGTTGCCGAGAAAGTTGAAGAATTTTTCAACTGCAACTTTGTTAAAACCAGATGCTTTGGCAGCAGAAGTATTTTCAGGTGTTCTAATTGAATGCTGTGGGTGCCGTTTTAGGAAACCATTTATCCACTCTCCACCAGCTTCTTTTTTCTCAGCGTTGAATGGATTTTCATTGCTAGTTCGTACACAATGCCTTTAAATCTTTGACTGTCCATATAACCGTTCTTCCATTTCTAACAAATACGCACAAAGCTCATCCTCTTCAGACTTAGAAAAAACAGGCAGTTTTGGACCCAATGTTACTTTAATTGGTAATTTCTGTATTATTTCGGTCAGTACATGGCGAGCAGTCTTAACTTTTCTCTCTAATGTCGTCTGTGGCACATCAAAATGCTTAGATGCTTTATAATAACCCATTTTTCCATCTAGAACCGCTTGAGTGGTTTCCCGCATTGATTCTTCGGACCACGACCCTCTGTCAGTCGTTCGTTTGTAGTCACGAACCATCCTAAAAAGACGATCTATAATAAGCTCACAAAAAACAAAATTTTTGTTATGGAAAACAAAAAAGAATAAAATTGTTCTCATTGGGGGCAAGATGGGGCACCCCGTTACCCCATCTTGCCTGCAGAGCCATTCTATAAAAACAATTAACCAAAAATTAAAACTCGGAAACATTATACAGATTGTAGTTTTAACTAAGGCGACGGGTCTATTTTAACAATTTCGGAGTTACAATCACTCGGCAAACACCTATACTATTTATTTAATACTTATAGTTAACTGTTTGGTCTACTTTTGCACTAGAATTAAGGATTACCGCCGAAAGTGGGTGCTCTTGGCGTAAATCATTTTTTCGCGTACAAGAACGAACCCATTGTGCATGGTTATTTAATAAATAGTATAAGTGTTAGCCAAAAGATTGTAACCCCGAAATTGTTTAAAATAGATCCGGTTTAGTAGCTAAAAATTAAAATCGATAGGCGTCGCTAGTTGACCCTACCCGTCGCCTTAAGCTAAGTACTTAGCACGGAATCCACTCAATGCGATGATGTATGAATTTATTAAAGAAAAATTATATACACAAGTATTGTATAGGTAGATGTGTGATGTGTTTTATCTGTGAACGCGCACTAGTGTGCCCGTCATCGACAGCGACTTTACTTTTCTTTAATAAAATCGGACAATGGCGTGCATTTTGTTCAAGGTCAAATGACGATCACTTGTATTGTCAATAGGAAATCATGAACAGTTCCTCCTGCAGGCGATATCAGATTTTTCACACATGTCCCTCCTCAAAGTAGCAGGAGATTGCGCCAGTGTTTATAAATAAACTAACGAGTTGTGACGTAGCCAGCGACGCGACGCGACGTGGCAAGAGGGTGTGGTCGGCAAACGCCGCGAAACTTACGCAATGCAACGATACCCGCTCCAAATGAGCTTCGATGCATAATAATAAGCTATGTGTTATCAGCCATTCGTTGAACGTGGCTCACAGCCATGACCCGTTAATCAGTCAGCTGGCGAGTCACATGTTGCTAATAATAACACACTTGCACTGGCAACTATATTTGCATTGGCTTGACTTGTCTAACATTTTTTGTTCTGATTGATAACATCATCATGATCAGCCCATTTAAGTCCCCACTGCTGGGGCACGGGCCTCCCTCAATCACATGAGGGGTAATTGCCATACTCACCACGCTTGGCAGATGGGTTGGCGAGGGTTTTGATATACATGCAGAGTTTTCCTTCTCTGGGTGCTGATGATCATGCCAGCAGCTTTACCTTAGTCGCCTTTTACGACACCTCGGTAAGAGTGAGGGTGGCCTATTCTACTCTGCCGGGGACCACACGGCTGATTGATAACACTAGTCAACAAATTTTTAACTTCTTTTCGCAACAAATAACAGAGATAGATAGATAGATACACTTTATTGCACAAAATTTACAGATCCTAGCCTAAGTTATTATACTAAAACAATGTAGGCGGTTTTATCGCTAATAGCGATCTCTTCCAGACAACCTCAGGGTAGAGGAAAAGTATAGCGAATTAAGAAAAGGGGTAAGGCAGTGCAAGTCAGAAAAAGAGGTCCATAATTTTACTAAATTGTACTCTCTGATAATGAATCTGTTTTCAAAATTTTGATACCTCGTCTAGTATTTGATTTATAGAGAGTCAAATATCTCAAAATTTGGTTTAAGTTCTTTTTCATTGGCAATTTCAAAACAAGTACAAGCACTTTAAAAAAATGTTTCCGGCATATCAGTAAAGCTCATTTTCTCAATTATATATATCAATAAGATTTATTTTGTAGTCTTTAATCTATATTGAGTAATATTCATATCAACATCCGTGTACTTATAGCGCATACAAATTATCACTTAATTCTTGTAATGGAAAAAACATAAGATAGCTTAATTGGCTGTAGCGTTGCAGGGAAATCAGGTAAAATTATAAATTAAAAAGCATTTCATAATTTGGGGTTTTTATTTTCAAAAGATCTATTGAAATTTGTTACATCCCAATTGATACATATTTAAATAAATCCCAAAAAAAACACTAAGTGCCACTTTTTAGATTTTCAACCCTCTGTAACTTAATAACTGGACGTGATATGAAAATTCTGATAACAGATCTAGATTCAGCATATTAAGGTCTTCATATTTATCATATCTTATTCAGGTTGTGTTTTCTTGTTGACTTGTGTAATCAAAGGACCTCTCAAAATTAAAAAATATGGTGAAAGAACAACAAGAATTGCAACACGAAAATCTAAAAAAACTATTTACACAATGCAAGAATCACATATTTAACTTCACAAAATGGTCCACCCACACAAACAGCGACCACGCGCGTGACGTCACGTCGTACGCATCTAGGGATTGCAATCCAGCGGCGTTTTCAATCCAGCTGGATTTTTACTGGATTGAACTGAATCCAGCTGGATCCAGCGCGGATCCAGCTGGATGTAGAACGAAAATAGAAAGACGACATTTTTAGACCTTCTTTTATTGATTTTTTACTTCTTACGATAAATCTATGAAATATTTCACTTATTTGGTGATATATTTAATAATCAATGTTTTCTTTGCTTTTTTAATCATTTTACATCAAAAGAATCAACTTAAATTGAAATAACTAACTTAATATGTTAATATATTATATTAACCTCACATAACATTTTAGATAAGGTTTCTGAGTAAGCTCTTGTTTCATTAACCTTTAATAATAGGACGGCTTATCAGTAGCAAACAATCAGTATTACAAATTATTTTAAAATGGACTACAAAAAAGACTAAAAATAATACAATTTTAATCATCAATCAGAAGAAGCTCCGAAATAATCCTCTATCCACTTCTTTATTTAAAAATCTTTAATAATTAGGCAGTTAGTTATACGTATGGTAATAATAAGAAACCATTTTTTTTGAGTTCTTCGAAAATTAGACCTTAGAAAACAAATTTTATCTAATGTCTCATCTCCCAGCCGGCTTCGCACAGAACTGCATATGAAGCCGGCTGCTAAGAATGCCCTTTCGGCCTCTACACTCGTCGGCTTAGAAGTCATCTAATAAAATATCTTTAAAAAGAAACTTAAGCAAATTCTTATTGAGAAATGCTATTACAGTGTACCTAGATGATTTTTTTAATGATAAATTTTGACTGAATCTATGGACGCTTGTATGTACCTAATTTAGTTTATGATTTGAACAATTAAGTAACAATATTGGAAATTTAATTTTATGATTTGAAGTACTTATTAATTAGTTATCTATGTTTAATTTAAATTTTACACGCCAAAGTTGGCAGGACATGTTGAAACTAAAAAAATTGTACCAACCCATATTATGCTCTGTTGTAATATGTCTTTACACATGTTTTGGTAAATAAATATCTTTTATCTGTTACTCAAGAACCGTAGACAATTTTTTATCTAGCACTCCTTCGGTCTCATATATGTTCATTTCTTTTTTTAATACCTTTTCGTAATTTATTTGTGCACTAGATTTTGCTTGATTAAAGTTTTCTTTCTCTTTTTTGAGGTCCATTTCAAGCTCCTGCTCCAAAGTCACTGGCGAAGGTTCTGCCGCTTTTGCGTCATTATCTAGACCCTCCTCCATAAAATCCATAATATCTTCTCGCACCGGCGGCTCTACAATTTTATTGTTTATTCACTCGTTGTAGCAGAGTTTTCATTACCTGCTGCATCGCATTCTTTTTTGGTACAGGATAATAGCCAGGCTTTCTTCATACTTTTTTAGATTTTTTAAGTACACTAACGTACCAGTTACTTCGGAGAGGCGCCGTTCTTTGATTCTGTCGCGTCGTCCTCCGCGCTGTTTTGAAAATAGCGGCAATTCAAAAGCAAATGATTGGAATCGATACGTACGATCGCATCGTATGCATAGCGGAAGAGCTTTATTCGATAGCTGTGCAATATAACAGAGATAGATAGATAGATAGATACACTTTATTAATAAAACAATGTAGGCGGTCTTATCGCTAATAGCGATCTCTTCCAGACAACCTCAGGGTAGAGGAAAAGTATAGGGAATTAAGAAAAGGGGTAAGGCAGTGGAAGTCAGAAAAAGAGGTCCATAATTTTACTAAATTGTACTCTCTGATAATGAATCTGTTTTCAAAATTTTGATACCTCGTCTAGTATTTGATTTATAGAGAGTCAAATATCTCAAAATTTGGTTTTAGGTTCTTTTTCATTGGCAATTTCATAACAAGTACAAGCACTTTAAAAAAAGTTTCCGGCATATCAGTAAAGCTCATTTTCTCAATTATATATATCATTAAGATTTATTTTGTAGCCTTTAATCTATATTGAGTAATATTCATATCAACATCCGTGTACTTATAGCGCATACAAATCATCACTTAATTCTTGTAATGGAAAAAACATAAGATAGCTTAATGGGCTGTACCGTTGGAGGGAAATCAGGTAAAATTATAAATTAAAAAGCATTTCATAATTTGGGGTTTTTATTTTCAAAATATCAATTGAAATTTGTTACATCCCAATTGATACATATTTAAATAAATCCCAAAAAACTATACTATACTATACTATATTAAATAAGTGTTTATGAAAATGGTTATATAACAAAAGTTGCTGTAAAGCTCAAACTCGGCTCCAATGTCGAGAGGTCGAGAATAGGCCTTCTGGTACACAAGTCTAATCCATACTAATATTATAAATGCGAAAGTAACTCTGTCTGTCTGTCTGTCTGTCTGTCTGTCTGTCTGCTACTCTTTCACGCCAAAACTACTCAACGGATTTAAATGAAATTTGGTATACAGATAATCTAGACCCTGAGAAAGGACATAGGCTACTTTTTATTGCGAAAAGGGGGTTGTAAGGGGTTGAAAGGGGGGTAAAAAGTTACTTTTCCACGCGGACGGAGTCGCGGGCGGCCGCTAGTTATTTATAATCACATTTATAATTTTTGTGTCTGCTTTGTAATTATTTGTTCCAATTTGTCATTATAAGCAAATCAGGTCTATAAAAGTAAGTCAAATACGAATAATGCGATGGATGAGTGATACACGGGCGCTGTTAATCGGCTGACTTGAGTGATGTCTTCGCCTTAACATCGATTGTGTTTTGATCCGTAAAATTAAAACTTCGTTCAAACATAAGGCACTAAGAACAAAAATACTTTCGCTTAAGGCGACAGGTAGGGCACACTAGCGACGCAAATTAATTTTAATTTTAAGCACCAAAACAAATCTATTTTAAATAATTTCGGGGCGTCAGTCTCTCGGCAAACACTTATACTATTTATTTAATAATCATGCCCAAATGTTGGGTCTGTTTTTGTACTAAAAGATTGATTCCAAAAGCGGCAACTTTTGGCGGTAATCCAAAATTCGAGTGCAAAAGCACATCATATAGCTAACTATAAGTAATAAATAAATAGTATAAGTGTTTACCGAGAGACTGAAGCTCCGAAGTTGTTTAAAATAGATCTGGTTTGGTTGCTAACAATTAAAATCAATTGACGTCGCTAGTGGGGATACCCTTCACCTTAATGGCAATGAACCCAAACGAGCATAAATCGACTGTTTTTACGTAGGTATCATGCAAAGTCCTTGTTACGTTTCCTTATTTTTTAAAGACACACCTACGATTTTGATCGATTCATTGTGATTTGACCGATTTTTCGTGTGTCATCAATGTGTGTTTGTGTGTGTAAGTGCAATGAAAGTATATTCATTCATTCGTTCGACCCGGGGGTCGAGTTCACCTCGGACACCTCGGTTTTGTGTTCATCAATCCGCATTAGGCAAGCCTAATCCCATCATACCTACACTAGCGATAACTTGATTTCTATGATGGAGGCCTTTGACCTGCAGTGGGACAGTATCAGCCTAGACACTATATATACTCATCATTGTCGCAGTGTATTTTTTTTTTATGTAATGGGTAGGCAGACGAACAGACGGATCACCTGATGGTAAGCAATTGCCGCCGCCCATGGACACACGCGACACCAGTGGAGACACAAGTACGCTGCCAACCTTTAAACCCCCTATCCCCCGGGCCCCTATTGGGCCTCCGTTACCCTCACTTACGCAGCGAAACACAGCACAGTGCTGCTTCACGCCGGTTTTCTGTGAGGCCGTGGTCCGGTCTACTCCGGTCGAGCCGGATAATTTCCAGCAAACTTATATAGAATAAGATTGTTGGTTAGTTGTTTTAGATTTTCGCGTTGCATTATAACTATAATGTATCAATACGGGGATTAACACGATATTATATTATATTTATTTTGTGAAACAACATTGTGTACTCACATATTTGGCTCGACGTTTCGGCTACGTTACAGCAGCCGTGGTCACGCCGCTCGTGTAATAAATATCGTGTTAATCCCCGTATTGATACATTATGGTTAAGATTGTTGGTGTTCTTTTTCCTCTTTTTTCGTACGGATTTTTCCGCAATTGGATGTCAGGTGTGCCCGTTTCGCGAGTGTGGAAGGTGCAGTCGGCCGGTTTTCACTCCACCATCATCACCATTTCAGTCAATAAATGTCCACTGGACATGGGCCTCGCCCCCTCTCCACACAGATCAATCCTGTGCCGCCCGCATCCAAGGGATTCCCGCGACCTTCACTAGACCGTCGGTCCACCTCGTCGGGGGCCTGCCAGGACTTCAACCTCCTATATACGCGGCCTCCACTCGAGGACTGCCCCACCGGCCGCCTGTTCTTTTCACAATTGCCACCACTTGCCACTTGAGGCATTCAATTCTTTGGGAAATGTCTTTGACCTTGGTTCTCCTGCGGTCTCATCACACTCATCTCATCATTCCTGATACGATCACGCAGGGAGACTCCGAGCAAAGCCCTTTCCATTGCTCTCTGGGTGACTTAGAGCCTTGGGTGACTTAGAGCCTTCTTAAGGTGACGGGTAGGGCACACAAGCGACGCCAATCCATTTTAATTTTTAGCTACTAAACCGGATCTATTTCAAACAATTTCGGCGTTACAACCTCTCAGCAAACACTTATACTATTTATGTACAAATGTTGGGTCCAACGCGTACGCGAAAAATTTATTCATGCCAAAAGCGGCCACTTCTGGCGTGAATCAATTTTTCACGTACAAAAACGAACCTAACATTTGTGCATGGTTATTTAATAATTATTATAAGTGTTTGCCAAGAGGCTGTAACCCCGATATTGTTTAAAATAGATCCGATTTAGTAGCTAAAAATTCAAATCGATTGGCGTCGCTAGTGTGCCCTACCCGTCACCTTAAGCTGCTCATTTAAGGCGGCCACGTTCGTTTCCATATGTCCTCACTGGCAATTAGGGATTGCAATTGCTGGATCCAGCATCTTGCAATCCAGCTGGATCCAGCGCTTTTTTGAACATGCTGGATCCAGCACGCAGTGCTGAATCCAGCGATGCGGATCCGCAAACGTATCAATTCAAATTATTTGCTTTTGAATTGCCGCCATTTTCAAATCTGCGCAGCGGGCGAGGTTGCCGTTCTGTCACGTTATCACCCGTATCGCGTATACCTGTACCTTTTGTTGTTTATGTTATTATAAATCAAAGACAGTTGTTAACTGCTTACGTTTCGGCTGCTGTAATGTACATGTGTACATTACAGCAACATGTGCACAATGTTGTATCATATAATAAATATCGTGTTAATTCCTGTCTTGATAAATTATAGTTATAATGCAACGCGAAAATCTAAAAACTATTGGTAAGACTGATTGTTTGCAACTGATAAGCCGTCTTATTATTAAAAGTAAATGAGACAAGAGCTTACTCAGAAACCTTATCTAAAATGTTATATGACGTTAATATAATATATTAACATATTGAATTAGTAATATCAATTTAAGTTGATTCTTTTGATGTAAAATGATTAAAAAACCAAAGAAAACATTGATTATTATAAGATATCACCAAATGAGTGAAAGATTTCATAGATTTATCGTAAGAAGTAAAAAATTAATAAAAAAAGGCTCAAAAATGTCGTCTTACCATTTTCGTTCCACATTTTGCTGGATCCGCGCTGGATCCAGCTGGATTCAGGTCAATCCAGCAAAAATCCAGCTGGATTGAAAACGCCGCTGGATTGCAATCCCTACTGGCAATACATACTTCACGTTTCAGCCCAACCACTAATTCTATATCTAAGGTTACGTTCAAAGCTGGAGCTTTGGAGCCTGGGGTACGATTTAACCAAGATCCAGGAATTTGCAAATCTTGGAAACATAGTGACACGACTGCCGACTGACCTTTGCAACCCTTAGACAGAAGAAACAGAGCAACTGGGCCATGGGGACATGTTTAGGGTATCTCAATTATTGTGGATATCTACAGTTTGACCGCTCATCTATACTATTAATAAAGAGGTAAATCCTACAGACAGCTACAACGCTTACAAGTGAACCCAAAACATGAAACGTTTGAGCGATGTAATCGACACCTAGCACCATCTATTGATATAAAGTGGAAGTTATACCACCGGATCCGGATATAGATCCGGATACCACCGGAGTGATACCACTGCCTCACAGAAGACTGGCGTGAAGCAGCGCCTGCGCTGTGTTTCGCCGTGTGAGTGAGGTTGCCGGAGGCCCAATGGGGGAGAAGGGGAAAAGGTTGGCAGCGCCATTGTGACCACTGGTGTTGCTCCTCGTCCTCGTCCTCCTCGGTGATCCTCGTCTGCCACCTCTCATATAAAAAAAAAAAACGAATGTCCCGAAACGAAGTAAGGACGGGCCACTTAGTCACCTATTAAACCTGGACACCCCAGACACCTTTGCTATAATACATTCAGTATCTGAAGGTGAATAGGACAGTTAAAACATTTCGTATCTTGCATCCATCTTTCTACAAATAAAAATATTAAGTGGTAAAAATCATTAAGTTTTTTGTGTTATTCATCATCATCATCATCATTATTAGCCCATTTAAGTCCCCACTGCTGGGGCACGGGCCTCCCTCAATCACATGAGGGGTAATTTCCATACTCACCACGCTTGGCAGACGGGTTGGCGAGGGTTTTGATATAAATGCAGAGTTTTCCTTCTCTGGGTGCTGATGATCATGCCAGCAGCTTTACCTTAGTCGCCTTTTACGACACCTCGGTAAGAGTGAGGGTGGCCTATTCTACTCTGCCGGGACCACACGGCCAAATATCTTATGAGTTGCATAATGCGCTAATCGGAATTTTTGCTCATTGGGATAGACACAAACAATCGCAATAAATGAGTAATTGGTATGGCGACCATCTTACTATCGAATCACGATGTTTTATATAGTTTGCATTAGGGACCAAGAGCTGTAATATCTTTTGGCGACGAAGGTGGTTAGGACACATCAAGCTCGTGTTGATATTCTTCAGATGAATAAGATGCATATTATTTAATTATTTGTGCTTTATTGCGTGTGTAGTACTAATAATAATACTCAATACTCAATATTTTATTTGCATTTCACAGTGTACATTATAAGATCTTAAAGATAGGTATACACAATAGATCACTGTGAACCCTGTCAGGCACAACAAAAATGGAGAGGAGGAACACCATTGATCAAAAAGAAAAGATTATTAATTAAGTATTGATTAATTATTATGTATTAAATTGTTTTTTAATATTATTCAGTTTTTATAGCCTTATGTTCTTCTTCTTATGCCTTATAATATTTACATATTGTATTCATTTTTTATATGAGAGGTGGCAGACGAGCAGACGGATCACCTGATGGTAAGCAATTCCGCCGCCCATGGACACCCGCAACACCAGTGGAGTCACGTGCGCTGCCAACCTTTTCCCCTTCCCCCCCATTGGGCCTCCGGTAACCTCACTCACACGGCGAAACACAGCGCAGGCGCTGCTTCACGCCGGTCTTCTCCTTCTGTGAAATTATTATAATATATTATATTATAAGTGTGGCTCTCCCACATTTAAAATTATTAATACAGATAGTTCAAATTCATAGACAAAATGTTGATCAAACAAAAAAAAAGTCTATTACATTTTTAATGTCAAAATAGAACTGTCCTATTCGCCTTCACATACTCAATGGACTATAGGTACACATGGAAATCCCTACTACGAAAGTATCATGATAATAAATACGATGATGCAAAATATGCTAATTGGCGTGTTGAACATTTCCTACGCGTCTTAATTTAAGCAGCATATTGCCTGCCTCATGAATTCTAAACGAGGCAAGGGAACTCCGCTCACCTACATATTATGCGGCACACACCTTGGCCTTCCATCTATTTACAATATTAGCGTACAACGAATAAATTCAAAATTCTTTATAACATTATTCATTTAGATGGCTGGCAGTCTTCAAATGCGCGTTTCTCAAGAAACTTTCTACCTCGTACGAAAAACTTATGGAATGAACCATCGTCTGCGTTGTTTCCGGATCGATACTGTAGGCATTTGGAATGATTCCCATGCAAAGGGAAGATTTTCTTTTATCTTTTTTTATTTTTATTTTATTTGGGAATTATCTATGTTTATATTATTAGGTTTGTATGTATTGTTTATTATTATTTATGTTATGTAATATTATTAATATATAAAATATGTATATTTCTGCCATTTTCAATTTCATTTGTTAAGCGGCTTTGCACTGCCTTCCCCTATTACGAATACGATATTTCTTTCCTCTACCCAAAGGTTGTTATAAAGCTATTCAACCCCTAAAAGGTTAAAATGGGGGTAGAATCATTGTATGGAAGATTCTATATTTAGAAAATTGGTATTTGGGCTCATTATATAAGTTTAATAAAAGTGATTTGGACATTTTTTTTCTTCAACCCCCAAAGGGGTAAAATGGGGGTTGAAGCGTCGTATGGGAGAATCGTCATATTGAATGCTAGAGACGTGATAATTAGTATTTGCACTTTTAATACAAAATTAATATCAGTACTTTCAGCATATATTATATTCAACCCCCTAAAAAGAGTGAGCGGGGGTTAAAAAGTTTGGTTATTTTTAAAGCTAGAGTCATGAAAATTGATAAAAGGGGCTTTTTATATAAATTAAAATATTAAGCATGTTTTTCCTCAACTTCTAAAGGGGTGAAATGGAGTTTAAACATCGTATGGAAGACTCGCTATATTTGATGCTCGAGTTTATGAAAACTAGAATTTGGACATTCATAAAAAAAATTTTTAGCATTTTTTTTTTCAACCCTGTAAGGGTGACGGGGGTTTCAACGCCATATAGAAGTGTCGTTATTTTTAAAGCTAGAGTCATGAACAATTATATTGGTCTTTTTATATCAATTATTCAGCATTTTTTTAATGTGAAATGGGTTTTAAACGTCGTATGGAAGATTCGCCATATTTAGTGCTCATCAGGCATGAAAATATATGCAAACGAATGAAAGGCATTTCAGTACTTTTAGTTTCATTTTTAGTCTCCTGTTTAATACCTACCTACTTACCTATCAGAATTCGTTGATTGCAAATCAAGTTCGTATAGAAAAATACAATTTCTAAGTGTTTTGTTTTAAGATTAAATTACCGAAGCTAATGCGAGGGCGGGCCACTATTATTTTTAAGAAAAATAAAGTTGAATATTATGATATGAACCAAATTCCAGGAAAACTATACACTTTAGTACTTGGGTAGTTTTGTAATCATCTTCACCATTTATGATGATTCTATTGTTACAGCAGAATGGCGTCGCGGCTGAAGGTGGAAGGCTGCCCCTCACGCTGCACCACGCCTGAGAGACCAGACTCTGAACTGGTTTCCGTGAAGGTGGGCTGTCTCTTCGTCAACCCAGTTACCAAGTGAGGAATCATGCTTTGACTTGATCAAAATAGGGTATTTGACTAATCTGGAGATTGTACAAAATAATAATGTTATATCTGATATAAAAATTAGAACTCCATTCATGTTTTTAGGCTTTCTGAACATGATTTATACTTCTCTCGGTATTACTCTCAAAATTACGACATATCAAAAAATGAATATTATAGGATTAATAGCCTATATTCCTTTTACCACTACTTTTTTATTTTTTTATTTATTTCTGAACGTTACTACCTACGCCAGAAAAATAATAACAGGAGCCCAATTCTCGGGACGTGCGATAAAATGTCGTATTTTCTGTAATGTCACTTTTCCAATGTCGTACGAAAATGTTACCAAAATGTCACAAAAGTAAAAAAACTCTATTCTCGTGCCCATGCGACAGTAAAAGTCACTTCCATAGAGAATGTGGCCCATATCATTTCCGCTAATACGTTCCATTTTGTTGATTGACACAAATATACAATCGAGAAATCTTAATGTTTATTGTTTAAGTATTAATTTAACATTTTCTAGCCTTTTTATATCAACAGTCATTTTCATCTTTAATAACGACCAAAAAAGACGAAAAAGAAAATTGATTTTATGAAATTGTAATTCCGTTACACCGACCGAAAGTCAAAAGATTTATTTTCAGTCTGTGGCAAAAAGAGATGACAACTGTGGCAAAAAGACGCGTTAAAAGAAAAAATTGAAATAAAGAATTTTCTTTGTTTACACTGATCTTGTTAATGAGATAAAAAGGCTTAATGACGAATATTTAAAGGTATGTAGGTAATACTGGTGTAAATTTGTTCCAATTAAAGAAAATATAAGAAAAATTAAAATTCTCAGCTAAACAATCGTTCACACAGAGAATCAATCATCTTCTTAGTTTGTGCAGTTAATTTAAACTTGTTATGTGATTTGAACAACCAAACGTCAATAAACAACAAAACGCGAAACGACTCAAACGTCACGTTGAATTGGAGAAATATCACCAAAATCACCGTGATACTTCATATCGTATAAGACCATACGATACGTGTCGCACGAAAATATGTGACATATGTCACCATTCGACATCGCGAGAATAAGCAAAAACGTTTTCATACGATATCCGCCATGTTTTGTTGATATATGTCGTATGATGATAAATGTCACGAGCCCGAGAATTGGGCTCCATATGGCAGATGACATTTCGACTAGAACGCCACGCCACAAAAGAAGCCTCATGAAAACCGCGCTTACGTTGCCATCAGCATTCAAATTTGAGCTTTATTTTGTAGATATGAGGAATCTCAAATTTTAGTTCCATGTTTTGCCGCGGGACTTTCAGGTGGCGCGTTTGGATTTGATTGACAGTTAACTGACTGGAGTTGGATATTGATTTTTTTTGGCAAACAAAAAGCAAAGAATTCACAACTGTTCGTCCTATAATGGCACTTACGTCGTTTTAGAAAGGGCAGATTTTAAAATTATTATTTTTCACATTAAAAATTGAAATTCTCAAAAATAAAAAAAAAAACATTTATTGAATGTTTTTAACTCTATTTTATATTTTAATAATCAAAACGAAGAAATTTAACCAAGTTAATGTTGTCAATTTTCAAACAAATCTTGATATAAAAACTAAGGTACCCAACCGGAGCTGCGGATCAGCCATCACGAGTTGTACCAGCCGGAGCCTTTGCTCCGGGCTGTCAATTTTTTTATGTTGCGCGTTTTCCATCCCTTTTTCAAACTTTTTATCAAAACTAAAAAACAAAATGGAGAGTTAGACTTTGGCGCGTTCCGTTTCACCCGACACACTACACAAAATATTCAAATAGGTATTAAAATTTATAATAAAATTTAGTAAATTAGTTACTTTATTGGACATACTAAGCAAAATCAATAGCTTTATCAAAATGGACAACATTTCAAAATTGCTAAGCTCTGAAACAAAAAATACCAATTCTTTGTTTACTTTCCCGCTGCTCGAATATATATTTATTCATTTTTTATATTGCTTATTTACTGAGAAAAAAATTAAAAACTAAAAAACGTAAGATGACGTCATCGGACGGCAGAATGTAAAATATTTCTTTGCTTAGCACATTATAGTTTTAAATTTACGAAATGCCAAACCCATGACATGTTACTGTCAAAAAAAAAGACAACTTGTCAACGTTGAATGTATGAATGACGTTGACAATGTTGACACTAGTTTTATTTACCTTTGACAGTAGTACCTTTTTTTTATTAAAACAATAATAAGCAAAGGAATATCGCTGTATTCAGCCGTCCGATGACGTCATTTGGCGCCTATTTAGAATATAAAGAATTTCAATAATTATTTTATGCATGAAAATGGCCAAATTTTGAAGAAAGAAAAAATATGGGTCTGTTCATTTTATGTCTATTTTCATATATTTACCCGCGACACCAGTGCAAGTGGAGTCACAAGTGAGCTGCCAACCTTTAAACCCCCTTTCCCCCGGATTGGGCCTCCGGTACCCTCACTCACGCAGCGAAACACAGCACATTGATGCTTCACGCCGGTTTTCTGTGAGGCCGTGGTATCATTCCGGTCGAGCCGAAGCGTGGCTCTCCCATGGTGAAAATCATCACCAGGAATCATCATCATTCAAGAAAGTAAAAGTCTGGTTAACATAATATGAGTGTCGATAGCACAATAACCTGTTGATTCATGTATGGCGCGAGAATGCCGTGAGCCGACTTGGCAAGCGCGACCACGTTGGAATTTCTGCCGAAAGTACTAGAACAAATTGCATCAAATCTCATGTGACGTCAAAAAAGTCTGGGGTATTACAACAGTATAAGTACAAATTATAGAGCTTACCTATTTTTAATATGTTCGTATCTAACGAACTGCCCTTTTAAGGTGACGGGTAGGGCACACTAGCGACGCCAATCGATTTTAACTTTTAGCCACTAAACCGGATCTATTTTTAACAATTTGGGATTACAACCTCTCGGCAAACACTTATACTATTTATTATGTTTCCAGCTTCATTCTTTGCGATTTATAACATATTGTAGTAGCATTGCCACGCTACAGCCTAGCACGGAATTTTAAAGTAATTAATTTGATTTTTATTTTTTATATGGACACTCGCTTGACTCAATCGATCCAATTTCTCGGCGCACATTTGAATCTAACGCTCATTCTGCGTTTCCGTGCCGTAGCCTACGCACGTTCAGGGCACTCTAAAATTACGTTACAATTTTAAAAAGTGTCTCTCAACATGGGCAAAAAACGAAGATACGAAGATATGGACGAAGACAAATTATTGCGGAAGATTACGAAGCTGCAGGATAAATTAAAGGAAAAGCAAAATAATAAACCTCTAGGTAAGCTAATACTATTTTTGCATATTTTATTGCAAAAATGATGATCGATGCGAGCTTACCATACTGGGTATTCTACGTCATAGTTAAACTGGGATTCTAAAACAGAAACCCCTTTACAAAGTGCAAACATTTAAATGCGTAACTGCCACACTGGGCTTTTACCGTTTAATTTTTGATCGATGCGAGCTTACCATACTGGGTATTCTCCGTCTTAGATTAACAGGGATTATGTATTTTTTCAGATCCCTTAGTGCCTCATGATGTCAACCTTGAACAAAATGAAGAAGCAGATTCGATTTATCTGCCGCCAAGTGAGTGGACCGGCGCTGGAACACCTATGCCAGACTGGCCGCCCTATCCACAGACACCAGAGCGTACACCAGAGCACATACCTGACCCTCAACCGGTCGCCAGTTTATCGCCCCAGCCAGGACCATCCTCAGCATCTGCTGCACCGGTTTCAGTTCCAGAAGAGCTAGATGAGTCTATTTTGACTCTTCTTGGCGATGCACCAAAACCCGATACAGTTTTTGGAGAAAACATCCACAAGGAAGTAGCCTCTAGGTGGCAGGATATTTTGGCCAAGGGTTTATCCAAAGAAACTAAAGAGAAATTAGTAAGTGAATATTTAATACCCGCCAATTGTGATTTGTTGGTGCCACCTATACTGAATCCAGAGGCCAAGGCAGCTCTCCCTGACGCTCTAGTTAGGCGAGATTTCTCCTTGCAGTCAAAATAAAAATACATAGCAACTGCATTGGCAGCTTTAGCACAGGTCACTGATATGTTATTGTCAAACAATTTTTCAAGAGAAAAATTGCTAAAACCAATTGGCGACGTTTGTCGTTTGCTTTGTGATAGCCACAACTTGGAAACAAAAACTCGGCGTAGCTTCGTTATTGCTTCAATAAATAGTAGTTTAAAAGGGGCATTAATCGACACTAACAGAGATAAATACCTGTTTGGTGAAAATCTCACTGAAAAATTGAATACAGCAAAAAATATACAAAAATCTGGCGATACATTAAAAACAAACATGCAGTCCCGGCCACAAGCATACAGAAATAAATTTAACAACAGAGAAGTGACGAATAGACAGAATAGGCCAAATCCCAGAGCCCTGCATCCCAGACCAGCTGGCCGTTTCGATGCAGGGCAGATTCGATCAACAGTAGGCAGAACGCAGCCAGCCAGCAGGACGCAGCCCCCGCCGTACCGTCGGGGCCGGTCACCGCCGCCGCCGCCGCCCCCGCCGAGGACGCACTACCGCCGATAGACCACAGAGAATCTGAGGTAAAATATGCTGGCCGTCTCAGGCACTATACTAATATGTGGGCAGAAATCACTTCTGATCCAACAGTCCTAGCCTGGACACAAGGTTACATAATCCCATTTCATTCTATTCCTGTACAAGACTCTCAACCAAATGTCTATGCTAAATCAGAATCTGAATCGTTAGATTTTGAGATTGCGATTAAAAAACTATTAGAAATCAATGCTATTTCTAGATGTAAACATATTGCAGGAGAGTTTTTGTCAAGTGTATTTTTAATACCTAAACCTAATGGACAAAAACGTTTTATTTTGAACTTAAAAGCCCTAAATAAATTTGTTTACACATCCCATTTCAAGTTAGAAGACTACAGAACATCCTTAAAATTAATAAGTAAAGACTGCTATATGGCATCAGTAGACCTAAAAGATGCATATTTTTTAATAAACATTATACCCTCACAGAGAAAATATCTTAGATTCAAGTATAACAATATATTATATCAATTTAATTGTTTACCGTTTGGACTTTGTACGGCCCCTTATGTGTTTACAAAAATACTGAAACCTGTAGTACAATTTTTACGCTCTAAAAACTTGTTATCTGTAATATATCTCGATGATATGCAATGTTTTGGCCGAACATACTCTGAATGTGAAGATAACATAAGCACAACAGTAACAACTCTGCAATCGTTAGGTTTTATAATTAATTACGAAAAAAGCTGCTTAATACCTAACACTGTTTGCCAATTTCTTGGATATGTATTTGATTCGAGAAATATGATTATGTATTTACCAAATTCTAAAAAGCTAAAAATTATAAATACACTACACAAATTTATTAAATCACAAAGTTGTAAATTACGTGAGTTTGCTAGACTTCTTGGTTTGTTAATATCTGCTTGCCCAGCGTTAGATTATTCCTGGTTATATACAAAATTATTAGAACGATACAAATACATATGTCTGTTAAAAAATCCTACTTATGAACAGAAAATATGTATACCTAATGAACTTAAGGTGGACTTAGAGTGGTGGCTACAACATACTAAGCATGACGTAGCTAGATTCCGTCTTAATAATTTCTGTACTGAGATATTTTCCGATGCTTCAACAGTAGGTTGGGGTGCATTCTGTGATGGAGTAGAGTCACATGGTTTTTGGAAAGATAACGAATATAGTCAACATATTAATGAGCTAGAAATTCGAGCAGCTTTTTTCGGTTTACAAACATTTGCGAAAAATTTAACTCACTGTGAAATATTATTGAGAATTGACAATATCACTGCAATTTCTTGTTTAAATAGAATGGGCAGTGTACGGTTCCCTCATCTTAATGATATTACGAGACAGGTTTGGCAATGGTGTGAGGAGCGTAAAATATTAATTTTTGCCTCTTACATTAATACTAAAGATAATAGCGATGCTGACAGATTATCTCGAAGGAAGTTTAATGATACAGAATGGGAACTAGCGGACTACGCATTCCAAGAAATCAGAAGTATGTTGGGGTCTCCAAAAATCGATTTATTTGCCACTCGGCGAAATGCTAAATGTCCTTGCTTTATTTCTTGGAAAAATGATCCCGAAGCTTGCGCTGTTGATGCGTTTACAGTTCCTTGGCAAGGCCTAATGTTTTACGCCTTCCCTCCATTTGCATTGATTTTGAAGACAATTCAAAAAATTATAAATGATAAGGCAGAAGGTATTATTGTCGTACCATTTTGGCCAACTCAGCCTTGGTTCCCACTCTTTCAAAAGATTACAGTTTCTAACAAAGTCATTCATTTTGATCCTAATATTAACCTTTTAAATTCCCCTTTCAGACAACCACACAATCTACATCGCAGTCTCCATTTAATTGCCGCGAAATTATCAGGGAAACTTTACTAAGAAGATCATTGTCCAGTAGATCGATTGATATAATGCTTTCTTCCTTGTCTGAAAACACGTATAACCAATATAACTGTGCTATTAAGAAATGGATAGATTATTGTAATTCACACAATTATGATTATACAAATGTGTCTGTACCTATTGTTATTCATTTTTTAACTGAAGTTTTTGATTCTGGAGCCAAATATGGAACTGTTAACAGCTATAAATCTGCTTTAGCCTTGTTGTTAGGAAGTAATTTAGAAGATGATCGAATCAAAAGATTTATGAAAGGAGTTTTCAGATTAAGGCCAACTAAACCAAAATATGATTTCACATGGGACCCCCACACTGTGTTAGATTTTTTATCCCAAAAGTGGCCTAATGAAGACCTTAATCTGGAAACACTTTCAAAAAAGACTCTCACTTTGCTGGCCTTAGTTACAGCTCATCGCATGCAAACTTTCGCGTTAATTAGACTTGAAAACATTTCCATGAATAACAGAGAAATAACTATAAAAATTCCAGACCTAATCAAAACATCAAATCCTAAATCATTCCAACCTCTTTTGAAGCTTCCATTTTATGATGAAAGACCTGAAATATGTCCTAGTAGATGTTTGAAGGAATATTTAAATAAAACTAGCAGTTTACGTAAGAACACATGTAATTTTTTATTTATTAGTTACAAAAAACCACACAATAAAATATCGTGTCAGAGAATGAGTCATTGGGTAAAAGATATTCTTGTAAATAGTGGTATCGATACATCTATTTTTACTGCACACAGTACACGCCATGCATCCACTTCTTCGGCCAGCAGACTTGGAGTCGGATTAGACATCATTAGGAAGACTGCAGGGTGGTCTCAGTCTTCACTTATATTTGCCAAATATTATAATAAAAATGTAATTTCTCAGGAAAATAATCAATATGCAAGAGCAATATTATCGTCACATAGGTAGCAATTTACTTGTAACAGCACTAAGTTCATTCCTGTAAATAAAGAGATTATACATTATGTTTATGCTTTATATCTCACCTTCTTTAAATGATCACATTTTTTAAAGGATCTCTAAACATCTACAATATGTTATAAATCGCAAAGAATGAAGCTGGAAACATAATTGAAAATCAAACGAACTTTCAAGTGAAGTTCGATTTCTATTATGTGACAGCTTCATTCGAAGCGATTTATAACATATTGTAGTAGCATTGCCACGCTACAGCCTAGCACGGAATTTTAAAGTAATTAATTTGATTTTTTATTTTTTATATGGACACTCGCTTGACTCAATCGATCCAATTTCTCGGCGCACATTTGAATCTAACGCTCATTTAGTGTAAAGCCAATAGAAGTAATTTTTTATTTAATTCTATTTTAATTGAAAATTTAATCATGAACTTATGGTGTAAGCGATAATGCTTTTCACATTTTATCTGTAGGGTAGGGTAAGATATAATAAAAGAATAACTTATTAAATTGATAAGTGGGTGGGTGTATATAAATCGCTTCGAATGAAGCTGTCACATAATAGAAATCGAACTTCACTTGAAAGTTCGTTTGATTTTCAATTAAATAGCCGTGCACAAATGTTGGGTCCGTTTTTGTACGCGAAAAATTTATTCACGCCAAAAGCGGCTACTTTTGGCGGTAATCCAAAATTTGAGTGCAAAAGCAGACCAAACAGTTAACTATAACTATTACATAAATAGTATAGGCGTTTGCCGAGAGATTGTAACCCCGGAATTGTTTAAAATAGACCGGGTTTAGTAGCTAAAAATTAAAATCGATTGGCGTCGCTAGTGTTCCCTACCCGTCACCTTAATACAAAAGAACTGTATTAATAATCTAGTTCTGAGGTTTGTTTAGATCACTTAAATTAGTGATCGATTGAGGGAACTGAGTGATAGAGTGAGTTGATAATGTTAATATTATAGGGTAATTCCGGGGGAAAATAAGCACCTGCACAACATGGGCCTTACAGATACCAAAATCTGCAGGTTCTGTCGCGAGGACGAGGAAACGATTATCCACGTCCTCGGCGAGTGCATAGCGCTGCACCGCTGCAGAAGCCGGCACCTGGGAGCACACATGATCTCAGCTGACGAGATCAAGAGCTCCCCCATCAGCTCCATTCTCGGGTTTATCCTGGAACTGGAGCTACATGAGGTGCTGTAATAGGTTACGGGGCTGCCACAATAGATCATCTACTGGTCGCAGTGGCTATGAGACGCAGGGCTCACCTCATTTCTATCAAATAATAAAAATTCCGGGGGAGATGGCCCTAGTAACTTGAAGGCTCTAGTGTGAAGGAATTTGATGAATAAAACAATAATTAATAAAGAAAATTAAATTTTACTTATTATAGTTATTGAAAATCAACAATAAGTCACTTTAAATATTGTAAAAACACGTAATATTAAACTTTAAAATAAATCTAGGATTGGCCATCTCTCCCAGAGTGTCCGGGAGTGACGGCCATAGAGGCTGGGGGAAGATGACCGGTACTCTTTTTGCCTTTCGTTTGCCCTTGAGATCTATGGACTCCTTTGTGTTCTTACAACGGCATTCTTATGACACATGTGCTCAAACTCGGTACAATTTTCATGCACCCAGAACATCCAAATATAACATTGAATCAAATCTTCCCTTAGTTAGTCTCAGTCTTAATTTTGTTTTTGGTAACGAAGGTTGATGACGGTTTCCATTCGTATTGGTTAGGCATCAGTAGAAAATTAAGTAGATGAAACGTAAATCCAAATTTAGACATAAAATTGTATAGCTATCTATCCAATCAATACTATGGCCATTTCTCCCGATTTTCCGGATGAGGTAGCTAGCTTACGTAAACACCACAACTCCTAAAATTCAAAGGTAATTTTGAGGATAGAAAATTGAGAATATTTGTATTTCAACAGGAAACAACGAAATCAGACATAACTTTCAAAACCTTTTTATGAGCACTTAATATATGAAGCCCTTACTTTAAGTCGAATGTGTCATTAAAAAATAAAGTGAAATTACTCAACTTTCTATTATTTTTTCGAACCAAAATTCACCGACACTTGTTGGCCACAGTCACCTGAACCAAACTAAATTGTAAGTAGTGTCCCTCGGGAATTATTTGGTGATTTTTTTTCGATTGGTCATCTCCCCCGTACGGCCATCTCCCCCGGAATTACCCTATGTTAGGTCACTTCCTAGGTTAACTTTATGACATGTTTGAGCAGTTAGTTCCCAATAGACCTGGGTAAATCGATCGTTTATCGAGACCCGGGTTGATCGCGACCCACTCGTATAGTGATTGGGTTAAGAAGATTCGATCGTTTCGATCATGGGTACGATAGTTTGTTTGTACGACCGAATGACCAAAGCTGTATCTTTCAAACAAAAAAAGAAGGCTAAAATAATGATGTTGTTAGTACCTATTTTTCCTATTACCTATTTTGGCTTTTAACTACGAGTTAATTAACACATACAGACATATAATTAGTCGGTATCAATCAATATTATAATCGATAAAATCCTAACGCGACCCGCGAACCGCGAACGAGAAAAAATAATAGCTCTTCTCGCTCACATGTCACGCGACCTGTGCGACCCAAACATACCGGTTTAGTTCGGATAAAGAAAGATGGAACTATCGCGTTTTGTACATCAACGACAAAGATAGACAGATCTTGTTTGTTGCGTTTCATACAATGGAGGAAGCAAACTCGATCATTTTCCATGCAAGCGATTAATTATCATTGAGGTAAACACAATGTTAATCATAGTCTATTCCAATTATGAAGTCCTTTTTGACAGTTCAGGAGCCCAATTCTCGTGCTCGTGATATTTTGAAAACATGGCGCATATCACCTGAAAACCATACAAAAAGACATGGTATAGTGATATATGTCGTGTGATAATAAATGTCACGAGCACGAGAATTGGGCCTCAGTCGCTAGTGTGCCCTACCCGTCACCTTAAGATCCGCGATTCGATTATTCGTGTACAAGTTGCGATCGACTCAAAATGATTCAATCGATCGTGATCGACTCAGGTCTAGTTCCCAAAGATGAGTAAATATTCGGACATTATACTTATAACAATTAGCAATTGAAAATTTGGAGGCCTAAAAGGAAACGGAATTCATGATCGAATCTTTATCCCCGGTCCCTTCCGCAAACCCAGTACATCTCCTTTGTTCGGATGCGACAAGTATATCCTCGTTTTTGGGGAACGGTTTTGTCGTAGGCTCTTCGTTTTGATTTGTCTAATTATAGAAAATCGGATGATGCATGCGTTTGTGTGGAAATGGTGTCATATGACGTCGTGTGTATGTGTGCGTGTGGCGTACGTGACCCCAGGATTGCGGAGATTCGAATGTAGATGTTATTTTTTGTCGACTGTAAAATTAAATGTCTACATTTCAGCGAATCATTCGGTCAGTTGCATCAAAGTTTTCGGAATCCGGGTACGCTTGGACCATGAATGAATGAATGAATATACTTTTATTGCACTCAAAGTACAGTATGAAAACTTAAGACTAGGTATTACAAGACTATGTGCAACAAAGGCGACCTTATCACTTGCACAAATGTTAGGTGCGTTTCTGTAGGTACGCGAAAAATGGATCAACGCCAAAAGGGGCCGCTTTTGGCGTGAATCAATTTTTCGCATACGCGTTGGACACAACATTTGTGCATGGTTATTTAATAAATAGTATAAGTGTTTGCCGAAAGGTTGTAATTCCTAAATTGTTTAAAATAGAACTGGTTTAGTAGCTAAGAATTAAAACCGTTTGGCGTCGCTAGTGTGCCCTACCCGTCACCTTAATGTGCGAGCCACCAATTTGTTCCCTTGTACCTATTTCAGTTTTTTATTAGTTACACGCAACAGAGTTACGGTAGATGAAATACTTAATAGATTGAATGCATAGGTGCCGTTATAGTAGACTATAAATTCGAAAAATTGGTGCAAGTATACCGTCCTTATGGAACTTCCCACACTTTACGTACTAAAAATAACATTTCGAATTGAGAACCTCCTCCTTTTTTTTAACAAAAAATACATGATATGTTGAAAAACAGTAAAATTCGGAGTCAGTGCATTTATTGTGTATTCGACACGAGTCATTATTTGAATCTAAATATTATTTTTGAACGTGTGTGGCCAGGATGTAGGCATCAACTGCAATTGGAAACTAAGGAGTTTCAATAAAAAAACTACGTAATAAGAAGATATTTATGAGCACTCTCTCCATCCAATGAGCGGTTACAATAATAAGCGAACATGTAATAAAAGATGATTGTAATCGTGTATATGTAAATGGAGACTTATTATATGAAGATATTTATGACTTATTGGTTGTGTACAATATATAGGTGACTTACGATGAAATCAAATTTTTGCACTTTTGCTCCTAATATGTTTTTTACTTCCTTGACACCTCATATTTTTATGAAACTAACTGTACAGTGAAATTTCTATATGAATGAATGGATATACTGTTATAGAGAATTTAAAGACAATTATATTAGACAATTTATGAAATAAACGTTATTTCACAGAATAATAACGTTTTTCATCTTCATATTTTGTGACAGAAATAACCCCAAAATATCGTGATACGTTGACACGATCTTTCACGATCTTGATTAGTGATGTGACAATGATAGAAAGAATGAATAATTAATGTCCCACTATTTGACTTTTTTATGTTACTACCTGAGCAAGTGGGCTTTTTTTTAACTCGACTGTATTAGAAGGAGGTAAAACAGAAATTGAAAGAAAAGAGACAGAATGACAAATGCATTGAAAAGATACTGGTCGTTGCGAGAAGTATTGAAGAATAAATACGCGAAACAACAATAAAAGTTATTCCGGCTCATTTGCTATTAGTTATTGAAGAGTCACTTCGGTTTCCCTAAGATTCCATCATCAGATCCTGACGTGGTGACAGGCAGGAGAACATTCTTACAATTCCTGAAAAAACAAAAAAACAAAAAATATTTCGCAAATTTTCTACTCACAGCTTTAGATGCATATTACATTTTACTAGAATAAACAGCTGACACTGTACCTATAGATAGATATACTTTATTGCACAAAATAGACAACTTAAAAAATAGGCATTACAGAAACTTAAATGTACTTAGATGGCTGTATGACTGTTTCAACAATCCAACCCTTTCACCATCCTGGTGACTGCCCAGACCACTAGGCCACCAAGGTTTTAAATTATAACTTTTCTAATACTTATTTGCATTTTCGCTGCTGTGAACAAGTGATCCATCAATGTTCGTAAACAAAAATTTTCATTTCATTTCATTTCTTATTCACATCTAGACCATCACTAAACTTCCCTCCCCCCCGCGAATTTTGGTAGATTTTTTTACAACTAAATCTGCGCTTTACCACGTCCCGTATTAAATTGTCTAAGGTTATTGCACTCAAAAGTAAGTGTGAAAACTTAAGACCTGGAGCCCAATTCTCGTGCTCGTAATATTTTCACTGCAAATTAAACAAGCACCTGCACAACATGGGCCTTTCAGATACCAAAATCTGCAAGTTCTGTCGCGAGGACGAGGAAACGATTATCCACGTCCTCGGCGAGTGCATAGCGCTGCACCGCTGCAGAAGCCGGCACCTAGGAGCACACATGATCTCAGCAGACGAGATCAAAAGCTCCCCCATCAGCTCCATTCTCGGATTTAACCTGGAACTGGAGCTACATGAGGTGCTGTAATAGGTTATGGGGCTGCCACAATAGATCATCTACTGGTCGCAGTGGCTATGAGACGCAGGGCTCACCCCATTTCTAACAAATAATAATAATACCTTCTTTATTCGCACCAAAGAACACACATTACAATATTTAATTGCCCATTTTGTAATGCATTAAACATTCACAACCAAATACCTAACGCACTCAGAAGTGAACCGAATATAAACACTTTTAAGAGATAACTGAAGTTAATTCTTATTGACATAGATAGATAGATAGATATACTTTATTGCACACAATACACAACTTAAGTACTAGGCATTACAGAAATTTTGTGTACAATTTCGGCGGTCTTATCGCTGAAAGCGATTTCTACCATACAACCTTCGAGTAAAGGACATTTGATAGTAGAGAAGGGGTAGGGGGTGCAATATTTAATAAGGAAAAAAAAAAGAAACTGTAAATGTTAAAATATAACTTATAACCCTAATACATAAATAAAAGACATTATAATTTGGACGAATTCTTCAGCGATAAGTATTAGTTACTTAATAAGTGTATGTAAATATTTTTTTTTATGCTAGAGGCGACAAATGAGCAATCGAGTCACCTTATGGAAAGCAATCATCACCGCCCATTAACATCCGCGAAATCAGAGAGATTAGCTCTTAGATTAGAAACGCATTCGCTAATGCGTTGCCGGCCTTTTTAGAAAGGAGTACGCTCTTCTCTTGAAGGTTCCTATGATTTCATGCGACATCCGCCATGTTTGTTCATATAGAAAATCCCGAGAATTGACCGACATGATATACATACATACATAAGCGCTTCATAAATAGTTTTAAATCATTCAAATGTATGACGATTTGTAAGTGCTGAGTACAAGCCTATGCAAATAAATAATTATTTGAGTTTGATTTATTGGGCTCCTGGTTATGGGGAATAATGAGGTCAAACATAAATGAACAATAATACGGTTAAGGTGACGGGTAGGGCACACTAGCGACGCCAATCGATTTTAATTTTCAGCTACTAAACCGGATCTATTTTAATTACGGACCCACCGTACGCGAAAAATTGATTCACGCCAAAAGCGGCCACTTTTGGCGGTAATCCAAACAGTTAACTATAAGTTTTAAATAAATAGTATAGGTAGGTGTTTGCCGAGAGATAGTAACCCCAAAATTGTTTAAAATAGATCCGGCTTAGTAGCTAAAAATTAAAATCGATTGGCGTCGCTAGTGTGCCCTACCCGTCACCTTAAGATTCAATACGATATTTTTTTTCAATGAAAAGGCGTCACCCAAGGTCCAGCCTGAAAACCAGCGCTGCAGCTGCTGTGTGTGGCAGTTGCAGCATATGCTGAGGCTGAGCCTTGTTGGCCGCAACTCTTTGTCTCTGTATCTTGTTTTCTCTGTTTTGTTCTATGTGTAATGTGTTGTGGTCAATAAATTGTTTCTTATCTTCTTATCTTATCTTATCAATACTATCTACCTTCAGGAAAGCGCAAGGAAAACATTGAACTTTAAACCTTCCTAATTATGTTCAAATTTACGAAGCCAAAAAAAGTAGGTAGATGTTATTGGTTCTTAAACGTCGTATATTCATGGCGGCTCAGTGGATAAGAATGTGAGTTCGTAGGTTGGAATCTGAGGGCTTACAACGAAACCGTCCCGAATGAAAATAGCCCGTCACATTCAAACAATTCGACTACAGTGCGTTTCTCCCGTCATTTCCTACCACGCACAGTAAAACTGTGGAACCAGCTGTCATCCGTGGTGTTTCCGAACAGATACGACCTGGTGACCTTCAAGAAAAGCGGCGGTGATCACTTTACATCAGGTGTGCCGTCTGCTCCTTTATTCGCTATAATGTACCTAAAAAAACGCAAAGCGCCTATGAAAGGGACGAGGATGAAGATTTGGACGCGAATTTTGTTTCGTTGTGAGCCCTCTGAACTCACACCTCTAGATTTTACTAACCTCCTCCTCATTTTAGCTTGTAATTCCAAGTTGCGTCCCAAGCTGTCGCATCGGTGCCCGAGGTACGCTTGGACCATGTTCCAGGATTCGGGAAGTCTAGTAATTACAATCGAGCCACTGCCGTCTGACCTTCGCCACCATATCAGCTTCTGAATTTCATTTCAGTTCATCAATTGCGTCTTCGAATTCTTCGAATCATGTTGCTATTGGGTAATCATTGTCTCCGCTAAGAACGTCATGGACTTCTCCACGTCACTAAATGAGATGCATGGGAAGTCATCAGTTCGTGGTCTTCAACATTTTTAAGATCTTCAAGCTTTTTTTTAATGTGGCAGGTGGCAGAAGAGCGATGGAGTGGAAGACCGATTACCTGATGGATGATAGATTTATTTTTTCCAGACGCGGGCGTCGGACCCTTCTCATCTACCTGCTGGTCCTCTGCTTCATTCCGCACGCTGCGCTGCTCATCCAGAACTGCACCATCATGGCCCAACTGTCGCACACGCTTGATACCTCGCTCTTCTTGCATTCCAAGGTGAAGAAGTCATAATAACATTTTCATTTGAATTGACGACGAAGGATTTGACGACTGGAATACCTCCTTAAAGGGGCGTCTGCGCTGTGATTCTCGAGTGGGAGGCTTATAGAGCTAGGGTATGTCCTGTGAGCTCATGACTCCTCTCTACTTTAGGGCGATGAGAGAGAACCGCCGGGGTTTAGTCAGTATGCTTCTGGCCGGCTTCTAACTAGGAGCCCAGGCTAGAGGAGAGCTCGACATAACTTGATGCTCCCTAGTAAAAGGGTACGAGTATGCATAAGGCGCCTCAGGGTGGCGTCGTCGACATATTGCATGTGGCATTCAAAAAGGGTACACGAGGCTTAAAGTTAATTTTGTGGATTAGTATGGCTGCGTTAATCTTTCCTGACGGCTATGTCTTAGGGACCTTCAAGAGATGAGCGGAATCCTTTAAAGGCCTGCAACGCATCAGCGACTCATTTGATCTGATGTTCACGGTCGACGGTGATTACTTAGCATCAGGTGACCCGCTTAAGCGACCGTGCCAATAAACGCCCACTGCTAGACATAGGCCTTCTCCAATGTTCTCCACACAGATCGGTCCTTTGCCGCCCGCATCCAATGGATTCCAGTGACCTTCACGAGATTCTCGGTCCACCTTGTCACGGCTGCGACTTCCTGTACGTTGCCTCCATTCGATGACCTTTCCACCCCAACGGCCGTCTGTTCTCCTCGCAATGTGCCCTGCCAATTGCCACTTGAGGCATACAATAAATTGCGTTAAGTCTGTGACCATAGTTCTCCTGCGGATCTCATCATTTCTGATACGATCACGCAAGGAGACTTCGAACATAGCCCTCTCTATTGCTCTCTAGGTGACTTTGGGCCGTCTTAACAGCCTCTGTATAAAAAATACCATTGTTAGCAATTAATGTATAATTTGTCTACTACAGGCCAGCATGACATATGCAGTGGAAAATGCTGTCACAGCAATTTTGGAAGAGAGAGTGATTGTCGCCAAGTTCCTGTTCATCGAAGCTCAGGGCTCTGGTGCTGTAGACTTGTGAGTATAGAATACTTTGTTCATGGTATAAATTACGCTCTTCTCTTTATTTGATACTAGCGACCTGCCCCAGCTTCGCACGGGTACAATATTATGCACATAAACCTTCCTTTTGATTTACTTTATCTATTAAAAACACCGCATCAAAATCCGTTACGTAGAGTTAAAGATTTAAGCATACTTATTTTTTTTTATGATATAGGTAGCACACGAGCAGACGGATCACTTGATGGTAAGCGATTACCGCCGCCCATGGACGCCTGCAATACCAGTGGTGTCACAAGTGCGCTACTTACCTTTTAACCCCCCTTCCCCTGGATTGGGCCTCAGGTACCCTCACTCACGCAGCGAAACACAGCGCATGCACTGCTTCACGCCGGTTTTCTGTGAGGACGTGGTTTTACTCCGGTCGAGCCGGCCCATTCATGCCAAAGCTGTTAAATATGTCCCCATGCCATGTCCCCATGACAGACAGCAAAAGTGACTTTGTCGTATACTATTTAGTGTTTTAAACTCGCGAATGCTATTAAAATACTTGTCAAGACTCGTTTTCTTCATAGGCTGTTAGGGTCCTAGTTAATTCCCGTACGCCTCCAACCCTCGGGGACTCAAATAAGTTAACGGTTTAATTTACATGTTCCAAATGCTTAGTCCCGATATTTTTTCCATTTACATTATCTTTTTATTGAACTGATGTTTACCTACTTATCTAATAAGAAATGTGAGTCATTGGCAATACGATAACGCTTATTTACGCACAATACCTATCTACACATTTTTGATATGACCTATGGACTACTTGTATCTATCATAATATTCTGTGCTATTGTGGACTTTATGAAAACAAAAAAACCGGTCAGTCACGCTTTGTAACAATTTATTTAGTTCATTATCTATTAAGGTTTAAAAAAATATACTATAGAAATATCTACAAATCAAGATGTGTAGATATTTCTATACCATAACTGTAATTAAGGTGACGGGTAAGGCACACTAGCGACACCAATCGATTTTAATTTTTAGCTACTAAACCGAAACACTTATACTATTTATTAAATAACCATGCACAAATGTTCGGTCCGTTTTTGTACGCGAAAAATTGATTCACGCCAAAAGCGGCCACTTTTGGCGGTAATACAAAATTCGAGTGCAAAAGCAGACTAAACAGTTAACTATAAGTATTAAATAAAAAGTATAGCTGTTATATATAATTTGTTTAAAATAGTAGTGGTTTAGCTAAAATTAAAATCGATAGGCGTCGTTAGTGTCCCCTACCCGTCACCTTAAAAGAAAAAAGTGTTTCAAATAATTGAACATAGAAAAGTAACTAAACATGTTGTTCCTTAGGTCGGCAGTTCAAGTAGCGTTCCTGAAGACAGACCAGCTCATCCAGGAGCTCTCTCAGCCTCTGGTCCGAGACGAGAGCAAACTGACGCTCTAGTAAGCATCTTAAAATGGTGGATACCCGACCACCGGGATCGCGAACCAATGCCAAGCGAGTATTTTATGTCACATGGCCCTAGAGTACGCGCCACCAAATAAGTCCCTTAAAAAGCATACGCTA
Source organism: Marasmia exigua (assembly GCA_019059595.1). Lineage (NCBI taxonomy): Eukaryota > Metazoa > Arthropoda > Insecta > Lepidoptera > Crambidae > Marasmia > Marasmia exigua. The sequence continues at coordinate 14,190,188 of CM032472.1, forward strand.
TTACGCGTAAACAAGTGCCGTAACCATCAAAGTTGAGCTTTGTCCATATGGACACAAAAACACGGAAATAAACTTTTAGATTCCTTCCCTCTTAATACAAAAAACTACTCTGGTACCGGTTTTAATCCTAAACTAGCAAGTTCATTATTATTACGAAATAATGATAGTTCTTAAATTTTTATTACAAATTCTCGACTAACCATAGACCACTTAGTACCGCAGGATAGTGTCAAAATTGATCGAATCATTCAATCATTCGTTCAGTGACATTTCATTTTACGTAACCTTAATTTGTTGTCTGAAGTAAAAATATTTTAGAATTGTTTATAAGCAACAGTAAATTAAAATATTTACCTAAGTAAGGTTTCCCAATAATATTTATACGAATTGCTTATATTTTTGGGATTTGATCCAAAAAATAAATTAACTACTTTTTCACAAATAACTTTGGTGTAAAACGGAATGAACTGTCACAGGGATAAGTTGTCATGGTTACTGAATCGATATTTTGAGGTTATAATTTTAGTACTCATCTTAAACTAGAGGTCCGGGTGGTTCAACTTAAGTATCATAGTTGATATACTAAATAACGTTAAACTTAGTTTTGTCAATAATGTTTACTCTAGTTCTTCGGCTATTCCCAGTATTAATCCCACTACTTATTTTAAACTACGTTTTGGAATAAGAGGGATTGTGTCTATACACAAGGAATCTAAAGTTTAGTTCCGTGTTTTGCCGTGGGAATTCTTTCATGGATTTTGTTTGAAATGGAGAAATAACGTTAAAAAAAACTCTACAAAATTTTAGCTTGATAACTAGTATATTTTGTTATGAGTCTTCAAAGTTAAATGGGCAAGTCGATATTAAAAGTTTACTAAAGGATTATATACCAATCGAAAACTGATGCAATTTATAGCAATTTTTGTTGTGAAACCATTGTCATAAACGCATTATTTAATATAGCTATCGAACAAAACTCAGCCGCTCTGCGTACGATGGGACACGATCTGACGTCACGTTGTAGTCTCTGTATGGAGTGTTTTGAGAATGTCTATTTTATCTGAGTTCGTAATGGACAACACGACAAAAAATATTTTACCATTTTTATATGCTTTTCGAATAAAGAAAGAAAAATCAGATGACCCGTATTTTTTAGTTTTAATGAAATGTGTGTTATTATTGAATAAAAAAAAAAGATAGATAAAAATGCAGGAAGTGACGTAGTCCTGAGGCTCTACGTAGGTGATGTCTTTGCTATACAATAAAAAAAGTTGATTCTCTCTGTCATTATTCACTACTGTCATTGTCAGCCATTTTCTTTTTTCTTAAGTCAACGTGAGCAAAGGCGTCATTAATTTTTCATGCCGAGCTGTGACGTCACACGGGAATTTTTACATTTAATTTAATTTCTCCTTAAATATATTTTTAAAATTCTAAAACAATTTTTCTTACAATCCTATAAGGCTAATATAGACAATGGTATTTTGTATTGTCCATTGTGATATCTCGGAGAGTTTTCATGCAAGCAGATTCATTCTGTCACCGGATGTTTCTCCTTTTGAGAGGTCCATTGATTACCAATTAGAAAAAAAAGATACACACCTGTTAAGCTTTCACTGATGGTGTTTCCACTACCACAGCATCAGTTGCTTAGCATGAAGTGACGTGTACACTTAAAGAAGTCAGAACCGAGTTGAGGGATCTGCTGTACCTACTCGGCTCATTGACAGTCCTTATTATTATTGTTTTTTTTTTATTTGATTTTTTTATCTAATGTATTTAAATTTTATTTTAGACTAGATGACTTTTTTATTTTGGGCTTTATTTTTATGTTATATTTTTTACATAAAAATGTAATGCTGTTGAATATATTTTAATTTAGTTGTTTTTTTGACATGTTATATCTATTATGTATACATACGTGATGTATATTTATTTACGTAGACAACTGATTTATTTTTTACTTAAAGTTCCGTTCACAAATTTAATAAAATTGTTTCAACAACGCGCGAAAAGTAAAAAAAAAAACTATACAGATTTTTTTAAAATAGCCTTTTAATAGGTGCGTGAGCGATAATTGATTTTAATTGTTAGCTACTAAACCAGATCTATTTTAAACAACTTAGGGGCTTCAGTCTCTCGGTTAACACCTATATTATTTATTTAATAGTTATAGTTAGCTATTTGATTTGGTTTTGCACTAGAATTTTGAATTATAAGTAAATCAATTTTTTTAGTACAAAACTGATCCAACATTTGGGCATGGTTATTAAAAATAGTATCAGTGTTTGCCGAGAGACTGAATCCCCGTAATTATATGTTTTGGTGAGCTGACAATTAAAATCAATTGGCGTCGCTAGTGTGCCCTACCCGTCGCCATAATAAAAGAGAGGAAAAAGGTTTGGCCGGTTGTTACCATGTTTATTTTGGTTTATCTATTTTCCGATTTATGTATGTGATTATTTTTCCCTAACTAAATGAACAAAGTGATTTCCTTAGGCGGTGTCCCTTATTTGTTAACTTAATTTTTACATGCAGTCACTTACGAGAGGATGTCACAAATATAAAGTAAGTATTTTAGTCTTCGATTATGTTTTTCCGAGTATAGTCGCCCCACGGTTATTTGGCACGTTGCAGAAGTCGGAACTAATGCTGTTTTGACATTGTCCCTTGGAAAAAATATTGTACAACGCCCCCTGACAATGTCACTGAAGTGGCTTCTGATCGTGGTCGCACTGTAAGTGAAGGTACCGGTGGCCTTATTCGGGGAAAGAAGAAAGCCTTGGAAGCGTCAGTAATTATGATTTTACTGGTTAGGCCATGAGCGGCGGCAACTTACCATCAGGTAATCCTTCAGCTTGTCAGCAGCCTATTGGATAAAAAAATAATAGTAGAAAGATTATTTGATTTCAACGTCAAATTAAACTATCTTCTAGCTCGATCCACCTTTCTATAGAAAGGAAAAGGTACTTAAAGAAAGAATGAGTATAAGATATTCAGATATTTACTATAGAGTTAAATAATAATGTCCTCCATACCGATATTTCGGTCATGGCGGCCAATCTCAGCGATCAGCCATCGACGCAGGACATATAAATATATTTCACAACATCACATACATTGATCTGACTCCGAGATACGTAGCTCAAGCACCTGTGTTACGTATATCAGAATCAACAGCGGAAATACAAATATATACATATAATACTTTTTTTTTGTAAATACATAGTTATAATACATACAAAAACCCAGATCAATAGAAACAGATATGTTCATGCACAAATGTTTGTACTGTGCGGGAATCGAACCCGCAACCCTTGGACCAAAGGCAGCGTTCACTACCACTGTTCCAAACGGGTCGTCAAATTATAGTGCACACTGTATTTGCGCAGACACAAGTACACTCTCTATTCCCGTACCCTCTTATTTCGATGGGACATTAGTGTGACAAGACCGAAAAGGGATTAGGCGCAGGACCAACGGCTTAACGTGCTTTCCGAGGCACGGGGGTACAAGATCGCCAACTTCCAGACTCCGGGCTAACACTGAAACTTTCTTAATAGAAACACTCAGCCATATTTTTTTTGTTTTTTTTTATATGAGAGGTGGCAGACGAGCAGACGGATCACCTGATGGTAAGCAATTCCGCCGCCCGCAACACCAGTGGAGTCACAAGTGCGCTGCCAACCTTTTCCCCTTCCCCTCATTGGGCCTCCGGTAACCTCACTCACACGTCGAAACACAGCGCAGGCGCTGCTTCACGCCGGTCTTCTGTGAGGCAGTGGTATCACTCCGGTCGAGCCGGCCCATTCATGCCTAAACGTGGCTCTCCCACAGTCACTGGACTCAGCCATAGAACAGATAATATGAAGTTAACCAAAGTCTTGTTCTCGAAAAATCGAGTTGGGAACACTGAGCGATCTCTGACAACCTAATTTAATTTCCATGTTAGAGTCCGGGCCACGATAGAAGTCCAACGGCAAAAAACGGAACTAAAATTTTAGGTTCCTTGCGTCTCTGGACATGAAGCTCAAATTTAAATGTTGATCGCAACTTCACCAATACCACCTGGAACCAATCCCTTCCAGAACTCTTCGTTTCCAGCGCTCCTTTTTTCCGCGCTCGTGCAAACTCTTCCAGCCGCGGTGTTCCCTGATCGCTATGACATGTCCTTTTTTAAACCAGTATTGAAAAGAGTTCTTCTCTCACGGTAGGCAGCGGCATGACTGTGCTCCGGCATTGTTGATGTCTATGAGCGGCGGTTACGTTTACGATGGGCCGCAAGCTCGTCTACCTACTATAAGCAATAAAAAAAAAAGCGCGCTTTTCATGTGATTTCTATGGCGGTGCGAACTCTAACCGAAGTTGATTTTTCAGGGGTTTGAAGAAGGCAGACAGCTTGAATCGTCTCGCTGTATACAGCGAAATCAACGCAGATCTCCTGCTGTACATACGACGCTATGTTAGATATACAACGTCGTCATTATGGAGGTAAGTTTGCATCAGTACGCCCACACGGTACGCCTATGTTTAATAAATAAATTAATAATAAATCATTTATTTTTCGTCACAAATAGGTCTTAAGAGCTAGAACTTAGTTGCTAATTTTAGATGCAACCCGTATTTGTGAGACTGGTGCCTGATATAGGTTTCAAAGAGAACCTGTAATTACAAGACACCAGGCCCCTTTATGTTGGTCCGCATATACTAAAAATATCCTTATTTGTTGATACCTAAGTGTTTATATTTAGAAGCAGAACAGCTTAACAATGGACAATACGACAAAAAAAATATCAGCATTTTTATACGCTTTTCGAATAAAGAAAGAGAAAAAAGATGACCCATATTTTTTAGTTATCATTGAATATGTGTATTTATTGAAATATTATTTTTTTAAATTATTAATTTATTTGCCGGAAATGACGTAGTCCTGAGGCTCAGCGTATTGTGATATATACGTCCAATAAAAAAAATTGGTGACTTTAAGTTACTTACTGTCACTGTCATCATTATGTCTTGTCATTTTATGATCAGAGATTTTAGTTTTTTTTACTTTAATCAACGTGAGCAAAAGCGTTATTAATTTGTCATGCCGAGTGATGACGTCACAGGAGGTTTTTACATTTAATTTTTTTTCTCTATTAATATCTGTTCAAAAATTCTGAATTTATTTTACTTAATTTCTATGAAAAAATACCATTTCTAGATTAGACAATCTAGAAATGGTATTTTTCATTTCGGGAAATGTTTTTTTGTCGTATTGTCCATTGTATGGATATACTTTAAAATATAATAAAAAAGTAAAACTACTTAATTTATAAATAAAATTAAAAAAAAAGTTGTAAGTTGTATAAAGTTTCTTGTGAGTGTAAATATGGTGTGGTAAAATGCATGTAAGGTGTATGAGTATGATATTGTAAGTGTGTATATATTCATTTAGAAGGAAGGATATTTATTAAATTAATTGGACCAGTAGAGCCTTTGTGGATTCGTAGTCCAAGGATTTGAGGTACTTACTAACAGTATATTTACTAAGAGTGTTTCGCGCCAAGCTGTAGATACGTCCATCACATCAGGAGATTTCCTGGGGACTTCCTCATGCTGTAATGAGGTTCTACAAAATCTCACGTTTCCCCCGTGTCACGTCACGCTTCTGGACCCCAATTCTCGGGCTCGTGACATTTTGAAATATAATTTTCAAAGTTATCGACATTGCTCACCGGATTAGCAAGCTTAAGTGGCAGTGGGCTGGCCATATTAGCCGCAGAACCGACAACCGATGGGGTAAACGAGTTCTGGAGTGGAGACCGCGTCTTGGCAAACGTAATGTAGGGCGCCCTCTGGCTAGGTGGGGGGACGATCTGCGCAGGATGGCTGGCAAGAGCTGGATGCGAGACGCCATGGATAGATTACAGTGGCGAACAATTGGAGAGGCCTACGTCCAGCAGTGGACTGCGATAGGCTGATGATGATGATGATGACATTTTGAAAACATGGCGGATATCACCTGAAAACCATACAAAAAAACTATGTTTTAGTGATATACGAGTATGTCTTATGAAAATAAATGTCACGAGCCTGAGAATTAGGCTCCTGCAAGCTTGTTATACCCATGAACCGTGGGAGAGCCACGCTTCGAGCCGGCTCGACCGGAGTGATACCACGGCTTCACAGAAAACCAGCGTGAAGCAGCATTGTGCTGTTTTGCTGCGTGAGTGAGGGTACTGGAGGCCCAATCCGGGGGAGAGGGGGGTTCCAAGGTTGGCAGCGTACTTGTGACTCCACAGGTGTTGCGGGTGATCCGTCGGCTCGTCTGCTACCTATATCATTAAACAAGTGCGAATCCGAGCATGCATTTTTTCAGGACCGAGGATTTTTCAAATCTATGTGCTGTTCGAATTTATAAATTTAATCAATTTTTCTGCCCGCTGTCCACCCTCTGCTTGTCCACCCCGGGTGGACAGTGAAACAATTGTTAAAAAAATTCCCGCTGTCCACCCCTTCTTGGTTGAAAGAGGGGGTGGACAGCGGGAAGTTTTTACACAACAACCACAGCTTTTGTAAAAGTATCTTGGATATAATGACAGTCAGTGCTAAAAGGCCTAGAGGGTCATACATTTGAGATATCAGTGATAATTTTCGGCTTAGTTAATTTATTAGAATTATCGATTTTATTTAACTTGGTAGAAAAATAAAGTTGATCCTCTTTGTTGTGCCAGCCTAGCCCCAACGTCTAGGTTTGTGTATGCTCGCCAATAGCTAATCCTTTTGAATGAGAAGCCGCGGAGATGTCACGACTAAAGGTCCATTTTCGTAATGGGTAGCAATATTGTCGCAATAATTGTGATGTTTTTTCACAAACTTCTACCAATTTACTCGGGTCATCGTGACCGGTAATTAAGTCATCTACATAAAAACCTTCCCGAATAACTTGCGTGATCACTTCATCGTCACATTCCTGTGCTACTTGATGTAAGCAACGCATACTAAGATACGGCGCCGATGCAGTACCGTATGTTACTGTATTTAGCTTATAAATTTCTATCGGATCTGAACGACGTTTGTCAGAATTAATAAGCGTTTGTCGAAACATTTTCTCGACATCTGCACATGCTACTACTTGATATTGCCTAAAGCGTAACAAAATACGCCGTGTGGTCCCGGCAGAGTAGAATAGGCCACCCTCACTCTTACCGAGGTGTCGTAAAAGGCGACTAAGGTAAAGCTGCTGGCATGATCATCAGCACCCAGAGAAGGAAAACTCTGCATTTATATCAAAACCCTCGCCAACCCGTCTGCCAACCTTGAACAAAATAGAAAAAATATCATTTTGAAGTCTAGATCCTATAAATTGAATATCGTTTGAAAATTTGTTGGAAGTAGTAGCATAGCTAGTATCAAAAACAACTCTCAATGCCGAGGTTGTACTATCCTCACGAAATACCCCATGATGTAGTAGAAAACAGCTCTAATATGAGGGGAACCTAAGTAGTCATGCTCACTCAAATGTCTCTGAGGTGGTGGCGTTATGTGGCGTGTCATTACATTCCCTCTAATATGGTTGAGTGAAATGATGGCTGACACATACGTCATACTTGTGAACAGGTGCCACCTTTGGGGACTGGTCCGCTTCGGTTTACCTGATATTTAGCTTTTAATTTGCTTCATTCTATTTTGTGTTGCATTAGACTGTATGACTTGGTATGAGGATTATAAACCATTGTATAAAAAGTTGGCGATTAAAAAGAGTAACTGGCGAGTTTCTTGCCGGATCTTCTCGGCCAGAAACAACTTTCCGAGCCGGTGGTAGAATCGCATTATGTTTATTTACTTCTTGAGTATATTTTATGTATCCACATATAGTATATGTATTAACACGGGCCTCCCTCAATCACGTGAGGGGTAATTGCCAAACTCACCACGCTTGGCAGACGGGTTGGTGAGGGTTTAGATATAAATGCAGAGTTTTCCTTCTCTGGGTGCTGATGATCATGCCAGCAGCTTTACCTTAGTCGCCTTTTACGACACCTCGGTAAGAGTGAGGGTGGCCTATTCTGCTCTGCCGGGACCACACGGCTGAGTAGAATATTGAGGCATATGCTCTTATTTATTTTCTTAAGAAATAAAACGTTTATAGGCTGCTTTATAAGAATCACACCTAACAAATCAGTTAACTCTTTTAAAGGTATAGGTACTTACCGAAAACCTAGCATCTAATTCGCGTTTAGTGCTTTCAATACCTTTTTCTTTTTTTTTTCACTTTATTTATTTTAGAGGCTTTTGTCTTCATAGACATACTTTCAATACCTAAATATTTATTCGCATCTACGCTCATCACTAGTGAGAATATTCGCATTAGAATTACTTAAATCTTCTAATTCCCAAAATTGGCGTAGTTGTAAATCGAGTGTTTATGTAAAAAATAGGCCCGGAATCAACCACCCAAGTTTCGAGTCCTGTAAGAAAGGACCGCATTTTAATCGTATTTTATTATTGTTAAAAAAACGTCGCTGAAAAAGTATAAAACAAGCCTTCGTTGTCAATTTATGCAATATTCACTATGTAGAGATAAAATTTCATGTTTGGAAATCCGCAGTCACACGTTGTCAAAGGGTTAGTATATTTAACGTGTGACTACGCCTTTCCAAACATGAAATTTTATCTCTACATAGTGAATATTGCATAAATTGACAACGAAGGCTTGTTTTATACTTTTTCAGCGACGTTTTTTGTCGTAGTTGGGTTTTAGTTTTTTTACTTTTATTTTATTTGTACTATTTTGGTGTCCAAGTGCTAGTAATATATATATATATATATATATATATATATTATATATATAAATATTGCATAAATTGACAACGAAGGCTAAAACCCAACTACGACAAAAAACGTCGCTGAAAAAGTATAAAACAAGCCTTCGTTGTCAATTTATGCAATATTTATATATATATATATATATATATATATATTCAAAATGTACAAGTCAAGCGCTTTCAAATGATACCAAACACGGCATATTTATCATAACTTTATTTTTTTACTCTGTATGTTTTGTCCGCTAGAGGGCGCCACATTAGATTTTGTGAAACTTCATATAGCCTATAACCAGCGGACGATCAAGACGCTTATAATGATATGTCATTTGTCGAATTCTGATAAGTAGTTAAGAAGTTACGTGGAAACAGATGAACATACATACATACATACATACATACATACATACATACATACATACATACATACATAGCCTGTCAAAATCATAACCCTCCTTTTGCTTTGCCGTAGTCGGGTAAAAAGTTCCGAAAATAAGTCCGCTCCTATTAATAAATCGACTTTGGATGGAATAACCTCCAACAGATTACAGCTACAGCGGCCAATCTCAACGATCAGCCACGTACGCAGGATATATTATAGTGCTCAAGTGTGTGCGCAAACACAAGTGCACTCTCTATTCCCTTACCCTCATATTCCGATGGGACACTACTGTGACACGACCAGAGAGGGATTGGGCGCAGGACCAACGGCTTAACGTGCTTTCCGAGGCACGGGGGTACAAGACCGCCAATTTCCAGACTCCGGGCTGCCACTAAGAATTTCTTACCGAAAACTTAGGTACAATTTTTTGGCCCGACCCGGGGATCGAACCCGGGACCTCTTGCGCAGCCGTCGCTTTAAAGTGCGACCCACTAACCACTGCGCCACCGAGGCAGTCATCGAGTCATTTGGATGGAATATAATAAGTAGGATCGTCAAGTTTAATGTTATCAGGAATTCGTATAGAATCAGCATCAATACTCACGGGCGGTAAGAATGACGTTTATTAACATTTAATATTCGTATAATAATCGTTTACTTTGACTTTTTAATCGTATAACTACATCGCATAATCTATTCGAGTGTGAGACCGATTGTCCTACCCCTGATATTTGAACGGTGGACTGTATAAAATTCGTATAGTTAATTCGTTTAAAAAAGGAATCCGAAACAAAACAATGTTGACCCCCGATATCCAACAGCGCTCGGCCCGTGTGTCGCTTGTTATTGTCGTCTAGCACTTCGATGAGCGCCGTGCTCAATACAACCGGGTGCGCGTGAGTCACCGCACCCACCTGTTGTGCATTGTTTTGTTAACTTAATTATGAATGCAATACGGTCGATTTTGCCAGAGGCGTAATAGATTTCTTATCGGATGATAATAAATGAATATTATTGTAGGAATCCTTGTGTAACAAACTATTACATTGTTGGCAAGGGCCTTAAAAGCAGTCATTAATTGAATGGTCCGCACGTAAACAATTAGGACATAAATTATTGTCATTAATTAATTTGCACCGATCATCTACTGATTCAAAAACATGGTACAAATATACAAAGCGTGATTTCCGCGACACAGGACACAAGCAGAGGTTTAAGGTGACGGGTAGGGCACACTAGCGACCCCAATCGATTTTATTTTTTAGCTACTAAACGGGATCTACTTTAAACAATTTCGGGGTTACTCTCGGCAAACACTTATACAACCTGTGCGGATAAAGAATGGGATCAGAAATGGCGGCGCATCTATTCACTTCTCGCTCGCACACTATTTGCGTCTATTCTCGCACTCGTGGGTGTGCGAGCGAGAAGTGAATAGATGCGCCGCCATTTCTGATCCCATTCTTTATCCGCATAGGTTTTACTATTTATTAATTAACCATGCACAAATGTTGGGTCCGTTTTTGTACGCGATAAATGGATTACCGCCAAAAGCGGCCACTTTTAGCGTGAATCAATTTTTCGCGTACAAATGTTGGGTCTGCATTTGAGCATGGTTATTTAATAAATAGTATAAGTGTTTGCCGAGAGGATGTAACCCCGAAATTGTTTAAAGTAGATCCGGTTTAGTAGCTAAAAATTAAAATCGATTTGCGTCGCACGGTATACTCCTTATGCATATGCGACAGAGAAAATAATGACTTGACACGATTATGTACTAGCAGTCAATCATTTTGAAATCTATTTACCAGTAAATCCCATGCATGAACATAACTAGCAGGTGTAAATTCTAACAAATTCTAAAAATTCTCAATTAAAAATATGGCGTCTAGCCGGTTTATGGTCATTCAAAGATTCATGGGCAAGTCCATTTTAAAAGTAAGAAATTATTAAAAAATAATTACACCATTGAATGACCCATATAATTTGCATCAACTATTATAATATAACCATTGACATAATCGAAACATTTGATATAGCTACCATACAAAATTCAAATGAAATGCATACAAAATACTGCCGTGTGACGTCACATCTCAGTAGCCATTTGTATGGAGCGTTTTGGGTTTGCTTAAAATAATGTGATTTTAAAGTTGTGATATCTCAGGTAGTTTAAATGAGAATCAAGTAATTCTTTCAACGATGTTTGTATCATTGAGAGGTCATTTGATTACAAAAATAAAAAAAATGTTAAATAGCGTATTCCCGAATCCTGAATCATGGTCCAAGCGTACCTCGGGCTCCGCAGCGACAGCTTTGGACGCAACTAGGAATTGTACTCTAAGATGAAGATATCAGCTGGCTGGATTAAGGTGACAGGAAGGCACACTAGCGACGCCAATCGATTCTTAGGTACAGACAGACACACATCAGGTTTCCACAATCAGTCAAAATTCCTCAATTGATATTGAACCTAACGTGTTTGACATTAAGGTAAGAATCGACTGTAGAAATTTGACAGATAAACGATCCGTTTTTGTACGCGAATAAATTCGTGTACAAAAACGTACGCGAATCAGCCGTGTGGTCCCCGGCAGAGTAGAATAGGCCACCCTCACTCTTACCGAGGTGTTGTAAAAGGCGACTAAGGTAAAGCTGCTGGCATGATCATCAGCACCCAGAGAAGGAAAACTCTGCATTTATATCAAAACCCTCGCCAACCCGTCTGCCAAGCGTGGTGAGTAAAATATTCACGTCAATAGTGGCCGCTTTTGGCGTGAATCATTGCGTAGGTACGCGTTGGACCCTAAATTTTTGCATGGTTATTTAATAAATAGTATTAGTTTTTGCTCAGAGGTGGTAACCCCGAAATTGTTTAAAATAGATCTGGTTTAGTAGCTAAAATTAAAATCGATTGGCGTCGCTAGTGTGCCGTACCCGTCACCTTTAACAATGTTTACTGATTTACAGCGCTAACCATCGTACATCACGCCAAAACTCCAAATCCCACACACATAATTTGGATGGTTTTTTTTCCACCACAGTGCGATTCACACGCCACTTCCTTTCGCGCGTAGTAAAACTATGGAATCAGATACCAACGATGGTGTTTCCGAACAGATACGACCTGGTGTTCTTCAAGAAAAGAGCTTATTCCTCTCTTAAGAGCCGGCAACGCATCTGTGATGCCCCATGCGTCCCAGATGTCCACGGGCGGCAGTAATCACTTACCATCAGGTGAACCGTCTGCTCGTTTGTCCGCCATAATGTAAAAAAAAACGAACTAATTAATCACTCTTTTGAGTCAGTGTGTTCCTAATTCTTGGGAGTGGCTGCCACCGAGGGTGATAATCTACACGGTTTTCTCAAATACCTATTTCAATAAAATTGTCACTGTTGCGGTTTGCGGTTTGAGTCTACATATTTCTGTTCAGGTATGCTTTTTATCACAATAATGCTTGTGTGAAATTCATTGGAACCAATATCTAAAATATAAATGGTTTGTGCCAGTTGGATAATTATAATATCTTCCAACCAATTACGGCTACGGCAGCCAATCTCAACGATCAGCCACGTACCCAGGATATATTATAGTGCTCAAGTGTGTGCGCAAATACAATTGCACTCTCTATTCCCTTAACCTCATATTCTGATGGGTCACTACTATGACACAACTGGTGAGGGATCGGAGGCAGGACCAAAGGCTTAACGTGCTTTCCAAGGTACGGGGGAACAAGACCGCCAACTTCCAGACTCCGGGCTGCCACTAAGAACTTCTTACCGAAAACTTAGGTACAAATTTTAGGCCCGACTGGGATCGAACCCGGGACCTCTTGCGCAGCCGTCCCATTAAAGTGCGACCCACTAACCACTGCGCCACCGAGGCTGTCAGATATAGCTTAAACCACCTTGTGTTTCAACTATACACTTTGTTTCGAACCGGATTCCACGCGAGTGAAGACGCTGGTGATGGCTTTACTTATAAATATCATCCTTCAAACGGTTCCGGGTAAGGCGCCAATCTCATATCTATCAGCCACTTACGCAAGATATATTAAAATGCTTAAATGTGGGAGAGCCACGCTTAGGCATGAATGGGCCGGCTCGACCGGAGTGATACCACTGCCTCACAGAAGACCGGCGTGAAGCAGCGCCTGCGCTGTGTTTCGCCGTGTGAGTGAGGTTACCGGAGGCCCAATGGGGAGGAAGGGGAAAAGGTTGGCAGCGCACTTGTGACTCCACTGGTGTTGCGTGTGTCCATGGGTGGCGGAATTGCTTACCATCAGGTGATCCGTCTGCCACCTCTCATATATAAAAAAAAAAAAGAGTGTGCGCAAACACAAGTGCAAGTGCTGATACTGAGAATTTTTAACAGAAAAATACAGGTACAAATTTTGGCCCGACCCGGGGGTGGGATCCGGGACCCCAAGAGCATGTTGAATGCCTCGATAGCACATTGGGTAGTGGGTGAAACTTTTAAGCGACGGCTGCGCCTGAGTTACTTATACTTTGTTGAAACTAACCATAATAATTTTACCTATTATCAAAGAGACTTAGCAAGTGTTACTAGAATATTTTTAGCTGGCGACAGCGGCGCATGCATTCACATGATATATTGATGAAACCAGTGCGTGAACTATTTGTTAAGTAAAATTCCGCAGTATAATAATAATAATAATAATAATTGATACCACACAGCATAAAGAAAAGCCTGGAAATACTGAATATCCCAACCAAATTAACATATTTACTACAAAAAGCCAGCATTCTCAATACATGTAGGATAACCAGAAAGTTTTTATCGTCAGGATCCACAACCCTTAACACTATGACGCTTGACTGAGGTCCGCGCCATAGGTAGTTTTACCCGCCTTTTTTTAAGGTTGGAGAAAGATGCGAAGTCTTAAATATAATAATAATAATAATAATAATTCTCACAACATCTCATAGGTTGACCTGATTCCGTACTAAGTAGCTTAAGCACTTGTGTTACAGATATCAGACAACAGAGGAAGACAAATATATACTTAAATACATATATTACACCCAGACACTGAATAAACACAAGTGTTCATCGCACGAATGTTTGTCCAGGGTGGGGATCGAACCCACGACCTTTGGCGTAAGAGGCAGGGTCACTACCAATTGCGCCATCCGGTCAGTTTTATTTATCACTGAAACTGTTGATAGCAGCAATATAATAAAATCTATAGACTATTTTTATTTGCATGCCTCAAGTGGCAATGGGCAGGACACATAGCGAGGAGAACAGACGGCTGTTGGGGAGGAAAGGTTCTCCAGTGGAGGCCACGTACAGGAATAGTTTTTTAGATTTTCTCATTGCATTATAACTATAATGTATCAATACGGGGATTAACACGATATGTATTATGTGAAACAACATTGTGTACTCACATATTTGGCTCCACGTTTCGACTACGCTACAGAAGACGTGGTCACGAGCGGATGTCCGCTATGTCCAGACCAGGCCTAGACGTCCACAGTTGGACATCCAACTGTGGACATCTATTGATTCTGATATTGCGAGCTCAGTGAATTAGAACGCATCTTCCATGAGGGGGGTTGGGGTTCGTATCCGAGCATGCACCTCTGGATTTTTCAAATCTATGTGCGTATAAAGAGCTCGGCGGTAACGAAATACATTATGATGAAACCTGCAGGTACATCTTTTCTGAAACGTGTAACCATGACTAAGTGGTTCCCTTGAAAAGGGTTGCGAAGGTCAGACCGCAGTCACTTCATTGTAATTACCAGACTCGCCGAATCCTGAATTATGGTCCAAGCGTACCCTGTGCTCCAACCAACCGGGAACTACAGTCTAAGATGATAAGGATTCTTATATGTCGAACTTAAAAAAATCTACAAACTGCATTTGAAATCAAATATTAAAAAAAAATGGAGTGTGGATATTTCTAATCTGAGGCTGCGTCTCTAAAGAAGTGGAACTGAGCGGAGTTTATTTATTTATTTATTTATGGGTACTAATTAAACAAGCTTCTTTTTAATAGCATTATTCGCCTCAGAAAATATATGTTACCTTCTAAATTACTAAGTCGGCCACAACCAATGCGCGTCTTAATTATAGTATCTCAGACACTAGTTATCTTATATGTAAGCCACTGTAAATATAACTCAGCATAGTGGTTATTTTTTAGCATCTAAATTTGTGGTATGCATTCAAATAGGAAGCTTCTAAAGTATTAATATATGACACCAAAATAATAAGAATATTAGCCTCTAATTGCATAATTTAGTATGAATAAAATGTAACTCATCCTACATTAATCGATTGTTAAATATACCTAAAATTGTCATCAAATAGTATAATTAAAGCCACTACATATTATTATTATGTAATACAAATGAACTATTAAGGACAGTCAGCCAGAGCGATGGTAGCCTAGTGGCTTAGAACGCGCCCACCATGCGGAGGGTCGATTTCTCTAGATTTTTCAAATCTATGTGCATATTTCTATATTTACCTCGGCGGTGAAGGAAAACATCGTGAGGAAACCTGCTCGTTTGGGATAGTTTCAGAAGCGTGTAACCATGATTCAGTTGGTCTTGTTCCTCTGTCAAAGGGTTGCGAAGGTCAGACGGCAGTCGCTTCATTGTAATTACATGGCTCCCCAAATCCTGAATCATGATCAAAGCGTACCCTGGGCTCCAAAGCCCAGCTTTGGACTCAACCGGGAATTATACGCAAATATGAAGAAGAAGAAGAACTATTAAGGACAGTCATAGTAAAACCATTTATTTATGCAAATCAATTTGTGTATTAATATGTGTAACAAGTACAATCATTTATAGAAAAGTAATTAATAAACATTAACACGTATAATTACGTGATTAAAAGAAAAAGAAAATACCGGCATTCGGCACAAGTATCGAATAGCGCTCTCTGATTGGTGCAAATGGCCGGTTGCTGTCATGTCGCGCACTCGCGCCAAATCGTACAGTGGCTATTTTCACGATAAAAGAATATGAAGTATTATTTTACATGTTAAGTTATAATATATGATGTTGAGTACTGAAGCTTGAATACATAATTTTTGAGGAGCTTGTATTGAAGCTGTAAAACGTAATATGGTGATGAGTTACAAATTTCGTGGCTGAGTTAGTAAATTAGTTTGCAATGTATAAATCAGAAGGACAAGGAAAATTAATTGTTGATATTGACTTGACGCTTTCTTTAACATTTTTAGTTGGCGTTGTAAAGAAGATGAATCAGTTAATTAAAGGCTATGTCAATTTCCCGGTGCTTAGTTAGTAAATTAGAAGTTTGCGCGCGAGGCCAAATAAAAATTCTGTGGCCTTGTTTATTATTTCTCTTTATTTAATTTAAGGCATACACAACAGGTGACAATCGATAAAAATACAAACTTAAGAACAATGTACTTAGAGCTAGATTGAAACCTAAGAACGTGTACACACAGCAATACCAATAACATCGCCTACAGAAATAAATGACTTAGTAGTTCAAGCGTTTATCAATTAGCAGTACCTACTTAACAAAAATGAAAATGATGCATTTATATATATTCTAAAAATTAGATTATATTTACCACTAGGAAGCTCAGTGGAGAATCCGTTTGACATTCAAACGGAATGTAACTTGTCTGGGCCCAAAAAGGTCCAGGTCATGGCTACACAGCAAGTCATTATAAAGGCGGCACATGCGAACAATTGGGT
This sequence comes from Marasmia exigua, assembly GCA_019059595.1. Taxonomy (NCBI): domain Eukaryota; kingdom Metazoa; phylum Arthropoda; class Insecta; order Lepidoptera; family Crambidae; genus Marasmia; species Marasmia exigua. The sequence continues at coordinate 14,207,096 of CM032472.1, forward strand.
TGTAAAAGGATGTGTTATTCTTATGTGTTTAGCGGAGACTTATTAAAAATTGACCAATCAGATTGCTCAAAGTATATGAGATGTGTATTTTCGTATCCCTCCTGTCCATGGAGGAATCCAGTCGGCGCGTGGTGCGGGGGCACCAACCCTGGCATTGCACAGGCACCACCCACTGCTCGGTAGGGACAGCTCAGCGCTCCTCGCTTACCATCAGGTGATCCGTCTGCTCATCTGCCATCAATCACATAAAAAATGCAATAATTGACGACCGTTTGGAACAGTTGTAGTGAACGCTACTTACGCTACAAACACAGTACAAACTTTTGTGTGCATGAACATGACTATTTGTATTGGTCTGGTTGTTTTCTATGTTTTATAAGTATGTATTTACAAAAGAAAAGTATTGTATGTATATATTTGTAATCCCACTGTTGATTCTGATATCCGTAACACAGGTGCTTGAGCTACCTATCTCGGAGTCAGATCAATGTATGTGATGTAGTGAAATATTTATTTATTTAATCTTTTTATATCCCCAGACATCTCTCGGCTTCTTACGAGCTACTAAAATCGATGGAGGAAGCCTCGACTGCGCTGGCATCGGCAGTTTTCCTCTTCGGAGCCGGTTTCGATGTGGAGGTCTCCAGCCGCCTTCAGAAGCACCAGCAACTGGCATTGGAGAAGATGCAGGTGGCTGCCGAGTATATGGGCGAGGAGGATCCGATGAATGATATCAAATTCCTCACTGACGCTATTGTATTGTAAGTAACCTTTTTTTTTATTAGATTGGGGGCAGACGAGCAGACACCCTGTTAGTCTAGAACGCCCTGTTGGTCTAGTGGTTTAAGTACCGGGCCGTGATCTCGGGGTCCTGGTTCGATTTTCGGGTCGAGCGAAAAGTATGTTGCGAATTTTTCGAACATAGCTCAGGTTTGTGATCACCAATCCGCATTTGGCAAGCGTGGTGATTAAGCCTAACCCCATCATAGTAGCGATAACTTGAATTCTATGATGAAGGCCTTTGCCCTGCAGTGGGACAGTTTATAGGCTGAAACTAGCTAACTACTCGTAGCTAGACGAGCAGACGGATCACCTGGTGCCTGAATCCAAGACTACATCTGTGGATTTTTCAAATATATATGCATATTTCTACCATTGGCTTGGCAGTGAGGAAAAACATCAAGAGAAAACCTGCACGTCTCGGATAGTTTCTAAAAATTCTGGATACCTACAATGATTGACAAATTGATTCTGAACGAGTAACCGTAATCCAGTTGGTCTGGATCCTATCTAAGGGTTGCGAAGGTCAGACGGCAGCCGCTTCATTGTAATTACCAGATTTCCCGAATCTTGCATCATGCTCAACGCGGTCGTAGAGTTCATAAAAATCTTCATGAATTAAGCGCACACTTACAAAGTGTAGGTGGTCTCTACTAAAATAAATAAGTTAAAATTGAATTGAAAATACTAAAATAAATAAGTTAAAATTATATTAAATTGAATTTTTTGAATTTGAAAAAACCCCCGGCGGCGGCCATCTTGGATTTGAAATTTGTCACAGTAAATATATTCTGCTACTCAAGCCCTTTTATATGATACCCATATTGTGGGAGTTGTGTTAAAACATACAATCCATATCTTTGTGACGACGGCCATCTTGGATCGATTTTATCCGACATAGCTAAGAACACTCCCTCCTTATTCATCTTTCAAACAAAAAACAAAATCAAAATCGGTTAATTTGTTCAGGAGCTAAGATGCCATAGACAGACACATAGACACACACACACACACACACACACACACAGAGACACGTCAATCTTATAGCATCCCGTCGTTTTAGCGTCGGGGGTTATAGAGTTAGGGTGACGGGTAGGGCACACTAGCGACGCCAATCGATTTTCATTGTTAGCTACTAAACCGGATCCATTTTAAACCAATGCGGGATTACAACCTCCCGGCAAAAACTTATACTATTTATTAAATAGCCATGCAAAAATGTTGCCGACTTCGGTAACAGCTTTTCTCGAGTGTACTGTTATAAAATGTTATTTGAAGTGTATAAAGTGTAAAAAGTATTATGTTACACTTTCTAGTTCGTGGTTTTTGGAGGCGGTTTTCTTTTTTGCAGATTTTTTTTTGTATTAATAGCTTTTTTCCGCTTATATTGCCGATCTAACATGCTAAATGGACTTCCGAGAGTCCGCTCGTGACCACGGCTGCTGTAACGTAGCCGAAATGTTGAGTAAAATATGTGAGTACACAATGTTGTATCACATAATAAATATCGTGTTAATTCCCGTCTTGATTAATTATAGTAATAAATGGACTTTATTAACGATATCTATTATGAGGTTGTTGGGATGTAAACGATGAACAATATATAATATAAGAAAGTAAACCTCTATTTCTTATAGGTTAGTATTGTGACAAGGTCCTAAAGTGTATACATATTTTTGGAGTTGACTGTACAATAGCGAAAGCTAGTGGTATGCGGTGTTATAAAATAATATATGACACCGATAGCCAAGACTATTTTGGTTTAGTATCTTGTCTAATATTTTATATATAATGGTACGCAACCCTTCGTACGATACTCCGACTCGCACTTTGCCTATTGTTTTTTTTATGTGATAGGTGGAAGACGAGCAAACACATCACCTGATGGTAAGCGATTGTCACCGCCCATGGACACCCGCAACATCAATGGAGACACAAGTGCGCTGCCAACCTTTAAACCCCTTTTCCCCTGGATTTCGCCTTCAGTACCCTCACTCACGCAGCGAAACACAGCACAGTGCTGCTTAATTGCGGTTTTCTGTAAGGCCGTGGTATCACTCCGGTAGACCCGGCCCATTCATGCGTGGCTGTCCTACGGTGAACTTTTTAAAACATTTCTTGTCTTTCAGCTATGAAGAGTATAATCGAGCGATGAACGGTGCCAGCTTGCAGCCAGGTGGGAGCTTCGCCCTTTGGTCCTACGTTGAGGAGGCTGAAGTCTACCTGAACAAATTGAAGTTTGTGAGAAGTGCTTACTGGGATTTCATAAGGTGCGTGTTTTTAAAATTTTTGTCATAATTTTACTTTTTATGCAGTGTGAGTCTGCTTCATCATCAGCCCATTTAAGTCCCCACTGCTGGGGCACGGGCCTCCCTCAAACACATGAGGGGTAATTGCCATACTCACTACGCTTGGCAGACGGGTTGGCGAGGGTTTTAATATAAATGCACAGTTTTCCTTCTCTGGGTGCTGATGATCATGCCAGCAGCTTTACCTTAGTCGCCTTTTACGACACCTCGGTACGAGTGAACGTGGCCTATTCTACTCTGCCGGGGACCACACGGCGAGTCTGCTTAAAGTGCACATATCAAGATCAGGGAAAATACACCCCATTTTATATCGATGGAAAAATATATATATTTGTATTTTTTATGTTTTTTTTATAAATTATGAGTTGCACCTGATTTAAGATGTTGTATTTAAGTAATAGATGTGCAATTTTACTTTTAGAAAGCTAATGCCATGAAGAATAATCTAGAATGAAAAGTTAATACCGCAATTTTAGGAGAAATTGTAAAACAATTGCAAAAATGATAAAAAAAAAATACAGATTTTCTTCAAATTGCACTTAATTATAAATTAATAGGGTTACTTTTCTTGGATATTTTCACTTTATGGATACGGCTTATTATTAGACATCACCACAAAATTCCGCTGCAATAAAACATTTAGTTTAAAAACTATGGCTATTTATCTAAATAGGGTCTATAGTTGCAACTCATTTATTTATTTATTCTTTATTGCACAAGAAAATAAAGTACAATTGGCGGACTTAATGCTATACAGCATTCTCTACCAGTCAACCATTAGGCGATGCAGAAATATGTATGACGGCTAAATAAATTTATATCCATAAACATACATGTGAGTAATATATAATATGATGACTAAATATACGTACATAACTATATAATACAATAAACCTACTTATACTACAGTTAACTCATAAAAAACAAAACATGAAAAAATAGAAACGACGAATACCGTAATACTTATAATTTTTTTAAAATCATAAAAAGTACAAATATATTTTTTTTTATTTTTTCCGTCGATAAAATGGGGTGTAGGTAGTTTTCGTGATTTTGATATGTGCACTTTATGAAGACTCACACTGTGTAATAGGTGGCGGACGAGCAGGCGGATCGCCTGATGGTAAGCGGTGACAATGCCTTGGAGTGAGCAGTGGAGTCACAAGTGCACACAACATTTTCGAAAAAATAATGACAATAATGAATTTGTAACACCGTTTTAGCTAACAAAGGTTTGACAAAAATTTATGAGAGGATGAAGTAATCATGAAGGAACCCGCACGATCTTTTTTATTTGAGTGGTGGCAGACGAGATTACGGATCACCTGATGGTAAGTGATTGCCGCCGTTGCCGTCCGTGATACCAGTGGAGTCACAAGTGGCCTACCTACTATAATACCCCCTTTTTCCCTCAGATTGGGCCTCCGGCACCATCACTCACGCAGCGAAATACAGCACAGTGCTGCCTCCCGTTTTGGATAGTATCTGAAACGTGTAGTTGGCCTGGTTCCCCTGTCTAACGTCAGACGACAGTCGCTTCATTGTAATGGGCTATGGGAACAAATTTTTAAGTAGTTTTAATATTTTTTACCAATGCCTTTTACTATTTTAAGTAACTAATTTAAATATTTGGGTAAAATACCAAGTAGTTATTTTTTTATTAATTTTCAAACATTTTGAATTCGAAGCGTATTTGTGACGTCATAAATACGCTTATTGTTCCGATATGTCATTTTCCCCAATTTACGGGAAATATATCGTAAGAAAAAATAACGTACCTACTTCTAAAAATGTCTTTTGATCGGGGAAATTTTAAATCACTATCTGGTAACATTACGGTAATCAAAAAAAGACAGCCCGCTGTCTTAGTTTTGGTGTCACCCTGCAAATAAACGACAAACTAGCGCCATCTGTTACTTGGTCCGGGTGAATAAGTCATTGAGACATTGTTGTCACCACGAAGTTATACTTATATTATCTTCTGAATACAACACAACTAGCGCCATCTGTTGATCCGGGTGAAAAAGTCACTGAGACATTTTTGTCACCTAAATGTAATCTTCTGATTACAACCTGTCTGAATAGCTAGCGTATCTAGGGTCAAATGAAGGTCAACCGTATTTTATTGAATCCTTGATCCAGTGGTTTTAAATTTTAAAATATTAAAATATGATATGAAATAAAAATGCCTCGAAACGGTTTTTGCATTAGAACCTGTTTAATTTTTTCCCACACCCCATTATCTCCAAAGCGAGGGGTTTTCCGGTTGAGTGCAAAACTCACTTTTGACCGTAGGAGAGCCACGCTACAGCATGTATTGGCCGGCTCGACGGGAGTGATCGAAACCCGGCGGGAAGCAGCACTGTGTGTTTGCTGTGTTTCGCTGAGTGAATGAGTGAAAGGGGGGTTTAAAGGTTAGCTGCACACTTGTGACTCCACTGGTATCGCGGGTCTATGTGCGGCGGCAATCGCTTGCCATCAGGTTATCCGTCATCTCGTCTATCAGATAAAAATAAAAATACAAGCTTTTATTATTTTTTTCTTATGTTTATTAAAGGCAAGTAATATCTTTAAACTTTTCTCGCTGCGTGAGCGAGGATACCGGAGGCCCAATCCAGGGGTAGGGGGTTTAAAGGTTGGCAGCGCACTTGTGACTCTACTGGTGTCACGGGTGTCCATGTGTGGCGGCAATACCTTACCATTAGTTAATCCGTCTACTCGTCTGCCACCTATCACATAAAAAAAAACTTGCGGGTAACCTGGTTACCCTATCTGACGTCAGACGGCAGTCACTTCATTGTAATTAACTCCAAATCGAGGGCTTTTCCGGTTGAGTCCAAAATTCAACCGAAAATTACACGCGAAATGTTGATGCTTTGCTGTGTAGAATTGTATAATATAGGCATTTATTTGTTAAACACATCACATGATTTTTAAAAGAGAAAAATATGACTAGACAAAAACACTTTCCGTGATATGCTACCAAAATGGTTGCTACTCAGCAGTATGTCATGGCGCCGGAACGCCATGACACTGGTATTCTGTGGGAATCCTTGGGGTAGAGAGAGTCACCAGCCAACATTAATAAAAATACCTACTTTACATGGTGTATTTGGCAGGGAGTCTGTGAGGATTGAGGTGTGGAACTCCCGGCGCACCCTGGCGGTAGGCGTCGTGATCCTAGTGGCAGTGCTCTTGGCCTGCCCTGTCCTGGTTTTGATGCTGAGGCACACGGTGCTCACCATTCAGGTATGAAAATTTTTGACGTGATAACAACTTAAACACTTAGGTTAGTGCTGTCCACAAACCACAAGAAGACTTGTGGGGAATATCGGTAGAAATTCTAAAAAATTAAAATTAAAATTATTGGCCCATATTTAGGTGTAATATTGAATGAATGTGTAGATATTGGTCAATGTCCAAATCTGAAGAAATATAGCAAAGTTCTAACACTATTCAAATCAGGTGATAGAAGTGACCCATCTAATTACAGACCAATATCAATTTTACCAGCCCTTAGTAAAATATTTGAAAAAATTATATTCCATCAATTATTGGGTCATTTTAATCTCACCAATTTATTACACGATAAACAATTTGGATATACTAAGGGCAGATCTACTACTGATGCGGGAGTTGCACTCATCAAATACATTTTTGATGCATGGCAAAATAAGCAAGATGCTGTAGGTATTTTTTGCGACCTGTGTAAAGCATTTGACTGCGTTAATCACCAAACATTACTAATGAAGCTACAGCATTATGGTCTCACAGATAGCTCTTTACCTAAGTGATAGAATAAAAAAGTAGATGTTAATGGAACTAATTCTTCTGGCGCCCGTTTACAGATGGGAGTGCCCCAGGGCTAGATATTAGGACCCTTCCTGTTTATTATATATGTAAATGACCTTCCTTACTTTACTAAATACTTGTGTGCCATAGTATTATTTGCAGATGATACTTCTTTGATTTTTAAAACTAATAGACATAAAGATAACCTTGACGATGTAAATAATGCTCTCACTTAAGTGTTACATTGGTTTACTGTGAACAATTTGCTCCTTAATGTTAAAAAAACTAAATGTGTCAAATTTTCATTGCCCAACGTAAGACAGATCAGCACTATTATTAAAATGAATAATGAAAATGTTGAAGTAATTAACTCTGCAGCATTTCTGGGCATCACATTAGATTCAAAACTACAGTGGGGTTCGCATATTGCTGCCCTGGCAGGAAGACTTAGTTCAGCTGCATATGCAGTACAAAAAATAAGACATCTGACCGATATTGAAGCAGCAAGACTTGTGTATTTTAGTTATTTCCATAGTGCTATGTCTTATGGTCTGCTGTTGTGTCAGGGTCATATACGGACTCAGGCCACGGGACTCACTTAGAAATATGTTCAAAGAATTTAACATCTTAACATTAGCATCATAGTACATCTTTGACTGTATTATGTATATTTATAAAAATCTGGAAAGTTGTCCTAAAAAATCTGATAAACATAGCCTGAACACCAGAAATAAACAAAGGCTTGCTGTTCCAAATCTCAGACTTCATAAGGTTGGTAATTCATTTGTCGGAATGAACAAGTTACTACAAAAGCTTGTTGACTTACCAATGCCCAAATTTAAAAAACAAATTAAAAATTATTTATTGGCAAAACCCTATTATACAGTTGATTATTATTTAAATGCCAAGAATTTGTGGAAATGATAAACTGTTCTCCTACACTTTAGACATAGTAATGGATATATTTATTGTTGGACATGAAATCGTCTTATTTATGCGAGTAATATAGTAATAATAACATTGTATTAAAAGTATTGGCGATTAAAAAGAAGAACTGGCGAGTTTTTTGCCGGATATTCTCGTCAGAATCAAAGAAATTGTCATTTTGACCATCGATATAACAACTACATCTACATCTCTATATCTTTAAAGCGTTTCAAAAAGTCATCGATATATATTTTCTCATTTTTCCTATTTAGATAGATATATAGATAGATATACTTTATTGCACAAAATACACAACTTAAGTACTAGGCATTACAGAAATTTTGTGTACAATTACTATTAATACTATTTATTTATAATATGTGTAGTGTGAAGATATTACTTGCCTTTAATATGCATAAGAAAATAAAAATAAATCAAAAGCTTGTAAAATACAATATTTAGTGTGAAAAACCTTTACTTTTTATGTTACTTTTGCTGTCTGCTGCGTATTGCACAGAATAAGTACTATGTATTGTCAATTACTAACATTCTTACAGTCCGATCGCGATTATTTGGTACGTGGCAAAAGTCGTTTTGACATTTTCACATAGAAAATACGTTTTCACAACGCCCCTTGTCAATGTCACTATCATGCCTTCTGATCGTGGTCGCACTATATATTGCTTGCAACAAAAACATCATTTTTCCTTAGCTCCTCAATGGGCTCCCGGCCTCGGCAACGGTGAACATTTTTGTCGTAGCTCGTAGTTGCTACGGCCGTGCTACGACTGTTCTGATCTTTTACAGCGTGCTACGATGCTACGAGCGCGCATTTAACCGGGAACTAGGGATAATGTGGGGTTTTTCATTTTATTAAACAAAGAACTTAAGAGTCCTGCGGAGGTCAGTTCAAATTCAATTCTAGACAAGCTTCGCCGTTCGTCGGACATCTCGCTATCTCGTTTGTCGTTCCGTGCGGCTTTAAACAGTAAGATGGCTGTTTGAAATTAGTAAGCAAATTGTGTGCATTTACGAAAACCAAAAAATAATGAATGAAACTTGATTATATTTAGATTATTTTTATAACATTGTGTAACTAGACAATACAATCACATAATTATTAATTGTATTTTTAACACAAAACAAATAGGCAGAAAAAAATTACGAAATGTAATCGCATATATTTTTAAGTAAGTAAATATGTTTAAGAGCAGGTGTTAACCGAGACATAGATAAATATTTCCTTAATCCAAGTAATAGCAATGAAATGTCAAGATATCCTCAAATTACTTTGTTATTACGTTTGTATAGGAAATACGTAAATATGAAATAGTTAATTATACGTTTTTTTATATCATTCTTGTGTAAGTATATTAGCGCTGTACGAGTTACGAATTCGTAATTATAATTAAAGTGACCACTTGAACAATAATGGAAATAATGATAACAGTAGAGTGTTAAATATAATTAATATCTTTTTGCCGGCAGTTTCATATTTGAACCCATAATGTATGAAAGTCCAAGGATCTCCTTTGTTACAATGATTAAAAAACAAATGGCACGCTATTGCACCGAGAAACCACTCGCAAATCAAACCATAAACCTTAGAGTAAGGCAATAACACTCTGACCATAAACCTAGTATTAGGCCCTATGCAATATTCATCATCATCATCATCATTTCAGCCAATAGACGTCCACTGCTGGACATAGGCCTCCCCCAATGATCTATACACAGATCGGTCCTGCGCCGCCCGCATCCAATGGATTCCCGCGACCTTCACCAGATCATCGGTCCACCTTGTGGGGGGCCTGCCACGGCCCCCATACAATGCAATATTATTGATCTTCATATTCGAATGTACTCTGAAGAGGAAAATATTAATGAAACGAACTAATTACTTCTTTTAATTTATTTATTACCATTTATATTTTTGGAACTTCTTAGGTAGGTTAAATTAGTCACAATACTGTGTCTTAAATACATGAAAATCATTATTTCATATTCATTATTTTAGCATCTCACTTTTTTATATTCTAAACACACATTTCAACAAACAGTACGGACAGACACATTTACATGAAGGCAACTGTCAAATATCACTGTTTGCTTGAATAAATTATGCAAACATACAACGTCCCTGCCGGAAGGGTTTCCAATGAGAGGCAAGAGGGTTTTGGAAAATGAAAAATTGGCGTTACGTATCGTCATCTTAATATATATTAATTGATAGAAGCATGGCAACTAACGAGTTTACAAAGCAAAGAGATGACAGACTAAATCCTAATTTTGACGAAAATTACTATATTTAAATTCGCACTTGAGAGAGAGGTTTATTAACAATAAAACATTAATAGAATATCTCAACACACGCAATTAAATATCACAATAAATAGAACAGTACAAGTAACAACGTTATGACGTTTTTTTTGGAAACTAAAACGGTGTTTTATCAAATGTTTCACAAAGTCATATATGTCACCGGAAAATAACAAGATCCGTAAGTTTATTAATTTACTAGAAAGTTTATAAACTTTCGTAGGATTCTAAACGGGAGATAAATTGTATTATCTTACGTCCACACTTTCGCAAATTTATCAATTTCCAACGTCACACGGTAAATTTATAAACTAACGGATATCTATTCGTAAAATTTTATATGGTTCGACCAATCACAGAAACTCTTTTAAATATACGAATTTTTGAAATACTTAAAATAACACACTGCTCTCTGATTGGTCAATGTTTATAGTGGCAATGCCAATCAGATCGCGCGTAGTGTTTGGATATTGCTTACTTATTATTTTACGAGTGAGTTCAGTAAGTTTATCAATGTACGAAAATATGGACGTAAAATAATACAAAATATCTCCCGTTTAGAATCCTTCGAAAGTTTATAAACTTCCTAGTAAATTGATAAACTTACGGATCTTGTTATTTTCCGGTGACATATACATTGATCTATCTCCGAGATAGGTAGCTCAAGCACCTATGTTACGAATATCAGAATCAACAGTGTGATTACAAATATATACATAATACATAGAAAACACCCAGACCAATACAAACAGACATGTTCATGCACTCAAATGTTTGTATTCTGCGAGGACCGCACCCGCAACCCTTGGACCAAAGGCAGCGTTCTCTACCACTGTTCCAAACGGATCGTCGAATAATGCAGTTTTTATTCTTTTTTCGAACATTTTGTATAAATATTTTTAGTTGCTAACGTCAAAACTGCTCTATAACACCGTTTGAGCTAACAAAAGTTTATTGAACATTTATGAATAAAGCTCATATTACAATAAATAACACTAGACTACTTTTAGGTTATTATTTTCTTCTAACAAGTCATTAGACAGAAATGACTTAGCGAAAAAATGACTTGTGAAAAATAACTCCCTTTGCGATCTTTCATGCCTATTGAAAAGTTGAAGTAAAGGAAAGGTAGTTTTGGCAATCCTTATCTCAGCATGAAATTCCCGGTTACATCCACAGATGTTGCTACGGAGCCCGGTGTACGCTTCGACTGACTGATTCCGGATTCGGTTAGCCTGGTGATTACAATAAAGCGACTGACACCTAACCTTCGCGAAAATTTAAACACGGTTTCATGTTTCAGATCGTAGAGCTATTGGCGGAAAGACTACTTTACTCAATATCAGCAAGCAATCGGAAGCAATATGAGGTAGAGATCACCCTTTAGAAAGGTGGCAGTGTTGAATATATTTTTTTTATGTAGGTGGGAGTCGACCAGATGGATCGATTGATGGTAAGCAATTATCGCCGCCCATAGACACCCCCCAGTGGAGTCAAAAATGCGCTACCAACCAACCCCTCTTTTCCCCGGATTGGGCCTTCGGTACCTCACTCACGCAGCGAAACACAGCACAGCATATTTCTGTCTGATTTTATAATTTCATTGTATTGGCGACACATCCTGACATTGGGTTGTAATACGAGGTGTTATTATTAAAAACTTAGAGATGAAAAATATTAAAATTGCGGTGTCGGAATCTAAATCTAGTATTTAAATTAAGTAGAGAAAGAAGATTAGGGGAATCAATTTTGTAGTGTAGTATTTTATTCAACAAGATAAGGTCATTATGATGTCGTCGTATATATATAGAGGTGCCACGTGAAAATAGCTTAGACGTTCATTGTAGGATGCGAGTTTACGACCCATGCCACTTCTATAACTGTGGGTTTTTAAGCAACGTCTCTGAATTCCTTCTATTCGATTGCTGTGTTCTTTAATATCCGAATCCTGAAAACTTGTTACAGTTGCCCCGTTACAGATTAACCATGGCTCAAAAAAGCTCATTTCATTTGGCCATCAGAGTCTTTAATTCATTACCTGATGAACTGAGAGGTCTGAGTGGAGCTCACTTCTATAGCAAACTACATACGTGGCTTGTGGAAAGGTCTTTTTACTCGCTGACTGAATATTTTGATTTAGATTTTAAAATAAGTGACATTAATTTATCAATCCCATTATTTAAATGAATTATTATTAGGCAATAGAGTAGATATGAATTATTTAATACTGACATAGTTTTTATATCATTGTTATTTTTAAGTGACATTGAATTGTTATTTTAATGTATACCGTTATTAAATATTTGCACGCTTCTTAACTTAAGCAAACTTCAGTGATACTAAATAAAATTGTAACATCACATCACATCACATCACATTATGTGAGGTGGTGGCGTTATGCGGCGGGTCATTACATTCCCTCTAATATGGTTGAGTGAAATGATGGCTGACACATACGTCATACTTGTGAACAGGTGCCACCTTTGGGGACTGGTCTGCTTCGGTTTACCTCATATTTAGCTTTTAATTTGCTTCATTCTATTTTGTGTTGCAGTAGACTGTATGAATTGGTATGAGGATAATAAACCATTGTAAAAAAGTTGGCGATTAAAAAGAGTAACTGGCGAGTTTCTTGCCGGATCTTCTCGACCAGAAACAACTTTCCGAGCCGGCGGTAGAATCGCATTATGTTTATTTACTTTTTTTAGTATATTTTATGTAGCAACACATATATGTATTAACATGTAAATTATTACATAAGTACTTATAAATAGTTTTAAATCATTCAAATGTATGACGATTTGTAAGTGCTGTGTACAAGCCTATGCAAATAAAGAATTATTTGATTTTGATTTTTATACCTGAAATTATGCAAATAAAGTATTCTGATTCTGATTCTGTATCATAGTCCAAGCGTACCCCGGCCAGCATTAGACGGTCGGCCAACGGTCGATTGTGGGTACTCGCTACGCCAGTGTAGTCATAAGTACGCTGCCAACTTTTATTTATTTTATTTTCATTACATATGACTAGGTATATGGTAACATTACACAATCAAAAGGACTTATGCGCCTTGATCGGCATTGGAAATTGGCATGAAAAGGGGCAGACATTTTTCATTTTATTTATTTAATATTTGCTTTTGATATTTATTCTTCTACTAGCTTTTGCCCGCGACTTCGTCTGCGTGTAATTCGAATAAAAGCATGGTCTTATAGATATCTTTATAAATTATAGCCTATGTGTTATTCTGATCTATAAGCTACATTACTGTAAAGTTTCATTAAAATCCGTTTAGTAGTTTTTGCGTGAAAGAGGAACAAACATCCATCCATACATCCATCCAAACAAACTTTCGCCTTTATAATATTAGTAAGGAAGTAAGGATAAGGATGTAATAGTATTATTTGAAATTTGTAATATGAATGTTATATTTATAATCCACAAGTACTTATATTTTCTTATATTTTGATCTTGTAAATATTCGTTCACTGAGTGGTAGCATTTATGATTAAGTAAATCTTTAAGTAAATGTCCCCCTTCACTTCGGATTAGCCCTCGTACTCTCACTTATTCAGCGAAATACAGCGCATTGGATGCTTTTTCTGTGATTCCGTGGTATATTCCAGGTAAGGCTGGCCCATTCATGTCAAATCAAATTCAACAGGAAGTATCCAACTATTCCAATGGCATTAAAGATCTTTAGAGTCTTAAACTAAAAATAAATATGAATAACTTAATAACATTTCAGTCAATTTAAACTTTTACTCAATAAATGCCCAAATACCGGTACTAAATGCGTGTTAATTTACTGACTAGTGTAGAATTAACAAGTGAATGAGATGGACTTCTAAAGTATTTGGTGATAGTCAGTCATTGTGTACGAGTATTTGTACATTACAGTAAATAAGCTATTCTCTTGTACTGACACCAAAACATCAAGTTAAAGAACACAAATGACACTTATCCTTGGGTTGACTTCTTCGCCCATACCTCAATGTTATGTTGTCAGTACTTCCTACGCCATGGGTATGACGGAGAATAATTAAAGATATAATAAAATTAATTACTAAACTAATCTTAAGTACGAGACCGCTATATTGAAAACCTAGGTACACATCTGGACGCCTGTACTGTGTTAAATTATGAAACACGATTTTATTTGTTATCTCACTCTATCCCAGTAAGAAACACAAATCGGAATGATCCAAGCATGAAACTTCAAAATGCTTAATGCACGGAATGCTTAATGGACAACATTTCATATTTTCAACATGTCCATATTGTTTTTTTATATGAAAATAGACAAAATGAACAGACCCATATTTTTTCTTTTTTCAAAATTTGTCCATTTTCATGCATAAAATAATTATTGAAATTCTTTTTATTCTAAATAGACGTAAGCGCCAAATGACGTCATCGGACGGCTGAATACAGCGATATTCCTTTGCTTATCATAATAAAAAAAAGGTACTACTGTCAAAGGTAAATAATACTAGTGTCAACATTGTCACCGTCATTCATACATTCAACGTTGACAAGTTGTCTTTTTTTTGACATTTACATGTCAAGGATTTGGCATTTCGTACATTTAAAACTATAATGTGCTAAGCAAAGAAATATTTTACATTCTGCCGTCCGATGACGTCATCTTACGTTTTTTAGTTTTTAATTTTTTTCTCAGTAAATAAGCAATATAAAAAATGAATAAATATATACTCGAGCAGCGGAAAACTAAACAAAGAATTGGTATTTTTTGTTTCAGAGCTTAGCAATTTTGAAATGTTGTCCATTTCAAACCCCACAGAGTGAGAAAGAGATCTAACACAATCACAGCTTATGTTTACGAAAGAAGGCCCGTGGAAAAACAGGAAACTAAAATTTGAGATTGCTTGTGTCTATGAGAATAAAGCTCAAATTTGAATGTTGATAGCGACTCAAGTGCGGTTTTCACGGGACTTCTTTGTTAGCTTGGACTCTAGGTACTGACGGTTTGTCAAGTATAGCCTAGTCTGTTTAGTTAGGATACGTGTCTGTCTCCAACAGACATTGCTTGAAAGAGAGCTGATTCTAAATAATTCTCACAACATCTCATACGTTGACCTGATTCCGTACTAAGTAGCGTAAGCACTTGTGTTACAGATATCAGACAACAGAGGAACACAAATATATACTTAAATACATATATTACACCCAGACACTGAACAAACACAGGTGTTCATCGCACGAATGTTTGTCCAGGGTGGGGATCGAACCCACGACCTTTGGCGTAAGAGGCAGGGTCACTACCAATTGCGCCACCCGGTCAGTCAAAAGTCTTGCGTCTAAAGTTACATAACTGAGTGCTACACTTTAACTCTCTCTCTCTCTCTAATTCATATACACACAATTAGTTTTGGGATTGTTATTTTTACCAATAAGTGTGCATACAGAATGTTTGCATCCCAATTCGAATTGTCTTTATTATGTCATGTTCAATATAACCAGTATAAAAGTATAAAATATTTAAACTTAACTGCTTTCTTCACTTTCAAAATAAATTAACACTAAGTTAGAACGAACGATAAGCTTAAAATAATTTGGTCACAGTTTAATAAGTATGGGATTGCTTGTTCATCAAAATTTTAATGGACAATACGAAAAAAAAAAATTATACACTTTACGAACCATATTTTGTAGTTTTCATTAAATGTGTGTTTTCATTGAAATATATACATTTTCAAATTATTAATTAAGTTGCCAGAAGTGATGTTGTGCCGAGGCTCAACGTATTGTGATTTCGGTGAAATATGCACACTAAAAAAATTTAAAAATTCAGAAATGATTTTTGTTATCTATGAGTCTAATCTAGAAATATGTAGTATTTTTCATATTTTTTTTTATGTGATAGGTGGCAGACGAGCAGTCGGATCACAGATGGAGACACCAGTGGAGTCACAAGTGCGCTGCCACAGTGCTTTTAAACACCCCTTTCCACCGGATTAGGCCTCCGGTATCCTCACTTACGCAGCGAAACACAGTACAATGCTGCTTCACGCCGGTTTTCTGTGAGACCGTGGTATTACTCAGGTCGAGCCGGCCCATCGCAAAATGTTTTTTTGTCGTATTGTCCTATTGGGGTATAATCTTCCCCTTAAAGTCAGCGATTGTGATGACTAAGGACGTAGTTATTTAAGATTGATAATTTTCTTGAAGTTGCTTCGTTTTATTCGTTTTGGCGATGGCGAAGGATGTTGAATCCACAAAAACGCTGCTTATGTTGGTCTTCGGAGATCTTTAGTAATCTGGGTCCATATAGTCCTTGTACCTGGTGAAAAAAAGAAACAGTATTTCAGTACAATAATGATACATATTGATGAACAGGAGTTGAAGTGGTCGTTATGGTCCAAATCGGTCATCGTTACATCGTCATCACCATCGAAGCAGATTCCGTGGTGGAATCGAAACAAAAAACCCTAGGAGGTTAAGTTAGGGTCATCACTTGATGGACATGAAAGGAGATTTCTTGGTCATTTTCTCATGGCTAGCACTCTATCGCAGACGTGAGCACCCCTGATGTTATTTTTTTATGATAACGGGGGCAGACGATTTACCGCCGCCCATTGACACCTGCCACGTCAAAGGAGTCACAGGTGCGCTGCCAACCTTTTCAAAAGGGAGCACCATCTTTTCTTGAAGGTTTGCAGGTCGTATCGGTCTGGGAACACGGCAGGCGATAGTTCCACAGTTTTGTCGTACGAGGAACGCGTATCATCATTATCATCATCATTTCAGCCAATAGACGTCCACTGCTGGACATAGGCCTCCCCCAATGATGTCCACACAGATCGGTCCTGCGCCGCCCGCATACAATGGATTCCCGCGACCTTCACCAGATCGTCGGTCTGAATGTGAGGGGCGCCACGGCTGTTACTTCTTGTACGTGGCCTCCACTCGAGGACCTTTCCGCCCTAACCGCGGTCTGTTCTCTTCGCTATGTACCCTGCCCATTGCCACTTGAGGCATGCAATCATTTGGGCTATCTCTGTGACCTTAGTTCTCCTGCGAATCTCATCATTTCTGTTACGATCACGTAAGGAGACTCCGAGCATAGCCCTCTCCATTGCTCTCTGGGTGAGTATGAGGTATACGCATGCATAACGCATTTCCTTAGGGTTAAGAAAAAATAAAAGTGTCACCACTTGAACTACATCGAATGAATCATACATAAACCTTGAGACCGAAGGACCTTGAGACCGTATCTGATTGGTGCTCTGCCAATAAGATGAGTCTCAATGTAAAAAAATGTTTCATAATTTCGTTCACAAGAAAAAAGAACCGAATGCACCACCAGTACTATATTCGCGACGAGGCGCTAAATAGAACCGAAATAGTGAGAGACTTAGGAGTGTACTTCGACGAGCAATTAACCTTCCGCCCTCACTACGACTACATTTTGGGTAAAAGCCGTAAACTTTTGGGTTTCATAATAAGGACTACTAAAGCGTTCAAGAAACCTCGCAGCATTTTGAGCCTCTACTTAAGTTTTGTCAGGAGTGTTTTGGAATACTGCTGTCCTATTTGGTCCCCCCATTACAATGTCCACGCAAACTCCATAGAGAGGGTACAAAAGGCCTGTTTAAAGTATGTCTCACGCAAGTTTGGACTTGGTCGTTCGCTTAAAGACTACAGAGAAAGGCTTGGTAAGTTTAACCTGATCTCTTTGCGATCTCGGCGTGAAAGGTATGACTTGCTCTGTCTCCACAAGATAGTGCATTCCGCTATTGATACACCGGAACTGCTCTCCGCACTGTGCTTTAAGAAAAACCTGTATCAGATACTCTACGTGTCTAACAGCTGTATCAATATTTATCATAGACTAATAGCAATTTGACGACAAGACATTCATTGTGCGGTCAGCATCAAAAGTAGCTTAACACTTTAGTACCATGTCGAAGGAACATTTTTACGTACCCCTTAGAAACTGACTATAATAGGCAAAACATGGTAACATGCTACTAAAGTGTTAAGCTACTTTTGATGCTGACTATACTCACTATTGATTTGGTAAGCTAACAATCATCATCATCATCATCAGCCCATTTAAGTCCCCACTGCTGGCGCACGGGCCTCCCTCATTTAGGGGTAATTGCCATACTCACCACGCTTGGCAGACGGGTTGGCGAGGGTTTTTATATAAATGCAGAGTTTTCCTTCTCTGGGTGCTGATGATCACACCAGCAGCTTTACCTTAGTCGCCTTTTACAACACCTCGGTAAGAGTGAGGGTGGCCTATTCTACTCTGCCGGGGACCACACGGCTAAGCTAACAATAGGGTTGCCCTATCGATAGGCTTAACTCAGAAAAGGGGTTTTCCAGTCCTTGGCTAGGATGCGAATGTAAGTTGCGTCGCAGCATGCGGAGGGGGCACATTGCCCGCCTCAACTGCCCTGCCCTGCCCTGCCCTGTACTGTACTGTGCTGTGCTGTGCTATGCTGCATTTCCTACATCTCAGCATACGCCTAGCCTTACCCCCCTGGTTCAAACCGCTTGATTATACATCAAGCACAAAACCAATTTTAACCTTGTCCAGAGTTTTTTTGCAAAAATCTAGGCGGGAAAGTTAACTACGCTAAAAATACGCAAAACGTGAGAGAGCCACGCTTCGGCTTGAATGGGCCGGCTCGACCGGGGTGATACCACGGCCTCACAGAAAACCAGCGTGAAGCAGCACTGTGCTGTGTTTCGCTGCGTGAGTGAGGGTACCGGAGGACCAATCCGGGGGGTTATAAGGTTGGCAGCGCATTGGCTATTATCGCTGGTGTCCATGAGCGGCGGCAATTGCTTACTTAAAAAAATGTCGCCTTATATTCACATTTAGGTATAAATGTGCCGTGTGGTTCCCGGCAGAGTAGAATAGGCCACCCTCACTCTTACCGAGGTGTCGTAAAAGGCTAAGGTATAGCTGCTGGCATGATCATCAGCACACAGAGAAGGAAAACTCTGCATATATTTTATCAAAACCCTCGCCAACCCGTCTGCCAAGCGTGGTGAGTATGGCAATTACCCCTCATGTGATCGAGGGAGGCTCGTGCCCCAGCGGTGGGGACTTAAATGGGCTGATGATGATGATGATGATATTTATATTTTTCATCATTAAAACTGATGTGAGAAGTGACAAAAATGGCTTTCCTCCTTATTTTTATTATTTAATCAGTGACCGGAATGGCGATTGACGGGGCTTGAACATTAGTGATATTGAATATTTAAGTCCCGAATATATTGAGTTAATGCCGCTATCATTGGCTAAGTAGATAAGCAAAAAACAACTTGTTTCCTTTTCGATATTCGTGATTAAGTGATTATTCATTCTTAAGTTATTTCTTAAGGCGTCAAACCATGCTAAAACGGTTCGAGGACACAATTAACATGTTTCTGATACATCTTATTAAACAGGTTATTCATCACTCTTGACTATGTGTTATCAGATATATTTCTCGCAGAATCAGCTGTATACCATTGATTCATCATTTCAGCTAATAGACGTCCACTGCTGGACATAAGCTTCCCCCAATGCCCCAAATGCAATGTGTAAAATAAGAATAATTGGTAGTTGAGTACGCGTGAGGAAAGTCTCAATTGCCTCGAAACACCGGTGTTTAGCTTCTATTGATATACGGATTGATTTAGTTAAAAGAGAGGTTAAGCGTTCCCTTTCACAGACTCTATGAAGTCCTGATTTGCCTGACCACCTTGAAATGAACTCCGCACAAAATAACAATGGTAAAAACTAAACAATTCATTGATGTTTAATTTAAGGTGACTCCGTGACACAACACAAGATAAAAAAGACATCATGACAACATTATGCAAAATAACAGTCCATTGAAACTGGCAAAACATCAGAGAAACCCGTGAGCAAAACATTAAAGATTACCGTCGATCTGTGAGTACAAGGCACGAATCAGCCATGACTAATATGTTACTATATCACATCACTATTGATCGCCACAAGTGTATATAAAAAAGAACACATATTTCTAGGAAGTGTGCATGCTAACACCTGAAACAACCTACCTATTACAAATGACGTACCAAGATTGTTTATGCATTACCACAAACCTTTTGTGCAATAAGGAGTGTATACTTAGCAAAACATTTTGTTTACTTTACTGTCTTTACTCGATATAAATCAACTCGTGAGAGGATGTAATTGTTGTAAAACAAATAACACACTTTGATCATGACATCATCGTTATCATCATCATTTCAGCCAATAGGTATACGTCCGCTGATATAGGCCTCCTCCAATGATCTCCACACAATGTGCTCTGCCTACGAGTATTGCCGTTTGAGATATGCAATTCTTCGGGCTAATTCTTTGACCTTGGTTTTTCTGCAGATCTCATCATTCCTAATACGATTACTCAAGGAGACTTCAAGCATAGCCCTTTCCATTGCTCTCTGGGAGACTTTGATCCTTCTTAAGCGGCTCTATATTACGTAATTATGATAAAAGTACAGCTAACTGTGCAATTCAGACTGTTTTAACTTCAATTAATTAAACGGAAATATCAAGTTGCTAACCTACTAATAAACTAGAGGTGCTGCAAAAACGATAAGTTATTTTTGCAAGCACTGAAGGTTGATAAAATAATATAATGTAAAATGATTCCTCCTTAGAAGTTAATAATATAAATAATCTGTTCGAAGACACGTCACTCGACGACATGCCCACTCTTATCGCAAACAAACGTCGACATAATTTTAACAAAACACGAAAGATAATATTGTCTCAGTTTAATGCCCGATTAAAAATGGCATAATAGCCGCGATAATTCTATAAACAAACAAATTTCCTTCCTTAATGACGTATAAATCCATTCAATATGAATAATTATTGCAATTCGTTTTAAATTCTATGTGAATTATAATAACTGTAGAAACCAGTTGCTTCTATCATATTTAACTTCTGACGCATTGATTTTCAAAGTCAAGGTTAAATGTCAGCTGGACTCAGTTTTAATCGAAGAGCTTGTGAAATTTTGTTGCTATTTCGACAGTAATTTAGTCAAACAGCCTTTTTTGTTGTTCATTCAAGCTTCCGGTCGCCAGAGAGTCGATTTCAGGCGACCGGAAGCATAAATGAGCACATTCTAATCAATCAATATTTGATAAGTACATACGTTTCCAGGTCCACGCATTTTGAAAGTGGAGGAGGCAGCATTTTTTGACCTGTGGGGCACTCCGGATCCGCACCGATAAAATTTCTCTTCACTCGAATTTTGACTGCGTCCAAAATCGGAGCTTGGAATGTTTGATCGTATTCCTCTTCAGCACTATCCGTATAATTGATTGAGTTTACATCATCGATTAATTTAAAAACACTTTCAA
Source organism: Marasmia exigua (assembly GCA_019059595.1). Classification (NCBI taxonomy): domain Eukaryota; kingdom Metazoa; phylum Arthropoda; class Insecta; order Lepidoptera; family Crambidae; genus Marasmia; species Marasmia exigua. Next base: position 14,228,596 of record CM032472.1, read on the forward strand.
TTTTATCATCTCGTTCAGTTCTCGTGTCACTATCACCTTTTAATTGTGTGACCTTTGAAGGTGTGTTCGTATATATTTTTGGTAAATACATCGCTAACGACGTGCACGCGTAAAGGCTTAGCATGACGATAATGATATTAGGATTAGCCATAGTTGAAAAGTTTTTATTTTATCACTGTGATTCACTCGCGTATTTCACTTAAATTTTCGCAGGAACGTTAGCACGTGGGGGAGCAAGTCAGAACTTGTACGATGTATAGAGTATGTTATAGTTTGGACGTCTGAGCGCCGTGAAAGCCACCGGTAAAATGAACGGACGGAGCGCGTGTTGTATGGTAGCGTGTGCAGACATGCACCTTAAGTTCTCGTCACGAAAAAAGGTCCGGGATTCCTTGTGTCTAACACGGTAAAGTTCAAATTTGAATGTTGATAGCGACTCATGCTCGCTTTTCACGGACATCGTTAGTGGCGCGGTCTCTAGCAAGCGTCCATGCCTGCGCTCGCGCATGCGCGCGCATCCCTATCGTCATCGGCAAAGGCTATCTACTATTGGTCGACACCGGCAAAATAGGTTCACAGATTCTTTATTATCCAATGACTGTGTAATTTTATTTATTATGCAATCATTACAGTATTGGTTGTTGAGATGCTAAACCTTTCGCTTCCAGATTTTTCCAATTTAACGTTGAGAGCGAGTGAGTTAGGATTCATTGTTTAATTATTTTTTTCATGTCGAAATAGGTATTTGAAATATTTCTAAGCAATGTTATGAATATTATTGGACGAGATAATTCTTAACTGGCTCTTAGAACTTTGTTTACAAGGGTACTTACATTCTAATTTATTTTAGGGAATACATAAATCCCTGAAACTGTGATTTGTTAATTATATTCACGTACTCGACTGTTCCCCGAGACTCATGGCCCAGTACTTAAACCATTAGACCAACGGGGCGTTATACTGTGTTCGATTCTGGGGTCAAGCAAAGGTATGTTTCGAATTTTTCGAACATAGCTCGGGTTTGCGATCAGCAATCCGCATTTGGCAAGCGTGATTAAGCCTAACCCCATCATAGTAGCGATGACTTGATTTCTATGATGGAGGCCTTAGCCCTGCAGTAGGACAGTAAGTAGGCTGATACTTTTACTCGACTGTTTGTGAGTAAAACTTTAATAAGCCAAGTCTTTTAGCCAAGATTGAATAATATTTATGATCAGTACAAAGTACATAGAAGCTATGTAAAAGGTGATTACATTTTATTACAAATTCAATAGTTTTTTTAATAGATATACCTAAAATAATTTTATAGCCCTAACTACTCTTAGCCCATTTTTTACGCCTAAACATGACACGGCCTTTTCTTACAATGCAGAAGTAAAAGATACACACATTTCTTTTAAAACATAGATGGCTCTTGAATTTATATCTTATAGCGGTCACGCCAATCAATGCTAACCTTAGTTAGAAGTTGCCGCGTGACCGCGGTTGTATAACAGTGGTAATGTCTAACTCTTTTATCCCAAATAAAACCTTAAATAATAAATATTTTCACAATATTATGTTTGCCCCTTTTTCTTTACTCCTTTTACTAACAATATTAAACGATCTGTACTATTAATAAAGAGGTAACGCCTCGGCGGGTGACCGACTGACTGATCTATCAATTCAAATCAAATCATCAAATTATGTATAATTTATCAAAAAATAAAATTTACCTGTTTAATTTTTTAAATTCAAACTCTAAAAGGATGAAATAGTGGTAAAAACATTGTATGGAAAATTTGTCATTTTTAAATCTAGAGTCATGAAAATTTGTATTTGGGTTCATTATACAAATTTAATAAAAAAGCTTTCAGCTTTTTTTTTCAAACCCCCAAACGAGCAATTCGAGAAGTCTAGTAATTACAATGAAGAGACTGCCGTCTGACCTTCGCAATCCTTGTACGGAGGAACCAGCCCACCACAAGTTTAGAATCATTATCTCAAATTTTGTAGGTATCCATAATTTTGAGAAACTTTCCGAGACATGCAGGTTTCCTCCCAATATTTTCCTTCGCCACCGAGCTTATCGTTGAAATATGCACACAGAAATCCAGAGGTGCCGAGCTGCAGATTCAATCCACGACCGCGGAAAGCGCACTTTATCCACTGAGATACCTTCGCTCTTAACCAATATTATCTAGAAGCCCAAATATCAAATCTGATGACTATAAATAATATCAAATATGACGACTCTTCCATACGAAATTTTAACCAAATATCAACCATTGAGGTTGGTATAGTTTACCTCAATGACTAAAATGACATTTTCGAAATCTGTCGTCCTTCGTGCGGGAATCTGACTAGTACTTACCTATTATTTATTTATGTGATAGGTGGCAGACGAGCAGACGGATCACCTGATGGTACGCGATTGCCGCCGCCCACGGACACCCGCGACACCACAGGAGTAACAAGTGCGCTGCCAACCTTTAAAACCCCTTTCCCACGGATTATTTTGGAAGAATAGGTAAATTAATAAATAAACAGTTTCTTTTAAATATTTCATTTACTAAAACATAATAAATAATGCATATTGAGGATGAATTCCGTGTGGTCCCCGGCAGAATAGAATAGGGCACCCTCACTCTTACCGAGGTGTCGTAAAAGGCGACTAAGGTAAAGCTGCTGGCATGATCATCAGCACCCAGAGAAGGAAAACTCTGCATTTATATCAAAACCCTCGCCAACCCGTCTGCCAAGCTCTGACCTTAACTATTTTTTTTAACAATTGATCGTTTCGATCAATAGTTCCGTATAGGTATGGAAATCATTTTCTTTCTGATATGATATATCGTTAGATGGCCGTGTGGTCCCCATAACATTCCCCCAGTAGAATAGGCCACCCTCATTCTTACCGAGGTGTCGTAAAAGGCGACTAAGGTAAAGCTGCTGGCATGATCATCAGCACCAAGCGTGGTGAGTATGGCAATTACCCCTCATGTGATTAAGGGAGGCCCGTGCCCCAGCAGTGGGGACTTAAATGGGCTGACGATGACGATGATGATGATACTAACAGTGTTAAAACCAGTTAAAATATCTTTTTACTTATTTATTATACTTATAATACCTTACCTTCTTATACATTAAAGTGTCTAGTTATTTTAAAATAAATAGAAAACTTAGCTTTAGGCCCATCTTTGTTAAAAAAATTGGATGTCTAGTGTACAAGTCAGTTGGCAGCAAAAAGGTGCAAATTCAGTATTTTATCATAATTACTAGCTATCTGACATCTGCTTTCTTACACAAAATGTATAATATTATGACAAGTATTATTATTATTATTATTATATCCCACCGAATTAGCAAACTGAAGTGGCAGTGGGCTGGTCATATTAGCCGCAGAACTGACAGCCGTTGGAGCCGTAAAGTCCTTGAGTGGAGACCGCGACTCAGTAAGCGTAGTGTAGGACGCCCTGCGACAAAATGGGATGATGACATTTGAAGGCTGGCTGGTGTGGGCTGGATGAGAGTGGCCGAAAATCGGGAGCAGTGGCGTGCATTAGGGGAGACCTATGTCCAGCAGTGGACGAGTGTGGGTTGCTGATCATGATGATGATGAAGTATTATTGCACTGTTGTCATACTTCACTTTTTATATCCGTACAAAAATATCGAATAATTTATTCTTAAGTAAATAACGCATTTAAAAATTTCATCTCATATGTGTGTTACTTAACTCTAAATTGTTGTGAGATGACCTTTCATCCCCTTGTATTTTAGCCGGTAAGTACTATTTTGACTTAGCATCTATCAAAATTTTTGAGTTAGGTCAGTATTTTACTGAGGGTGCGAATAAATTACACTTGTAACTTCTTCATATTTTCGTTATTCATATCTTCGATATTATACATTTCTGATCTATTCAGTTGTTACAATCGGTCAATATTTGATTCAATGTGATATTTTATTCATGAACTAATTTTAATATTAGTTCATAGTAGTACTAATTATATATTTCCCTATCACATAAAAAAAAAAACTAGAAATTCCATGGAACTAACCATTTCTAATCATCATTCATACAATCCGGGGTCTTTTAGGCGGGGCTTGAAGCGGCATCTCAGCAGGCCATCAGGGTGAGGATGGCAGACTCAATACTTTGTTAGTTCTTTTGTGCCTGTCTACCTCTTATTTGGATTTCACGGCCGCTTACCATCAGGCAGAGTGGGGTCAACCTGATTGGCCTTTCTATAAAAAAAAAAACCAACTATGTACCTACCTACCTATTTACAAAAGAAAAGTATTCAATGTGTATTTTTGTAATTCTGATATTCGTAACACGGGTGTAGTTGAGCTATACCTATCTCGGAATCAGATTTACGGATAAAATATTATTGTTAAAGTGACGGGTAGGGCACGATAGCGACGCCCATCGAATTTAATTTTTAGCTACTAAACCTTATTATTTTATAATTCTTTTAAACAATTTCGGAGTAAAAACCTTTCGCCAAACACTTATACTCTTTATTAAACAGCTTTGCACGTTGGGTCCGTTTTTGTACTCGAAAAATTTATTCACGCTTTTGGCTTGAATAAATTTTTCGCGTACGAGTTGGACCCAACATTTGTGCATGGTTATTTAAGTGTAAGTATTTGCCGAGAGGTTGTAACCCCGAAATGGTTTAAAATAGATCCGGTTAAGTAGCTAAAAATTAAAATCGATTGGCGTCGCTAGTGTGCCCTACCCGTCATCTTAATATAAATGTTGTTTGTTTAATAAATAAATAAAATAAATTAAGCCTGACCTTAGACAACAAACTTTATGATCATGAGACTACCTGTACGTCATGTTGGTACTTCGGTATAAATAAGTATGATGAATCCGAGAAGTTCATCAAGTTTGGCTTACCTTGATAGGAAATTCATAAATTTTGTATCTATCTCAGAGTCAGATCAATGTATGTACTTACTTACTAGCTCAGTGACCCGAAACGAGTCTTGGCCTCCGAAACAAGAGAACGCTTTTTTGCTTTACATATTTTTTAGGACTTGTCTCTCTCATATTCAAATGTTAAAATTTGACAATAAAAAAATAATTTTAATTAATTTAGTGAAAATGAATGAAGATGTAAATTTTTGAACTCAAATAAAACCAAGGATAATGACCCTACAACTTTCGTGCTATAGTAATAAATACTCAGGGGGGCAAGTTCTGCTCAGACAATTGTAAAAATAAAATACTGGCCGGCACTTGGACCATAAAAGAGGACATCCTTTTCCTCAATTGATATTAAACAATACGTGTTTTACATAAAGTAGAGAATCGGTTGAAGGTATTTGAAAGATTTATTTACATTTATTTGTTCTTATTGACATAATGATACATGTGAGTTAAAAAAATGTAACGTGACATAATAGCTTCTTACTACTTTTTATTTTTTAATAAATATTGATAACTATGCATAAAACATATTATTTATGCTAAACGATCGTACAAGCCACCGCAAATGAGTATAGCGGTGACCTTGAGTGCATGTAAATATTTTTTTGTATAAATATTTTCCAAGTGCGAAAGCATCCTTTCTTACTAACTGATCCTTTCTTATTAACTTCACCTGTCTTCCTTTCCTGTCATTGACGCTCGTGGTCGTTAGTCCTCTCCCAGATCCATCCATATATTGTAGGTATAAAAAATATATTTTCTCTATTAAAACCTTATAGTAAAATATTTTATATAATTTTATATAATTTGTGTAGGTTATATTGTATTATAGTAAGTTAATTTTTTTAATAAATATTGATAACTATGCATAAAACATATTATTTATGCTAAACGATCGTACAAGCCACCGCAAATGAGTATAGCGGTGACCTTGAGTGCATGTAAATATTTTTTTGTATAAATATTTTCCAAGTGCGAAAGCATCCTTTCTTACTAACTGATCCTTTCTTATTAACTTCACCTGTCTTCCTTTCCTGTCATTGACGCTCGTGGTCGTTAGTCCTCTCCCAGATCCATCCATATATTGTAGGTATAAAAAATATATTTTCTCTATTAAAACCTTATAGTAAAATATTTTATATAATTTTATATAATTTGTGTAGGTTATATTGTATTATAGTAAGTTAATTTTTTTAATAAATATTGATAACTATGCATAAAACATATTATTTATGCTAAACGATCGTACAAGCCACCGCAAATGAGTATAGCGGTGACCTTGAGTGCATGTAAATATTTTTTTGTATAAATATTTTCCAAGTGCGAAAGCATCCTTTCTTACTAACTGATCCTTTCTTATTAACTTCACCTGTCTTCCTTTCCTGTCATTGACGCTCGTGGTCGTTAGTCCTCTCCCAGATCCATCCATATATTGTAGTATAAAAAATATATTTTCTCTATTAAAACCTTATAGTAGTATATTTTATATAATTTTATATAATTTGTGTAGGTTATATTGTATTATAGTAAGTTAATATTCGTATATATATTAGTATATGATAACGTGTTTATTTATTTATTTATTATCTAGATATATGTATTTATACTATAAATTTACTTACTCAATATTCAAAATCAAAAGGATTGCACCACCCTCCCCTCTTCTATCTAATGTCCTTTACCTGAAGGTTGTCTGGCAGAGATCGCTCCCAGCGATAAGACCGCCTAAATTGTACATTGTATCTCTGTACACCTAGCTTTTAAGTTTTGTATGTTGTGCATTAAAGAGTATCTATCTATCCTCACTACAAACGAGTCGCGGCCTGTACTATAACATATAGGTACTTACGAGTAGATCTTAAGATAAAAATCTTAGGTAGGTACCGTTTATTGATATATTTAAGTAATAAATATTTGACTTTAAGCATCAGGTGACGGGTTGGGCACACTAGCGACGTCAATCGATTTAAATTTTTTACTACTAAACCGGATCTATTTAAAACCATTTCAGGCGTACAACCTCTCGGCAAACACTTATCGAGGGGGATTGGCGTCGCTAGTGTGCCCAATCCGTCACCTTAAATAAAATAATACAATCTAATACCCGTATAAAAATGTGATGAAAGTCTATAATTTACATTTTACTTAGCCTAAAAGAGATTCAAAAATACATCACAAATTCCTTATTAATTATTTACATTTTTAAATAAGCACCTAAGCTTTACTTATATGGAATGGATATGTGTAGAAAATAAACGACGATTTTTTTTTTATGCGTTTAATATAATAAATAAGACGTTGTGTTAGTATTAACAATTTATAGTCCTTGATTGTTAGTTGATATTTTAATGGCAATCTTTTGTTGTGTTTTTGATGGTGGTACCAAGGTACTTCGTATAATTTTTCCATTTCATTTCCTATCAGTCTACGCAGCACTTATGAGGTAGCTGCAGAATTGACAGCATCGATTCTTCCCAGAAGACCAGATCTCGCTGATTCTGCGATGAAAAACCCGGTCCAAGGAGATCATGACTGAGCGATCCTCAGGGTAGAAGCTCCTTCATTTATCGTCATCTGCATAATCCTGCATCAACTCTTCATATCTGAAATAGAAAATAAAATTAATTAACGAATACAAATCAATAAAAAAGGGGAGAAGGTTGCCAACAGAAAATGAGAGAGACAACATCAAGCATTGAAAGCATTAGCAGATAATTTTGCGCCACCATAAATTAATTTGAATTCTACGGATAATTTTTCCAACGGTCGCACTCAGAGACGTCATTGAAGGTGACGGGTAGGGCACACTAGCGACGCCAATCGGTTTTAATTTTTAGCTACTAAACCGGATCTATTTGAAACAATTTCGGGATTACAACCTCTCGGCAAAAACTTATACTATTTATTAAATAACCATGCACAAATGTTGGGTCCGTTTTTGAAAAAAAAATTGATTCTCGCTAAAAGTGAAAGCTTTTGGCGTGAATCAATTTTTCGCGTAGGTACGCGTTGGATCCAACATTTTGGACTACTTGAATTAGGCGAGTGGTGGTAACTGCAATAAAGCAAATGCCGTCTGTCCTTTGCAAGGCCTAGACTTATCTAAGACCATTTTGTATCTTACCAAAGTCAAATGATCAAATCATGCGCCGGTTTTGTAGGTTGGTTTAAAATGTTTATAATAGAGAGTGGCGCCATCCATTAAAAATAGTACGAAATAACAACGTACTAACATACTAGCATGCTTCAGTCATCGTTGTATTAGTACCGGGATTCACCATTAAAGTCAAGGGCGCTGTGTGAGGGCAAGTGTAACCGTTTTACTCCGCATTGGTATTACAAGTTATTATGTGACGGGGACTTACATTCGGGAATTCCAGATTATAATTTTCATTATGTGAAATAGCGAATTGCCCCGGCTTCGCACGGGTGCAACATAATACATGTATAATCTATTAAAAAAATGCATCAAAATCCGTTGCGTAGTTGTAAGGTGACGGGTAGGGCACACTAGCGACGTCAATCGATTTTAATTTTTAGCTACTAAACCAGATCTTTAGAAAACAATTTCGGGGTTACAACCTCTCGGATAACACATACTATTTATTAAATAACCATGCACAAATGTTGGGTCCGTTTTTGTACGCGAAAAGTTGATTACCGCCAAAAGCAGCCACTTTTAGCGTGAATCAATTTTTCGCGTACAAGTGTTGGGTCCGCATTTGTGCATGGTTATTTAATAAATAGTATAATCGTTTGCCCAGAGGTTGTAACCCCTGAAATTGTTTTAAATAGATCCGGTTTATACCAAACCGGATCTATTTAAAACAATTTTGGCTAACAATTAAAAACGAATGGTGTCGCTAGTTAGGGTCACCTTAAGGTGACGGGTGGGGCACACTAGCGACGCCAACTGATTTTAATTTTTAGGTACTAAACTGGATCTATTTTAAACAATTTCGGGATTACAATCTCTTGGCTCTCTCGACTTAAATCCGATTGATTGGCTCGCGAGAGTAGAAGGAAAATAAAAGAGGTACTTAGTTATACTAAAATGAATAAAAACAAGGAAAATACCATCTTAAGATAATTGCAATAAGTAGACAGGGTAATCAAAACATTGTCGCGTGCTGCTTGTACGCGCAGCTAATTAAAAATGCGCACGCGCCCGTGTCTTATGTCATTGCCATAAGGTTTGAAATTACCTAAAAAACTGGTACGACGTTAGCGCTGAATGAAATGCTAAGTTGGTTTGTGTGGCGACAATTTTTTTTTTAATTTATTCTGTCTGTCTGCATTACTTTTTTATTCTTATTAATTGACATTAGTTCTGTAACTAGATATAAAACTATAATCTGACTGACCGGATGGCCCATTTGGTAGTGACCCTGTCTCATACGCCAAAGGTTGTGGGTTCGATTCCCACCCTAGGACAAACCATTCGTGTAATGAACACTTGTGAATTTATTATTACTATTATGTATACATAATATTACAAACAGTGGCGCTATCAGACCAAAGAGCCACCCGCGATGACTTTTTCGCCGTTGATTAGAATAATATTCAACATATTATGTTGTTAGTAGGAACTACTTGTGGCCAACATTGATTAGAGGCGAATTTTTTTTAATGTAATAGATGGCAGACGAGCAGACGGATCACCTGATGGTAAGCTAATGTCGCCGTCCATGGACACCCGCGACACCAATGTAGTCACAAGTGCGCTGCCAACCTTTTAACCCCCCTTATCCCCTGGATTGGGCCTCCGGTACCCACACTCACGCAGCGAAGCACAGCACAGTGCTGCTTCAAGATGGTTTTCTGTGAGGCCGTGGTACCACTCCGGTCGAGCCGGCCCATTCATGCCAAAGCGGCTCCCACCTATGTGTGGCCAACATTGCCCAGGGATGAATTAATAGTAACTACTTATGTATGGTCGAAATTGCCCAGAGACGATTTTCTTTAGACTTTTTCAAAGTGGCAATAATTTGTCAAAAGTTCATTGAACTCTACCTATGAATTTCAAATTATTTATTAACTGGCTTTTTTATACGCACACAATAGTGCACAATTATGAAATAAATAGTATCAATGTTTGCTTAGAGACTCAAGATTTTTTTTAATGTGATAAGTGGCAGACGGGCACACGGATCACCTGATGGTAGGTAAGCGATTGCCGCCCATGGACACCAGTGGAGCCACAAGTGTTTCCCCGGATTGGGCCTCCGGTACCCTCACAACACAGTGAGGAAACACAGCACAGTGCTTCTTCACGCCGGTTTTCCTTTAGCGGTACCCGTCGCCTTAAATCTTTTTACCACCTTAAAATATCAATAGGATCACGATGTATATTTCCTGTGTACTATTAGTATACGTGAGACTGCACCCATACATGTAATTACTGTAATAAACTTATCTAAAAGAAACACTTGTAAAATACTCACTCAGTACTAGGAATGCACTTATGCAATCTCTCAAACATTATGTAATTTTGCGGACAATTCCCATTTCTTGTTATAAACCTCTTGATTCGTCTTCTATGAAGGCTTAGCTCCTCCGCCGCCCCTTCCAGTTGCGGCTGCAACGCTACCGGCACCAATAATTCGACGCCAGTGTTCTCAATTCCAAGAGTTTCCAAAGACACAACTTTTCTATCGTCACTATATTTCACCGGCACCGCACATGCTCCACTAAGGACAGCTAGAAATATTATAGTAAACATATTCGTAATTGCTATGTCGCGTTTTTCCCCGTTGGAAGTGATGGCTCGTAGGAGACTGGCTCGTGCCATTCAAAGATTCTGCTTATATATGATTGCTGGGTTATCCTTACGTCGTGAGTCATGCGTGTGGGCCAATCGTGGTTTTTTTGACACGTGCGTATTTTTGAGATCCCAAAATGAGCCAAATTTTTAACCTTGCAACTATTTATTGCTACGTGTTGGATTTATTTAGTTTATTTACAAAAATTGATTTACTTAATCGATTATGATAAAATCGAATGTTCAATTTTTTTTTCTATGTTGGCCCCCCTGATAATTTTATTCTTCACTCTCTCTCTGAGCTAGCGATCGGACGTTACGGCTTCCGTGTTATGTTCTAAAAATAGAACCTAAGATTACAAAGTTTGAGTTAATTTGTTGTTTTTATTCGTCCCATAACCTGAAATCCTATACTACGCGACACTGCCACACTCAGAGTCGTCGATTAACTTAGTTGGCTACTTAAGAAAAAATATTGACCCTTATTTTGATACTCTTAAACACTACTGATACTAAAGTTAATGAACATTAGCTAAAAAGACGTCTCTGAGTGCTGCTGTTAGTCGAAAAAAATAATTATTTTTAATGAAATTTGTTTGAGACTAATTTTCAAATTGAAAATGCGTCAAACATAACACATCGATGATTTAGTCTTGAACTAAAGAATTCCCTATAGGTACTGATAGTTCTGTACTAATCTAACTGCAGTTATCTTTGCCTAGGTCCTTCAAGTTCTGAGTTTAAATCAGATGAGTCAAACAATGCAGCGGTTTAAGTAGTAAGCAGGTAATGGCTGAGTGAGAACTTTAGATTCAAGTTCGATTCCTTCACCACATTACTAATTTTCTAGATTCTTGATAAAAAATATTCATCATCATCAGCCCATTTAAGTCCCCACTGCTGGGGCACGGGCCTCCCTCAATCACATGAGGGGTAATTGCCTTACTCGCCACGCTTGGCAAACGGGTTGGCGAGGGTTTTGATATAAATGCAGAGTTTTCCTTCTCTGGGTGCTGATGATCATGCCAGCAGCTTTACCTTAGTCGCCTTTTAGGACACCTCGGTAAGAGTGAGGGTGGCCTATTCTACTCTGCCGGGATCACACAGCTAAAAAATATTGAAACTTAATATTTAAAAATTACTCGATATTATTTAAAAGGAAGCTTGAGCTCCGAAGCGACGGTTTGGACCCAACCGGGAACCGGGAAAACGCTTAGATGATGATAATTTTGGACCAACATATTAAATATTTTATTATTATTATTACTAGAAAATCTAGACCTAGGCGAATGACCTCAATTTATTAGTTCCAGAATTTTTTTTTATTGCTTATAATAGGCAGACGAGCTTGCGGCCCATCTGAAGGTAAACGGTACCCGCCGCTCATAGACATCAACAATGCCGTAGCACAGTCATGCCGCTGCCTACCGTGAAAGAAGAACTCTTCTTTCACGGTAGGCAGACCTCGATTAAAAAAGGACATGTCGTAGCGATCAGGGAACACCGCGGCTGGAAGCTCATTCCAGAGTTTGCACGAGCTTTCTTGTTAGCGAGTTTCGCTTTGTCCTGCAAATGACGCCTAAATTGGACCTTGTCGGAGTATTTCTCGTTTGTACTAATAATAATCAATATTGATATATTTTAGTCATTATGACACAAGAAATGAAACAAGAGTATGGCAATTACCCCTCATGTGATTAAGGGAGGCCCGTGCCATAGCAGTGGGGACTTAAATGGGCTGACGATGATGATGACGAAATGAAACAATAAAACTCAATTAATAATGTTAAAATTAAACAAATCTTGAAAGGACGCAAAACAGGCAGGAAAGGTGCAAGTATATACGGAGAGATGACTCCAAATGAAATGGACAAAAGCTAGAAAGAATAAAAATAAAATACGTTCCAAAATCCTGGATCTCATCTTCACTTTCCATCAAAAAAAGCCTAATCTAACCTAGTCGTTTGTCGCTTCTAGCATAAAAAATCCTGGGATCGACCGTCTGAGAGCCACGCCTCAGAATGAATGTTTGTATTGGTCTGGGTGTTTTATTTGTATTATAAGTATATATTTACAAAAGAAAGAAAGTATTTATATGTATATACATTTATGTAATCCCACTGTTGATTCTGAAATACGTAACACAGGTGCTTAAGCTACCTATCTCGGAGTCAGATCAATGGTATGTGATGTTGTGAAATAATAATAAAAAATAGGCCGGCTCGACCGGAGTGGTACCAAGGCCTCACAGAAAACCGGCGTGAAGCAGCACTGTGCTGTGTTTTGCTGCGTAAGTGAGGCTACCGGAGGCCCATTCCGGGGGAAAGGGGGGTTTAAATGTTTGCAGCGCACTTGTGACTGCACTGGTGTGGCGAGTGTCAATGAGCGGCGGCAATTTACCATCAGGTGGTCCGTCTGTTTGTCTGCCTCCTATCCTACAAAGAATCATACTTAAAGAAAACACGTCCCAAAATCCTAGACCTCATCATGAGGTGAGATTGTGGTGAAGCGTAAAAAAAGCCTAACCTAATTAGGTTAGGTTAAGTAAATAACACACTTAAAAATTTCATCTTGTGTTCAGGAGGGACTAGAACCCACACCTTCCACAATCCGGGTGAATATTCTACCAATTAGATCACTGAACGCGTTATTAAGCCGACGAAATTTGTAAGTGCTTGATTCGACATGAGCTGTCGATAGATTCATCAATATTGTAGGTATATTTACAATATCCAGTGGAAATATTATTACAAATATTTGACCACCAGTTAAGATGAGACTGCTAAATCAATAGTTGATATTTATTTACTTAAGAATAAATTGCAAAAGATTGCTTTAAAAATATCAACTATAGGTTAGGTTAGGCTTTTTTTACGAGGCTCCTGCCTCTAACCTACATTATCTTACTCTATACCTTACTCTATGATCAAAAGTTTCAGGTAAAATCCCTTACCTTAACCCAGCGGTTTTCCAAAGATGTAACTAAAAACCCTTACAGTACATCGGTCATAAGCGGAAAGATCCTTACTATGCAAATGCATTCATTTCACGTTATTATGCAAAAGTGGACGTGGTGACGCTAGCAATGTGGGTTTTACAACTCCGACTAGTTTAATATGGCCTATTCATGCAAGACACTCCGTGGAGGATAAGGACCAAGTTTATGTTGTACTAATAGCATAAATGTGACGTCAGTTTGGTAATTTATAACAACCATAATCCCCGAAACTGAGTGGGTAAATTAAAATTAACGGTATTATTTTTATGTGATAGGTAGGCAGACGAGCAGACGGATCACCTGATGGCAAGCGATTGCCGCCGCCCATGGACACCCGACACTAGTGGAGTCACAAGTAAAGTTAAACTCCGTTTTCTCCCGGATTGGGCCACCGGTACCCTCACTCACACAGCGAAACACAGCTCAATGCTTGCTGCTTCACGCCGGTTTTCTTTGAGGCCTTGGTATCACTCCGGTAGAGCTTTCCCATTCATGCCGAAGCTATACTTACCTACACGACAGTTAAAATGATTGTTTTCTTCCATAGCTTACACCTGATAACTTTGAAAATCTTTATTTTATGCCTACGTATTATGAAAATAAGTCATTTGAGATGTTTTTTCATTTATTAGGGGTTAAAGTATGAAATTGCCGATTTGTGTGTAGATTTTCTGAAAAGCTGTGTTTTCCATCATCATCATCATCAGCCCATTTGAGTCCCAACTGCTGGGGCACGGGCCTCCCTCAATCACATGAGGGGTAATTGCCATACTCACCACGCTTGGCAGACGGGTTGGCGAGGGTTTTGATATAAATGCAGAGTTTTCCTTCTCTGGGTGCTGATGATCATGCCAGCAGCTTTACCTTAGTCGCCTTTTACGACACCTTGGTAAAGTGAGGGTGGCCTATTCTACTCTGCCACACGGCGTTTATATTGTTTTCCGTTTTATAGTGTTTTCCATACTAACATTTTTTTAATTTTCAAAATTAATATTAATGCTAATGTTTCGTTTTTCTTCTCGGTCTCTAGCGAGGCGAAACAGCTCGGCGGCGCTCGCGATCCCCGTCCACTCCCGGATGTTACGCAGCCATGACTTTTTCCTCCGACCCACACGCCTCTTACCAGCTACTTTCCCCATCATAATAAGTTGCAACAACTCGTATCTATCGTTACTTAGCACATGTCCGAGAAGAATATGCTAGATTGACGGCCAACCTTCGCTAGTCGGAGAGGCACTTTAACATGAGATGAGATTCGATTTTAACTGTGCTTTAATGGACAACGTTTAGGTACATTTAAAATAGGTTTTCAGAAAAAACACTTTGTATACACTTACGCTTGGCAAACACTTATACTATTTATTAAATAACCATGCACAAATGTAAGGTCCGTGCACAAAGGCAAAAAATTGTTTCACGTTAAAAGTGGCCGCTTTTTGCGGTAATCAATTTTTCGCGTACAAAAATGGACCCAACATTTTTGCATGGTTATTTAATAAATAGTTTAAGTGTTTGCCGAGAGTTGTAATCGAAATTGTTTAAAATAGATCCGGCTTAGTAGCTAAAAATTCAAATCGATTGGCGTCGCTAGTGTGCCCTACCCGTTACCTTAAAGTGCGAGCCACTACCCACTGCTCCATCGAGGCAGGCGAATAATTATGCAACAAAGGACATCGTCTGTTTTGGTCCAAGTGCTCGCCAGCAATGTTTTTACTTTATTCTGTTGAACTTGTTCCCCTGAGTATATGTTACTATGGGAACAAATCTTTAAGGTCATTATCTTTGGTTTAACTTGAGTTCAAAAATCAACAACTATATATACTTACCATATTTTATGCAAATGAATATATTGTATTCGTATTGTAACATCTTCATACATTTTCAGTAAACTAACTAACAAAAATCTTTTGGGGTTCCGTAGCCAAATGGCAAAAAACGGAACCCTTATAGATTCGTCATGTTTGTCCATTACGCATGTACCAACCGCATTACGATTTTTACACAAAAATTGGAAAGAATAAAAAAATTAGGGGCTCCATACTTGAAACAGAAATTAAAAAAAAATTAATCAAACCTATACGTGTGGGGTATATATGGATAGGTCTTTAAAAATGATGTTGAAGTTTTTAACATAATTTTTTTCTAAACACAATACTTTGCGCAAGAGATGCTCCCAAAGTAGTAAATCGTGCGTTACTGAAAGTAATGCTTTTTAAAAAAGGAGATTCCCGACGAGTATTTTGTACACTATTATATATGTCTTGTTTGATTTTTTTTTTTTAATATACAATTAAGAACACGAGGATTATTATTTGTTAGAAATGGGGTGAGCCCTGCGTCTCATAGCCACTGCGACCAGTAGATGATCTATTGTGGCAGCCCCATAACCTATTACAGCACCTCATGTAGCTCCAGTTCCAGGATAAACCCGAGAATGGAGCTGATGGGGGAGCTTTTGATCTCGTCTGCTGAGATCATGTGTGCTCCTAGGTGCCGGCTTCTGCACCGGTGCAGCGCTATGCACTCGCCGAGGACGTGGATAATCGTTTCCTCGTCCTCGCGACAGAACCTGCAGATTTTGGTATCTGAAAGGCCCATGTTGTGCAGGTGCTTGTTTAATTTGCAGTGCCCTGTGAGGGTCCCAGTGAGTGCCCTAACATGTCCTCTACTCAGTTTTATTATTTCTACAGCCCGTCTCTGATCGAACGCCTGTATCAACGCCTTAGACTGTTCTAGTCGAGGTAGTCTTTTCCAAAATTCAGTGCTTTGCTTATGCTCCCACTCTTTTAACTCGGACCTGACCATGCAGGCTGGAACGCCACTTATTGGTTCCGGTCCGAGTAGTGGGCTCTCTGCCCCGGCCTTTGCTAGCACGTCAGCGACTTCGTTGCCTCTGATATTGAGAACACGAGGAACTCTATGTTCTTAATTGTATATTAAAAAAAACACAAAACTCTTACCTACGACGGAACTTTTCACCAAAAGAGAAGAAAACAAATAACCGTTAACATCAAAACAAATACCGCATTTGCTGACAGGCAATATACAAAACGATCGAATTATGTGTACAAAAAAATTAATAAAAAATAGAAATTTATAGTAAAACATCGTATGAATGTAAAAAACTGGTTACTAACTTTCTGTTACCATTGGATTACGAAGAAACGGAGACACTACTAGTGCACTCATGTTAACACACACACACACACACACACAAACACAAACAAACACACACACACATACACTTAGAATAATTAGTACAAAACAGTTTCTTTAAATAGGTAACTATACTTTTGCAAAACCTACAAACTTGTATGTCAACTTTTAGATATGCAAGAGCGTAGTCACCTGACACTGGCATTCTTTTGCTTACAAGGTGACTACGGCCACTTTTTGTAAAATACTATTTTTAATGAAATTAACCTTTTATTTATTTAAAAAAAAAATCGTGTGCCCCCCCCCCCCCCCCCCCCCTCTAACTTCTATAATAAATGAATTATAAAACTAAAAAAAAGTGAACTAGATATAGTGAGTAGTTTTTTTTAATACTTTATAAACCGTAAACCGCAATTTACCTTCCATATGTCTTACTTGCTGCTACGGAACCCTTCATGGGCGAGTCCGACTCGCTCTTGGCCGGTTTTTTTTTGTTATGTCGAATCTTGACATAAGAATTTCAGAGGGAAATATCCTAACAGAATACATTTTTTTTGGCCGGCTCTTTCATATTTGGACTAAAAATCCGAGGATTATCTTTAAATGAAAAACCGCTCCAATGTTTGGCAACAAGTTTTTTCGTTCGTGGTTTGATGGTGATTCCCCTTCTCGATGTCTATAAACATATATCCAATGGTGTTAAATATACGCTGTAGGTATTGCGCATGAGTATGCAAGATGTAATCGAAGAGAGAAATTTAAATAATTATTTTAAGGGGAAATACCCCGGTCTAATCTTTGTAGGACACTGAAATAAAATAAAATAAAATAAAGTAGACTGCGTACCAAGGTGTTTTTTTCTATGCTAGAGACGGACAAACGAGTAAGCGAGTCACCTCATGGAAAGTAATCAGCGCCGCCCATTAACATCGGCGGAATCAGAGAGATCGCTAATGTGTTGCTGGCCTTTTTAAAAAAGACTATGCTCTTCTCTTGAAGTCGTAGCCGTCGGGAAATACTCCCGCAGCCAAACCGTGTTTTAACAATTATTTGTTTTTGGTGAAATTAACTCAAGTACTTAACTTTTTTGAGACAAACACTACATACGTAAGAAAAAAAAACTGACTACTTATACATCTATTGCTTTATTCATAAACATTTGATAAACACCAACTTGGTGTTACAGAGCAGTTTTGACGTTTAAAACAAAATAAATGTCCATACAAAAAAAAAATCGATAAAAAAAATGAAAACTGCTTGTTAACACGGTTTTAGATAGCAAAGGTTTAACAATCACTTATGAATAAGCTGCTTAAAATTCTTTAAGTATTAAAAATATTACAAACAGTTCCTTATTTTTAAGGTTAAAATAAAATCTTTTAAAATAATCATTTTTATGCTTAACAGATCAAGAAGATTGATTTAATTATTATTTTTTTGGGAAAATTAGAAGACACCCAGAAAACTCTTGGTGATATTGGTGAAACCATAGATAATAATATGATTGAAACCCAGAGATTTTTGATTTGACTAGACGAGCATATACCAGTAATGTTACGTAAAAATATAATAACGTTTTATTTTTAATTTATGAAACTGTGAAATGAGCACGGTTGAATGAAAAATTAGCTATGAGCCAGTGGAGGTCAGATGTCGTCTGAGTATGTATTTAAAAATTATTTTTGTAATTTCCTCTGTTTTCTGATATCCGCAATACAAGTGCGTAAGCTACTTAGGCCTGATTCGACAACCGTGGAATCTATGGTATAACTTCAGAGTTATATATTGTAAGTGAAATAAAAAATCGATTAGCTACATCACTAAGCGATATACATATCCTCCCACTGATCACGGCTACGGCGGCTAATCTCAATAATCAGCCACTTACGCAGGATATATTATAGTGCTCAAGTGTATGCGCAATTACAAGTGCACTCTCTATTCCCTTTACCCTCATATTCCGATGGGACACTACTGTGACACGACCGGAGAGGAATCGGGCGCAGGACCAACGGCTTAACGTGCTTTCCGAGGCACGGGGGTACAAGACCGCCAACTTCCAGACACCGGGCTGCCACTAAGATTTTCTTACCGAAAACTTAGGTACAAATTTTTGGCCCGACCCGGGGATCGAACCCGGGACCTCTTGCGCAGCCGTCGCTTTAAAGTGCGACCCACTAACCACTGAGGCGATATACATACAACTTTTTGGTAACGTCATTCTCTTTAGCTGATACTCACTGTTATATGTAGCACCGCGCGTAATTCTATTGTTAATTGATAAATAAAAATGCATTTCATTGTTAGAAGTATGGAATCAGTCAGGTATGAGAAGTTGTAGAAATTCATCATCTCAACATTGATCTGATTCCGTTCATGGTACGGATATCACAGAATTTATTTATTTATTTCAAAACCGTCTGCCTGGGACCTAGGTGTATTATATAGAATTCTGTTTGTCAGTAGTATAATTGGTCATGCGTCGTTCAGTTACAGTTGCTTTTTTTAAGGTCAAGATGACCTACGAGAATGACTAACGAACCATCCACGGGATGAGTGAGGTGAAAGACATGGCGGAGGATGAGTCTGACAGGTTCTTATTGAGAACTGTTTGATACGAATTCGACCAACATGACATAAAAGAGAATAACTATCCGTTTTGTTTACTCCATTACTTTATTTTCGTTATAAACTCAATGGACAACATTTCAAATTTTTAACATGTCCATATTGTTTTTTTATATGAAAGTAGACATAAAATGAACAGACCCATATTTTTTCTTTTTTCAAAATTTGTCCATTTTCATGCATAAAATAATTATTGAAATTCTTTTTATTCTAAATAGACGTAAGCGCCAAATGACGTCATCGGACGGCTGAATACAGCGATATTCCTTTGCATATCATTGTTTTAATAAAAAAAGGTACTACTGTCAAAGGTAAATAATACTAGTGTCAACATTGTCAACGTCATTCATTGACAAGTTGTCTTTTTTTTTGACAGTTACATGTCATGAGTTTGGCATTACGTAAATTTAAAACTATAATGTGCTAAGCAAAGAAATATTTTACATTCTGCCGTCCGATGACGTCATCTTACGTTTTTTAGTTTTTAATTTTTTTCTCAGTAAATAAGCAATATAAAAAATGAATAAATATATATTCGAGCAGCGGAAAAGTAAACAAAGAATTGGTATTTTTTTTTTTCAGAGCTTAGCAATTTTGAAATGTTGTCCATTGTGTTCATCCAAAGTCGGTATAGCTATACCTTGTTTCACGAGCACAGAGTGTTCACGAGTGAATGAGCCAATGACATTATAAATCAGCAATAAACAATTTGTTTTGTGATTCTTGATAATGACATAAGTTATGGAAGTAATGTCAAAAATCAAAAACAGCTGTGACAACGACAGTTTTGAATTGCCTAGGAGATTAAGAGCCAGTGACATCTGTCATTCTAACCAAGCTATATTTTACGGACTTTAGGTTAAAGCATGTCTTTGCATAAAAGGTTGTAAAAAATAATAATGTTAAAATATTTATAGAGCGCAAATAAGATGCTTGATCGGATGCCTTAAAATTGAACCGGTCAATATTAAAATATAACGTGTCTCTCTAAACACTTGACATTGGCGGAATCACACGTGCGGCCGTCACCGTGTGCGGGATTAAGACCAAAAAAAAATAGGGTCCTATTTATGCTCTATATAATGTATATTTATATTGACGTTAATATTAATAAATCTAAGCCAAACCTTAATATTTTTACCAATGACAACTTGACCTTGTCAAGCGATTGTGTCCATATAGGTCTGGTTTCCACAAGGTGTTCCTAAGGACATTGTATCTTTTGGATTGCACAACACTTCACAAAAACTTTACTTATTTAGTAAGACGTATTAGAAGTCAGGATGGATACTAAATAGCATACCAGATGTTGAATCTTTTTGAGAATCTTTAACATTTGGTTTACTGGCGTAAAACCAATAAATAGTGTAAAAATAGTATAGACTCATTGTCTAGCGAAAAACAGATTTATACACAAAATTCTGAGTTGAAAAGTAACATTGCAGCGCAGTGGATCGGATGGAGCTTGCATAGAGTCTCTGCCTTTCTCTTCTCTTCAGTCGGTCGTGACTCCGTTTAACTCCGTCAACCAGTTGACGCCATCGGTCCCGTTCTGTAGCTTGGTGCAGTGCTTCACTAACAGGTATATTTAGTTCTTCTGCTACATGGTCTGGCCTTCGTTTGGTACTTCTGCCTCTAGGTATTTTACCTTCGATCTTACCAGTCACCATAAGGCGTTCCAAATTGCTGGCGACATGACAAAAAAACCGCAGTATTCGTTGTAGGCAGGTAGTGGATAGACGAGATTGTATTTGATATCTTTAGTTGCTTAGTGAATATTTTAAGGACCGTATCAGAAATGATGTAATGCGACAGAGAACCAGAGGCACCGACATACCCCACCGAATAAGCAAACTGAAGTGGCAGTGGGCTGCTCATATTGGCCGCAGAACTGACAGCCGTTGAGACGTTAAGTCCTTGAGTGGAGATCGCTACTCGGTAAGCGTAGTGTTGGACGCCCTGCGACAAGATGGGATGATGACATTCGAAGGCTGGCTGGTGTGGGCTGGATGAGAGTGGCCCAAAATTGGGAGCAGTGGCGTGCATCAGGGGAGACCTATGTCCAGCAGTGGACGAGTGTGGGTTGCTGATGATGATGATGAGTACTTCTATCTTTAGTTGCTGGCATAAAACGTTGTCTATAAAACTCGAAGGTCGTGAGTTGGAATTCTATAGGAGACACATCACTAGCACTAAATAAAAGACCCAGGACTCTGCCAATTTATTTCTTTTTTTTCACAACATCACATTCATTGATCTGACTCCGAGATAGGTAGCTCAAGCACCTGTGTTACGGATATCAGAAGCAACAGCGGAATTACAAATATATACATATAATACTTTTATTTTGTAAATACATACTTTAAATACATACAAACACCCAGACAAATACAAACCTAACCTAACCCAACCTGGACTAACATATTACGTGTGATAAAAAATTGTGTTTGTTCAGGGTTTTTTCAGACGGATCACCTGATGGTAAGCCATTGCCCCCATCCATGGGCAACCGCAACACCATTGGAGTCACAAGTGCGCTGGTAACCTTTAAACTCCCCTTCCCGTACCCTCACTAATGCAGCGAAACACAGCACAGTGCTGCTTCACGGCGGTTTCCTGTGAATCCGTCAAAGTCAAAGCGGTTATGCGTTTCTTGAATGTGATACAAGATGGAATAAAATTGGTTACAGTACATCATGTTACCTGTTAGGCATATCAACATAAATATCTAATTGTGCAATTTATTCTTAAGTAAATAACACACCGTCTGTTCTCCTCGCTATGTGCCCTGCCCATTGCCACTTGAGGCATGCAATCCTTTGAGCTATGTCTGTGACCTTAGTTCTCCTGCGGATCTGATCATTTCTGATACGATCACGCAGGAAGACTCCGAGTATAGCCCTCTCCATAACTCTCTGGGTGATTTTGAGCCTCCTTAATCGGCACATTGTAAGCGGCCACGTTTCGGTTCCGTATGTCATCACTGGCAACACACACGCATTGAAGACTTTCGTCTTGAGACACTGCGGTAGTTGGGGCGGAAAGGTCCTCGAGTAGAGGCCACGTACAGGAAGTCGCAGCCGTGGCAGGCCCCCCAAAAGGTGGACCGACGATCTGGTGAAGATCGCGGGAATCCATTGATTGCGGGCAGCATAGGACCGATCTGTGTGGAGAACATTGGGGGAGGCCTATGTCCAGCAGTGGACGTCTATTGGCTGAAATGATGAAGATGCTGAAATAACACGAGATAAAATTTAAAGTGTGTTATTTACTTAAGGATCAGAATCCGAAGCGTGGCTCTCCCACGGTCTGGGTGAATGTATGAGATGTTGTAAGAATTTATTTATTTTGTTACAGACTTTCACCCAATCTAATGAGATCAGCTCCCAGAAGTTGATGGCTGAAAAGCAGAAAAGTGACCTGCTGCTTTCCAGGTAAGTGTCATATACGAAGTATTCATAAGATACGTATTAACATGTCAAATAAGAGCTACTAAATGTTTGGTTGTCGGCGCATGTGTTTCCTCCATTCATCATCATCATCATCAGCCCATTCCCCACTGCTGGGGCACGGACCTCCCTCAATCACATGAGGGGTAATTGCCATACTCACCACGCTTGGCAGACGGGTTGGCGAGGGTTTTGATGTAAATGCAGAGTTTTCCTTCTCTGGGTGCTGATGATCATGCCAGCAGCTTTACCTTAGTCGCCTTTTACGACACCTCGGTAAGAGTGAGGGTGGCCTATTCTACTCTGCCGGGACCACACGGCGTTACCATTAATCTAAAACTAGCCAATATACTCCTAATTTTAGCGTGTATTTCCCAGTTGCGTCCAAAGTTGTCACTCTGGTGCGCAGGGTACGTTTGGACCATGATTGATGATTTGGGGAGTCTGGTAATTACAATGAAGCGACTGCAGTCTGACCTTCGCAACCCTTTAACAAGGGAACCAGACCAACTGAATCATGTTTACACGTTTCAGAAACTATCCTAAACGTGCAGGTTTCCTCACGATGTTTTTTCTCACCGTCGAGCTAATGGTAGAAACACGCAGATAGATTTGTGAAAATCCAGAGGTTCGTGCTCGGATTCGAACATCTACAACCATCATGGCCAGCAGGCAACCTGTCATTCGCTATAAATTTATTATTTTCCTATGATGTTTATATCGAGACTCTCAATCATTGTTCTCAACTTAAGATCATGCACCTCTAGATTTTTCAAATCTATGTGCATATTTCCACCAGCTTCGGAGTGAGGGGCGAAAATCTCGCGAGGGAACCTTCATGTGTCTGATAGTTTCTGAAACGTGTAACCATCATTTACTTGGTTTGGTCCCCCTGTTAAAGGGTAGCCAACGTCAGACGACAGGCGTTTCATTGTATTTACCAGACTCTCCAAATCCTGAATCATGGTGTAAGCGTACCCCGGGCTCCAGAGCGACAGCTTTGAACGCAACCGGCAATTACACCATATGCCATGATAAGCTGAGAGGAATCGCTTCATTACTTAGCTTCTTTACTCTGGATAACTTATAGCTACTTTAGAGTTCAGTGTGAATCCAAGAGCAAATTCATCATAAAAAAAAGCTTCTCTCAGAGGTTTCTCACAACACATCCTCGCTCATCTCTGGTGGAAACGCTTCTTGAACACGCGCATGAGGTAGACTCTCGATAGTCAAACGGGCAGGTGGTGGTGTGTTCCAGAATGCTTCCCCTGCCGGTGCTGCGAAGGTTGCGCGCGCAGCGGTCGGTGCCCGCGGAGTCCTTTGATGCTGTCACCATCTTCTTCTCTGATATCGTCGGCTTCACGACCATCTCCGCGAACAGCACCCCGATGGAGGTCATCAATATGCTCAATATGCTGTACAGGTAATAAATTACTGAAATACTTCTTTATTTCAGACTACAAATAAATTAAAATGTCCTCCATTTTTAAACAACAGAAAATTAAATTGGTGAACTTGTACATAAAATTGATCATATTGACTCGCCTTGACAGCTCGGATACAATCACCAGACATACTGGCACCTATATACTTAAAGACTGGCACAGAAAGAAAGAAAACATTTATTATAAGTATGTATTTACAAAAGAAAAGTATTATATGTATATATTTGTAATCCCACTGTTTCCGTAACACAGGTGCTTGTTGAGTCTCTCATTTTCTGTAGGTGACCTTCTCCCCTTTTTTATTGATTCGTATTTTATTATTATTTTATTATTTTGTATCTCTCAATGCAGGAAATCACGGCGCAAGGCCGGTCCTTTTGGAAGGCGTACGTGGGGATACAGATCCAACACGAAGAGGCCCCTTTGAGACACAATAATAATAATTATTATAATCCCATTATAGTAGCGATAACAATTCTATGATGGAGGACTTTTCCCTGCAGTGGGACAGTTTTTAGGCTTATGCTTATTCAACTTTTTTGTTTTTACTTTTTGCATACAGATTGTTATATTATTTCTGACTTTGCACTGGTGAAATATTAAACTTATATTATTTTTTTATATATATAAACTTTCCACTTTAATTACTTAATCTATTAAAAAAACTACATCAAAATCCGTTATTTAATTTCAAAGATCTAAGTGTACGACGTAGGTACAAACAGCGTAAGCGACTTTGTCTTGCATGTCGTCATGTTCCATGGTGTAAATTACCATTTACTGGTAAGCGTATGCGCATACGCATCGATGAGTCACGAAACTAACAACTATTTTAGGTACTCGCTGCACCACGAGGATCTCCTACGTACGTACGTCACAAATCCTGCCGCGCCAATTGTGTAATCAAATGAATGTGTCCGGACAGCTCATGAATCGTGTCACACGTTCGGTCTATACAGGATGAATATTATTTTGTATGACGAACGAACCACGTCTATGGACTGGACTTTGGACTTTACATCCAGAAAACCTTTTAATAGGTATCGTGAATAAAGTACATTTAGCATGTTAAGGGCCGGTTTCTGATTTGAGAATTTGAAGTAGATTTTTTTAATTATGGCTCTACCCGAAGATAATTCGCCAATTTACTACCGATGGCGTATAGACTCCAACCTCAATCATTAGATTGAGGTTGGAATCTATACGCCAGAAATAAAGTTAACGAAAAACCAATTTTATTGGAGTAGGGAGGTCTGTTACTGACGATACGACACAGTAATTGAATACATTCTTGTCCAGGCTCAATTACGGTAACCTTGTTTATGGACCCCGCCTCTTGTTAAGACTAAACGCCTAATTCAGCAGGTACAAAATACCTGCTGCCGCTTTTGTTTCAATGTTCCCAAACGGGGTCACGTATCACCTTTTTTGCATAAGGCTTCGATGTTGAATATGGACTCGAGAAGACATTTGCATCTTGCTGTCCTCATGATCGATCTCATGAATTTCAAGAATCCCGAGTACCTTTTCGATAAACTCAAGTTTCCAACTTTCCACAATATGTAATTTGCCAGGAGTTCCTAGGTTATCACGATTGCCCTTAGCTACTCATATTCACAGAACTGTGGCTTTCACAAGTAGCTTCCACCATCAAGCAACTAAATGCTGGAACAACTTGCCTCCTCCCATAAGGGAAGCTCGTTACAAACCGATTGTTAAGAAAAATCTAAAATTAATTCTCTTGGAACGACAAAAACTGGGCACAGCGATTGGTTGCTTGCATGGCTTCAATTCCACTGCTGCATCGTGAGAAACTTTACACACTTATCTTATCCCTTTACTTTTTATACGGCTATAACCCATGTTTGTTTATTTCTATTTATTATCGTATATAAGTAATACTTGTTTCACGGCTATCTATATTTGTCTACTTTCATTTAGTTAGTTTAAGCTGTTACTGCGGTGACGTCACGCGCATCCCCTCAATACTGGCATTGGCTGAAAATCAGTGGTTAGATCGCCGAGTAAACAATTCACTGAGCCATTGCCATTTCGCACCACACATGCCTCACTTTAAGACCCTCTGGGGATTTTTAGGTACTTACTTTTATACTTAAGTATATAACACACTTAAAAATTTCATCTCGTGTTCAGGCGGGACTTCGAACCCACACCTTCCACAATCCGGTTCGAGTCCCGCCTGAACACGAGATGAAATTTTTAAGTGTGTTATTACTTAAGAATAAATCGCAAAAGATTGCTATAAAATATCAACTAGGTATTACTTTTATACTGCTCTAAATGTGTGCTTTTTGATGCGAATAAACGTTTTATCTATCTATCTACATTCAATAAATTGATACAGCATCTCAAACATTGACCTGATTCCGTACTATGTAGCTTTGGCACTTGTGTTAATGATATCAGACAACAGAATGATTCGATTTTTTTTATTTTTACAGGCTATTTGACGAGAAGATATGGAGTACTAATGTTTACAAGGTGGAGACGATCGGGGATGCCTATATGGTGGTCTCGGGCCTACCTCAACGAAATGGTATGTATATGGTGTGACATGAAGTTGTACAAAGATCATGCTTGCTAATTATCTTATCTTATAGGTAAGACAACATTTGTATGATTTATGTTAAATAAAAATCTGATAGTTATTGTATTCTTAAGGTGACGGGTAGGGCACACTAGAGACGCCAATCGATTATAATTTTTAGCTACTAAACCGGATCTATTTAAAAAAAATCAGGTGTTACAACCTCTCGGCAAACACTTATACTATTTATTAAATAACCTATGATAAAATGTAAGGTCCAACGCGTACGCGAAAAATTTATTCACGCCAAAAGTGGCCGCTTTTGGGGTGAATCAATTTTTGTATGGTTATTTAATAAGTAGTATAAGTTTTTGCCAAGAGGTTGTAACCCCGAAATTGTTTAAAATAGAACCGGTTTAGTAGCTAAAACTTAAAATCGATTGGCGTCGCTAGCCGTACACCTTAATGCAAAAATGTCGAAAATACTTCTATTTTACTTGGCAGAATTCACGTTTTCAGCAATGATAACTTAAAAAAATATATCAGAAAATGTATCTTACACGTTCCGAAACGGTGTCCGTTAAATCACAGTTAATCATAGGTCATAATCACAACCTATGATTAACTGTGATTTAACGGTTGATTTAGCGTTACATAAAATTTATAGATACTTAACAAATTAAAAAATGTTTGTATGGAAAACACAACTCCTAAAAAAAGTAGGGCTAAAACAAGCCGCGTGGGCTGATGCAATTCAAAGGTTTGAAATTAGTTTCTAGTAGTTTTTAGTGTACAAATTTAGTGTTTATTTGTGCAGTGAAGTGCCGCAAAGTATTCCTAATAATAAGAATCGTTGGTTTGTCGTTCTTAACATTGCTATTGTGTGTCGAGTTAGTCGTCTCGCGATAACTTGCTTGGACCTAATTGAGTCTTAAGACCCGCGATTGCTTTAGGTTGATAAAATGTAAAAGACCGGCGTTTTATTGAGATGACTGTGACTTTGACTGACTATCGACTGTTGACTACCTACTTATTCTTCAATAAGTT
This sequence comes from Marasmia exigua, assembly GCA_019059595.1. Taxonomy (NCBI): domain Eukaryota; kingdom Metazoa; phylum Arthropoda; class Insecta; order Lepidoptera; family Crambidae; genus Marasmia; species Marasmia exigua. The sequence continues at coordinate 14,256,551 of CM032472.1, forward strand.
ACTTGACATTGGCGCATTAGTAGAGCCATATTAAAAAAATAGGAAAATTGCCATACAAACGAGCAATTTCATACTTTAACCCCTAATACATTTGTGTCAACTTTCTGGATACACTTAGAAGGTCACGTAACTATCTATGTTTAACGTTTATGTATCGTGTGCCTTGTTAAATAATAGTTTCATAGTTACTACATTCAATTTTCCGTATGATCTTGTGGCGGCACAATTAATTTGCAGTCATTATTCTCGCTTCTAATAGCTGTTACCATAACATTTATATAATTGAATATTGAATACCTACGCCGTTTAGTAAATAATTTGATTTTATCAACGCGGTAAGTATCACCTTTAGTAATAGTACAGTTTAGTACCTACTTACCTATTCTAATTTAATGGTCAATTAAGGTTTAATTGAAACGTTGCAAGTTTAATACTAAAATGGAACTAGGAGCTTATATTAGATACACTAGATGAGCACTTGACAAATCAAATTAAGAAGTAATCTTGAGGCACCAATTTTTCTCTACAATTCAACCAATTTTCTACTCTCACTTCCCTATTACCGAACCATGCGTCTGGGAAAAAACTAAGCAGGCAAATCATATGTATTTTTCAGATAATTTGCCTCTATGATACTTTTATTTTCCTAAACAAAACTTTTTTTTAATATTTTTGCCATATTTCGAATATTGCGTCATCAAAAGCTGTTAATATTATCTTGTGATTTATAAATATTGCGAAATTGTGATACCATCCACATTGTATCAGATTCGGATTCAGAACCTTACGATAAGATAATAAAGTACAATGTTTACAAGGTGGAGACGATCTGGGAAGCATATTGGGGGTCTCGGGTCGGTTCCTAAAATAGAAATAAATTAGGTACCTTCAGAATCCATTTCAAAAGTACCTTTACAAGTTTTATCTACGGCACCCGCCACTGTTTGCTTAGCTTCTTTGAGCCTCCGTATTCATTATCAAACGTTTTCCGCCACCGAAGATGCCGATGCGGGAAAACCGTTATGTTTAATAACAGGTTATGCCGGCCAAATTAGACCGATGCATGCCTTCCAGTAAACTGATTCACCGCATCTCGGAATGCAAGCGCACGTAGAGTTGCGACAGTGTGCGTGTGTGTTATCGATGTTTTTACTATTGTTGCCAACAGTTGAATTGTATTAGATCAAGTGTGGGTTCTGTCACTGCACCCCTCTGAGGAGGTCTGCCCATTCTGCTTGGGTGGACGTTGGCCGCAAGCGGGGTCAAACGGACTGATGAGTCACCGTAGGCCTCGCCTAAGTCGACAGCGGCGGGAGTCGTAGGGTTTTTAGTGAGTATACCTCTGAGTCATCTTGCCAGAGGGAGTCTCACACACCCCGTCAGGTCCCCCGATCTGACGGGCCGGTGTGTAAAGCATTTTCCCTGCGTAACTAAAAAAAAAAGATACTAATAAAACGCTAAGATAATATATTTTACCAGACGGTTCAGCTGACTCTACTTGCCGTATATAGCAAAATTGTGAATTTTATATTTTTTTATGTGTATGTATGTTAGACTGTCTGGTATTTATTATATGAGCCAATAAAATACCTTATTTTATTATCATTATTTAAAGCTAAATAACAATTGAAAATTAAAACTTCAAGATATTTTGAGGACTTTTGACTGACAAGATATTAAAAGTAAAAAATAACTATCACAAAAAAGTATAGAAACTATCTTGTAATTTAATACAACATTCAATTATTTAATAGGGATTAGGCGCCGACTTCGATAAAACCTTTTCTCGAGTGTACTGTTATAAAATGTTATTTGAAGTGTATAAAGTGTCAAAAATATTATTTTACGCTTTATAGTACGTGGTTTTTGAACGCGGTTTTTTTTGCAGATTTTTTTTCCAGCTTTTTAGTGTGTCATTGCGCTAAATAACTAACAAACTAATTGTGAGTACAGTAGGTATTGAAAGAGTTATTCTTTAACTCCTTACTATTGAGGAATTGACCTTCGTCATCAGCAGAGCCAAACAAATAATACAATCATTCGCAAATACTGTTTTGAAAAAAGATACAAAAACATTACGTGTGGTTTTAAAATTTGAGGGTTGCCCTCAAATTTTCCAAGATTCCATCATCAGATCCTGATATCCTTATCATGGCATTATTTTGGGACTATCTACTTTCTAACTTAAAAATAATCATCTAAATTGGTTCATAAATGGCAAAGTAATCGCCAAACAAACAAAAAAAAAACAAAAAATATAAATGTCGAATTGAGAACCTCCACCTTCTTTTTGAAGTCGGTTAAAATTATAATATTTATGGTACGAACAAATTGATATAATTGCAAAATTTTCAACGTTATTCGAATGTCACATCACAAATGAAGAGTGCGTGAGCATTAGGTGCCTGACGGCCGCCTTCTCTCCCATGTGTCGATATGTCGATATTTTCTGATGACATCTCTAGTAAGTGTCTTGACCCGAGCACGCGCGGACCAGTTCACAAAATGATCAGCTGTTGTTGCTCCTTTAATAAAACAGTGCTAGTGGGTTAAGTTCATTTCATCGGCAGTAAGGGTAAAGTTAAGTTCCAAGGATAGTGTCTAAAGTGCACTTTTTATGTGATAGGTGGCAGACGAGCAGACGGATCACCTGATGGTAAGCGATTGCCGGCGCTCCCTCACCTTTCCCTCGGATTATTATTATTTTTGTTTATTTATTCAGCATTTATTGCAGATAAATAAATCCATACAAATTCGTTACTAACATTTTGCTGCTTAAAATTAGGCCTCCGGTACCCTCACTCAGCGAAACACAGCGCAATGCAGCTTCATGTCGGTTTTCTGTCAGGCCGTGGTATCACACCGGTTGAGCCGGCCCATTCATGCCGAAGTGTGGCTCTCCCACCGTCAAACAACCTTTTCACTCGGCGAGGCACAGCACAGGTGCCCACTCCAATTCAGTTTTCTGTGAGACTTCTGCGCTATCGCTCCGATCAAACCGTTTCTTGCTGAAGCGTAGTCGCGCATGATCAAAATGCGCGCTGCTGGGATTTTTCTCTACACTGTGCACAAGCCACGTGCGTGTCGCGTGCGCAGGAGTTCCCATGGTGATTTTGTGATGACTCACTACAGTTATAATTATGACACGCTTCTTACGGTTAATTCTGCGGTTAAAAGCACAAGTGCATAATTATAAAGTAATTAAATATTAATTATACACCGTCACTTTTTTATCATTGATATCCTGAAAACCTCTTATTAGGTCATTTAGCATATTAAATCAACAAAATAGGCGAAATAAAAATGCTGTTCCATACAAAATGTTTTAATTATTTTGTTGATCTATCATGCTTGACGGACTTTATTCACGTTACCTATTATTAGGTTTTTGGGATGTAAACGATAGAAAAATACGATGTATAGAACTCGAAATCGAATAATATGTACTCGCTAGGAAATTATATAAAATACACCCGGAAACCATGTTTGGTTACCTACCTAACCTAAACATTTTTTGGTTCATGGTCATTTTTTAAATAAATTGAGACAACATCACATACTTACGTTTTATAATGTATTAACATTTTCCTCAATAAAATTATATATATATTTTTTTTTATATATTTAATGGGTTTGCACTTGACCTCATTTCACCTGGTGGAAAGTGACAATAAGGTCTAAGATGTAGCGTGCTTACCCAGAAGAAGCCTATTCACTCTCGACTTAAAGACACCCAAATTGTAGCTCTCTGGGAACACAGAAGCCGGCAAGTTGTTCCATTCCTTAGCAGTTCGTACCAAGAAAGAGGAAGCGAAACGCTTAGTACGAGCTGGTGGAACTTGCACAGTGTAAGGGTGGATTCATGTCGTCTTCCGTAATGTCCGGTGGTAGAAAGGAGAAGGTGGTAGAAAGGAGAAGGTGGTATCAGGTCGTGAAGCTCATTCGAACACTCTCCAAAATGCATCCTATAAAAAACCGATAGACAGGCCACTCTACGTCGGTGAGCGAGACTTTGGGATTTACCATCCACTAATTAAATATTTCACAACATCTCATACATTGATCTGACTCTGAGATAGGTAGCTCAAGCACCTGTGTTACGAATATCAGAATGAACAGTGAGATTACAAATATATACATATATTACTTTTCTTTTGTAAATACATACTTTTAATATAGAAAACCCCTAGACCAATACAAACAGACATGTTTATGCACACAAATGTTTGTACTGTGCGGAGATCGAACCCGCAACCCTTGGGCCAAAGGCAGCGTTCACTACCACTTCATATTATTTTTATTTTAATAAATGTTTAACAGAAGGATTGCATTAAATTTTCTATCTTATGACTTGAACGTTGTCTGATAAAGATCGCTCCCAGCTATAAGACTACTCCAATTGTACACTGCATCTCTGTATACCTAGCTTTTTAGTTTTATATGTTGTACAATAAAGAGTATCTATCTATGTATATTCTCCACACGAAGGTTTTCTCGTGTATTAATGGGAACCAAGACCAACAAAGGTGCCACAAACACCCATACCAAACACAAATATATATTTTTTTATGTGGCATATGAGCAGACGGATCACCTAAGCGATTGCTGCTGCCTATTGCTGCCGCAACACCAGTGACGTCACAAGTGCGCTACCAATCTTTAAACCTCCCTTTATTTTTTTTTGTGCTGGCGCGAGAATCGGACCCGCGGCCCTTGTGTCTCAACCGGCGCTCAAACCACTGATCTAAATGAGTCCTCAGAATATTATAAATACTATAGAGGATTTTCAATATAATAGATTTGACTCCAGTCGGAGAAACCATTTTTATTCATTTATGTCAAGGGTAAACCTATCTCTAAAGGCTATTTACATACGAGTATAACATTGGTTCTATATTATACATTACTAAATTGTTCATTGTATCTCTGTATACCTAGCTTTTAAGTTTTTTATGTTGTGCAATAAAGAGTATCTATATATCTATTGGTTCATACATTTAATTAAAATTATAAGCCTTCTAAAAGTCACTGACACGAAAAAGTTAATTGCGAAATTTCAGAAACATTTGGGGTTTCCCCTACCGGGAGTCACACCGTGGGAAATACTTATGCGAAGGATAAGTTTGTACCTACAGTTAAAATGATTCAGCCACTAATAAAATTAAATATAAGTAGGTATGTTTCTTAAGTAAGAGAACTAAGGTCACAGACATAACCCAAAGGATTGCATGTCTCAAGTGGCAATGGGCAGGGCACATAGCGAGGAGAACAGACGGCCGTTGGGGCGGTAAGATCCTCGAGTGGAGGCCACGTACAGGAAGGCGCAGTCGTGGCGCCCCCCACAAGGTCGACCGACGATCTGGTGAAGATCGCGGGAATCCATTGCATGCGGGCGGCACAGGACCGATCTGTGTGGAGAACATTGGAGAGGCCTACGTCCAGCAGTGGACTTCTATTGGCTGAAATGATTATGATGATGATGTTTCTTAAATGTAATAATAGTTATATGTATGTACGACTTACCGGATGGCGCAATTGGTAGTAACCCGGCCTCTTACGCCAAAGGTCATGGGTTCGATCCCCACTCTGGACAAACATTCGTGCGATGAACACTTGTGTTTGTTCAGTGTCTGGGTGTAACATATGTATTTGAGTATATATTTGTGTTCCTCTGTTGTCTGATATCTGTAACACAAGTGCTTAAGCAACTTAGTACGGAATCAGGTCAACCTATGAGATGTTGTGAGAATTATTATTATTATTATTTAAACACTTATTATATATGTATTGTTGATTTATTATTTGTGTTACGTAATACTATTATTGTATATGTATGTGTCTGCCAATTTAAATTTCATTTATTCATTTATTATTTGCCTTCCCCCATTACGAATACGTTATTTCTTTCCTCTACCCAAAGGTTGTCTGGAAGAAATCGCTACAAGTGAGAAGACCGCTTTATTGTACTGTCTGTTCAGTTGTTGTTGTATCATACTCGTGTTTTGTTTTGTGCAATAAATAATCTATAGTTTATTTAATTTTGATAATATTGCTGTTAAGTAAGTATTCTAGTTATATTTTCCACTCAGGTCTCAAATTATATAATCATTACATTAGCGATTCCACCCGAGTGATACCACGGCCTCACAGAAAACTGACGTGAATCAACATATACCTAGTTTATATGAGTATGAGGGTCGGAACCCTTACTTAGGTAGGAGGCTCGAACCGGGGGAAAGAGAGGTTAAAAGTTGGCAGTGCACTTGTGACTCTACTAGTGTGACGACCATCTATATTGGTCTCACTGAAAACCAGCGTTTTGCACTAACATTTTTCTTTTTTTTATTACGTTTTAGTCCACGAACTCTGTCTGTTTTTTTTTTAATTATTATAATTTATTTGAAAATGATTTTAATCGTTCGCTACTAAACCAGATCTATTTTAAACAGTTTTGGGACTCCAGTCTTTTGGCAAACACCTATGCTATTTATTTAATACTTAACTTTTGATTACCTTGATTACCTATTAAATAAATAGTTTAAGTTATGGCCGGGAGTCTGAAGACTCGAAATTTTTAAATGTATTGGTTTAGTAGCTAAAAATCAAAATCAATTAGCGTCGTCTAGTGTGCTCTACCCGTCGCCTTAAAAAGCTTTTCATTTTCATATTCCGTAGGGGCATGGACTTATGTAGGGGGGAGTACACATACCTAAATGTAAGTGGGAGGAGAATCAGGGGACAGCCGAAAAAAAGATAGATGGATTGTGTGAAGAATGACAGCGACGTATGGACGAATAAGATATGGCCTGGCCTGGGATAACTTAAGCTGAGTGATCGTCCTTTATGCTGGATATTTCAACATTAGACAGAAATTACCAGATACCTCGATCAAGAATTATGGTCCAAGCGGCCATTGGAGCCGCCCCGAACACGATGTATCAGGGATGCTTTGCGTTTACGAATGATGGCCGCGAAACTATCGACACCAGCTTCCGCCAGCATCCCTGAGGAACTGCAGTGTCGCCGCAGCCCCAGTTTCTTCCTTCCTTCTATCTACGTCTACCCTACAGAGGTTTTTTTGGTCTATAGGCTAACGTTTGACCACAATCGCACCTGATGGAAAGCGACGAAAGGTTTAGGATGATACGCGTTTGCCTAAATGTAGTTAATGGAATATAACACTTTTTTAATTTTCATCTATCTTTTCCAGGAAACCGTCACGCGTCTGAAATAGCAGATATGTCCCTCTCTCTCCTGCGGGGGCTGGAGGGGGCCAGCGTGCCCCACAGGCCGGACGAGCCCCTGAGGGTCCGTGCAGGGGTGAACACGGGTCCATGCGTAGCGGGGGTCGTAGGGACCACCATGCCCCGGTACTGTTTGTTCGGAGATACTATTAATACTGCCAGCAGGATGGAGTCTACTGGAGAAGGTAACATACTCCCCTTTTTTATTTACCTTATAAACCTCCTGCCCTAGGGAACTGGTGCGAACAGGACATTAGATACGAAAGAATCGTATCTAACGTTACCTCCCTTTTACAAGCCCTGTGTTTATCCTTTGTTTTGATGCGACACAGGTATATTCTCGTTACGGGATGTCTTTGTGCTAAGGCCCCTGTCCCCATTAAATAAATAAATCATCATCATCATCATCAGCCCACTTAAGTCCCCACTGCTAGGGCACGGGCCTTCCTCAATCACATGAGGGGTAATTGCCATACTCACCACGCTTGGCAGACGGGTTGGCGAGGGTTTTGATATAAATGCAGAGTTTTCCTTCTCTGGGTGCTGATGATCATGCCAGCAGCTTTACCTTAGTCGCCTTTTACGACACCCCGGTAAGAGTGAGGGTGGCCTTTTCTACTCAGCCGGGGACCACACGGCCAAATAAATAAATAATAAAAAATATTTCATAACATCACATACATTGATCTGACTCCGAGATATCAGAATCAACAGCGGAATTTCAAATATATACATATCAAACTTTTATTTTGTAAATACATACTTATAATACATATAAAACACCACACAAATACAAACATACATGTTCATGCACTCAAATGTTTGTTATGTGCGGGGATCTAACCCGCAACCCTTGCACCAGAGGCAGCGCTCACTACCACTGATCCAATCGGGCCGTCATTACCTGGAATTGGCCCAACATGTCTTCTCTATACGTCCCTGTCGAATCCAAATGCTTTCAATTAATCACTCTTCACCTCTCTTTTCGTATTTTTTGGCTAAATCCAGTCACATCAAGAACCCTATCAATGTATGAAATTCCAAGAAAAGACAAAATTAATATTTGCTATCCAAAACTGATGCACTGAACATGTTAACTTTCTCTTACTTAAACACTAACCTTTGAACAGTAAAGAAAAAAAAAGATCCCGACAAATTGACAATCTTCCTTGTTACATAATAATCCTTATTCAGGCAAATTCAAAAACTTGACGCTATAATCAATTTCTTTATTTTGAAACTCAACAGCTTTTAAAGCGCTAGCCAATTCATTAGTTCTAAATAAAAAAAACGGAAGTCGAAAGCGTGCTCATAATTATGTGCGTAGAATCCAATCCCTCGTGCGAATGTCAAGTTGGAAATAAACTGGTTTTAAGTCTGGGTTTGTACAGCAGCCGAACAAACCCATGGCGCCTTCTGTGGGTTTTCCATTTAGAAATAGAGTAATATTTTTTGGTTGCATTTCCCAACTGAGGCTTCGAAGGCTGTGAGAACTATTGAAATATTAGGTAGCCGCATGCGTATTAAGTTTAAGACCGCTTCAAGCTAAGCCACTTTAACTTAGCTTTTTTTTAAAAAAAATATGAGACAGGTGGCAGACGAGCAGTCGTATCACCTGATGGTAAGCAATTGCCGCCGCCCATGGACACCCGCGACACCAGTGGAGTCACAAGTGCGCTGCCAACCTTTAAACCGCCCTTCCCCCGGATAAGGCCTCCGGTACCCTTACTCACGCAGCGAAACACAGCACAGTGCTGCTTCACGCCGGTTTTCTGTAAGGCCGTCGTATCACTCCGGTCGAGCCAGCCCATTCATGCCGAAGCATAGCTCTCCCACGATTACCCTAACCGATTTTTTATTTATTGAGGAAACAAACAGCTTAAATACTAATACATTTAGACTTATTCCCTCTTATTCCAAAACGTGGTTTAAAATAAATATTGGGATTAATACTGGAAATAACTGAAGAACTAGAATAAACATTATTACAAAACTAAGTTTGACGTTATTAAGCATATCAACTTTAATACTTCAGTTAAACCACCCGGACCCCTAGCTTAAAATGAAGACTAAAATAATAACCTCAAAATATCGATTCAGTAGCCATGACAACCTATCCCTGTGACAGTTCATTCCGTTTTACATTAAAGTAATTTGTGAGAAAGTATGTAGTTCATTTATTTTTTTGGATTTAATCCCAAAAATATAAGCAATTCCTATGCATATTACTTGGAAACCTTACTTAGGTCAATATTTTAATTTATTGTTGCTTAAAAACAGTTCTAAAATATTTTTACTTCAGACAACGAAATAAGGTTATGTAAAATGAAATATCACTAAACGAATAATGGAATGATTCGATCAATTTTGACACTATCCTGCGGTACTTAGTGGTCTATGGTTAGTCGAGGAATTGTAATAAAAATTTAAGAACTAACATTATTCCGTTATAATCTTGAACTTGCTAGTTTATGATTAAAACCGGTATCAGAGCAGTTTTCTGTAATAAGAGGGATTAAATATAAGTAACTCACTAGCCTATTAATTTCCACTACTAGGTAATACAAATAATGTTGAATGAGAAACTCGCACTTTAGGAATTAAAAGTTAAACAAAAAGACAAATTCTTAATAGCAGTCAATCAAAAGAGATAAAAAAAGATAACTTTATATTTATTATTGAAATGAAATGAAAATTGTTTATTCAATTTAGGTCCATACAGAACACTTATGAATGTCAACATGTTTACCACTGGTTCGGAATGTAGTTTTCTGCTAAGAAGACACCAGCAAGAAACTCAGCAGTTACTCTTTTAAAAAAAAATGTTTTACAAAATGTCATCATTAACTTAAAAATATAGTACAATTTTTGTGTTATTAATATGTCCCTAAATTATTGTCATTCAAAAAATCGTCTATTTTATAATAGCCTTTCTTCATTAAACAGTTTTTATATACAATTTAAACTTATGTGTGGGCAAGTCAATAATAATCTGAGGTAACTTATTAAACATTTTCATGCTCAATCCTATAAATGAACTGCCAACCTTATTACGTGTGTACACATGAATGCTCCTTCAGAAGGCGACAAAAACGCGCCATTTTTTCATGAAATATGTCGATGCCGCCGTAAGTGCTATTGTATTTATTACATGCCTAATCCCTCTTCGGTCGTGTCACACTAATGTCCCATCGAAATAACAGGGTACGGGAATAGAGAGTGCACTTGTGTCTGCGCAAATACTTGTGCACTATAATATGTCCTGCGTCGATGGCTGATCGCTGAGATTGGCAACCGTGACCGGAATATCGGCTTGGAGGATACATGATCTAATAACCGTGCCGTGTGGTCCCCGGCAGAGAAGGAAAACTCTGCATTTATATCAAAACCCTCGCCAACCCGTCTGCCAAGCGTGGTGAGTATGGCAATTACCCCTCATGTGATTGAGGGAGGCCCGTGGCCCAGCAGTGGGGACTTAAATGGGCTGACGATGACGATGATGATGATCTAATAACAAAGCTATTATTTTCATACCTTGTCTTGCAAAGGATGAAGGAAGGAGGTAATGTCGAAGTCATCCCGTAGGTAACATGGCTACACGGGTCCCTTTACTTTGACTTAATGTCCTATGTCCCCTAGGTGGGGCAAAGGGCGTCCACAGTTCTCCGCCATCTCGAACGGTCTTGAGCTTTACGTTTTACTTCGCTCCAAGTTAGTCCTAAGGTCTTCGCTTCTGCAGTGATAGTCCGCCGCCAGGATTGTTTAGGGCGGCCACGTTTCCGTTTTCCTTGGGGGTTCCAGTCTAGGGCTTGCCTCGGTATATGGTCCGGTTCCCTTCGGAGCGTGTGGCCGATCCAGTTCCATTTTCAGCGTTTTATCTGCTGGTCAATCGGTGTCTCACCACATGGGTCATTTAGCATAAGTGAAATAAACATCAGCTGCAATTTTTTTTATTTTTTATTTGATAGATGGCAAACGAGCAGATGGATCACCTGATGGTAAGCGATTGCCGCCGCGAGTGGAGTCACAAGTGCGCTGCCAACCTTTAAAACCCCCTTCTCCCGGATTGGGGCTCTGGTACTCTTGCTCACACAGCGAAACACAGCACAGTGCTGCTTCACGCCGGTTTTCTGTGAGGCCGTGGTATCACTCCGGTCGAGCCGGACCATCCATGCCGAAGCATGGCTCTCCCATGGTCAATTTATTAGGGTTCTGTAGCCAAATGGCAAAAATCCTTATAGATTCGTCATGTCTGTCCGTCTGTCCGCCCGTCCATATGTCACAGCCACTTTTCTCCGAAACTATAAAAACTATACTATTGAAACTTGGTAAATATATGTATTTTGTTAACCGCATTAAGATTTTTACACAAAAATAGAAAAAATAAAAAAATGGGGGGGTCTCCATACTTGAAACTGAAACACAATTTTTTTTTCATCAAACCTTTACGTGTGGGGTATCTATGGATAGGTCTTTAAAAATGATGTAGAGGTTTTTGACATCATTTTTTTTCTAAACACAATACTTTGCGCAAGAGACGCTCCAAAAGTGGTAAATTGTGTCCCTCCGTCCCCCCTCTAACTTCTATAACAAATGAATTGTAAAACTAAAAAAAATATATGATGTACATAATCATGAAAACTCATACGAAAATTGGTTTGGACTAGATCTAGTAAGTAGTTTTTTTTAATACGTTATAAACCGTAAACCGCAATTTATCTTCCATATATCTTACTTGCTGCTACGGAACCCTTCATGGGCGGACTCGCACTTGGCCGGTTTTATTTATTATATAAGGTATTTCGCTTATCCGTTGATCTAACATGCTTGGACTTTTCATGTTACCTCTTAGGTATGAGGGTTTTGACACAAAAAAGGGCAAGGCCATTCTCTCAGATGAGTAATAAGAACATAACCTATATAATTATTGAGGTGGTCAATGTGGTCATACAGGATATCATCATTTAGTTAGGCCGTGTGTACCGGCATCACATCGAGTTACCCTTCTAGACCTTTGGACCGTCCGTATGTCAGGGGCACAAGTGCTATTTTTCCATTGCAAGGGGGTAACTATAATTTGATTTGAGGCAGACTGTACATGCCTATTTGGCAATCATAGCGTCTTTGAATGTGATATCCACAGTACTCCTTTATAATAATAATATCCTTTAACCAATTTCGGCTAACGCGGACAATCTCAACGATCGACCACTTACGCAGGATATACTATTGTGCTCAGGTGTGTGCGCAAATACAAGTGCACTCTCTATTCCTTTGCCCTCATATTTCGATGGGACACCAATGTTACACGACTGGAGAGGGATCGGGTGCAGGACCAACGGCTTAACGTGCGTTCCGAGGCACGGGGGTACAAGACCGCAAATTTCCAAACTCTGGGCTGACACTGAGAATTCATTAACAGAAAAACTCAGGTTTCAGTCACATATTTTGGGGATCCAACTCGGGACTCCAAGCGCCAGCCGTCTCTTTAAGGCGCATTACCCACTGCGCCAACGAGGCAGTGAGGAAGTTCTTTGTTATTTAAATATTAAACAGGTAAGTAGGTTTAATTTAATTAATTCAAACAGAACAACTCACGGAGAAATCCTGATGACGATATGCGTTACTAATACTGCCTCGTAAAACCACAGAAAACATTGCGTAATTTACGTCATTACAGTGTTTTAGGAACAACCTATAAATAGGAATGTATAAATAAATAACTTAATAGGTTACATCTTTTCAAATGGTATTTATTGCCGAAAGACATTATTGCTTATTAAGGTAAAGTCAATTAATTAGATCACATTAAGGTGACGGGTAGAGCACACTAGCGAAGCGACGCCAATCGATTTTAATTTTTAGCTAGTAAACCGGGTCTATTTTAAACAATTTCGGGGTTACAACCTCTCGGCAAACACTTATACTATTTATTGAATAACCATGCACAAATTTTGGGTCCAACGCGTACACAAAAAATTGATTCACGCCAAAAGTGGCCGCTTTTGGCGTGAATCAATTTTTTGCGTACAAAAACGGACTCCAGTAGCCGGTTTAGTAGCTAAAAATTAAAATCGTTTGGATTCGCTAGTGTGCCCTACCCGTCATCTCAATAAAATAAAATGAAATGAAATAAAAAAATTAAATGAAAATGAAAATAGTTTTCAATTAAGTCCCATACCGAGGATCCATACCTCACTCTTACCGGGGTGTCGTAAAAGGCGACTAAGGTAAAGCTGCTGGCATGATCATCAGCACCCAGAGAAGGAAAACTCTGCATTTATATCAAAACCCTCGCCAACCCCTCTGCCAAGCGTAGTGAGTATGGCAATTACCCCTCATGTGACTGAGGGAGGCCCGTGCCCCAGCAGTGGGGACTTAAATGGGCTGACGATGATGAAGTCCCATACAGAACACTTCTCTCGGAGGCTAGTGGGGTCGCAGCACCAACCTAGTTAATTAGATCCATGGCCTTAGTTCTCCTGCAGATCTGATTATTCGTAAGACGATCACGCAAGGAGATTCCGACAGCCCTCTTCATTGCCCTTAATAACATACAAGATGGCATATTTTACACAGCGCGTGCGCATGGCCGGGGTATTTCCCTCACGCCGACCGTCCGGCGAAAATGCGGTCAATGACATCATTAAAATTTGCTTTCTATAAGTATTTTAATAGTTTGAATCATACTAGGTGCTTTGAGAAACTGGTTAAAATTAAAAAAGAAGAAGTGTAATAAAGAAAACTCTTTTGCAAGACCCGACGCGGCCGCATTTTATGAGGAACCGTTCAGTTAATTTACTTTGTATGAGGTGGCAAACAAGTTTGCGGGAATGGCTGGACATTCCTCACTTGTGGTCAATATGCACCGGCGAAGGATTACTCATCGACTTTATGCATTATTGTTTTTTTTTCATTCAGGTCACAGTCGTTGAATCACTTTTACGCATGAATCTAGGAATCAATTAAGTTTTGTTTTAGACGGGTCGGTCGATGCCCTGTTGGTCTAGTGGTTTAAGTAAGCCTTGATCTCGGGGTCCTGGTTTCGATTCTCAGGTCGAGTAAAAAGTATGTTTCGAATTTTTCGAACATTGCTCGGCTTTGTGATCACCAATACGCATTAGGCAAGCGTGGTAATTATGCCTAATCTTAACATAGTACCGATATCTTGGTTTCTATGGTGAAGGCCTTTGCCCTGCAATGGGACAGTATGTAGGCTTATATCTACCGACGCCAATCGATTTAAATTGTTCTGTTTTAAACAATTTCGAAGCTCCAGCCTCTCGGAAATGACGTATTTAGGCCTGATTCGGCTTTGGGCGCAAACTTTCGAATTATGCTGAAAGGCTGGATAGATTCGGAGTTACCCCTTTGCTCAGCCGTCGGAAACAGCAAGACCTTATACATTTGCATAAGCTACTTCATAATAAATATCATTCCTCTTACCTTCTTAATATGATTAAACTAAATACTAAATATAACCCCCGTCTACATAACCCATCCGTTTACAGACGGATGGGTATGCGTAACGCATTTCTCCTGGGTCAACGAGCAAGTACAACATTTATTGACCACAAACATGATTATAATTAAGTACAACAAGATGTTAACAATAAGACAGAAAGGAACAAATAATAAGTCGCGTGTTGCATGAAACATTACCAATGAAATCAAGTGGTCAACAAGATCCAACCTCAGCATGTGCTGCAACTGCTTGAAGCCGCTGCAGCGCTGGTTTTTTTTTTATGGGCCTAATCCCGCGCACGGTGACGGCCGCACGTGTGATTCCGCCAATGTCAAGTGTTTAGGGAGACACGTTATATTTAGATATTGACCGGTTTATGATTTTAGATTTCCGATCCGCTGGTTTTCAGTTTGGACCTTGAGTTACGGGATTAATTGTTTACTTGAACAAATGATCGTGTGACTTTCGTATTGATAGAAAATAAGATTAAAAAAGAAGAAAGCCTACTTAGTTGGGTACTTATGTATATTTTTAGTTGAGTTTTCGGGTTTCGTCTCATCGTCAGCCCATTTAAGTCCCCACTGCTGGGGCACGGGCCTCCATCATTCACATGAGGGGTAATTGCCATACTCACCACGCTTGGCAGACGAGTTGGCGAGGGTTTTGATATAAATGCAGAGTTTTCCTTCTCTGGGTGCTGATGATCATGCCAGCAGCTTTACCTTGCTCGCCTTTTACGACACCTCGGTAAGAGTGAGGGTGGCCTATTCTACTCGGCCGGGGACCACACGGCGTCACTCACTCGGGTTTCGTCTACTTATATGAATTTATAAAAATATACTTTTAAATTTGATATTACTTATATATTTAACCGTAATAAAAAAAATCCTCGAAATAGATTGAAATGAATTTAAAAACTTGCACAGCTACTTGTAATTGTAACATATACTTAGTAACTAAGCAAATTAAATAATAATATGTTTTATCTAAATACTATGTGAAATCCAAAGCCCTCTCTCATATTGCAAAGCCCTTACATGGTTTATAGTGGTTGCTATTATGTTAACTTATATCACCTAACTTTTTTTTTAAATTTATTTATCACATGAAAAAAAATACATTAAAATTTAAACAAAAGCTTTTAAAAACCACTACTTACTCTAAAGCTTAAGAGTTGACAAGTGATATTACTTTTAAAAATAACTAATACTAAATATACAAATAACTAGTGTAGTGTAGTTTTATAAAGATTACCACCCAAGACCAATAAAGCAATGAATAATCATTACTATAGTAGCCCAAGGACGTAATCTTTAAGCTTGTATTTCCTATTTTCTGTTGTGATTTCATCCACTAACTTCTGCGGCATATTATCACTGTACAGTGTACACTATGGTCGCAATAAAGATATTGAGTATTGAGTACCGACCGCCTACTTGTATTAAGATAATACCATAGGCTCAGATCTGTAAACTGTGTAATAAAAATATATAAATAATAAAGTGTAGACGTAGGTATAATCGTAAGTAACCATTGAATTCTTAGCAATATTAGTATGGATGCAGGTGAAGGCTACCGGACTTCCTTAGATTGCTGCCACCATGACGCACTTTAATGCGTCAGGAAAACTTTTTATATCGACCTTAGGGCTTGCAACATCCGGAACATCCAGTTCTATCGTTTTCTTAGACCCTATAACCAAGATGCATTGTAAAAGTATCAGCCTATAAACTGTCCCAATGCAGGGCATAGACCTCCATCATTGAAATCAAGTCATCGCTACTATGATGGGATTGGGCTTAATCACCACGCTTGCATTTTGCATTGGATGCATTGATTTCACGGAAAACCATTTTACAACCGTGGGAGAGCCACGCTTCGGCATGAATGGGCCGGCTCAACCGCAGTGATACCACGGCCTCATAAAAAACCCGCGTGAAGCAGCATTTTCCTGTGTTTCGCTGCGTGAGTGAGGGTTCCGGAGGCCCAATCTAGGAGAAGGGGGGGTTTAAAAGGTTGGCAGCGCTTTTGTGGCTCCACTGGTGTCGCGAGTGTCCATGGGCGGCGGCAATTGCTTGCCATCAGGTGATCTGTCTGCTCGTCTGCCACCTATCACATAAAAAGAAAGTGATGTTCATTTCGTTCTTTTTTTTTTCTTTTGTGTAGGTATGTGTAGGTTACAAATGTGGGAGAGCCACGCTTAGGCATGAATGGGCCGGCTCGGCCGGAGTGATACCACTGCCTCACAGAAGACCGGCGTGAAGCAGCGCCTGCGCTGTGTGAGTGAGGTTACCGGAGGCCCAATGGGGGGGAAGGGGAAAAGGTTTGGCAGCGCACTTGTGACTCCACTGGTGTAGCGGGTGTCCATGGGTGGCGGAATTGCTTATCATCAGGTGATCCGTCTGCTCGTCTGCCACCTATCATATGAAAAAAAATTGTTTGAAGCTGAATAAATTATTTTATTCTTATTTATAATTTTGAATCTATTTAATAAGGTAAGATGAATAGAACTTCTTAACTGGTAGTTATAGGTTCGGATCCGAGCACACACCTCTGGATTTTCAATTCCATGTGCATATTTCGTCCATTAACTCGACGGTGAGGTAAAATATCGTAGGAAACCATTGTGAATAGTTTCTGAAAAGTATTATACATGATGATCATAATCGTTTATTGCATGTCAAGTGGTACAAAAGATATTAGATAATACTACCTATGTAGCTTAAATTCTTAACACCTAACAAGGCATTGCAATGTTCTTACAATCTAAATAATTAATTATGTATTAGAAAGTAACAATTACTTTTTTATATTGACTGACCGGATGGCGCAATGGACAACATTTAAAAATTGCTAAGCTCTGAAACAAAAAATACCAATTCTTTATTTACTTTTCCGCTGATCGAATATATATTTATTCATTTTTTATATTGCTTATTTACTGAGAAAAAAATTAAAAACTAAAAAACGTAAGATGACGTCATCGGACGGCAGAATGTAAAATATTTCTATGCTTAGCACATTATAGTTTTAAATTTACGAAATGCCAAACCCGTGACATGCAACTGTCAAAAAAAAAGTAAAAAAACTAAAACCCAACTACGACAAAAAACGTCGCTGAAAAAGTATAAAACAAGCCTTCGTTGTCAATTTATGCAATATTCACTATGTAGAGATAAAATTTCATGTTTGGAAATCCGCAGTCACACGTTGTCAAAGGGTAGTATATTTAACGTGTGACTACGCCTTTCCAAACATGAAATTTTATCTCTACATAGTGAATATTGCATAAATTGACAACGAAGGCTTGTTTTATACTTTTTCAGCGACGTTTTTTGTCGTAGTTGGGTTTTAGTTTTTTTACTTTTATTTTATTTGTACTATTTTGGTGTCCAAGTGCTAGTAATATATATATATATTCAAAATGTACAAGTCAAGCGCTTTCAAATGATACCAAACACGGCATATTTATCATAACTTTATTTTTTTACTCTGTATGTTTTGTCCGCTAGAGGGCGCCACATTAGATTTTGTGAAACTTCATATAGCCTATAACCAGCGGACGATCAAGACGCTTATAATGATATGTCATTTGTCGAATTCTGATAAGTAGTTAAGAAGTTACGTGGAAACAGATGAACATACATACATACATACATACATACATACATACATACATACATACATACATACATACATACATAGCCTGTCAAAATCATAACCCTCCTTTTGCTTTGCCGTAGTCGGGTAAAAAGACAATTTGTCAACGTTGAATGAATGAATGACGTTGACGATGTTGACACTAGTATTAGTTACCTTTGACAGTAGTACCTTTTTTTTACTAAAACAATGATAAGCAAAGGAATATCGCTGTATTCAGCCGTCCGATGACTTCATTTGGCGCTTACGTCTATTTAGAATATAAAGAATTTCAATAATTATTTTGTGCATGAAAATGGACAAATTTTGAAAAAAGAAAAAATATGGGTCTGTTCATTTTATGTCTATTTTCATATAAAAAAACAATATGGAAATGTTAAAAATATGAAATGTTGTCCATTGGTAGTGACCCTGCCTCTTACGCCAAAGGTCGTGGGTTCGAACCCCAGCCGGGACAAACATTCGTGCGATGAACACTTGTGTTTGTTCGGTGTCTGGGTGTAATATATGTATTTAAGTATATATTTGTGTTCCTCTGTTGTCTGATATCTGTAACACAAGTGCTTAAGCTACTTAGTACGGAGTCAGGTCAACGTATGAGATGTGAGAATTATTATTATATGATTCAGGTGGTCTGGTTCCCCTAAAGGTTGTGAAGATCAGATGGTAGTCGCTTCATTGTAATTACCAGACTCGCAAAACCTAGATCACAGTCCAGGTGTACCCCAGGGTCCAAAGTGACAGTTTTTTTTTATTTGATAGGTAGGCAGACGAACAGACTGATCACCTGATGGTAAGCAATTGCCGCCGCCCATGGACACCCGCGACACCAATGGAGTCACAGTTTGGCCGCAACCGAGAATAACAAAAAAGACGGTACATTTTTTTATGTCAGAGGTGGCAGACGAGCAGCCGGATCACCTGATGGTAAGCGATTTTCGCCGCCTAAGGACTCCCACGACACCAGTTCAGTCAGAAGTGCGCTGCCAACCTTTTAACACCCCTTTCCCCAGGATTGGGCCTTACCCTCACTCACGCATCGAAACACAGCACAGGCTGCTTCACGCCGGTTTTCTGTGAAGCCGTGGTATAACTCCGGTCGAGCCGGCCCATTCATGACGAAGCCTGGCTCTCCCAATTTTGTAATGACTGAATGTATTTCTTTTTTTTTCAGCAATGAAAATACATATTTCGTGCACTACCAAAAGAGCCTTGGATGAGATTGGCGGCTATGAAATGGAGCCTAGAGGAGTCATAGAGATATCGGTATGTAGACGATCACACATTTTTTGGTATAAGGGGCAGACAAGCAAACGTATCACCTGATGGTTAACGATATAAGATACCTCCACCACAAGTACAGTCACGCGGACAAATAAATATAAAACCTCATTCCAATATGGACCTTATTGTTCAGCCTTAAGAGTCGATGTGTTTGAACAAACCCCGGCACGTATATTACTTTTATTTTACAAGAGGCGCAAACTTCTCCCGCCGTGTGATCCCCGGCAGAGTAGAATAGGCCACCCTCACTCTTACCGAGGTGTCGTAAAAGGCGACTAAGGTAAAGCTGCTGGCATGATCATCAGCACCCAGAGAAGGAAAACTCTGCATTTATATCAAAACCCTCGCCAACCCGTCTGCCAAGCGTGGTGAGTATGGCAATTACCCCTCATGTGATTGAGGGAGGCCCGTGCCCCAGCAGTGGGGACTTAAATGGGCTGACGATGACGATGATGATGCAAACTTCTCCATTACTTAGGGTGTTCCCAGGCGAGATACTTAACTACCTCGATCGTCAATCGAGTGCATCGATCAATGGCGATTAAAGTTATTAGACTGGTCTGGTAGCTCTAATTGATCTACAGATTCCGTTTGACTAACTAATTTATTGGTTCCTACAGTCGAAGCTTATTGATAAATATATGTCGCAGGAATATGATAAAAAAGGGGATTTAATCAATTCCCTAAAGGATTTGATCAAATTACGGCGGATGTTAAAATAACAACAAGATTTTATCCTTTCCCTAAACAAATCTAGTGAATTGATCAAATCCTTAAATTGGTTCAGTGAAATGCTAAAAAACATGTCAGTTCCTGTTTAAGGCGACGGGTGGCACTTACTAGCAACGCCACTCGATTACAATTGATAGCAACCAAACCGGATATCTTTTTAACAAATTCGAAGTTCGAGTCTCTCGGAAAGAATATATTACACAATTTTTTTTAATACTTATAATAAACTTTTTGATCTGTTTTTGCACTAGAAATTTGGATTAACGCCATAAGTGGCTGTTTTTGGCGGTAATTCATATTTCGAGTAGTAAGCAGACCAAAAAGTTAATTATAAGTATTGAATAAATAATATTTAGTTGTTTTCGAGATGTTCGAACTTCGAAATTGTTAAAATGAGGTTTACATGTCAATCATGTCAATCAAGTCATGGTCTGCCAATCACTGCCAAACACTGTATTATATGTATAGAAAATTACTACCGCTTTTTTTGTATCCTCGTTCTTTTTGTCTTTTCTTTTTTTGTTATCTTGATTAATTCTCGCATTCCTTGTTAGATTTCCCCAGTCACTCAAGGTCCAAACTGAAAACCAGCGCGGCAGCGGCGGTAAACCGCTGCAGCACATGCTGAGCTTGGACCTTGTTGACCACTTCACTTTGTTCCTTTTCTTCTTTCTGGTTTATATATTTACTAATTATTATTATTATTTTTTTTTTTTTTGTCTTTTGTTTAATTTTTTTTTTTCCTATGTATTACTGTGCAATCTCCATATGCTTATGTTTCGTGTCCTCTGTATGTAAATCTTTTATGTGGTCAATAAATGTTTACTTACTTACTTACTTACTTACTTACATGCTAACCAAAAGTTTTTGTTAATTATTTTACAGAAATAAATGTTTTAATAAAATTAATGGTGATTTTTATATCAATATTTCCTTGAATTAGACTCATCTGAATATCATATTTATGTGGGGAATATCTTAACAAATAAACCTTTAAAATACACAGCAAAATTATTGAACCAATTTAGGAATTTGATCAATTCACAAGATTTGTTTAGGGAAAAGATAAATTTGTGTTGTTATTTTAACATCCGCCGTGATTTGATCAAATCCTCGTTTTTATTATATTCCTGCGACATATATATAAAAGGAGAACCATAGTGACTAAGTGACTAGGAATGCACCCACAGCATAAATTACAGACCCTAGAAACTTGAAATTTGGGAAAGGAGTTCTTTTAATAGTGAAAGTGAGCACTAAGAAGGGATTTTTGAAAATTCAACACTAAAGGGGGTAAAAAGAGGGTTCAAGTTTGTACGAAAATTTGTATTCAAACTTATCATTCGAAATAAAAAGTAGCACATTTACTGTTTTTGAAAATCACCCTTTAAGGGGGTAAAATAGGGGAAGAAATGCCCGTATGGGGGTTCAGCCATTTTAAAGTAAGTATGTTGAAAACCGCTATACGTTCTCCTTATTTTAAACCTAGAACAAGTTGTTTTAACATTTTTACAAATTCAACCCTAAGGTGGTGAAAAAAGGGGTTTGAAGTTTGTATGTAAGTCCGGCATCTTTGAGGTTTGGAAAGTGAAAATTGTTATATATACGTATAATTGAAATAAAAAGTAATTCACATAAACGTTTGGAAAATCACCCTTTGAGGGGGTAAATTAGGGGATAAAATGAGGTATGGCACCGGTTTTGAATAAAAAAGTGACTTTTGAACTTTCAACCCCTAAGGGGCTGAGCGGGTTTAAAGTTTAAATGAAGACTTTTGTAATAAAGACTTAAATTGCGTGAGTAACGCCGCGGGCGCAGTATAGTCTTAAATAATCCCTTTGAAACCACGCCTTCGCTCTTCGTTTCAATCAATCGGAACATCAACTATCAGATAGATCCATGATTAATTGATTTTGTTACAAATGAGTAATCGATTCCCTCCTGCTGTGCCATGTAATATACCTATCTCTTTTTCCCACGTAATACATGGAAAGATGGTTACCTATTCACCCCGAACCGCCAACCGCTTACTCTTTCGCTATGAATTCGGATCATCCCGCTCATTCGGATCATCCCGCTCATTCGGATCATTCGGCTCACTCGGATCATTCAGCTCATTCAGTTCACTCGGACTCGAGATCCATTCGAGTCGAATGATACATTCGGAGCAAACATTAGAGATTCGAAACAGTGTATCATTTGGCTGATTCGGATCACTGAGTCGTTTCAATAAAGAGTCACACACGTCCCCTCGATCTTTGACTTAGCGTGTGATACCTGGTTAGACCATGATTCAGGATTTGGGGGGTCTGGTGATTACAATGAAGCGACTGCCGTCTGACCTTCGCAACCCTTTTGACAGGGTAACCAGTTTAACTGAATCATGATTACACATTTCAGAAACTATCCGAAACGTGCAAGATTCCACACGATGTATTCACAGCCGTGCTAATGGTAGAAATACGCATTTTCAAAAATCCAGAGGTACACGCTCGGTTTCTTTCTTATCCACTTAGCTACCTACCATCGTTTTCTATCAATGTACCTACCTGTAACTTATATTTTCCAGGGCAAAGGCTGTATGGAGACGTATTGGCTGCTGAACAAGGAGGGCGGGATCCCAACCCAGGGGACCTGCAATCGTCGGCTGAATGACTACGATCAGAATTTACTAGAACTTCTTATAAAGTCGTAATTTAATTATACTATGCAGAAAAGAATAACTCCGGATGATCCCACATGACCGACTTTTGTCGGACTAATTATCCCCTATACCCTCTTATTCCAAAACGTGGTTTAAAATAAGTAGTAGGATTAATACTGAGAATAACTGAAGAACTAGAGTAAACATTATTTCAATACTAAGTTTAACGGTATTTGGTATATCAACTATAATACTTAAGTAAAACCCTAGTTTAAAATGAGTACTAAAATAATAACCTCAAAATATCGATTCAGTAACCATGACAACTTATCCCTGTGACAGTTCATTCCGTTTTACACCAAAGTTATTTCTGAGAAAGTAGTTAATTATTTTTTTGGATTTAACCCCAAAATGTAAGCATATTACGTGGAAATCTTACTTAGGTCAATAATTTTAATTTATTGTTGCTTAAAAACATTTCTAAAATATTTTTACTTCAGACTACAAAATAAGGTAATGTACAATGAAGTGTCACTGAACGAATGATTCGATCAATTTTGACAGTATCCTGCGGTACTAAGTGGTCTATGGTTAGTTGAAGATTTGTAATAAAAATTTAAGATTAACATTAATCGCATCGGATCGGATCCCCCGCACTACAGGGTGTATCTGTGGACATTTACATCCCTTTAACCACGTGTTCTACCAACTATTCTGAGCAGCATTGCCACACGCTTGGCAGACGGGTTGGCGAGGGTTTTGACATAAATGCAGAGTTTTCCTTCTCTGGGTGCTGATGATCATGCCAGCAGCTTTACCTTAGTCGCCTTTTACGACACCTCGGTAAGAGTGAGGGTGGCCTATTCTACACTGCCGGGGACCACACGGCGGAGTAACCCGTGCACGTGACCGACTTTGTATGAAAAGTTGATTTTTTTTATGCGAATTTTCAAAAGTCATAGAACAAATGTTGTTCATAATGGTTGATAGAACACGTGGTCAAAGGGAGGTAAATGTTCACAGATACACCCTGTATAAGTAAAGACGCCCCTAAAAGCACGGTTAGACGAATGGCAAACAATTATCACGAATGTATGATGGGTGTTTGCCAGTGTTTGGCAAACGCCAATTCAAACTAATTCGAAATGTAAGTCGGCCAACCCATACTATTTCTCACAGAGTTTTTGTAGGTCATGTGCGTTGCGCTATGGATATCAGTACGTCCGA
The DNA here is from genome assembly GCA_019059595.1 of Marasmia exigua. Lineage (NCBI taxonomy): Eukaryota > Metazoa > Arthropoda > Insecta > Lepidoptera > Crambidae > Marasmia > Marasmia exigua. The sequence goes on from CM032472.1 coordinate 14,280,807, forward strand.
CATTTCGACTGCCTCTGTGGCGCAGTGGTTAGTGGGTCGCACTTTAAAGCGACGGCTGCACAAGAGGTCCCGAGTTCGATCCCCGGGTCGGGCCAAAAATTTGTACCTAAGTTTTCGGTAAGAAATTCTTAGTGGCAGCACGTCTAGAAGTTGGCGGTCTTGTACCACCGTGCCTCGGAAAGCACGTTAAGCCGTTGGTCCTGCCCCAGATCCCTCTCCGGTCGTGTCACAGTAGTGTCCCATCGGAGTATGAGGGTAAGGGTATAGAGAGTGCACTTGTGTTTGCGCACTCACTTGAGCACTATAATATATCCTGTGTACGTGCATGGCTGATCGTTGAGATTGGCCGCCTTAGTCGTGATCGGTTGGAGATATGATCAGTACGTTCAATTTTTCTTCTACAAAAAATCGTTCACCGATTATTGGTCATGTGGGCTCACCCATAAAGTCATAGCGCTAAGTTTGAGTCTAGTAATTCTTGCGGCATACAGGGACAACTTAATGCCACCCGCGCTACAAAAGAAGTCCCGCGGATAATTCGAGACTAAAATTGGAGATTCCTTGTCTCTTTAAGCATAAAGCTGAAACTTTAATGTTGATGGCGACTCAAACAGTGGGAGTGCCACGTTTCGGCATGAATGGGCCGGCTCGACCGGAGTCACAGAAAACCGGCGTGAAACAGTGCATGCGCTGTGTTTCGCTGCGTGAGTGAGGGTACCGGAGGCCCAATCCATATCTTTTAACCCCCTTGGTTAAAAGATAAGCAGCGCGCTTGTGACACCACTGGTTTTGCTGGTGTCCATGGGCGGCGGTAATCGCTTACCATTAGGTGATCCGTCGGCTCGTCTGCCACGTATATCATAAAAAAGCGCGACTTTCACGGGACTTCTTTGGTGGCGCGAACTCTAATTTTGCCAATGAGCAAGGAGGATCGAAATCATTTGGTGTGGCAAAGATTATGCGCGCTCCCCTAGCGGAGACGATTGGAAGCTCTCTAAGAAGGACACTTTTGCTATATTTTGAAGTAATTGTCTGGTTAAAAGTTTTGATTTATTCCATGTTAACGATTACATAATATAAACCAGCTGCTAAATTAAAGCAGAAAATCCGAAGTATCGTTGCGTTCCTCACGTTGCGTTGTAAAACGTACGCAGCTTCGAGAATAAGTTCTCAAAAGACAAAATTATGAAGTTAAACATTTATATTGAAGACTGCTTTAAGAATAATCAAGTCAATTTCACTTGAAATGAGTTTATTCTCATCATTTTTAGGCTACAAACTATTTTCCAAACAGTAAATAAAATTGTAATACAATCAATAAATTATTAAGTACATTTAGCTTTTTTGTATTGAAAATCGTGTCATAATTACATATAATTCCATACTCCTTAAACTAGCCTAGAATGAAATATTTCGAAATAAACATTGACTAGCCCTTAAAAAAATCAATGATGATATGATTGTATTATATATGATTTTCATCAAATAAAACTCTTCTGAAGTAAATAACACACTTAGTAACGCGTTCAGCGGTATAATTGGTAGTACATTCACCCGGATTGTGGAAGGTGTGGGTTCGGGTCCCGCCTGAACACGAGATGAAATTTTTAAGTGTAAATCGCAAAAGATTGCTATAAAATATCAACTGAAACTCTTCTGATCACTAATTTATTTTCCTGTTTCACTCTTTAATATCACCATTCCACTCTTTGACATTTCCTCACCAGAACGCAACGGTCTGGTATATTCTGCCGACGCTTTTATAATATCTATTATTGATATCATTATTGTGACCGAACCACATTTATCCCAAAAACAAAGAGAATATTAACCACTATCCCGTAAAGTTGTACGGAAAACTTTAAATTTGTCGTTCTTAGTCAGGCTCCGAAAATTGACAAATGGAGCCCAATTCTCGTGCTCGTGATATTTTGTAAACATGGCGGATATCACCTAAAAACCATACAAAAAAACTATGTTTTACTGATATATGTCGTATGAAAATGAATTGGGCTCCAGATGTGCTAGTGAGAATCTTTGCCACGCCAATTGAAAAAAATGGTATTCACTGTGTTATGAAAAATGAGCATTGGCGAGTTTTTTAATAGCATTCGCGAATATTTTTTCATATCAAGTTATGTATCTATAGACTCATACACTACTTTATTTAAGTGGGACTCATTTTAATAATCTTCAAAGTAAGATTTTTTTTGCAATAAGTATATGAGATCGAGTTGTACGAAATTTAAATAATTTACAGACAATTTTTAACAACACTGAATACGAGTTGAGCTCATTGGTAAATTGATTACTATATTATAGTTAGCTAAAGCTCTTTAGGTATAACCTGATTTGTAACATCTAACAGTATTAAAATATGACCAAAATTAATGAAATTTTAGGTAAGGAAGTCTATTTTGCTAATCTAAAAGTAACTTTGACGCATACTTTTTGGTAAGAAAGAAAGAGTAGGTTAAATAAAGGCATGCTAAATTTTAACATAGGTGATAAGTCTCTGATCTTGTAAAATATGTGTATAATAGTGGCTTTTGTGATATCTGCACTTAGATGTCCTTTAAAGTTTATAAATAATGTTTTTTTAATATAAGATTTGTTGGGTGTCCTATTAATAAATAAATAAATAAATGATAGGTACCAAACGAGTAGACGGATCACCTGAAGGTAAGCGTACGCGTTGGACCCAACTTTTGTGCATGGTTATTTAATAAATAGTATAAGTGTTTGCCGAGAGGTTGTAGCCCCGAAATGGTTTAAAATAGATCCGGTTAAGTAGCTAAAAATTAAAATCTATTTGCGTCGCTAGTGTGCCCTACCCGTCACCTTAAGGTTAAAATTATGCAAACAAGATCCCACACAGGATATTTTGGACACCGGCACAGGTTTGAGACACCGTTTAAGAATTTCGGATGTTCGACTTCCGTTTAGAAGCTTAAAATAAACCTGTTCACCCACTAACGGATTTCTGACGTCACGACAAGGTCACTGAGACCCGGTCACTTGCAACCCACTTGGCTTGCTTAGTGGACCATGAGAAATCATCTTGACGTCATTGTTAGGTAATTCAGTGACGTCACGATTAAACTAGCTGAAGTTGTGTAAGGTACGATCACAAGCTTGGTCAAACAGGAAGCGGAAACAATAAAAACTAATGTATGATGGATGTTTGCCAGTGTTTGGCAAACGCCAATCCGGAGTAGGAGTTTCCCGACTTAGGGACCTTCAAGAGAAGAGCGTACTCTTTTTTAAAAAAGGCCGGCAACACATTAGCGATCTCTCTGATTTCTCATGGGCGGCTCTGATTACTTTCCATCAGGTGACTCGCTTGCTCGTTTGTCCGCATCTAGCACAATAAAAATCTGAATGTTTACTAAGTATATTGGATTCACTTTTTAGCTGTCGTAGCTTACTTATTGACTTACTTATCCGTTTCTAACAGGTAGTGAACCCTGCCTTTGGTCTAAGTGTTGCGGGTTCGATCCCCGCACAGTACAAATATTTGTGTGCATGAACATGTCTGTTTGTATTGGTCGGGGTTTTTCATATGTATTTGAAGTAATTATTTACAAAAAAAAAGTAGGTATTATATGTATATATTTGTAATCCCACTGTTGATTCTGATATCCGTACCACAGGTGCTTGAGCTACCTATCTCGGAGTCAGATCAATGTATGTGATGTTGTGAAATATTTATTTATTTACTGGTTGTTCGCCAAGTGACCGTAGCTGATGGCATGTGATTCAAATTATTGTAACTCTGGTCAGAGTGGTGTAATACAATCAAAAATGCATTCTGGGATGGCCCAACTAAGTCGATGACTGAGGGGAGGTATCATTAGCCACGCAATCAAGTCTCCATTGACCCTTGTTTTGCGAAATAATTATCAGTACTTATGTAGTTGATGATGTGCCTGACGTAGGTATGACATTTTTTATGTGACAGGTGGGAGACGAGTAGCGAATCACCTGATGGTAAGTAGTATGGCGGTAGGATCATATAGGTTTGAAGCTGGTAAGAATCCAATAAACCACGGATAGTGGCAAATATTAGGGGATGAGGCTTAGACAATGGAATGAGGTATGAAATTGCTGTTTTGTATAGCGATTTTCTTAAAAGTTGTGTTTTCCATACTTACATTTTTTTAATTTGTATAGTAACTATTAATGCTACTATATAATTTACTGTGCTTTAATGGACTACGTTAAGGAAAGTGTAGGATAGTTTTTCAGAAAAAAACATTTTTTGAATAAAAAAGAAAAGCTCTATGGCATTTCTGCCAGGCAAAAAAAGGGACATTTAAAATTTTTTTTTGCATCAAGAATACAATAATATCTAATCTCTATTTAATATTAATATTACAAATATAGTCTTAAACATAGAATTATAACAAGAAGGATAGTTTCCTTACTGCTCACCTGTCACCTCAAACTGAAGCACAAATTTGGTTTTTCAAGTTGGTACCACGTACGCAGTATCAACATACAAATCCTAATTAATGTTACCAGTCAAAACATATTTCCCTAAAACATGGGAAATGGTTATTGTAGTAACTGCACTGTTTTAATAGCACTCACGCAGCGAAACACATTAGAGACACTGCTTCACGCTGTAAACATCAGTAGCAACTGATTGAATTAATCAATTGGATCCTTTTTTTTCTGTTATTGGGTGACACTGGGCATTCTAATAAATAATTTGTATATTTAGCTTATAAAACAGAACATATTAGGAAATATTAAAGGCTTACCTGTGAAAAGTGATGTTATTACACTTCTTATGCCTTTCCGAACCATTGTGACAAAATTTTACCGCACAAATCGTCATAGTAAATTAATTTCCGCGACGTGCGTTCGACAGGCATTGACATTGACTACGGAGCGGTCGCAGCGTCTTGGAGCCCTACGGCTCCATTTGAGTTGCTTCAAATTGTGGGCGCAGACAAGATTTCTGGTATTGTTATAATTCTATGGTCTCAAATTATGTTAAAATTATAGTATGTTGACTGAGCAAAAAGTCACCATGACTTTTTGCTTATTAAAGAAGTTATACGTTTCATTGTGTCTGGAAAAAACCGCGATTTTATACTTTAACTCCTGTTACTATATTTTCCGCGATCAAGGAGGGGGTCTCATCCAAGACAATATATCAAAAACAAAAACAGTATATAACATAAACAATATGGAAAAAACTCGTCCAGCCGTCGATCCTCCATAGTAAGACTATTATGAAATAGGGATGTTTATTGTGTTGCCATGATATAAATTGCAAAGTACCTAAATTGATTGAGACGACATTACATACATTGTCCTTTACCCAAACTAAGGTATCCCCTTCTACTATGGAAACCAGAAACAACGAAGGTACCACAAATACCCAAACCCAACTTAAAGGTTGACCGCACTATTGTGATTCCATCAGTAATACGGGTGCCATAGGCGGCGGCAATCGCTTACCATCAGGTCAGGCTGATACTAGTATTCAAGTATTTATTTGCAAACTAAGTGTACAAAGATGGTCTTACAGATATTATTACAAATGTACTTATGACTTAGCAACCTCTTTTCGGTATTGCAAAATACTAGAGCATGATTATTAATAAAGGAGTTACAACAACTATCATATATATTTGTACTGTTGTAAATTTAAATACTTTAATTGATTCACTATCTGTTTTTATCTAGATCTATCCAGAGAATAGATGCATTTATTTATATGTACATGTTTAGTTTTTTATTAAATGTTCTGTAAATTTTTTCATCTCTAATATCTTGTGGCAATCTATTATACAACTTTATAGCCATGTAGTAGTGGCTGGTGTTTAGCATTTTAATTCTTGAGTAGAGGAAGCATAATCGGTTCTTAAATCCAGTGTTTAAATTATGGGTGTCTTTTATTTTTAAAAAATGTTTATATTTTTGTGTGTGAATGTACATATGTCGTGTATATATATATAGATGGTAGTGTTAGCAGTTTATATTTTATGAAATAGGGTCTGCAGCTACTATTTAATATGTAATATTACAATCTCATGATAAATTTCGTGTTAACCCCGTCTTAATTAATTGTAGTTGTAATGAAACGCAAAAATCTAAAAATCTAGTTTGCATTTTACTCTTAATAGTAAGGTAGGTAATGTTAAAGTTTTCGAAAAGTCTGTCTTGGAATTTAAAATACATTATCAAGTGTAGATAAATACAATACTTCAATGAAGAAGGTTGAATTCCATGCTGATTAAATAACTAAAGAGAGAAATTGATGTCAGTTACTTTACGCTGCAAAAAATAGGAGCTATTTTTCAAAACAAACATACTTAACATAGATTAAAAACAAAGACAGCAATAGGTAACTCTAAAAATTAAATCTTCTTGTTTCATGTATTCCTACTTAGGCATCATTCCTATAGAGATACTTGGATTTTTTCGAAGTACAGAGAATAAAAAGGTTCGTTTCCTTAAGGTAAGTTTTCGCTTGCACAGCAAGAATCAGTTATACCAACATAATGTTTTACGAGTAAAAAGATCTGCCTATCTTCTTTAAATTTTCTTTACATCAAAAGGAATCAATGTTGCTACAAGCAAATCTAAACTTTCTGATCTAACAGTTAAGCATATTTTTCTGTGCAACAGGTATTACTCTGTAAAATTTACGAAAGGAAAAGAGTGCTCATAGAATATCAAACGAATCAATTTGAAACCTGACGAACCTTTTCGTTCTTTGACTGTACCTGCTAGGACAGTCAAAGAACGAAAAGGAAAATAACTACGAAAACAAAAATATTTTAATATCCCTATTAAATTATTTTTGTTTTCGATTCTGAAAATTAGTCATAAAATCGGCATTCTAAGTTCATGAGCCTTATTAAAAAACGTTCAACCTTTGTTAGCTAAAACGGTTTTATAGATCAGTTATTATGTTTAAAACAATAAAAAATCATACATGTTTTAGCTATATAATAAGGTTTAAGGTGACGGGTAAGGCATACTAGCGACGCCAATCGATTTTAATTTTTAGCCACTAAACTGGATCTATTTTAAACAATTTCGGGGTTATAACCTCTTAGAAAACACTTATACTATTTATTAAATAGCCATGCACAAATGTTGGGTCCAAGATGTACGCGAAAAATTGATTACCGCCTAAAGCGGCCACTATCTTTCGCGTACAAAAACGGTTGTGTTGCCCAGAGGTTGTAACCTCGAAATTGTTTAAAATAGATCCGGTTTATTAGCTAAAAATTAAAATCGATTGGCGTCGCTAGTGTGCCCTACCCGTCACGACACGTCAAGACATTTACGATTTACAATCCCCAACAAGACCCTTAGCTACTAGTGCTAGGTGGCGGAATGTGGAACTAAATAATGCTACCAGGCAAGCATTATAATGAAACGTAATATCTGTAATTTGCCTAGCTGTTTGTACAAATGATTGGATATTATAATTAAATAAATAAAATAAAAATTGTTTATTTCAGAAAGATTTCCATAATTATTATAAGGCATACAGTTGAATAGTGTTCTAAATATACAAGCTAGGCCGTTGATTAAACGTCATATTAAGCATCTTGGCTGCGACAGATAAGGTGTTATTACAGTACGATTAAATTAATTCAAATAAATACCTACGTACCTTGTTCGTTTGAGTAGGGTATAAGCGCTATCCGTAGTGTAACAGGGTCGTTCTCACATATATGTCATTACCGTGGCAGTCTTAAAAATCCATATTATTCCTCTGGAGTTGACATCAAAGTCTTAAAATATAAGTGAAAGCCAAATTTTTATAGAATAAGTCTACGTAATCGAAAAAAAAATTGATTCTGAGTTTTAAAGACTGCCATGGTAATGACATCTATTTGAGAAGGACTCAACGATCTAGGTTGTTAATGTTGTCAATTAAATAAACTTAAGAACTATCTTGTTACTTACTTGTTATGATTTACTATAATGTATCAAGACGGGAATTAACACGATATTTATTATGTGAAACAACATTGTGTACTCACATATTTGGCTCGACGTTTCGGCTACGTTACCGCAGCGGACTCTAGAGTCCGCTCGTGACCACGGTGTTAATTTCCGTCTTGATACATTATAGTTATAATGCAACGCGAAAATCCAAAAAACTTGTTATGATTTGCATTGATTATACGTATGAAAACATGTATCTATGCATCTAAAAAATTAAATAAAACGAGTATTAATCGTATGTAATAATAACATTTATTACAAAATTCACATCTACTAAAGAGCCTTAAGATATAACAACTATATTAATAAAGACAGTATAAAATACATTGTTTTCCTAAACTAACCTACTTTTTATCCACTTACTAGATACTTACTCATCATTCGAACTTTACTCCGAGGGCCTACAACGAAAAGAAATCTACGAGCTAATATTTATCCCGGATCCTGTCACACGTGCTGTCGGTCTGGATTGTTTGAATGCGACAAGTATATTCTCGTTTATAACGGGACGATTACGTTGTAGGGCCTCAGGTGTCATCACAGCTATCAACAATAAATCAATAACATATAGATCGTAGGCTTAGAATCATGCTGTATTTTTTTTAGTAAACATCTAATTATAATACATTAAAATTAGACCATTGAAACTATTTCGTTCAATCCTTTTTCCGTCAACATTTTTTGAACGAAAACAAACAAATTTCACCTAAGTATAGTAACTTAGTATTTTTATACAGGGTGCATCTATTGGTAAAGAAATACAATATTCTCTACGCTTATTTTACTCTTATTTGTAACAACTTTTACACATTTAAAAAAAAAAACGAGATTTCATTTGAAGTTAGATCAAAACCTGCCTCTTTTTTTGTCCTTTTTATATTCAAATTTGGGAAAAAATCACACTAAAACTTTTTGTAAATTATATTAGGTAGAATCGCTTAAAAGTGTTTTTATATGAATTTGTCCCTTTCTCGGTTTGTGGTGGCTCGGGGAAGCTGGGCGTGCATTACGAAAGTGTTGGGTATGGTCAGCGAACGTAACAGTGTTCCAGCTAGCTGACCAAGTCGTTTGCACTGCGCTATATGTGAGCGCAGTGCAGATTAGCTTCACCCACCCCGCTGCGTGTGAAAGCGATTCCTGCCTAGCTCTGGTACTGGGTCATTGTCAAATTTTGTACAGCCCAGTCTTGTTACTTTTTGTATGGAGTCTACAAATTTGATACCGTGAATCTAAATCAAAATTTTGATAAGTTTTGCATTGTCTTTCTAGATTGTTATTGAAAAAATGTTAACTTCGCAGTAAATAAATAAATAAATCAAAATACATATGTAACAACAACCAAAGTGCAAGTAGAAAATATCTTAAATTACGTAGAAACAAAATTACATAAATTGCCACGTTAGTGGTTCAAGTACCAGGCCGTGATCTCGGGGTCCTGGGTTCGATCCCCACATAGCATAAGGCTAGCGTGGTGATTAAGCCTAATCCCATCATAGTAGCAATCACTTGATTTCTATGATGGAGGCCTTTGTCATGCAGTTTGACAGTATATAGGCTGATACTTTAATTTAGTTTACGTAGAAACAAAAATACCTGCGAAAAATTTGACATTGATCCTTATATCTTGCGAGTGGGTCCGCGCGAGGGCTGGGCGTGCAGTCTGCATGTATATAGATTAGTACTGTCCTTTCCTGGGCTCGTGGTAGCGCGGGGAAGTGCGGCCCTGGGAGTGGATCCGCGCGAGGAAGCTGGGCGTGCAGTCTGAACGTGTATACATTAGTATTGTCCCTTCCTGGGCTCGTGGTAGCGCGGGGAGGTACGGCCCTGGGAGTGGATCCGCGCGAGGAAGCTGGGCGTGCAGTCCAGTGTGGAGCTGCCAGGCCGCGCGGGGGACGGGCCTGTGCGCCCTTCCAGCCAGTGCGTCGACATCTCGCCTTTGCCCTGGATCATGAAGATGAATAAGAGTGAAACGTGATTCAAATCTATTAGAAATATACATTTCTACCATTATATCGGCGGTCAGAGAAAGCATGGTAAGGAAACCTGTAGATTTCGGATAGTTTCACGAAATTGTGGATACCTACAATATTTGGGATAATGATTCTGAATGTGTTACCGTGATCTGGTTGGTCTGGTTCCGAAGGTCAGACGGCAGTCGCTTCATTGTACTTACCAGACTTCCCGAATACTAGATAATAGTGCAAGCGTACTCAAGGATCTGAAGCGACAGCCTTGGACGCAACTAGGAATTACACCCTGCGACAAGATGGGATGATGACATTCGAAGGCTGGCTGGTGTAGGCTGGATGAGAGTGGCCGAAAATCGGGAGCAGTGGCGTGCATTAGGGGAGACCTATGTCCAGCAGTGGACGAGTGTGGGTTGCTGATGATGATGATGATGATGAGGAATTACACTCTTAAGATAAGGGAGATGACAAAGCAAATGATAAGTCTCCCGGTGAACTTGAGCAAACGATATGTCTACCCGGTGAACTTTTTTTTATGATATAGGTGGTCGACGAGCCGACGAATCACCTGACGGTGAGCGATTACCGCCTCCCATGGACACCCGCAACACCATTGGTGTCACAAGTGAACTGCGGGATGGTCATTTGTCCTTGTCAAACTAATTATCTAAATACTCTATTCTCTTTCTCACGGGTCAAAACTCCTGTCAAGACACTATCATTCTGAATGAGGATCATCCGTAAATGACGTCAAACCAATTTTGTGGGATTGTTATTGCACAATTGAATGAATGAATGATAAAGATCATTAATTCATTCAATTGTCCTGAAAAGGCTTCAATTATTAGAAAACTGATTCCCGCACTAGGGATTCTCTCTATGTTGCTAAAATAGCTACTACAAAAGCAATGCAAAATATATATAAACAAGTATATATTATAGTGAGTATATATTAGTCATAATATTTATAAATCCACCCCATTCATAGTAGGATGGATAATATTAATCCATAATTAATATTACCTGATGAACTTCAAATCAAACATACGTACCTTTACATCCACCACTCCTCTAGGGCTCGTAATGAATGACCCAGTTCTATCTAAGGCGCGTTTTACATCCTCTGATATCTGTATTTTCATTGCTGTGGAAAAAAAATGAAACTTATTACAAGTACTTATTACAATGTATGAATGTCAAATATTGTATTGCTATTATTAGCTATTCTATTTTCTATTTTGTATATGACCTGTAATTTGGTTGAAATAAATGATATTTAATTTAATTTAATTTTAATTTTTAATTAGGTATCCAAAAACCCCGACGTGAATCAGCGCCTACGCTGTATTTCGATGATTAAGGATACCGGAGACCCAAATAGGGATTAACGGGAGTTTAAAGTTTGGCAGCGAACTTTTGACTCCACTTGTGTTGATATCAGGTGATCAGTCTGTTCGTCAGTTATCTATAATATAAAAAAAAAACACAGTAAAAGAAGCAACCGTTCCGGTTGATATTTTTTTTATGTGATAGACGCCTGACGAGCGCTGAGCTGAGACGAGAGCTGGCTGTGACGCCAACTTTTAAACCCATTGCATAGGGAAGCCCCGGATTGGGCCTCCGTTACTCTCACGCCTACACGCAGCACAGCAGAGACGCTGCTTCACGCCTTGGTACCACTCCGCTCCGGTAGTAAAACTCTATGAAGTGTCAAATTAACTTACGTTCGCCGGTGGACTCCATACGCGAAGCCGTGTTTATGGTATCGCCAAATAAGCAATATCTTGGCATTTTGCTCCCCACGATTCCAGCTACGCATGGGCCCATGTGGACCCCGCTCCTCATGCATAAAGTCTGAAACATAGACCAGGTTATATACCAGAACTCCCAATGACCAGGCTAGAGGTGGACACCTGGACACACTACTTTATGGCTTCAATCAGTACATTCTATAAAGTATTTGACTGCCTCGTTGGTAGAGTGCTTAGTTTATTTGATTCCCGGGTCGTGCCAAAATTTGCAGTGTCAGCCCGAAGTCTGGAAGTTGGCGTTCTTGTATCCACGTGTCTCAAAGGATGTTACGCCATTTGTCATGCGCTCGATCCCTCTGTGGTCGAGTCACACTTGGTGTCCTATCGAATATGATAATAAGGGAATAGAGAGTTACTTTTGTCTTTGCAAACACCTGTGGTCATTGCAATAGGCCGCCATAGCCGTAATAGCTGTTAAGAGGTCTTTATAAACAAGGAGTCCCAATAACAAACAACATCAAAATTACAGATGGACGTCATCGTCATCGTCAGCCCATTTAAGTCCCCACTGCTGGGGCACGGGCCTCCCTCAATCACATGAGAGGTAATTGATACTCACCACGCTTTGCAGACGGGTTGGCGAGAGTTTTGATATAAATACAGAGTTTTCCTTCTCTGGGTGCTGATGATCATGCCAGCAGCTTTACCTTAGTCGCCTTTTACGACACCTCGGTAAGAATGAGGGTGGCCTATTCTACTCTGCCGGTGACCACACGGCACGCAGATGGACGTAATCCACAATATACCTAATATTGTGGATTTAGAACATTCTATGTAGGTATAGATAGATACACCATACCACGTTGTCGAAGATTTCATTTCCTTCCGCTGTATGAAAGAAGAAATACTTCTGACCTTTCATATCTTTTGAGCATAGCAAGTGGTAAAATAGACTGTACAGAGCTTCTTGAACTTATAGGGCTGCGCACTAACTCGAAGTCTTTCAGAAACCCCAGCTTGCTCTTTTTACCGCACGCAAAGACTAATTATAGGCGGAACGCATTTTCCATTAGAACATGTCAACTATTTATTAATTTGGCAAAAGTATATGTCGACATTGACTTGTTCAACACTTCAGTTTCGAAATTGAAACGTGTACTGAATGATAACTTTTTCTCAAATGTTTAATTTCTTTTTTCCTGATAATGTCAGATGACTTGATCAATTTCAATGTTTCTTCTTCTGGGAGTGGCAAATACGTTGTTCGTTTTGTTTGTTTTTTTCTTTCTTAACATTAGGTACCCACTTGCATTTCTGTTAAACAACCTAGTGATTATCAGTGAAAACTTGTAATTGGCCCTCAATGTTTTTTTTCTGTGACTGTATCCCTAAATCTAGCTGTAAGTTTTCCAAAAACTTGTAAAATAAAAATAAAAAATAAAATGTTACATAAAAATAGGTCTTAAAAACAACCTAGACATTACAAACTAGAGTACACAGACATTATGTTGTACTATTTCAGCGGTATGAATCTGCTGGAACTCCGAAAAACATAACTAAGTCATTTGGATGGCTTGATAAACGAAGTGTTCTGGACACTAGAAGTAATTTTCTCCCCATGGCTAAGGCCCATAGGGTGAACGTATAAGGCGATAGATTGAATATGATAGAAGTACATTTATCGTACACCCTTTTCGACTTCTGACATAAATCATGAATACTGTATAAATATTTACAACATAAATCATGCAAAGCTTGGCATCGCTGGGTCACAATACAATCCAGTCAAATCCAGGCCGACAAAATGAAAGAAAGTACATACACATGGGTCTTTACATCAATTAGATGAGTTAAGTAGCATCACGGGATGTGACATGGCAACTACGCTCATGACTGTACCGATGTACAGTCATGAGCCTATCTACTCCTGTATTGATATTCAGGAGTAGATTTTGCGTCCACATTTAAATACTACACATAACCGAAGGAGAAACAGAAGGGGACGAAGAGAAAAGCAAGGACAAGCATAAACACTGATAATATTACCTAAGCAGATACCTGATCGGGGCGATGCGGCAGGCGGCACATAGATGTTGCTTCGAGAAGCTCCAACGCCATGCTGGCGATCTCTGTCACGTGCTTGTTGCCTGCAATATCATATAAATAGTATCTCGTTTGTTCGCTAAATTGTAAGAAAAAATACAATCTTAGACAATGTAGTGAATAGGGCGGTGCCACTGGTGCCCAACTGCAAGGCGTAGATTCTTTGGGGCGCAAAATTATCCAGTCCCAACAAGACTATATTTTGCTCCTAATAAGTTCCCTCTGCGACCCTAGCATAGCGTATTGACGCCCTGGAAGGCAAAAAAGTTGACCTCGTGATCCCCAAGAACGGTTTATAGAAGTTCGCACAGAGCGCAGAAAATGCTATTTACGGCACTGATTTTGGATGAATGGGGGCTATCGCGTGTAAAATATCCGCTGGATGGCGTGCCTGTGAACCGAGGCCCAACTTCAACATCATTGGCTGATTTATTCATTAATTGACAATTTGACATATCAGGTCTAAAAATACCCAATCACCTTGTAGATGGACCTCAGGCCTATATAGTACGCCATCTAGCGGATTTTTCACACGCGATAGCCCCCATTACAATCAGGTCAATTATTCCTTTTTCTTTGGGACACGGGGGACAGATTCAAGCGAGAGAGATAACACTAGACAAAATATTGTGTAACTAATGATATCTTCACTGCTTTTGACATTTCTTTATAGGAATTATATCAAAAGAGCTAGTTATATTCTACGCCATGTAGTCCCCTGCAGAGTAGAATAGGCCACCCTCACTCTTACCGAGGTGTCGTAAAAGGCGACTAAGGTAAAGCTGCTGGCATGATCATCAGCACCCAGAGATGGAAAACTCTGCATTTATATCAAAACCCTTGCCAACCCGTCTGCCAAGCGTGGTGAGTATGGCAATTGCCCCTCATGTGATTGAGGGAGGCCCGTGCCCCAGCAGTGGGGACTTAAATGGGCTGATGATGATATTCTACGAGAAATGAGTCAATTGATTACTAATAGTATCTACTTACCATTTCTGACTGGGAGTCCTGAAGCGACCATGTAGGAGTCTCCAATAGTTTCAATCTTGTAAACATCGTAGCATTCGATACGCTCGTCAAACAGTTTGTACACAGAGTTTAGAAAACTGATCACCTGAAATAAAGAAACTTTTACTTTTAAAATTCATGCATGTTATAAATGTGAATTTTGACCGTGTGAGAGTCACTCTTCGGCATGAATGGGCCGGCTCGACCGGAGTGATACCACGGCCTAACAGACAAGAAGCAGCACTGTGCTGTGTTTCGCTGCGTGAATGAGGGTACGGAGGCCCAATCCGGGAGAAAGGGGGGTTTAAAGGTTGGAAGCGCACTTGTGACTCCACTAGTGTCACAGGTGTCCATGGGCGGCGGCAATCACTTACCATCAGGTGATCCGTCTGATCGTCTGCCACCTATCACATAAAAAAAGAAAGGGAACCTGTATATGCCTGTCTTTATGCCCGTCTTTCACAGCATAACGGAGAGATGAATTGACTTGATTTATTAAGTGGAAATAGACAAAAGGATAAAGAGTAACATAGGCTACTTTGTTGCAAACCGAATCATACGTGAGCGAAGCCGCGGGCGACCGCAAGTAAGTATATATAAAATAAGCATATATAAAGTAAGCATATATAAAAGTCCATTAGTCGTGTTTATCAATACCTTGTTAGTAGATACTTAGGTAACATACGAGCCTAAGTAAGAAGCAGATGAGCAGACAGATCACTATAATTGCCACCCTTGGACATCCACGTCATCAGTAGAGTCCCTCACTCACTCGGCAAAATTCAGTGTACCTACCTGTTCTCTGTGGAAACCTGGTTAGCGAGCCTAGCATCATTGGCGAGACTAAAGCGCATCGACTTCGCTGGTTCAGCCACTTCGAGAAAATAGGAGAAGATCGTGCAGTAAAGAGAGCGTACCTGGGTCGTCCTAATTAATGGGCGAAGGTCAGTCGGCCGTCAAAGATACCGCTGGAAAGATGAGGTCGATAAGGATTTGCGCGGACTCTTGGTGGATGACTGGCAGGAAGTGGCGCAAGACCGACCGAGATGTAGGCTCTTATAAACGGAGGCCAAGACTCGCTATGGGTCGCTGCGCAAACCTAGTTAGTTTTTCTTTACGAGGACTTGGCTATTCGGTCGAGTTCCGGTTGTTGGCGAGGGAGTCAGAACTAAAGTAGGTGAAGTATATTATCTAACATTAAAAGACTAGACGGTTATTACCTGATAGGGTGTAGAAACAGCAGCTATGGCTGTAAAACCCACGATATCACTAAAATACACCGTTACCGATTGGAAAAATTCTGCAGGAACCTGGAAAGTAGTAAAATAGATAAAATGAATGAATGAGTATGCTTTTATTGCACTCAAAAAAATATGAAAACTTAAAAACTAGGTATTACAGGATATGAACAACGAAGGCGGCCACTATGATCGATCTCTTCTAGGCAACCTTTGCGTAAAGGACACTTGATGAAAGTGTAGGGTGTATATATATCTAAACCCTGTTTCCTCGTAGTCCTACTATTTTATCCTACAAGTAGGACAACAATAAAGACCTATTCGTGCCCCTACTATTGGTAATCTGCCTCCTGTAATTAAATATGTAACAAGGATCAGTCAAGTGAAAGTAAACTGAGAATAAATTAGTATGACCACGAGGAAACACCTGATTTGGTAGCTTGTCTGCCCCCTTTCTTCTTTAAAAATACATTCTGTTTTTCGTACTCTTGTAAGAACTAATGACTACATGGTTTCCATCAACGAAGGTGAGACTGTCACGGCGATCAATCGTCATAATCTTTGGATTCTCCTCCATCTAATCTCACCATCCCAATCTGCTGACTTCTAGTGCACAAACATGGCGACCGCGTGCTGCTCGCGGTCTCGGCGGGCTAATGATAGGCACTGTACTGCGGACGAGGCAATGGTCCGAATGGCCGAGAGGGGCGCAAACGAAAACCTTGTAGCCATTCGGATGAGAAGGCAGCAGAAGGTCTAACAGTGAAGGATTCTGGCTCTCCACATCTGGGATACGCGTGGGCGTAGTGACCAGTTGTGACAAGCCATATGCAAGGGAAAAGTCGTAAACAGCTCTTCCCGCGTGGTCGGTTTTACTATAACTGAGCTAGTTGGCGTGGTGGGCATTAAAATAGCCAAGAAGAACGATTTCCGCGGAGGTGACCTGTTGCTGCAAGAAATCTGAAGCCATCTGGATATGATCGAGGAGTCGGTCAGTTTCGGCATCACCGCTATGGGACCTATACAGGCATGCATAGACGCGGGGGTGGTCGTCGCAGTCTACACGAAGCCATAAGGTGGAAAGGCCTTCAATGTTGCTGAGGGGAGGAGAGCTGAAAACGCTCCTGACGTACACGCACATTCCAACCTTGGATATAAAGGAATTTTCTAATCCGTATCGAGGGTAGGTAAGGTAGGATGTGTCCGCAGGAGATGAAATCTGCGTCTCAGTCAAAAAGAGCATAGCCGGCTTAACTGTCTCAAGGTCGCAGGTAATACCTGTCGTAGTAAGAAGTTTTGATAGACCGCTGTCTATCAAAACTTCCATCCTATGGTATCCTATGCTACCATCGTTATGGTAGCTCAGTAGTTCAGAACGCGCCTTTCTTACGGTCGTGGTTTGAATCCGAGAATACACATCTGGATATTCCAAATCTCTATACGTATTTCTGGGCCGTGTGGTCCCCGGCAGAGTAGAATAGGCCACCCTCACTCTTACCGAGGTGTCGTAAAAGGCGACTAAGGTAAAGCTGCAGGCATGATCATCAGCAAAAGGAGAAGGAAAACTCTGCATTTATATCAAAACCCTCGCCAACCCGTCTGCCAAGCGTGGTGAGTATGGCAATTACCCCTCATGTGATTGAGGGAGGCCCGTGCCCCAGCAGTGGGGACTTAAATGGGCTGATAATGATGATGATGATACGTATTTCTACCATTACCAGGTGGTGAGGGAAAACATCATGAGGAAATTTGCACGTTTCGGCTAGTTTGACCATGAAACGTGTGGCCATGATTCAGTTGGTATGGTTCCCCTGTAAAGGGTTGCGAAGGTTGACAGTTGCTTCAATGAAATTACCAGACTCCTCAAAGCCTGAATCATGGTGTAAGTGTACCCCGGGGTCCAGCTTAGGACGCAGCCGGGAATTTTACACGCTAAGATTAGGAAGACAAAAAGTTGATATTCGTTTGCGTGTAATGCTCAGTTCAGTGTTTTTATTATACAGTATTTCTAGGAGGATGGAGGATATTTTGATTTTAATTTAAATAAAAAAGAAAGCGCATTTACGCATGGCTTATTTCTTACAGATCGGTGAGCTTAGTAGACGCCGCGCCACCAAAGAAGTCCCGTGAAAATCGCGCTTGAGAAGCCCTCAACATTCAAATTTGAACTTTATGTTCATAGACATAGGGAAACTCAAATTTTAGTTCCGTGTTTTTCCGCGGGATATCTTTCGTGGCGCGGATTCTATCCATCGATTGATGACAAAGTACCTAATTTAGACCAAGTTGTCTTATTATCTACCGCTCGAGCTCGCTGCATGAACTTTTTGAACTTCAGAGTATAAAGATGGATCGCACGTCAAACTCTCTTCTATCGTACCGCATTATTAGATATTAGCACAACATGAAAACTAATTAGGCTAGTGAGTTACTTTATTGAGTCTTAATGTATTAGTGTTAGGGGCTAAAGTATGAAATTGCCGATTTGTATGGGGATTTTCTGAGAAGCTATGTTTCCCATACTAATATTTTTTCAAATTTCAAAGTTAATATTATCGCTAGTGTCATATATTTACCTGTCTTTAATGGACAACGTTTAGGTACATTTTAGAATAGGTTTTTAAAAAAAGCATTCCATATAAAACAAAACTTGTCAAAAAATCCAAGTCTCGCACTCAGTTGTTCTACCGAGAAATGTAGTGAGATCTATGTTACTAAGTTGGTTATTAGCTTGGCAACCGGTTGTGTTTTCATGCAATGGCCGAGTCCAAATATTCAATAACCGATTGTTAAGTTAATAACCGACTTGGTATCTCACAACTTTTCTCGGTAGAACAACTGAGTGCGAGACTTGGATTTTTTGACAAGTTTTATTTTTTATGGGATATCATTTCTTTTTGTAGTCCACCCACTTCTTTTCTCTCCGGTATCTTTTCCTTCAACTGCAAAACGTAACTTTGTAATCCTATACATTTATATGAGATTACAAAGTTATTCATACATTTGGTGTATTTAGAATACTGGACTGAAATTCCAAAAAAAAAAGTGTATTCCCATGATCAAGACAGGTAAATTCTATTTATATTCTAAATTTGAAGCTTCTATGTCTGCTAGAAGTGCCTTAGACTTATGATGATCGGTGAGTCAGTGAGTGAGTGACAAAATTCAGAAACTTTAACAAGTTGTCATTCTTAAACTACTGGTTCAAATTGACTAAAATTTTAAATATACCGTGTTTATATAATGCCTGATTAATTACTGAAAAGTCAGGCTTCTTATTTTATCCACAACGAAAATATACGTGGGTCGAAAATAGCCTGAATTAGCTTCGAGAAAAGGACGGTACGGACGTGCCGCTTTTTTGCTCGACTTGGCGGGGGCACTGCCGTGCCTCCAGATTGTTTATTTAAAACAATGAAGAATTAACGTTATTCTGCCTTATAAAAAACAGTCACTTTTCAAGACCTTTTTCTTCTTATCGACATCAAGAACACAATATTATCTGATCTGCACATTACAAACCTTGCAAATATGGTCTAGATTCTATTGTAACTTTTTGGTAATTATAGGAATTATTGATTTTGTTGTGTCTAGAAAAAAACGGCAACTTCATACTTTAACCCCTATTATTAACTGTTTGTTTCCTCAATAACCTATCCAGCAATGAACGCGTTACCGAATCAGTCGATGACTGATTCTAGGCCTAAATCCTGATCCTGAGTTTTTGTTTTACGTTTTCCAATTCTTCAATCGCCGCCGCGCCGCCAACAATAGAAATAGTGGGAGTATTTTAAAATCATCGATAATATCGAGAGTACCAATAGCTCAGTTTGGTACAATAGTTTTATATACCGCAATAATAATATATCGAAATTATCGATATGATTGCGATATAGATTATACTTTCAATAGTATATTGAATACATACTATCATAGTATTCAAGGTAAATATAGAAAGCACTATCGATACTCTCAATAGCCTATCGATACTATTTTACATATCACAGTGGACTATCGAGCGGCAGTGGCAACACTCAATCTTGTGTTTTTAGACATTACTCTTCTGCAATAGGGTATGACTAAGCTCGCGATTTTACAAAATATAAATATTTTATCAAAATATAGGTAATTATGTGCCGATAGCAAAAATTCTCAATTAAAAATATAACGTCTAGCCAGTTTAATTGTCATTCAAATATTCATGGGCAAGTCCATTAAAAAGCATGAAATTATTAAAAAATAATTATACCATTGAATAACCCATACAATTTGCACCAACTATTATAATAGAACCACTGACATAAACGAAACATTTGATATAGCTACTTTACAAAATTCTAATGAAATGCATACCAAATACTTAGGTGTGGCGTCACATCTTAGAGTCATTTGTATGGAGCGTTTTGTGTTTGCCCAAAATAATCTGATTTTATAGTTGTGAGATCTCAGGTAGTTTAAATGAGAATTAAGTAATTCTTTCAACGATGTTTCTATCATTAAGAGACTTTTTGATTACAAAAATTTAAAAAAATAATCAAATACCGTATTGGGGATTCACTACGCCAAAGGTATCTAGCAACCAAAGCAAGTTTTAAGGTACAATGTCCTGTTGCTAGCGGTGAGGTGTCACCTTTCTGTGTAATGCATCGTGACGTCACGTGTACAAACTTAAAGATTCTGGCACTAGGAGTCAAACACTCTGCGTGGGCTGATGCAATTCAAAGGTTTTAAATTAGTTTCTAGTGGTTTTTAGAGTACAAATTTGGTACGAGTATTTATTTGTGCAGTGAAGTACCGCGAAGTGATCCTAATAATAAGAATCGTTGAATTGTATCGTTTTTAACTCTAATATTGTGTACAACTGTCAACTGTCAAAGGTAATAATTCTCACAACATCTCATACATTGACCTGATTCCGTACTAAGTAGCTTAAGCACTTGTGTTACAGATATCGGACAACAGAGGAACACAAATATATACTTAAATACATATATTACACCCAGACACCGAACAACACAAGTGTTCATCGCACGAATGTTTGTCCAGGGTGGGGATCGAACCCACGACCTTTGGCGTAAGAGGCAGGGTCACTACCAATTGCGCCATCCGGTCAGTCAGTGTGTCGAGTGAGTGGTCACGTGACAGCTTGCTTGGACTTAATAAAGTCTTAAAAACCCGCGATTGTGTTTACGAGTAAAGTGCTATCGGCAGGATCCGTAGGTCGATAAAACGCATTAACACTGACGTTTTATTGAGTGACTGTGATTCACATTCTCTTTGGACTACCCATTTATTCTCAATAAGTTACTTGGCATTGGCATGATATCTTCGATAGAGCCATATAATAATAAAAAGTAGCACCAAAAACTAAAGAGTATACACTACATGCATGGCTAGGTTATATAGAATCGCGACGGACCGTGCCAGTGTTTTAAACACTACATTTTTGTCTCACCTCGTTTTTTTTGTCTTCGTTCCAATTATCTAAACTTTTGTACGTGTCTCATAATGCGACTTCTACTAAAAAAATGTTTCCGCTCTGCTGTTGCTGAGTGTAAACTCGTGTATTTAAATATATGTGTGAATGGCGCTTAATCCTGATTCATCGAGGCCGCCATTACAGCTAATTGCAACATCATTTGCTATGCACAGGTTATTTACCGTTAAAAATAAATTTAACATCGTCGTAAACAAACGTCGAATTACCTATTTTAAGACACAATTAAAAAAGTCGAGTTTAAAATGGCAGTTCAATTTAATTAAATAAATCAATTTATACAACATCTTATCAGATGCTGATCTTATGAGGATCAATGACCTGTTTGCGCTATTGTGTTTCGGATATCAGAAAACAGAGGATTTACAAATATAATACTTAATACCTACTACACTCAGACACCGAACGAATCATCATCATCATCAGCAACCCACACTCGTCCACTGCTGGACATAGGTCTCCCTTAATGCACGCCACTGCTTCCGATTTTCGGCCACTCTCATCCAGCCCACATCAGGCAGCCTTCGAATGTCAACATCCCATCTTGTCGCAGGGCGTCCTACACTACGCTTACCGAGTCGCGGTCTCAACTTAAGGACTTTACGGCTCCAACGAATACAAGCGCAATTGATTATTTTTTATGCTAAAATATACTATAAAAAATATATAAATGAAGGGACTATAACTAAAAAAACTGAGACTTTTGTCGGTCCCTTCATTTATATATTTTTACTCGAGCTTTTGCTCGAGTGATTCAACTTCAGAGGTCAGAAATCCTGAAATATTTATAGTATTTAAGTACCTTTTACAACTATTAATATGAAAGCTAAAACGTAACAGACAGAACCATGATCCTCCCGGTGATGCACCCTTATGAATCATCATTCGTATTACGCAATTATTACGAATTGTGGTAAGTCCCCTCAGCGCTTACACTCATTTATTTTGTTAGTGGCAACGGTACCGAAAATATAATTTTACTTATTTTTAAATTGATGAAACAAAAGTCTACATTTTGCTTTATGATATAGACGACCTTTTAGCGCAGTGGCTTGAGCTCCGATTGGGGGTTCGATTCACGTACCAACACAAATGTTTGTTGATAAGACAGATTTTGTCACAATGGAGTTTTTGGGTGGGTGGGTTTGTTTGTAACACCCTGTTTGTTGTAACAGCGCGACATCTTGTACACTACCGGGACTTTAAAATTGGCCACAGTCGGTCAGTTTTCCTTAAAACCGTGCATTAAAACTGATTAGAGTTTTTATTTTCCACACACATGGCGACCTAGCCGAGCCCGAGCCAGAGCGAAGCCAGTGTACGGGGAAATGTTGTTGGCCTAAAATCAACAGGTTTAGGAAAAACTAACCATGGCCAGGTAGGCCAGAAGAGATGGACTTACTTGCTGAGTTTGCTTAAGTTGTTTAGCCACGCTGGGGGGTAGCATCTGGTACAGCAGGGAGTCGCTCAGCTCCTTCTCATGTTCCAGCTCCCGGGCTTCTCTGACAGATTCCTGGCGTACACCTGTTGACAAATTTAAGACAATTAAGACTCACTTTAAGGAGAGAAAATATATTTTATTCGGCAAAATTTACAAACAGAGAAAACATTGGTAGTAAAACAAATTTTCAGTACTACAAAACACACACAGTGATACCATGCCATTACGTCCGTTGTGCCTGCAACGTGGGCTCTCCTGTTGCTTACCATTAGGCTAAGGCGAGCTAATATATACTGTAAAAATATAAATAAAACAGCTACGCTTTCAAATACCTGTATTGTGTTAACGGCATTGGTGACCAGGGCGATGATGATGGGCGACACCACGCAGACCAGCACGAGGATACCAGCACACACCGCCTCACTCCTGCGAGCTTCCGTCAAACTATCCGTTACGCCTTTCCTGGAATATCAAATGATAGTTTCAAATACCGTGGGAGATGTTTGGCACGAGGTCCATTCATGCCAAACATCGGCTCCATCGGAGTGATACCATGGCCTTACAGAAAATCGGGGTGAAGCAGCGCTTACGCTGTGTTTTGACGAGTGAGTAAGGGTACCGGAGGCCCTATCGGAGGAGAAGGCGAGGTAAAGTGCACTGGTGTTTTGTGTCTCTGGTGGTTTGGGATCAACCGATGGTAGCGGCCGCACCCGCTACCATTGGTTGATCCGTCCTGGTCTGGCAACGCTCAATTTAAAAAAAAAATGCAGATGCTACAATATGGTTTATGTCAGTCGCCGTTACCTACGAAATAATGTCATAAGACAGTCGCCGCCTCTTTTACGGTAGAAAGAGAAGAAGCGTTGCACATAATTCTAGCTATGGTAATTAATTTTGTTTGTAAATATAAGGAAAAGGCTTTCATGGAGAGAGGCTTAAGAAATCAAAGAAAACAAATTATGGAAAGTTCCTCAAGTGTATTCGACCTTTAATTAATTTAATTAAATAATTAATTTAATTTGAATGCCCTGTCAACCAATCATAAATAAAATTAGGGATTCGGCATTGGTTTCTAGTGTACAAATTTGGTGTTAATTTGTGCAGTGAAGTGGCGCAAAGTGATCCCAATAATAAGAATCGTTGGATTGTATCGTTTTTAACACTACTATTGTGTGTCGAGTGAGTTGTTTTGTGACAACTTGCTTGGACCTAATACAGTCTTAAAACCTCTTTGCTATTAGAGTGATATCCGCTGAATCCGTAGGTCGATAAAACGTAAAACACCGGCGTTTTATTGAGTGACTGTGACTTTGACTCGACTGTAAGCTACCTATTTGTTTACTTACCTACTTTTCATTGGCAAATTTTCTTCGGGTAGAGCCATAATATATATATATTCATACCAACTTTGTGTTGTTGCATATGAAAAGCGAACTGACAAAAAACAAAACCAAAGCTTTGGAATATTCATCTTGGAACAGAGCTTATTTTGGAAACTGAACTCCTAATATTGGAAATTGATTTCTACGGATTCCCTTCTAAGTAAATGAGTCATCAATCCTCCAGGTGAGCCATAGAGGAAAATCCGCTAAAGCCATACACGGAAAATCTGCTTAATTTTAAGCCCACGAAAGATATAAATGAGGCTAACGATGATAAGTGTAATTCAAAGGAACAAAGATTTTTTTTTATTTGATAGGTGGCAGACGAATAGGCGGATCACCTGATGGTAAGCGATTGCCACCACCCATGGACACCCGCGACACCAGTGGAGTAACAAGTGCGCTGACAACCTCTGAACCCTCCTTTCCCCAGAATTAGGCCTCCGGTACCCTCACTCACGCAGCGAAACACAGCGCAGTGATTTAATCAGAGATTTGTCTTTTAATTACCTACTAATTTATCTTCTCACACGCCAATCTAAGTTCTGGAGAAGTTAGATAGGGTAACTATTTACGACCTAAATTAAATTTCACGGTCAAATGAATCATTTTTAAAAATTAATAGTTCATTTAGACTTAGAAGAAGTTCTAGATAAATGTTTGAGGAAAATGTAACGTAATATCGGTAGTCATAACACGTAGGTCCAAGGAGGGCCATCGGATGATCTGTCTATCCTCCTATACCATAAATAAAAAAAGACACAGGTCAAGACAGGGGCAGACAGATTGTTACTGAAAGGTTTCGACATTATTTTCAAGATTCTTGACTGAATATTTAATTTAATCATTTACTGTCGCGGGTGTCCATGGGCGGCGGCAATCGCTTACCACCAGGTGATCCGCCTGCTCGTCTGCCAGCTATGAAATTACAAAAATATCACATACATTTACTCGTACAACATATTGGTATATAACATAAAATTACATGTAATATTTAAGATATATGCTATGTTATAAATGACAGACAATTATGTGATACAGCATTGTGTACTCAGCCGTGGTCACGAACGGACCAAAAAAAGCGTCGAGTTAAATATGTGAGTACACAATGCTGTATCATATAATAAATATCGTGTTAATTCCTGTCTTGATTAATTATAGGTGATATTGTGGTCAAATTTCTAGCTATTCGAAAAAGAAGTAATTTTTCTTATAGGTATAGTCCGTTTTTAATTGGCCGTGTGGTCCCCGGCAGAGTAGAATAGGCCACCCTCACTCTTACCGAGGTGTCGTAAAAGGCGACTAAGGTAAAGCTGCTGGCATGATCATCAGCACCCAGAGAAGGAAAACTCTGCATTTATATTAAAACCCTCGCCAACCCGTCTGCCAAGCGTGGTGAGTATGGCAACTACCCCTCATGTGATTGAGGGAGGCCCGTGCCCCAGCAGTGGGGACGGGCTGTACGGTAAATGGGCTGATGATGATGAGTACGTTTTGCTCAAGTACGGCGAGTTACACACACACACACACACACAGTATATTGGCTCTCCTCATCCTGATGGTAAGCAAGAGAAGAGCCCAAGTTGCAATTACAAACAAATTGCGGCAAACTATCGAATAAGCAATAGAGTTAGTAAGAAATTAGAGAATTTCACCAACTTTAGTGAACCGTTCTTGAATACTTAATTGAACAATAATTCCATGGAAACGTATTTACATTTCATCGATCCAATCCCGAATAGGCGTAACTGAAATATTGTCCTTTATAAGTTGATCTGGCGTAAGTGG